>JAUCMO010000507.1:11315000-12520000 GCA_032399605.1 Melipona beecheii
TTTTAATTAAGGAATGATGATTTGGAGTGTGAAGTTTATTGAATTATAGAACATCATACGTGAGAAGTATTGATAATTATTAATTCTGGTGTTATTAAGTGCTAACATCAACGTTGATATTCATTACTGATACTATAAAGTGAATTATTGAATTATGCAAGAAATTATCTTCATTTCTTATTATTTGAAAAAAAATTATTTGCAATATTTTGTCAAGTATCACACTTACGTTAGATGCTCCTAATCTTAATTAGACTGCGGATTTTTATACATTCATACGAAATTGCAACATAATACATTTTATACTATGTACACACATTCCTTCGATGACAATAAATAAAATGTTCGCGGTATTATAAACCAACGATTTTCTTGGCAAAAGTGGAAGAAAAAAAAGTTTCCATTTATTTTTATAGACAATACGACGTACTTTAATTTCTTAAAAAAAGATATATTTTAATTTCAATTTTATAAAATCTACGCACAAACGCAACAATGCTACACCTCATCTTTTTGCAGAGAATCGATTAATGGATCAAAAAATAACAAGTCATTCTATTCAAAAAAAAATTGAACAACCTTCGTTTCTCGAACAACGTTGCAAGTATAAAAACTTGGAATACAAAACGTTAATAATAAAAAAAAAAATTAAAAACCAATGAAAAAACATTAATATTCCTTTCTCTATCACTTTTTTCAAAAACTTATCATCTGTCAACACTGGTTAAGAAAAACACTGGCCCACAATACTCTGAACACTCTGCATACGTACATACATGTATTTATCACCTAGGCTCCATTTCCTTGCACACGTTCGTAAACATGTTTATTTGCACAAACTTCCAAAGTTTCGCTCATAATCAACTCCTCGAACGAATTAACGAAATCATTCCTCTCCTCACTCAGTGAACGTGTGTGTATTCGCTTCATCGCGCGACTCGGATTCCGCCCGTCTCGCGCGCAGGTGTACACGATGCAATTTAAATCCATTTTATCATCGCTGGGATTCGACGAGCTCTCCGGCGTAACTAGTCCGCCGTTACGCGAACGCGGACGCGGTCCCTCTCGGAACGAGGAAATTATTGGATTCGCCCGGAAATTGTGAAATTCCCGATAGCGACCATCTAACCAGATCAACCGGCCGATCTCGCGTTTCCGCGACCAACCAACTTTCTCGATGGACCGAGAGAGAGAGAGAGAGAGAGAGAGAGAGAGGGAGGGAGGAAAAAGAGAGAAAGGAAAAACAGAAAGAGAAAGAAAGAAAATAAGAGAAAATGGGAGAGACAGGAAGAGAAAAAAAAAAAAATAGAGAGAGAGAGAAAAAACTGCACGACTTGTACCCCAGTACGATTCGTCTCACTGAAAGGCCATAAAATTTTATCGATATGCAAACATTTGAATCGATACAAAACAAATTACAGGTGCGATCGCTCAGTACCAGACAACGCCACTCCTACTCGAGATCCATTTCACGCCCTCTTACGAATCACGTGACCCAAATCAACCAATCGCTAATTTTCGTTGCATTAGCGTTGCAGCTGAAGAAGCCCGATTTTCTGGGTTAAAATCCCCGCTAGAATCACTTTCAGCGATAAAACGGAGAGAAACAGATAGAGTGCGTGTGTCCGAACGAAAATTCCTAGCTCGATCGAGAAGAGTTTTTCTCCGGTCAGTGACGTGATTGCGTTCGTGTTCGAAACTCCCTTTAACGAGCCGACCTGTACCAAGAGCTCTTTGCGCTCGTCGCGTCGTTTCAGCCAGGCGGTTTTACCTAGCTGACGTAGCCCGAGCTAAAAAGCTGGTTGGAGAAAAGCTTTTTTCCACAGTGAACGTAACGCGATCCCATGGGGAAAAAAAACGTTAATGAGCATTGGACGTCCATTGTCTAATGGCGGGACAGGGTCGGTTTTCTCTCTACGCCCGCATGCACGCGCTCGCGGCAACGCGTTTGCGGATTAAATTGTTGGGGATATCGGAAACAGGGTTGGACTCTATTCCAGTTGTTTCCAGCAAATATTTATCAGCAAGAGAATCAGATTGATCCGTTTTAACTGGACGTCTCGATATGACTTTATTATTCGTAAGAAATTTATTTCGTCGTTTATTAATTTGTTTAACCAGACAACGAGTATAATGCATTATTCCTACGTAGTAAATCTTGTTCAACGACGATTGATTTTGTTTCTGCTTTAAAGAGGAATTAACTTTCGAATTTGTAAAATGTTAATTGCAAAAATAATAAACTTATAAAACACGATAAGAAAATTTTACATCGGTAAATATTAATTTGGATAAATTTTTGTTACAAATAATTTCTTACTCGTGCGAGTTTCTATTCAATTTTGTTCGTTCGTTACTGACGAACTTAAGATTTTACTCTCTGCCTTTACTATCTGCGTCACCCGAATAAAGTTTCCTCCGACTCCAATTGAAAATAGAGGATCCGAGGATATTTCCACTGCAACAACAACTTTGTGAAGCAAATTAGAGACTTTGTTTTGCCTCGCACGTTGGAAGTTTCGTTTTAATAGGAGAAAATAGATACGTTATCCACGCGTATTCTATAGAGTAAAACAGTGTGCTTTGAAATTGGAGAATCTTGTTGACTTTCTTATGACTTACTTTTCCGACTTACTTGTTTGTTTTTCTTTCTTTCGTAATTAATAAACTGAAAACATTTGATAAATTAAAAGATAGAAAGAAATTTCCCAGTTTTCTATCGTAATTTGTCTTTGAATTCTCCGCTGGAGGCTTTGTATTAAACTTTGCCTTTTAACGCCGAGATGGAACCAACAGATACAACATTGCGCCATAAAAGCTGCACTTTTTTACATTTCGCAGTGCGAGTAATTTTTTCTGCTTTCCAGTTGCGTTGAAAGGTTGTGTTAATCCAGGTACCCTAGTTCCTTTTTGAAGTTGCAATTTGTATTATTAACGCCGCCCAACGCTTCGAGTATTACCATTTTGTCATTCACGCATACCTAATACGCGTGGGAATATTTTACAAACGAAAGGGAAACATTTTATTCAACTTTATTCAAGTTGAATCAGTGTGCCTTGCAAGTAAAATAAAATACAACTCCCATCAGTTCTTTTTTTCTTTTTGATCTCTCAAACTAATCCGTTTTATTCTTTAATTTTCGATTTATATTCTTGCACAATGTTCTTTTAATTTGTACTCTAAATTTAAGTTCTTTGAATCAATCATTCTGACGGTATCGAGTGAATAAATTTCTCTATGTGATTAACAATAAATTGTCTAATGTAGAAATAAATTGAAAATTCAATGTTGCATCAATATATATTTATATTTATATCGTACTGGTTCGATTTATGTTCGTATATAAAAATATTTACAACGAGTGGGGAAGTATTCGTCACTTTAAATTTTCAGCTATACAAAATGTAATTGACGTTAAATAAAAATTTCAAACAAATGTTACTCATTCAATATTTCACGATGCTTGTCCAGAATATTGACACAACATTCTATTTTTATTAAAGATCAAATTATATATATTAAAAGGACAAGAAAATGACCTTTCTATCGTAAAACGTACAATTTTCAGTTACAAGCAGAATGTAATAAGTGTCGAATGAATATTACCAATTGCACGTTTTTCTCGACACTTGTCCAAAATATCAGCACAACGCCCTTATTTTTAAAAACGACGAGGAAAAAGTCTTTCTATCCCTTTAATTGTTCCGTTCTAAAATTTGTTGCACCGGAAATGATTGACTTTGTGTCCCATTTAAAACGTCGATATCTCTTTCTTTCTGCAAAGGGTTCCGAAGAAAGTAGGTTTAGTAACGTTTTATTCGACTCGTTAAAGCGTTAAAATACAGTTTACAACTTCGGAATTGTTGCACGTGGAACGTTTGCAGCGTTTCGTTTTGTTGCTTTGTCGTGTTCATTTTCTAAGAAATTTCATTCCGCGAAATAATAACCATAAAAACGTTCAATTGTCTACATCCGCATCTCCAAACAGTAGCGCGGAAAATAATTGGATTTTCTCGTAGAAGACGACGAAGCTTCTCGTTTAACAAAACACAAGCTTTCCTCTCTTTCTTTTCTTCCCCTTCCCTTTTTTCTTGTTACTGAAGTAATTTTCATTCATTCAGTGGCGATGTTGCTAATTCCGTCTTCGATCGAACGAATATAATATTTAAACGGAGTATACTATTATTCGACGAATATGATATTATTCCTGGGAGATTTTTAAAGGATTGGCGTTATATTTTTTTATTCGATGCATTTAATGTTGAAGATTAGAATAAAGTCTCTTTTAATTTAATTAAATATTTTATTAAAATCTACAACGATCGAAATAAACACCAATAAGCAGAAATTCAATTTGACAATTATTTCGGAAATAATTTTAGTAACAAGAGTGTTCTGATACTTTAGACTTGTTAAGAGAACAAAACTTTCAAAATTACTATCGAGAATTGTAATGAATATCGTTCAAGAAGAAACTGTCATTTTTCTTCCATCTTCAATCATTTATTAATTTGATCAAACTTAAGTATCATCTAGTTTATAAAAATTAATATTAGTGAAAGGACGAAATCTGTCAATAACGAAAATCACACAACTCTACATTATTATTACTGTTTTATGAATGTTAAAGTGTTTTAACTTTTGTGAAAATTTTTTATTCATAAAATTGCTTATATAAATTGAAATAACTTTTCATTAAAACTTATATTAACTTCAAGACCAAATATACGAATATATGTTAAATTGGGATGGATTAGGTTTAATTACGCGCTGTTAAATATTCAAGAATAATGACGATTATTTAAAATCGTTTGGGGGAAGTTTATGAAAACTTTTTTCAACGATTTTTATAGATACTTTCTCGTCATTTAAACAGAATCTTTCATACGGTGACATTTGCAAACCAGGTAGTGCAGCGTTCGTTTGAGCAAATCACAAACGTTTATTATGGGATAGGTAATTGATATCCCGTATAGAAAAGGCATAAATTTGCTAAAGGAATAATATAGTTGCGTGGCATCGTTGTCGAGAGATAACGGATCGACATTTTACTGCATGTGATAACGTAGGAGATGGCCATTTCAAATGTACTCTAGCGCAATTTATGTGCATTAATTTCAATGATTGATGTGTACTACTGAAAACAGTGAGGCGGTCGCGTTGCCGAGCAGTTGGCAGGGATAAAAGCAAATAACCGAGAAGGGAAAAAAGCATTATGTTAATGTTACTCCATCTTTGATCAGTAATTTATTTAAAATATCAAATACGTTTCATTGAAATATTTATTCGTGGAATCGGCTCTCTGCGAAGATAAATTTTTCATTATTTGGAATAACGATGCACAATTTTGCTTTCACTAATAGTGTCATCGTACGACATCGTTCATGTTTGACAGCTTTACGATTGTAATTTCGCATGACGCGATACGATCAAATATCAATTATTTATACATTAAATATCCAGTAATGTTTTATTCGCTAGGAGATTCTCCCAGCGCGGGAAAATTTGTGAAATTGAAATTAATTGACATTCGTTTGAAATTTCACGCTAGATGAATTATTAATTCTGCGTGAAACGAAATCCTCTGCAATTGATAATTGCTAATAATTAACAACTTGAAATTGAAATGAAATTTGTACGGATCATCCGCCAGATGAGAGAAGTAAAAATAACCTGAGAATAATAGTTGGAAAATGGACGGCAATTTTCATAAGGAAGAAGCTTGCGATCGAATGCAGATCAGGATGCATAGGTATGTTCTCGATCGGGTTTTATCTGGAGGAAAAAGGAATGCATGCTTGAGAAAATGAGGACGTAGTATATCCGGTAATCTAGCGAATAGTGAAAAAAGAAGAATGGCTTTTCAGTTTGCTGTCCCCGGAGCTCGATATTCAACGATGCCTCCTCATTTTTCTGAGTAGCTAATATCGCGCACTACACACACGTTGCATTGTGCATTGAACAGTCATTACATTGCAGCAAATAGATAAACAGATAGATAGATAGTTGTTACAGCGTTGAAAATTCAATTGCAATTGTTCGATTAAAAAGTCACAAATAACTCTTGTCGTTTTTAACTTTGAAACGTACTGTCTTTGAATATTTACAAAGTTAAAAATAATTTATATTCGTAGAAACTTTTTAGTTATTACGGCCAAATTAATTTGTGATTTTGTTTTCATTTAATTCGAGCTTTTAGTGTTATTTAGTGATATTAATATTGTCAATTTTCTTTTCTTTTAATATTAATAATATTGTCCATAGTTATCCAACTTAATTCATCTTATTGACGAACGAAGCTGTTGGAAATAAAAATTTATTTTTTCACGCGAGAAAATATCAACGTATATTGCGTATAATCAAGATCAACACACTGTCAAGTGGGATTACGAAGAACTTGAATTTAATTTTGAATTTAGTTTAAGTTAATATAAATTCTTTCGACGTGAAAATTTAAGTTGTTACATTACGATTTAGATTAAGAATGAAAAATGTCAAAGTTATTAAGAATTTCACACTTTCTAAATATAGGCACAAAATTCGTTTAACAAAAGGAACGAGTCGTAGGAAAAACTGAACCGAAAGAGTCGCACCGTCCAACGCCACTTCCGATTATATTACTCTCATATTTCACGCTTTTCCTTCGATTTCTCTTCGACATACAACGCTCAAAGTATTAATGGCTCACTGTCGCCCATGCATCACCAGGCTTTTTTCCCCTCTCCCAAAACAAAAAAAGAAAAGTGATTTATCCCTGACGATTTACAAGTCTCTGTCCAGAATCGAACGATCCAGGGAACAAAGCGTGGCAACCTTGGAACGCAAAAATGTCCGCATAATTTCAAGATAGAATAAGATAACAATCTGCCTGTCGTAAATTACGGTCTTTATTCGCGTTTTAAGCAAATTGCGTTGGACGAGGATACATAAATTCTCTCCTAGATCGCGTCTGGTAACGCGGCTATTTGCGCTATATTCCCGTCCCACCTTCCGGGCTTGTCTTGAATTTTAAAAGAATCCTCTGCGAGAAATCCTCTGGCACGCGTGCCACCCCCGAATGAATCTGTGGCGTTGCCCTTCCTTGCGAAGGAAAAAAAAAAGAAAAAGAAAGGCGAATCGCGAAGGAATCGGCGTTAGTGTTGGAACTCGCATTGAAAAGCAACACGAACTGTTGTTACTTGGCTTTTTCGGATGCGACGAGAGTACGAACGTACACGAGAGATACACGCGAGAATATTTATTTGAATCTGAGATTTGCTTTCAGATAGTGTTTTTTATCACTGGAAGTGATTTTAGCAAAAAATCGGGCCTCTTCAGATGCAACGCTAATGCAACGAAAATTAGCGATTGGTTGATTTGGGTCACGTGATTCGCGAGAGGGCGTGGGGTAGATCTCGAGTAGGAGTGGCGTTGTCTGGTACCGAGCGATCGCGCCTGTAATTTGTTTTGTATCGACTCAAATGTTTGCGTGTTAATAAAATTTTATGGCAAAGAAGTCGTCTTTATTTCCTAGTTGGAACAGTTGCTTCTGAGCCTTTCAGTGAGACGAATCGTACCGGGGTGCAGTTTTTTTGTAAAGACGAAATTATTTCTCTTTGACGAAATGATAGATGTCAGTTTTGTGTCTGAAGATAGAGTGTATTATGTTTGGGGATAGGGTAAATTTTTTCAAATGCAAAAATATTTGTAAATATGATTTCGACGAGTTAATTTTTCGTACGAAGATGCAATGAACTCTTCAAATATCTTGCAAATCCCGTTGAGAATTTTTTTAACAATGATGTACTACAATATTACTATTTATTACGCTGTTAATGTTACATTTTATTATAATTTTAATATTTTATGGTATTATTAAGAAACTTGGATAATTTCTTCTTCACCTCAGGTGCCTTTTAAAATTTTTGTACGCCAAGTTTTTTCAAATATTTTTCAAAGAGTGTTACAAATTTTCTAAGCAATAATATATATTATAGTATTGTAATATTCTAAGTTATTAATATTATATTTATAATATTTTATGATATTTTTGAATGACTTGGATAATTTTGATTTTTCAATTATAATATTTTCAATTGTAATATTTTACAATATCATTGAGATATTCGAATAGTTTCACTGGTGTCATCTAAACGTTATTATTATTAATACTGTACTACTCTCAGCGAAACCATTGTGATTGACGACATGGTAGTAATTTATGGTATTATTGATTATTTGTTTTTTAGTTTCAAGGGTGTTTATTTTAACTTCTGTGTGGCAAACTTCTGTCATTCTTATGGTTAAGGCGATAACTCTGGTGCGCGGAAAGGACAGTGGAAAATTCATTGCGCGTAAGCTTCGTTCTCACGAAGCGAATAGTTGGAGGATTCGTAAATTAACAATCTACGGAACTTTCATCAGATAATAATTAATACACTTTGTTACGCACCGTCTACTTTAAGCTGTTAATATTCTACGATACGGCACGATAATTAACAGTTCCCTGACTTTTTAATTATTGTACGAGACTGAGAGCTAATTATATTCCAAATTAGTGCAAACAACTAAACTTGTATTTTCAAGTAAACCAAAATTAAGAAGAAAATTTGATTACAATTGTACTTTTAATTTTCTACACTTCACGCTTTATTTACTTACAAATATCTGTTAATAAATAAATAAATAAGCAGTTGCATTGAATGTAATTTTTACAACAAAAACGTTTAAACAATATCTTGACTTTAATTTTATTATTATAAATGTTTGTTACACGTTTGAACAACCAGTTTAATACCTTCTCTCACATTTCGAAGAAAAATCCTCCGGATTATAAAATTTATTTCGGGAAAGCTCGTTTATGTAAGACACGCATTTCTGAAATTAGAACGTCGAGGGAAGTAAGTAAAAAAAGGTAAAAGGGACGAAAGTAATTCAAAGATGAAAAGGAACATCGTGAAACAGATAATCCGTCTCAAAGCGAAATTCAATTTCGCATTTAATGAACCTGTCACGTCAAACAGTTATATTTTTAAAAAACAAGTTCATTAATCACGAATAGTAACTTTATTGAAATTGATATCCGCCTGGAAAATTGATTAAAACGAATTCCTCAGCTCCGCTTGTCACATCGATTCTACGATTCGAGGAATCGAAATGTTCGTCGAAACCTCGAAATTAATTGATAAACGGAATATCTGAAACGCAACCCTGTTTCACCTTCGCCTCGCCGACGCTTTCAACTAGAACCTAGAAATCCAATTTGCAATAATTGTGATTAATCGAAAACGATTTGGATAAGGCCGGTTATCGGGTTTGTAATTTAACCGCTGTAATTTCTAGCGAGATCGATGAATTAATTCAAGCCGATCTTCGTCCTCCTGCGAGATTACCCACGATCCTTGAGTCAATGTCCGCGACGAATTGAACGGCACACCGGACGAGTCAAAGAGGGTTCAAAGTCGTCGTCAATCTGATTCCCCCAACAAGCTCTAATCGTCCCATTGAATTCGACAAACACCGTGAAATTTTCCGTAATCCATATTCACCGATGTAATATCCCCGAATAATATCAGTTTAATCACGACTCTAAACATTTCAAAGGGAACGTTAATCGAAAGTAACCTACGTACACGTACGAGTAAGAGTATCAAATTACGTGAAATTAAACGAAGATACACGATTGAGAACGTGGCCAAGAATTTTTCAAAATAGACTTGCCCAGAGGCTGCGCTTGTACAACAAGGTCATTGTCACGGAATTCATTGACAAACTCATTTTTTACGCAAGCATATTATTTCTCAGTTAATCGTTACGAATTTATTGATAAAATAAGATTTTTGATACGAATCTCGCTTCAGAGATATACAATTGCGTTGTATGTATTTACCATTATTAAATACAACAATTGTTTCGATGCAAAAGAGAAGCGTGTTGATTCTTTTCCTTAACAATTACAAACTTTTCACGTCCGACAGGTAATAAAAAGAAATTTCGATACAAGTGCAATTTCTATTTCGCTATCGATCAAGCGAAAGAAAGACACAGTTTCATCAAATTTTGTCAGCAGATCGGCAAGACGTAAGGTTGGCGCGTGTCGCATAGAAAAGCGGCGTAAAATAGGTCGAAGGAGCCGGACGTGATGAACGTATCGCTTACCTTTATCCTGTGGGACCATTGGTCACGGGCGTGCCATCGAGAATGCTTTAACTTCCCACACAAGCACGTCTGTTTCGCGCGGAAAGCCCGTGCACGACGAGTTGCTTGAACGGAAAGCGATATCACACCCCTCCTGAAGAAGCTGAGTCGTTTCGGAAAATTTCAAGGGATGAACTGAGCAACCACCGGTCCCTCAACTATCCGTTCATGCCGCGTATTACACCTCGTCAGCCGCTCATTATGCCGTATTGTTCTGGTTGAACCGAGTCGGCTATCCCCTTCGAATCGACTGCCCTATCAAATGTACATGTCTGTTGCCATCTTAGATATCGTGTCCCGATGGAATGTCCAGACGTGAACGCGTTTCGGGACCGGCACCGACTAAACTCCTGCCGACTGGCAACCCGTTAGGACGAACGTGCCCCTTGGCTCCTGCGCCCGATGCTTCACGGTCAGAGACGCCACTCGTGTTCGTCGAGAAATTACAGTTTCATCGATTGTAGGTATCAATTGTGGAGGGTAAACGATTGTCGGTATGTTGAATGAATAGAACTCTGTATTATTGACGGCAGATTTCTACTCTATTGGTAGTTGATGTGTCAGTGACGTTATTCATATTTTCTGATTTTAATTCCTGTTACTAGTAGAGTTGCGATACGAAACTTATCTAAATCGATATAATAGAATGTGACACGAAAATGGTACGGGCACAGACGAGGTGCAATTTTCAACGATTTCCGTTTTAAATCGTTATATTCCTTCATTGATGAACCACCAAGTTCAATTTAATATGTAATTCTTGAAACAAACTAACAACACTATCCATATTTTTTAATTTTAATTCTCGTAGTAGCGCTGCGGTGCAAAATCTGCCTGAGTCGATACGATAGGATGTGACACAGGAAAGAGAATCTAGAACCAGGAAAAATACATTGTATGCGAGGTCTATTCATATATGTACCTCCAAAACGTGGGACACAGAAAAGCATTGGATGTCCCCATATTTATATTTCAAAACTATTTAAATATCTATAGTACAATTGTCATAAATTATTGCTGCAATAATTTGAATAAATAATTAACAAAATTTCTTCATTGTTAACAGTCGATACGGTCTATCCATCCGAATACTAGAATCAACATGTACTTGAATTTTATCCGAAACGATCTTCTTATCTAAATTTATCGTAATAATTAATTACTTTCAAGAATAATTTTCTATCAAGATCTAGAAGTCACTTGTGTTTACTCCTTTTAATAAATATATTACGAGAATTAACTAGAAACCACAACTATTAATTAGTTTAATTTATATACAGCAAGATCTTTAGAACGATTACTTGATTTCCTTGATTCTTAACAACTGAAATTACAATATACTTTCCTATTTTATTTTCGTCTTTCTTCTTTTATAATCAGCGTCACTGCTGTTAATACGCGCGCCGTTACGCTTGATGCTATAGTAGCGTCATCTGTTGCTAAATGCTGAAAATCGTATGACGTTATCAGTTACCAACTTTAAGTACTGTAGGATTCTAGAATCAAGTCACAAGTTTTTACAGTATTAATACAATTATTTTTTTAATCAAAAAGTTCTTTTTATTCGAACAGTTTCAATCTTGCGCACTTGGATTGAGTTTCATTGCGTTGAATTAGTGTTATAATATCTTCTTCTATAATATTAATATCTGAATATCCAAACTCGCTGGAAACTCTCCGAACAAACTTTTATTATTAACAAAATTTCTGCAAGAAAATTTCCACAAGTAAAATGTATTCAAGTCAATCATACTTTACTTAATATATTTAATCTTCAAAATTTCGCTGCTGGATACAAAGAGGCGTACCTCAGTGGCAAAAGTAAGTTACGTTTAAAAACAAAAAATCTCTTGCATGTGATGAAGTTTCGTGAAAGAACGTTTTGTGAAAGAATTTCATGTTTCTTCTAAACTTTCATTAACAAAGCCCGTGTTTGCGTACGTGTTACAGAGTATTAATATGCTCTCGAGAATGGCCTGCTTGACAAAATTCCTGATCCACGAAAGCCCTTCTCGGTCCAAGAATACCATCGACATAAGTACATAAATCTGTCGATCGGAGAAATTATTGGACTTCGCGCGGACGCGGGTCGGTGGTAAAAGGGGAAAGAGACACCGGGGGAGAAAAGGAGAGAAGAAAGGGAGGAAGAAAAAGAAGGGTAGATGCCACTGACGAAAAGTTTCCGTGTTTCAGTGATTCGACGGTATTTCACGGGTGATCGGGTGGGGGTGCGTGTCGGCGGCGGCGGCGGCGGCGGCAGCGGCGGCAGTTTCAATGTAATTAACCCAGCGTGAGCTGATTTAATAGATCTTTAATTACAGTTTCACGGTGCAAAATATTTACGTAATAACGGGCCACCGGTTATAACTGTAGCAAGAACAATATTTGTTGATTTTCGTACGAACACGGGTCGTCTGTTAAATTGAACAGTCGTAAGAAGAGCAGACGGGAGGACATACAGAGTGGGAAAAGAGAAGAGGAGAGGGACAGAGGACGGAGAAAGAAAGAGAGAGAGAGAGAGAGAGAGAGAGAGAGAGAGAGAGAGACAGTCCCTCGTTCTGGCTCGATTCATAATTCATAGCTCGTTATAGCTGGCGAACGAACGAAGTATCCGGCTAGAGAGTTTCGAGCATCAGCCCCTCCCCCACCTCAGACCTTTATGCATATTGATACTCTTTCTCCGCGGAAGTCAAGACGGTGTACGTTTTCTCAACTAGTCGAACCTTCTTCCTCCGGCGAAATATTTGCGCGGCCGCTCTCCGTTTACTATCGTTACACACTTTACAGGTGCTTAGAGCCAGTTCGAAGACCCCGGTGGACGTTGATGTTTCTCTCGAATCCACTTCTGTTTTTTCCTTCCGGCGCGTGAAAAATAGAGTTTCTTTCTTTCTTTTATTTTTTATTTTTTCTTTTTTTTTTCTTTTCTTTTCTTTTAACCTCCACCGGCTTCCATTCAGCTCCGTTTGCTGAATTATTCGCGAGTTTCGCGGAATGTTATGGAGCCTTGAGTTATTGTTAACGATGGAAGATGAATAGCGGACGACTAATTTGAATCTTGATGATCTTTGCAAAGGGTAGTTTCGCGTTCAAATGTTGAATTTAATTGAATTTAATTTTTACTGTTTGTTTTGATTTTTCTGTCGTTCGGGTTGTTAGTAGTTGCCTGTGATATCGCTTCTTTTCTTTTGAAAATTTGGCTGGAAGGTTAGAGATACAGGAATTGTTAGAATTATCCTTTCTCGAGTGAAATTGATTGCAAAGCATGCATCGTTTCAGTGAAAGAAAAAGAAAAAAAGAAAAGAAAAAGAAAGAAACTTCAAGATGAAAAGACCGTAAATGATATACATGCTGGATTTAAAAATAAAACACGTGCAATTGCACGTAATACAATGCGATATAACAACAGGAAAATTCCGCAAGGTTAATCCGTAATTAAAGATCGATACTTTAATTCATGCACGACCGAAAATTAGCAATTCACTCATTTTTGCTGTCGTATAATTCCTGCGCGTTTAACCATCCGTTCCTATTTTTCTTATTTCTCTCTCGCTAATAAACAATAAACGAAACGCGTTACGCGTTACGCAGAGAGTGGGTGAAATTTTATTTTCAGCGTCCGGGTGTGTAAGTTTAAGATCCTGACGCCTGTGAAATATTCAAACGGATGATTTATTACTAAATTAAACGACTTAATAATGAAACTAACAGTGAAATTCACTTCGCAAACGCGGGATGTAAGAAATAAGTAACGCGTGAATTATGCGAACGTATCAGGAACGGTATTTTTCTACAATACGCTTTTAACTGAACTTGAAATTTTAATGCAATTAAATTTAGAATTAAGCGAGAATTCCCTTTACATTTCATTGCTGTTTAATCAATAACGTCGCCACTCTCCGGCGTGTGCATTTTTAAAGTCGCTTTAATTGAAACAGACGAAAACGAAATAGAATTAAACCGTGCTTCTTAATTGCTGGTTATTGAATGTCCCGAGTGCGTTACATCACGCGATATTAATCGCGAGTAGAGAATTGATCGAAGAATTTTACAAGTCTTTAATGCATAAACGAAACGCACGGTCGCGCACCGTGGGATTTATTTGCATTCCATTCGGTGTGGGAATATTCTCTTGCGTTTGGCGCGAAGAAGATAACCGATGATAGCCTGTTTATCGTCATTTTTGCGAATTCACCCTTTATCGAACGTAAACATTCTTTCCGAATGAGAATTCGTTAAAATATCGCGCGCCCATCCCGCGGCCTGCAAGAAATTTTAATTAATGCGAGCAGTTGCAACGTCGAAAATAAATTTTGCAATCTGTACGCTGCCCCTACAGTGTCTATTCGCTTCTCTCTTTCTTTCTTTTTCCACCTCCCTCTTCTACGATATATAGTTTTGATTTGAATAATGAATCTAATTAGGAAGCATTGCCGTGAAACATTTCCGCATTTTCATTTTGTAGTTTGTTGCATTGCATTTTTCATGTCAATTAACGTATTCGTTTCATACATCGTCAATTTAAACGTTTCATGACGTTCTGTACGAACTGTACAGAAATTATTACTCTTGTTTAATTCGATCGAAAAGTGATACACGTGCAAAACACTTTCGCGTAATTTATTAAGAAAGATACTCCACGCGAAAAACTCGAGAACTGCATTTGAATGCGCGTGCGAAAAATTTAATTATAAGGAAATACGTAAACTGCTATCTATAGTAAAATGGTATTTGTAATATTTAAGTATAGAGACAGACGTGCATTTTATTTTTTCTACGCACGATTCTTCGACCACGGAGTATACAATACAAAATCTCACATGAAGCTACGCGGTGAATTCTTATGCAAATTCATATTTCTGCGAATATGTCAACAAAAGTAGTTATAACGAACACTCTGCTTTGAATATTTTGTACACCTTTCTCGCAAATCTTTCCATAAACTTTACATAAACGCATGAAAAGTCTACAGTCTGCTTCTAATATGTGAATAAAAATTAATCGCAAACCTAACCTAAACCTAACCTAAACCTAACCTACTGCACCCAAATTAATCGCCGCATTTCTATGTATTTAGGTTCGATTATCGATACAGTTTATCTTATTCGATGTCTAAACATTTGGTAATGATAGTAGGTTGAAAAGTCATTAAAAAAGTCATTCGATCGTTATTCATTTGTCAAAGTAGGCTGGTCTCGGAAGAAAAATAATTTGACAGCTTCGAAAGTACACCGACTGTACTTGTCATTTCCAGAGTGTGCGCAGAGTCGAAACGACAGGTGACAATTTCAAAGTCAAAGTCAAAAAGCCCGAAGTGAATAACGGTGTGCGTAATTCCGTCCTGCAATTTTTGCTACAACGTTGCAAAGGTAATAAACTGAAGCTGCATCGGAAGAATTTAACGTCGGACTGTATCCCGTTTATGGAAATAAAATGGAAGCAAAGGTATCAAAGGTATCTGGCAGTTCAATTCTCAACGTTAACTCGCGAAAAATTGGGAAAAGAAGATTTTTCTCGAAACTCGGGGAAAATTAAAGAATCAAAGTCGGTCGCTTTATCTACCCTACGTGGAATCTTCAAGGAGAGAGAACGTTAGATTTTTCTGACACGGCGTGAATTTATGCGTGAAATACGTAATCGACGTGAAAATCGCCTATCGCGCAACCCTAAATCTACTACAATTTAGCAATTAATGGTGAAAACTTGAGATTGAAAATTTTATTTACATCTTACACATGCGACGACTATACTGGAACAACATTTACGCACCAAGTACGGAGGTAGCATACGTCGCGCATAGATAAATAAAAAATCCGATCAACGGCGAACGTGTTAAGCCACCATCCGATCCACCACCCTGGACAATATTCATCCAATAAAACTCTAAACGTCCCTGCACACTCGAAACGTCAGCGAATAAATGAAAAAAGCGAGTCATCGAGCAGTGCTGCCAAAAAAAAAGAGAAAAAAGAGAGAGAGAGAGAGAGGAAACAACGCGTAACAATTAAATCTTCCTTCAAAGAACATCGGTTCGAGCCATTGTATCGCCAATTGTCACGGATACCAATAGTTAATTCAGTTTCCGCGTTCAATAGCCTGGATGGGTTTGCCACGGGCGTGGGAGGGGCGGGAGGATCGCGACAGAAAGAACGACGAAGGGAAATGGAGCAGCGCGGCGATGGAAAACGAGAAAAACCGTGGCCGCGAGACGCGCTGCGGGGGGAGGAGTGGGAGGGCTGGCCCTTAATTGTTTTGCGGCCGAAGAGGATAGCAGATTAGAATAAAGCTGGCTACAACGATACGGAAGAGGGCCAAACGCAATCTCGCAGTTGCTCGCAGTCCGAAGGAGAGCTAGCTTTCCAGGGAGGCTTGGAGAAAAGGGATTGGCGACGAGGCGAGGCGAGGCGAGGCGAGGCGAGGCAAAGGAGAACGTAGACCAGAGGCCCTTGCTTCAGAATGCCCGCGGACCACGACACGGGGAATGAAAAAACTCGGATGGAGTTGCAGCGACTGAGCCCGGTGCGGCCTGCTTGAGAAAACGGCGAGAATTTAATTAAGAATCTGTTCTCCGGTGCGGACGAGGGTGCCATATTGCTGTGGCACACACGCGTCACTATCAGTCCGCGATAGAGAACGACTCCTCGACGCGCCTAATTAAATTCAAAGAAATCTTCAGCTCAGTCGCTGGATTACGAATTTTTTAATTCTTTTTTTTCTCCGGTCTTTCTTTCGGGGCTGAACGTAACGAAGCTTCGTTGCGAGTGTTTGATTATCTTAGAACTACAGACTGTAAACTCGTAGTTTTGTAGATGTACGATTAAAACGCGTCTAATTATGGATCGCAAACTTTTATCTTTCTTCCTTTCTTCGTAAGCGTTGTAAGCGTTCCATTGTCTCATGAAGGGATCTTTGTGCAAATTTATGTTAAAAACATACTTTAGAAAGTAGGATTCTTCGCGTCTAATTATATTTAAAGTAACTTCACAGTTACTGGATTACAGATTTTTAATATTTTTAATATATATTATTTAAATTGTGATTTTAAAAAATGGGCTTTCATTTTAGTAGAATATATCAAATATGTTTTGTATATCAAACGTCACAGAAATATATGTATTTTATCATATTCAATTCATTCTGTTATACTCATTCTTTTTCCTACAAATGCATAAAAATCTGCAATCGGTTTATGTGATTACGAAATATTTTGTGTTTACTTATATTGTTGCTGACACATACTGTATAAAATCGTATAATAATACCACATAATCACATATCGTACATTGTATAGTATCGGGAGAATCAAATTGCTTGAGAGAAATATGTGAATATTTAATTTATGAGGGGCACAATTTCGTACAATATTAATTTCACAAAAAAATTCAGGAAACTTTAGAAGAATCAGATTCCATTGGAGGAAAGTAGTGTATAACGATCAATTTCGTTAATTTTGTTCTTTTCCTTTCTGTTTTAATAAAAAAAGTCTCCCAGTATTATCGGAAAAAAAATTCACATCATCCACTAAATGTCAATTTACGCTCGACATTTACACACGGATAGATTAAATTTTCCAAGTGTATCAATACGTACAGGTAAATACAAAAATATTTCATGTACTTTATCGATGCTATAATATTTGACTTTTTACGATACAGACTGTGTTTACGCCAAAAGAGAAAAATCACTCTTGAATTAAGGGAAGAAACCGATTTTTGATTTATTCGAGGGACGTTTCACGCTGCAAGAAAATGTTTTACCGTCGAGGTAACTTTTTCACCGCCACAAGATCGCATTGAATAGAAATAATATTCCGTTCTTACGCGCGCGTGAATAATCTCTAGAAAAGTAAATAATGAATAAAACTGAGTTATTAAAAATCTACGATGAGTATTCAATTTCTTCAAGTTGATCGAGAAACCGAAAGAAAAATCCAGGTGTATTAATGACTCGTGTATGGCAACGAAGCATCAGTTTAATTAACCTAAGTCGAGATTAATACTCAATTTGTATGCGTTACACGTGTCAAATCCGTTTATCGTCATATTTTCCATATTCGCATCTGTGAACTACGAGCATACTACGAGAATGTACCGTACAATGGCCAAATGATCTTTTGTCCAAAGATAAATATAATAAATTGACGTTGAATTCCTTTAATATATACACGTAAATGTATACCGTAAGTCTCGGTATACTTTAAAATCAATTACGTTATTGCATGATTTTTCTATTTTGTTGCAAATTCTAAACAAGGAAAATAGACTTGAGATTTGATAATGTTGTATTACTTCAAGCAACAACTTGAAGCAAGCTAATTTCGTAAATTTTTGTGGATATTTTATAACGTGAATAAATATATTTATGACATAATGCTATATTTATAAATTTTCAAACTCGGTTCCCTCGAAAAACGAAGCATTTCTATTCTTCGTCTTATTCTAGAATTAGTTTCTTTCTTCCTCGGACACAGTGTGGAAGTGGAACACTTCCTTGATATAATAATATAACAATCTTATTGTTAGTATAATATTATCCAAGAGATATGCAAAGGAATCTACGAGAGCGCGAAATGAAAGAAGAGACGTACACTTGCACTTAAGAGTTCCATTTTAAGTCTTCCTTCCTGTCTCTCGGCCCTACGAAACCTCTTACCTTCCTTTCGTTTGATACCACAATGCACTATTCTTCCCCCCATGACACTGATTAACGATTCTCCAACCAAATTGTACGTATGTAGAAGAGAGCTACCACTGCTATCTATTTCCTGCTTCATCTCAACGTTTTCTTCTTCCTTTTCTTTTTTTCAACTGAATAATTTTTTTCGTACATAGGTGAAAATCGTCGTGGTTTAGCTGTCTCGAAGATATCCTTCGAGACAATTGGAGCAAGAACGTTCATAATTAAAATTAGAATTCTTTGTGAAAGTGTAAGTTGAAAGACCAAGAAGAAACGATATTTATTTTTTAATTAATTTTATAATTAAACTCAGTAACGTTGGGTTTCGTTTCTAGGTTTCTTCAATATTTGAAATGCATACTTTTGCGCCTGTAGTGCGCATTTTGCACGTTTATATTTATAAATTAATACCAGTCGAAAGACTGAAGTATTCGAAGCATTCGCGTCAGAGAACAAAGATAACAATTATTAAGTTACGAATTGTTCACTTTAATCATTCTACGCATCAATGTTGCTTGGTTGTTCCCATTTACTATTATTCCAACTCGGCTAATCTTTTAATTCCCAGCGATAAAGAAATCGATCTAATGAAAAGACAAACAATTAGATCAGCGCACTTTATCTCGTACACAGTAGGAATTCTCGTAAATTTAGAGATTGCACACGCAGTGTGTTCGATTGATAGAAGAAACAGGTGAGTCGATAATTACTTGAAAATATAATCTATATAGATCTCGGATGCTCGCGCGAGTCGACGATATCGTTGCCGATTGATAAATCGTAGATAATCGTCAGCGATAGAACCCAGCTCGATATCTGCTTAGTTACCTAGTTGGCTGGCCCGAATGGTCGAAATCGGCCACGATAAAGACACAAGAAATGAGAATAAAGTTTCAAAGTGCAAATCGCCGATTCGAAAAGTTTCAGGATCGTTCGGAATATTACTAGAAACGCGGAGATCTTTAAAGGTTTTCGAGAAAGTCGCGAGAAATCTTGAAAGTTTGCGGAACGTAACTCGTGGAACGGTATCCTGCTTCCCGAGAAATAGAAATCTTATGCCTGTCTACACTCGATACCGGGCGCACGTGTCATTTTTATTTTCCATCCTGTTCCTCCCGAGTTCTTTCCTAATGCCCCCTTCCACGCCCCCCCCCCCCCTCCTTTATGCCTCGAACATGGAACGACGAGCGTGAAAATATTTGTGGCTTAATAATTGCAAACGCGTTACATTATAAATTTGTATATTTATACTAATATATTTTATGCAATACGAATGTGCATATTTATATTCGATAATTTAAATATGTAATAAATGTAAATAGAGATTGCAAATGTGATAAATACATGAGAATACATACATATCGATTCGAATATACCAGTCTGTATATTTAAAATGTAATACGTCTAGAATTATTAAATTCGATAAACTTGATATAATAATTGCGTAAACTGTATTTATACGTTTTTAAATATTTACAATATTTATCGAACGATTATGAATTGCACAAATCGTGTTCAATGTAATTTAACGGGTCTTTCGAATAAAATACCGAAACGTTTAATAACCGTCTTGATAATTTTGCAAATCGTTGAAACATCTAGCTAACTTTTACAAATAAATTTACATCGCCGAGTTCACTTTAATTCCTTGAAAGTTATAATTTACGCATACTTGCCACTCTGGCGAGTTATGAATTTGCATTATGCGATGTATTTATGTTATTAACGTAAATAATCGTCCCTTTTCGATTTTCTCTGTTAATTGCGGCGCGCGATAGAAAACGACGCAACGAATAATCGATAACTGTAATTAATAATAAATTTAATTAGGACATCAAATTTTTACACGCAGGAAATTTAATTAGCGAGGTGAAAACGGGACTTTTTTCAAGATTTTTTTCGACGCGGTCGAATAACTTTTGTCTCTGGAATTAGTTTCGCGATACATTGCGAAATGCAAGTATCGCGTGAAAACGAACATAGCAAGGAATCGCGCTGATGTATCTGAGAGTAATTTCCTTCGAATATAATATTTTTGATCTGCGAACGGAGAAGTCGCGATTTCCATCGAAGAACTATCTTTTTTAGAGGACTTTTTTTTCGTTTCAGACGAAACGTCAACGACTCTCTGAATTTTGTCACTTTTCTCTCATCTCGTTGAAAAGAATATCTAAAACTTTTTGATCGCACGATTAAGTTCGAGTCCCTTTGCAATTATCAATTGACTGATTCAAGTTGATTATACCGATGCTTACTAACTCGAGGTTTGGATTGACAACTTTCCCGTGATTCTTGCGATCCTTGGGAAAATCTTTCAGAATCGCGTTCTCGCTCATTTAAAATTTGTTAGAGTATTACAATTTATTATTACGTGACTACATTTTAGATTTTCCAACACTTGGAGGCCAGTGGCACCAACGTTGAAAAGTTCCATCCTGCAAAAATTAGACTACTTTGCATTTCAAAAAAAATTACACGGGAAGCGGGGATGATCGGGGATTGATCTTAAGATTAATAACGACTAATTTCTATACAACCCGTTTATTATAAGCTTGAATCATATATTAAATAGTATTCATGTTAAATATATAACTCAAGTTTCAATGTATGTGTCTACATATCTTATACAGTTTTTTTTTTTTTCGAAACGTTTGTGCTTGCTCGCGCGTAATTTGCAAACCGAGGAGGAAAAAAAAAAAGAAGAGAGAGAAAACAAAGTGGGGGTGGGGTGGGGGGAAACGACGAAGAAGACAGAAAACGGAAAAGAAAAGGGAGAAGAGTAAGTGGAGTGATAACGCTATAGAATTACAAGGAATTGAAGAGTTACAATCGCTGATCGTACGACCTGTTGCGGTATCGGTAACGTTGCTTTTGTAAAACAAGGGATGAATGAAAGGAAATGGACACCGTCGCCATGAGAAAGCCACGCTCCTAACAACTATCTCCTTCTCTCTCTTTCTCATTCTTTCTCACAGACGTTCTCGCTCTCGTTCTCTCTTTTAGTCTTTGCACGGTCGCGCTTTTTGCAAATCGTTCGTTCGTTTCGTTAACAGAAATCGTCGTCGCTCGATCGACATAGTGTATATATATATATATATATATATATATATATAACGCTAAGCGGAAAAATCGACTGACATCGAGAGATATTCGCCTGGATCCAGGTGGCGGCAACTCGCCGAGTGGATCCGGACGTTTCAGTCAGACAAGCTCGATAAACCGCTCGCGAAGAGAAGTTGGAATTTTTCTACTCTCCCTTCGCGAGATGTACCTGTACTCTGCTCCCTTCGTTCGAAAACGCGCGAGAAAATTGGAATTTCAATTAATTCTTTCTGATCGTCTCGTTTGGTTCGATTGAAAATGTTTAGTCGATTAGTGTTGCGATGTATTATCTTTGATCATTTTGAAAGTAGATACTTCAAAAGCGACACAATTCTTCGAGAAGAATTGCGAGAAAGTATTCGGAAATTTGGAAGGAACTTACTAAAAAACATGACAATGAAAAAAGAATAAATTCTAAGAAACGATATCGTAGAACTATTTGAACTATTTATCCCTAGTTTTTGAAACTCCTCTTCTCCTAACACTTGGCTCGACATTTTCAATTCTGACACACACTTTTGAAGCACACGCGCGATATCCTGAAAAAAGAAAAAAACAAACAAACAAAGCCAAAATACCAGATGGACGATTCGAGCAAAAGAGAAGCGGCGTTTCTTCGCAATTGCCGTTGCTAACCTAGTTAATGAAATCGCGCCAAGGGGGACAAATGCACGTTATGTACATGTTCATGGTGAAGAAAAGAAACATTTTACAGCGTTTGCAAAGAGGAGGAAAAAAAATTTGTCGACTTCTTTAAGCGTAAATTAGATTCCAGTAGGATCTGCTTCTTTTTTTTTTTTATCGTTTTATTTTATCGTTTGCTTTTGCTCTCATACTTTCTCTCTCTCTCTCTCTCTCTTTCTCTTTCATTCGTGTTCTCTTACTCTCTCACACTTGCTCCATCGCGTTATTAACATTGACTACATAATAATATTTCGATATAACTCTAGGTTATAGTAATATATTTATCTAAGATATTTCACTAAGCTTCGCTTCGCTTACGTGCGCTGAATCACGGTGGAGGAAAGTACTTGGATTTGTTTCTTTCAAGGGTCGTTCCACAAGCATCGTCGCGGTTTGCATCATCGATGATCATTCACGGCCTTGGATTTTCGCGGAACGATTGCGTCTTACGCAAGGACTACGATCGATATAAGGCTCCGCTGGATATTCGAAAGCTCGGACGCTCCTTTGGAAGCTCCTTTGGAGACAAGCCTTTCGAATACCGAAGGCTGATCAACTCCATTTTACAAAAAGAAAGAAAAAAGAAAAAAATAACATTGGCATTCGACTCGTCTCGGAAAACAGAAAAATATTTCATTTAATTATTAATAATCAGCATTCAGTTAATCCCGGAAAACAGAAAGATATCGTATGTCCAAAGGCGTGAATTGTAAATAAATTTATTACAAAATTTAAGGGGACAATATAAAGAACAGCAACAGTAACAATATATATATATATATACGTGACATAAGTGTCATTAACAATTTTACAATCGATGAAATTGGAAAACAATTGTAAGATGGTTTTCTCGCGTGCCTGCGAAGCTGATCAGCGTCGATCGGACAAGAAAACAAAGAGCGTTTCTTTGATGCCGGAGAGTGATAGTTTTAAACCTTTGTGGTATGAAACGAGTATCACGAACTTAAATTCGTTCGTCACTTGTGTGTTAGGTCATTTAGAAAATTTTTGCTACCATCGCTATCATTGTATTCGAAATTTCTATGTAAATCGTATCACAACCACGAGGAACGAACGTGCAATTGGAAAAGCTTTGAAAATTATAAACCGTAAGGTTCGGTGTGAGGAAGCATTAGCACAAATACTTTGAATATCCCTGCGAGTATATATCTGTAAAAAGAAAAAAAGGAAAAAAGAAAAACATTCAGGAATGTCGAGTTCTGTTTCTTTAGGAACTTGTGCCAGTTTCTTTCGAATTAATCGTGCAACGTGCATGTATCTTCACGCGTATCAGTCAAGATCAAGAGAGAACGTGACTTCAACACCGGAGAATCGCGGTGAAGAAGTTGCAAAAGGCAAGAAAGGAAATGAAAAGAGACATCGATGTACGGATATTGAAACGTATAGCGTGAGCATTTTTTGCAACGCATGTACCGCAGAGATTTAATCAAAAATAATTCACCGAGAAAAAAAAATATATATATTCCTCCGATCGCAATTTCTGCTTGCCATGTGTATTTTTTTTTATTTGTTGTCGCGATGCTCGAAGCACGTGTCGATCGCAAAATTGAATTTTAATTTTGTATTTTTATTAGAATTACCGGCGTAATTCTAACAAACGTTGTGTTTGATAGTCCTGCAACGCAATGACGCAACATTCAATCCGACGAATCAAAATTCTACATTCAGTGGACGGATATACGAGCTAGAATTTCGCGTCTGATTTTTGCATGCGGAGTTTCCACCGTTCGCAAACGATTTTTTTTTTTCCCAATAGGAACGCTGTTTTCTTTTTTGCTTTTCTTTCTTTTTTTTCGTGGTTTCTAGTTCACTCGTTGCCGAAGAAAACTTCTATTTCTCGACCCCGAGCATAAAGCGCAACGTTCGCGATATTGGTACCGTACGAACGAACGCGTTGTCCCGTGAAATCTGCGCGGGTGGGACCGTCTTAACACTGGAATCTAGAGTGCCCTCGCGCGTTGTCATTGGAGTCTCGTTTGTCAATAATTTTCATAAACTTCTGACAGAATTTGTGGCATTTGGAAAGGAAACTTAAATTTCAAATAGAAACGTTTGGAACTTAAAAATCCTGAAAGTTCGTGTCTCCGATAAAACTCTGAGAATTAAGTTTATTCGTTGCTTTGACGTTCGAAAGCTCAGAGCCTCGAGAAGCATAATTTTGAAAGTTAATTTGAAATTTTCCAGTGGAACTTTGTAAATTCTCTTTTCTAAACTAAAATTCAATAGAAAAAATTGGAAATCCTCGGAGTTTTGATAAATTTCTGATAAAATTCTAAAAAAAAAAAAATGGAATTAACAGAAATCTGCCTAAAATTTAACAAAATCCAGAAATTTGATTCAATTTGAAATATCAGAAGTTCATTCGAGAATTAAATCCTCAGTGGGAATCCTGATCTTAATTCCCCTGAAATATCTGAATCGATCTAAAATATTATTTGAAAGTAAGCGTAGACTAATCTTTGATTGGAAAATCTACAGATCCGAGATCGGAGATGAGATGAAAAGAGTGATATACGTTCGTTTGACGGTAACGAAGAAATTTTATTACAACTTGTACACACACCGAACATTCTGGATCCCAATGCGAGACTGTTCTCAGCTTTCGTCCCAACGAACGAGAGAAGAACAAAGAGAAAGGGATCGCTCTCGTCGATGTTCTCCGCTTGTTTCACGTCCGCTTGGTTCACCAGCGTGTGCGCCAGTGCAATCGAAACGTGCATTACTACCATATCAAACCAGTCACTGTTCCTCAGTCACACGTTTTTCTCAATAACATTAGCTTCATCGCCTAATTAATTACTTTTTTTTTTTTTCTTCTTATGAACACTTACGATTAGCTTCGTATTCACGCCAGCACGTGAAGCTCGTCTTTTCGCTGTTCTCCTTAAGGGAAAGGAAACCGGTACCATCGGCGGATCGCGGGCGCGACAAACGACGTTCAAACGACGACTGACACTCTCGTTCTTCTTCCTCTTTTGTACATACGTATTGCACTTGGTAAATGGCAGTTTCTATATATACATTATTACATATAAGCACAAGTTCGCGATCGTGTCTCACGTCCCGTTTGTGTTAACCGTGGGCGTACAATTCAAAATAACGATGCAATCGTTTCGATCGTGGGATTTCCATTCGTTGATTGTTCCGTCTGTACGAACGAATCTCGATTCGAGTTGCTGTTGATCAATGAGTTAGAAGTTATTGCGAGGTCCACTGTTTGAACGTTATCCGAAATGGATAACATTCTTGCGTGACATCTACTGTACAATGATGACGCGTAACGTAGAAAATGACTGATTCGAGGAATTAATTCGGAACGTGTATCGAAAAACATTGGTACGAATATTCCGATATAAATTACTAATTCAACTTTGTTTGTTAATCTTCCAACTACTTCGTGTTCATCGTGTGACAATCAGCTCAAAAATAACGATCGAGTCCTTAAATTCTTTTGCCAGGATAAACACGCGCGAATGCTGAATGAAAGAGGAAAAAAAATCAAAAAGATTCACAGACGAACAATAAACAATCCACGTGCCCCCGTCTCCTTCAAACTATAAATCGACGAACGTTGGACCGAGACTTAAAAGAACGATCTAAAAATGCTCGAGAAACGTTCGAGTGGGAATCGGTCAGTCGTCGTTCGTCACCCCAGCCCCGTAGCAAACGTTGTTACTCAGTCGAACCGGGGCCTGCTATCGGTTTCGTACGTACGCGCGTAGGTTCTACCCTAGACTTAATCATACTTGTTGATAAAATTGACTTTCTTTCTTCGCTGCGGCACCACGTGGTACCATTTACGACGCCATCGTAATGTAGCCACCACGCACCAACTCCAAACGGTACGCTAATCACCGAAGCAGTACGCGCTGCTGAAAGCTGTTCGTAGTAGCTGGAAGTTGTTCGACGACGTTTGAGGATCCTAGCTCTCTAAGGGTGGCCTAGCTAACCGACAAACGCGTTCCCTCCGTTCGCGTCCGTTCGATCGTCGGGCAACGATCGGCGCGTGGCTAACGTCTACTAAATTCGCCTAAGCTCTTCGATAGTAAAAGACACTTATCTCGACTCGCGCGTTTCTCCCCAGCCAGGTTTCTCCCTGCAAGGTTCGCGAACCTCGAGGAACATCGTGAAGGACGAACTCTAGGACTCTCGTTAGGCTGACAGCGTTTCTTCTGGCGCTTCGATCCAACGACGATCGAGATCCACGTCACGGACGGCTGATGAGATATCTCGCGTTTCACGGAAAAGTTCCGCACCCCGGAACGAGAAACGAACACTGACTGAATGAGAAAAGTTCGCGAGACAAAATAGGTTCGATCGAATCAGCCGGACGTTTTACACACCTCTTCGTGTCTCACGCTGCGAAGCGCAAGATGCATATATTTATTTTTTTTTTTTTTTCTTTTGCACGAAGAGCTCGACACTGTCAGCCCCGTTTATCTAAGTAGCACATCGATCTAACGATTACCGTTTTCGTTGACGAAAAATCAAGGGGCGGACGGGGAAAGGAGGGAAAGAAAGAGACAGGAAAGGAACAAAAGGGAGGGGACGGGAACGTTTATCTATCGAAAAGCACCAACGTGTCATCCATTCTGTCCCTCTAAGATGACGCGACAGATTCCGAAAGAAGCCACGCGGAATGAGCATTCGGTCGTACGTGTGTCGACTCCGGTTTTCTAACCAACGTGACTAAAAACTTTTATCCTTCGTTTAGACATGTGTTCTACTTGTAGCAGCTTACTTAAACGTTAATTGTACCTATGTATACCTTATGCGTAACCTATGTACTTATCTCTTCGCGTATATATATATATGTATATAATTATACACATAATTATATATATATACTTTTTTTCTTCTTTCTTTTGTGTATCATACATAACATTAGCAAACGTACAATATTCTATAGAATATATTCAATATATTTTGTATCCTTGTATAATATCATATATATGTATGATATGCTCTATATATAATAATATATATACGTGTTATGTATATATATAAATATCATACATATATACCGCAATATAGAATTCGTAGCGATATTTCCGCGCACAGTTCTCTCTCTCCGCAAATAGAGTGTATTCTTATATATATATATATTTTTTTTTTATTTGTTTCGTTACATATACAATAATTGTGTGTCCTTCGTTCATCTCTCATATTTATGTATAATCATATATTTATATTTATATTCGTATTTATATAATATATTCTATGTCTATGTTTATTTATATATGTATAGTGTGCGCGTACGAGCACGTGAGGTTACTTTTATAGGGAACAGAGATCGTGTTTTACGCACGGCGAAACATCGTGAACGTACGCCTCGTCAATTCGTCGCCAATTGTTTATTATCGCATTCCTTCGTCGTGTCGTTCTTTTCTTCCCTTCTTTCCTTACTTCCGGTTCTTACCTATCCGCTGCGCCAACGCGAGTCAAATTCGCGTTTACACCGGCCAATTAAACGGCTGAAACGACCAGGTTGTTCATTCGATAAACGCGTCATTTCCGTTTGAACAACCAAAAGTTATCGCAACGTGTGATCGACGCTCAGTTCACACGGGCAGTTTCGAAGAAAAAAAGAAAAAAAAAAAGAAAAACCGATTCGGTCGTCCAGCCGAAAATTGCAGCCGATTGAACGACGCTCGCGTGTCTTCTCGACGCAAGAGAGAAGAAACAGATACAAAGAGAAAGTACAGAGACAGAGAAAGAAAGAAAGAAAGAAAAAAAGAAGAAAACCGAGAAATAAAAAAAGAAAAATATGGAAAAAAAATGTACAAGCGAAACTCCGTCGAACTGGCCCAAACTCGTCGCGTGTTTCATTGGCCGTTTCGTTCGCGGATTCCAACGTTCGCCGCGGATCCGCAAAAATAAACCGGCAAACCGGGGAATCCCGATCGAGGCGGTGAACACACAGAGAAGAGAAGAAACGAAATACCCCGTGGGGGTGGATCTGTCCGTGGCGCCGATCTTTTCGTCTCGTGTCCGTCGAGCGATCTCGCGCGTGTCACGGGGGATCTTTGTCGCGAGATCCGTGAGACGGATGTGGAACGCCTGCCGCGAAGTTGCCGCGAGTTGTCGCGTAGCTCGCAGCGTGCATGCGATGCGTGTTGTTGCATCGTCGAGGAGGAGGAGGAGCATCGCTCGTCGATCTTTGTGCCACGTGATGGTGATGGTGCTGGTGGGTCCTCTCGGTCTCTTCGTGCACGCGCGCGACTCGCGCGGAAGTCACGAGAAAGGAAACAAGAAGGATCTGGTGGTGCTGATCGGAATACTCTAGCGATCGAGAGGAGTCTCGACGGGATGTCGCTTGTTCGCTCCCTTGGCTCGAGCGGAGGAAAATCCCGGATATCGGTGGCGACTCGCGAAGAAACGATTCTTCGTAGGCCAAGGTCTTCCGTTTGTTATGCATACCGACAACTTTGACGGAAAGAAAAATTAAACTCTCATCGTTTTGCATAAGAGATACGTGTTCTGGAATTCGTAGTTCGCTTGAATACTGCGTTTGACATGGATTGACGCTTGGAAACGAAGTTTGGAAAAAAATGTAAATTGTGCGTTTGTTTTTGCTTGATAAGTTTTGAATTTATTTTCTCGAATAAATTACTTTTTTCTTTTTCTTTTTCTTTTTCTTTCGGCAGATGGGTGTTTTGAAATTCGTGATGCTCGAATATCATGTTTGATATGGATTATTGACGTTTGAAAGCAAATTTTGAAGAGGTGTAAATTGTTTCTGTTCTGCTCAGTATATTTTGAATTTATTTTCTGGAATAAATTATCTTTTCCTTTCTTTTTCTTTTTTAAAGAACTTTTTTAAAGTGCTTGAATACTATACTTGATAGAAATTGACGTTTGGCAAAGGAAAATTTTGTAATTTACTCGAATTTATAGGATATAGTAGAAATGCTGCAATTCTTTCTACCTAATAATAAATTCAGAATTTATCTTGTTGAATTTTACTTCAAATAACAGATTGAGCAAAACTTCGTATTTTATGGTAATCTAATAAATTCTGAATTTATCTCCTTGAATTTTATTATTTCAAGTTACTTCCGTGAGCAGAAATTTCGTAATTTTCAATTAATCGTTCTATCGTGCAAACTCTACTTTCGCGAGAAAGTTCAAAAGAACAGACGAGCTTAAACCGAGATTCGCCAAATTCTACCAACTTCCAACAAGCAATAACAGCCAGTATCAGAAAATATTCTGTTTCGTTTGCTGCGGAGAGCAAAGAATAAAAAAACGCGTGAATAAATTGTATTGAATCTTCAAGCACGAGAGGAAAGTTCCATCGTCTTCCAACTTCCGGTTACATTTCCCGACTGACGCGTCATAGAAACGAAATACAAACGTTCACCACCCACGTTACATCACGATTAACGTCTCTCCGCTGTCGCGAAACGTTGAACTCCGCCCAATTTCGTCCCCGGACGAAATATTTTCGACGGAATGATCACAGAGCGCGACGAACCATGTGTTTTTCTACTCGGCACACTGTTCTCAAAACACTGGGACGAAGGGAAACGTAGGATTTAGGATTGACGAAAGCGGTGGAATTTCGTGGAATTTCGAGAGCTTGGAACTTCGAATTCCTTCGTCGAGTCCCATTTTCAGTAAGTGGACGCGTGAACTAGTGGCAACGAATCCGACGACGCCTCCTCCCCCGATCGTTGATCGCAGTTTTACGGCGTTCTTTTCGCGCCACAGTTGCACAGGCATAGATCGGCGTCCTTGAAATACGTTTGATGGTACGGTACGTATCTTGGTTGTGGTCCGGTATAATTATTCCTACATCTTATCACAAGTATTCGTCGGTCCTCCCGTTCATCCTCGACACATGGAACTTCTGTAACAAAAGAAGAGAAATGACGTTACGTTGAATATGTTTCCGTGAACATTAGTTGAAAAAAATACGGTCGAAAGACACTTGTCACGAGTTTTATATATATATATATATATATTGCATGTATCGTGCAGAATATTCCGAGATTTTATTAATATTGTAACGAGTAGATTATGGATTTGCACGGAGAAGAGTGTAATTACTACCAACGACAATGAAAAATTGTCGGTAATTTAAACTCTTAAAACTTTGTGGAAAAAATCATATAACAATTCACTTAATCTCGTTTTAAAACTTAGAACTTTTACATTGGCAGTTTTGAATTTCTTTTCTTTTTTTTAATGAATGAGAAAGTAAGAGTATTGAAGTAAGAGTTTTTCGGAAATTGTAAGAACTGTCGCGACTGAATCTACCATCATTTTGAAGAACCACGTTTCCTTTATAACGATTCTTGAACATTTGTTGTACGATTTTTTCTCGTCGTTTTATATATAACGCTGAATATAAAAATTAAACGACAAAAATCCAAGAAATCCCGACGCTTCATCATCTAACCGTAATGTTCGAAGTTCAATAAAATGGTGAAAGAAGATCGTACAGCGAGGTTAAGAGGTCGTAAAGAGAAGAAGAGAATCTTCGAGATTATGGCGGATGTAGTCATAAAAAAAATTTTTTAATGTTTTCAGAGACAACAATTTTACAATATTTGAAAGAAGAGCATCCTCACTTCTCCACTCGCTACTTCATGTAAAATCGTCTTTGGAAAAAATAAACTCACAATTATTAGAGATTTTACGCTTCAAAACGAAGTCAAGTAGGTCGTTATACGTTCTTTTTTTTTTACAAAGTTTAAAATATCGACAATTTTTCATTGTCATTGAAAGCATAATTTTGCGAAATTTAATTTACGAGAGTCTATAAAATATTTAAATACTTGTGATAATATTTAGTAGGTGAAACAAATTTTTATCTGGATCCGACTTTTTTAATTGTTTAAGAGAATAATTTACAGTCTTATATCTACTGAGATATTTTATCAAAAATATTTCCTTATTTTCAGCGTCATTTTCTTTCCCTTCTTCTCGTATTTTAACGCAAATATCTTATTTCAATTTCACATCGAGAACGTAGTTGAAAATACTATTTTAACGCTATTAATAAATGCAAACAATATAAATACTATTTGAAGCCGATTTATAATTAGGCAACCTGAAATCAATTAAGAAGCACCACTTGAACAAATATAGTTTGTCAACCTTTGGCACGAAATTATCAAAGGAATCTAAACTTGGACAGTTTTAGAAAGGTAAATGTTGCAAACGCTGACGAATACGTTAATAATAGAAAAGTCGTTTTAATATTAGCTCAGTTTACAACAGTAAACGATAAACTTATCTCGTGGAAAGTTTCTTACTACTAGTCGGTTTATTTCAACCACAACGAGTATAAGACTGCTTATTAAGAAATACGAAATAAGATAAAAGAGAAAAAATATAAAGCGTGATGTTAATATAAATGAAATTCTCTCCCTCCAAAAAAGTCATGGAAATTCAAACAATTAAGGAAATTCATTTTCACGCGGATAAGGAAAGTAATTGATACATTAAAAACTTTAATAAAGCGCGTGCGTGTAGTTTGAAATTAAATCATAGTGATGTTAATTTCATCAAAAATAAAACTGCATTTGCAGTAATCAGAGAGAATGTTCAAACACTTATTACAAATAACGCGATTCTCATAATTTCTATTCGCGAATCATTTCTGCGTTTATTCAGACTGTAATATACAAAAAAAATCAATTTAAATTATTACTAAAATTATCTGCTAATCGGCGTAATAAAGTACAAACATCAATTCGTCTTTGTCGATTTGAGTGACCTGAGTTACTCAATTTTTCTTTACTAATACGTACTCTTTTGCAACTTTCCAAAACTTCATCCTCTCAACATATATATTTAAGAAACTTTAAGAAGATACTTTGAAACGAAACCAAGTCCGACAAATCTGTCAGTAAATCGTCGTTCACGATACGAAGCAAGTGGACGATATCGTGGTCCGATAGACAACCAAGGTCAACTTGCCACAGCCTCACGTAATAACTTCAAAGAGCCTCGAGCTCTCGCATAATCTTAAAACATCTCCTCTTCTCGAAAGCTCCGCAACGCTACGCCAAACGCGTTCACATTCGCGCTTTACTGCCCCCTTATCGAATCAAACGGATCGTCCGATTCGCGCATCTACCAGGCGTGTTGCAGTAGCCGACGACAAAAAGACGAGGCGGAAAAGTTACCGAAGGAGAGAGGTAACGCGCGGACGATCGACGAGCAGCTTCGTTTAGCGAGAATCTGACAGGGTGGAAAGAACGAGCAGCAGCAGAAGCAGCGGTAACACTATAGCAGCAGCAAGCAGAAGCGAGAAAATGGAGACGAGACCCCGGTCGCGTTGCTGTCGTCGTCGTCGTCGACGTCGTGGCCGTGATTTACATACAGCCCGGAGGCCATTGTCGCGGTGGCTTTTACCGTTCTCTTTCTCACTCTCTCTCTCTCTCTCTTACTCTCTCAACTTGCAGATCGCTCCGGGTCCGTTTCACTGTGTGAGAAGGAGCACGTCGGCACGTACACACGCGGGGAACAAGCTTCCTCTGGCCACCTCCGCGGCCACCGTCGAAATCCGGGAATTGGGTTTCGCGTTTGGCGCGTCATTACGTTGTTTATGAGCGAGGGAACGCGGCGAGACAGCGAAAGAAAAAGTGTCGCACGGACGCACCGGGCAATATTTACCGGTCAAGCGACACTATACCGTACACCCGCATTTTCAGGATTTTTCCAGCGGAACGAGTTTTATACGGCCGGCTGATCCACTTTGCTTTCGAACAACGACCAATCGCCGCGCCGCTTTGGCATGCTACCAATGGGGAAACTCGCCGTGTGTGAGTACGTGCGTTTCAGTAACCTAACCTGCGACTTTTCCCCCTTTCGTTCCTTTCTTCCTTTTTTCCTTTAGATTCTGCTTTCCATCATCTTTTATTCGGCATCATTTTTCACTCTCTCTCTGTCGAATGTTCTTTTTTTTTTTCTTTGTTAGTTTATTTGAATGGAGAATAGTAGAATTTTCCGTGAGAGAGACTCCGAGATATACGGGATTGTGGAATCTTTACTTTTTCACCCGCTGAAATCAAATCATCTTTGGGAGAGACTATGAAAACCTTGAGGCCTTGAGCTTTCAGATGAAACCAAATTGTCATACGATTTTTTTTACAGTTTTTAAGAAAATTCGAACCTACGTCGTACTTCATTTTTAAAAAAAAGCTGTGTCTAAATTTTTAGAAAGAGATGCTACATTTAAGAACACTTTTGAACAATTCTCTCGGGAAAAAAGACATTTCAGGAAATCCGTATTATAATGAAAGTTCGATCGAAACAAGTTATTTTAAAGCATTTAATTAAAAATCCATTTTTACGTTCGAGTGCCACTCACTGGAATGTGAATTCGCTACAAATATCGACAGAGCTGTTTTTAACATCGATGAACAAATTGTCTGTCCCTTGGAAAAATTGTTATTTTCATATTTCCCAAGTTCTAGCCTGTCCGAAACTTTCGTTTCTTTATCTGTTCTCATCGGCACTCTGTTCTCACATGCAAGAATAGAGCAGAACCTGTTTAGAAAAATTCCTAAACTTTCTCGATCCCGATTATAAGTTATAATCATTAATTTTTCATCAAAAATCATTTAAATCGCCAAAGATACACTGTCGCACATCTACAAAATTTCTGACCTGAAACTGATCATTTTGACTAGTCACTCTACTGTTAATTTTAATTTCACCTTTGTTGCAAACGATATCGCAAAAGGAGAGCCGTAGGAATTTTTCAACCGCGTGGCACGAGTGGCACGGCTTTATGCCGGATCCCACAGGCGCACGAGTAACAGGCTGACGAGGGAGTGTGAATTTTCATGAAGAGGCGCAACGCGATGAAAACGACGAGATACGCGGCGAGTGGTCTTGAAACCGGCGCAGCAGGTGAAAGGTAAAGGACTGGATTGCGTGATGAGACGCATTACGAGCGATTACTCCTGTTTCTCCTGTTAACTCCCTCGCGCCCGCCGCATAATGCGTTATTAAACAGTTGTTTCGAGCAGCCTAATGGGAAGCTCGCGCAAATTGCTCGTTTGAATCGCGGATGCCTTTTAGCTATGGGTACGCCTTTTGTCCTTTCGTTCTTTCATAGTCTGATTTTCCCCAGTTGCAAGATATTGACATTGGCGTTTTTGTAACGCGAATGATTCACGCCCTGATTTAACGCGAGCTCGAGTTTGGAGAATTAATCGACATATACAGCGACTCGCATTAGTGTTCGGACGCCCAATTAAATTAAGTGAGATTGTTACAAGTAGAAGGAAATCGCAGAGTAATGAACTTGGCTCGTTTTAATGCCATATAAATTGGAGCCTCTACTTTCAAGATATATGTACCGTTGTGCAGCGGATGGCAAAGCGAAGACACACTTCTCTTCTCGAAAATGCTATAAATTGTCACAGTAAAAGAAAAAAATTTCCTTGCGTGACTTAATCTGCGATGGACTTGAAAATTGAAACTTGTCAAAACTTACTGTATTATTTTTTTTTTTTTTTTTTTTTTTTTGCTTTTCGTTGAACTTTGAATATCAGGCAAAAACGAATATGTTGCCATTTCTTGAATTTTTGTCTAAGAATATTCAGAGTTCAATGAAAAAGATCATACATCAAGTTTTCGAGGGTTGTTGTAAAGAGGAGGGTTCAATCGTCAGATCCATTGTAGATTCAATCATAAAAAAATTTTTTCAATACTTTTATGTGCTATAACAATTTGAAATGTAAATTTTCATTGATTCACTGTTTATCTAACGTAGAATAGAATGAACAAAAACTTTCACTTTTGAAATAAACCCAAATTTATTATTGTACTATCGTACTGTAATTTTACGGAATTGTAACAATTTAAATGTGCAATGACTGAATGTTAAATACTACGAGTGTTCCTTCGTATTTGAATCTTTCTGTATGAATGTACGTATATCATATTGTACTTTTACACGTTGCTGATTAATTAAACGTACTTGTTTTTGGTAAAAGTGGTCTTAAATTTTAATACGATGTATCTTTATAAAATTAGTTTCTGTTACCGATAAAATTCTTTTTACAGATTACAGATGAATTTGGTTCTGGAAAAGTTAATCGTACTAGATTAGAAATAACATGATTCTTTCTTTCGTTTCCTAAAACTCTCTACAACTGTTTCATTAGCGTATTGTCATTTAACACAGAAAGCTACAATCAGTTAAACGTCTCCCTGATGAAGATGTCTCAAATTACGCGTTAATTCTACGTTACGTAACGACCGTAATTAGGATTATAATTCTCTTTCGACATACGTAAAATAATATAAATTTAACTCCTCAACCTTGTTTATTATTCACCCTTTCAGAATTCTCTATTTTTAAATTCCTGCTTTTATGTTGTATTTAAATTTTAGATAGACATATATATGACTTCCTTTTCTACTTGAAATATTAAACGTCGGAACTTTTATTATTTAGAAGCACCTTCATTTCGCGTTATTCGAGGCAGCGAATAGCGAGACCAGCTTCAATTATTGAAACACAAACTATTTTAAATTGCGAAAAAAAAAAAAAGAAATTCACCCTCGACGATCGTTCCCATAACTGCTCGTTACAAACCTCGTTCTAACGTCTTTTAAAAATCCCGCGCAACGTAATACAACATTCTCGACAACGTGCTTCGACGCAACGATTAACGTCACGGCGTTAAACGCGGCGCGGTATGCAACAATGTTCCGAAGAATAAACACGCGGGAGTAATCTCGCGTTTGCGTTCGAAGAGTAAAAATTCAGCTAAAAGTTATTTCCGTCCCAGACTACGCTATATTTAAGTTTATAGTCAAGTCCTTCCCAGGCGAACGAAAAGAGAGAGAGAGAGAGAGAGAGAGAGAGAGAGAGAGAGAGAGAGTCGCAAACAGTCGAACGCTCTCCGTTACACCGTGCACCGTGCAAAACCTAGCCGGCAACCGGTGCACATAAGTTTCGTACATCACGGATTTATTATTAGCATAACTCTTTCGAAGACGTTGGCATCCTCTTGATCCTGCTCCGTGATTTTATGCCCGTGGCCCGAACGACCATTCGTATTCTCGTCGCTGACATTCAGTATCACTGTTCACGATATTTCAACAGTGATAACGATGTAATAACTGTGGAAAACCAAAAGGCCGTTCGGATGAACGAAATGGAGGAAAGCGAATGGAACGAGGTGCATTTCTCGCTGTGACTGCGTTTGAAGCGTTCTCTCTCTCTCTCTCACTCTCTCTCTCTCTGTTCGTTGAATTCGAGAAGCTCGCCGACAATACGGTTATATGTATCGTTGTTTCTAAGTATTAGGGGGAATGAAGGGGACAACTGGCGGCTATAAATCGTCGGCTCGGCAACGATTTTAGAAACGCTCGCTGTCGCGATCTTCGAATGGCCGGAGGGTTTCTCGCGGTAATTAATGAATCGCCCCGGAATTAATTTTCGCACGGACCTCGGATTTCTCTGTTTATGCGTTATTAAGTGGTATACCCGCGTAGGTGGTATTACTATATTATCGCGGTTTGCATCGCACGCCGGATTTACGTCTCAGTTCAGGTCTAACTTCTAATCTCTTCGCGACGCGTTCTTTTTTGTTCGCGATTTTTTAGTATCGCCGTTTGTACAGTGTTGCGCACGGAGCTTCGCTTTTCTCGAACGAGACAGATTTCTTCGCGTTTTTGAGAAATTTAAAAAAAATTTACATCTCTTGATATTGAGAATTCTGTACGTTGACTGTGGTCTTGTTCATTATTATTATTATTTGTTAAAGTTTCAGCGTAGAAGCTGTAAGAAGAACAATACCTGAGGAAGTTATTATTATCGTTTTTTTGACATCTGAACATGCTCTGAAAGTGTAACTATATCATTGTCAGACTTTTGACTCGTATTTTTTAAACAGATGATTTTAAACATCACACAGTGAGGATATTGAAAACAAAGCTTAAAACTTGCTGTGCGATTATTTTGTCACCGTTTTATTGAATTATGGTTAAATGATGAAACATTAGAATTTCAATCCTAATACTTGAAATAAAATGGTGAAAAAGAATCTTTTTAAGAGACAAGTTTTAAGAGATCAAGGAGAGATTTCCATCTTCAAAACGATAACAGATCCTGAGCGACAAATGAACAAACATTTTTAATGTTTCTACGCACGTTCGAATTTTTGCAATTTTCGAGAGAGAAGTATCCTCACTTTTCCACCTGCTACGTGACGTAAAGTTTTTTCTCGAAAAACAAAAAAAAAACTAATTTACGAAAGCCAAACCAGAAGCTCCACATTTGGAAATGAGACCAAGCGAATCGTTGATCTTTCCTTACAAAATTACATCGGTTCAATTTTTGTCATGTCATTGTTATTGTGCTGTATTCGTCTCGATTAAAATCAACTTGCCAAAGTCAAGTGTCCGAGATGCGCGGACGAGATAGACGTACGTACGTGTTTAATATTTCGAAATTTGATACAGATGAATTTAGGTAGCAAAGGAGGGAAGAACGAAGAGAGAATAGGGGTGGATCTTCTCTCTCTCTCTCTCTCTCTCTCTCTCTGCATCTAGCACTTCGCGCAGCCAGTCATTCATACATACACAAAAGCTCACCGGCGCTCTTCGCTCCGAGAATGAAAGATCGGGCGTCGATGGTAAAACGTGCTTCCCCGGACTTGCTAATGGATTCCGCACTCTGATTTCACCTTCTTCTCTTTTTTCTCCCCTCCCCCCCCCCTCTCCTTTCGTTTTTATCTTTTTTTTCTTTTTTTTCTTTTTTTCCTCTTCTTTTTTTTTTTTTTTTTTTTTATTTCATGGTTCCACTTAAATCCACGTACTTTCCGTGGCCTTTGTTGAGGCGGGCGCGTACTTGGCGTTCTCGCGGAAAGCTATATACATAATTGAAGCACCAGCAGCGAACCCTTTAGCCTTCGACTCCCCGCTACACACCGGGGGGGAAAATCCATTTATTGTGTATTTTTTTAACCGAACGCATCCCGATTCTATTAAATCTCCGAGCAATTAAACGTTCCGTTTGCCAAAGGAATCGATATTTCCCGTTTGACTGGCCTGTTCAACGAAAGACGAGATCGGCCATGCAAATGAATTTAACACCAGCCCTCGTTTATCGTTGATAAGATAGAGAAATATCTTTCTTCGGTGTTTTCCTTTGACATCGAGGGTTCTGCTTTTCCCTCTCTCTCTCTCTCTCTCTCTTTTTTTCTTTTTTCTTTTTGCAGGATACACTCTTTAATTGGTCAGAGAGCGCCCTTTGAAATATTTCGGTGTGCCGATGAATGAGTCTGTAAGCGTGCACTGAGATTTTAAGTCAAACGCGTATCGGTTGTTCGTGAAACGAAAATATCGTAATTTCAGTACCGTTGTAGGAGCAGAGGCAAAGTTGTAGGAGTATAATCCACAGATAGAAAAAGTATGTCTCTGAACGCTTTGTTACAAAGTCGCGCGCATATGTGAAGTGGTAGCCTGAATCGATTCGAAGTTTGATTTTTACTCGTGGGGAATTTTAAAACCGCACGATAACTGCACGTGAATGATCAATTCAACGAATTAATAGTTCAGTTGCTGAGATAAAGTAAAATGTTCAAGAAATGCAGGAAAAAAGTCAAGTTTTAGGACGTATTCTTGCAAATTCAAATTATGTTCAAAATTTATCTATAGCTTTGTGATGAAGCGTTTACAAACAAACCTCGTACAATATTATCTTCTTACTTTCATTTGATCAGATTATTATCCTACGTATATAGTTGAATATATATATAGTTTTAGAATTTTGATGAAAATGTACGAGACACTCTGTATGGAATATTTCGTGTAATTTTGGCATAAAACGAATAACTCGAAAGTAAGGATCGAGTTTATATTTTTGCGGATAAAACAAGTCTCTGTATTTGAAAAATTCTAGCAACGAATTCTAAATTTTAATTTCCCACTAACGTGATCGTTGGAATCTCGTAAAATTACAAAATTCAGACAAAGACACACCAAAGTCATCAACGATTATTAAATCGTTAAAATAATTTGTCACAACGTTACAAATATCTCGAGAAATTTCTTGAAATTTCATAAAATTACAAAATCCACATGAGGGCAAAAAAAAATGTATTATCGAACAGACTGTTGAAGTTTTCTCTCGCGAACGAGTCGAAGAGAACCGCGAATGAAACACGTGTACCTGTTCAATATCAAAGGAAACAGTTACGATTTCAATGAGTTTAACAACTTCGCCGTTACTTCGAAATAAACTTTGAGAAACAAGCCCATCCCCTTGGGTAATACCTAAATTTCCAACCCCTTTCCTAATACAGTTTTACGGGGTGGAACATTGGGTATCTTCCGACAATTTATTTTTATCCGTTCCCTCGATTACGTAAGAAAGTCAATCCCCGTCCGTCAGCCATTCCGCAAGATCCCGCGAGGCAATTAACTCTGTTTCTATTTAGCGCACAAACGATACAGAAGCGTTCGGTTATTGCATTAATACGTTCAACTTCGATCGCTAATGCAGTTTCCAGGTGGCAATTAGTCACTGATGCACGGTTTTTGGAACATTTATCGGACGCTTTTCTACCGTCTAATCCCCTTAAACACTGTCATTTAACCGGCCATGCCTTATAATAGACAGTTTTCAGTTACAATGAACAAATTGCAGGTATTTATAGCGCGGGTTGCCGGTGTATATCATATTTCGTGACGGTGCTCTTTAATCACCCGAGTTTCCACACCGAGCCGTAATAGACGCTATAATTCCTGTTTAATTTCGATCGATTCGTCCGTTAATTCCGGACGAAGTTTTATCGTTAGAGTTTATATAGCAAATCATTTCCCACTGTCCAGACACTTGAAATACGTGGCACATTGGCGTTTTGATTAATCATCGGCGAATTTGTCTTTGGTATCCTTTGGGACACAAGTGAGATAAAAATTACAGATTTTTATCCAGAGAATGAATATTACTATTGTTATTAGTAATTTGCAGGTGAATTCTGTTTAATTTATGCGAAATCGGCGATTAGAGGTGAATTTTACTTTGGAGCATCATGCTGCCGCTGACGAGCAGCATGATGGAATTTCCAATCAGAGCGGTCTATTCATTACAGCGGACGAGATTCGGAGACTACGAGTGTGTCAATTTAGAAAAAATTAAGTAAAAAGAGACTAGAATTTCTTTTGAATTAAAAAAAATACCATGACAAACACAAAATGACAGAACTAATCCCAATACTAAACTCAAGCATCAACAGCATCGAACACGTACCAACGCGTGAGCAGCTAGTACAGATTCGTCAAACGTCAAACGTCGAAAAGATCAAAACTCGAGAATCAAAGAATTATCATTAATTACACGCTCTCTCGATTAGTGTAAGGATGGAAACACGTCTCACGGAACGACTTGACGTTTCATCCGCAATCCGAAAAATCTTGCAAGCAGCAACTCCTATCAAATCAACGTTGCGAAATTCAGCTGGCAGAAAGTCGGCACGACGCCTCCGATCGCGATAAGCCGGCCGATTTCTCCGATAAGCAAACATTTAATCTCCGTGAGTAGAGTATAACCAGCGGCGTAGTTTGGCTGCAACGTTTGGACTCTCCATATTCACGGTTTCCCTCGGTGCAACATCGCGCGTAATCCAGTCGTCGTTCCCGGGTCGGTCCGGAGGGTTCCAACGGGTCGAGTTATTAAGCTGGCACGAGCGGCCGTGTCCAATACCGGAAAAGTGGTAGAATTTAATTTAAAAAATAGGTTTGTCGGTGGCACCGTCGCATAGAGCGCGCACAGTTTTTTATATTTTTAATTTCCACCGGAGAACGTCGTTTCTATCTGTCACTGACATACCCTCCTCACTCCCCCGGTTTTTCAAACGAACGAAAAAAAGGAGAGAGAGAGAGAGAGAGAGAGAGAGGGAGGGAGAGAGAGGGAAAGGGCACACATCGGAGCTATTCTGTCGATGTATGATCTGGCCGCTGATATATGGCGGTAACGTGAGCAAAAATGCGAGGCCGATTGAATTACATTGAGTTACGTGTCGTTACGCAACGTACCTACAGGACAGAGAGAAGCCTCGGCAAATTTATAGTATACGACCTTTTGGTTACGTTTTGATTTTGAAAAATCGTCGCCGCTCGAAATTACGATCCCACCCACGCCCCGCGCGTTTTGGCACGTGCGCGCCGACCATATTTATTTGTCCCACGTGTTCTCTCAGAGAAGAGAGAACTCAGCCTGATCCGTCTCTTTCCCACTTTCTCGTTTCTCTTTTTCCATTTCGTTTCGTTTCGATCGCGCGATCTCTCTTATTCTCTCTCTCTCTCTCTCTCTCTCTCTCTCGGTTGACACGGCAAGCGTTCCCGATTTCGGATGGCCCAGCTTTCCCGGAGGGGGCAAAATATGCGGCCCGAGGAAACGACGCTTTACAATATCACGGCTGACACTTATCGTTATGCATTCTTAAGTGATAAATCTCGAACGAGTCGCGGAAACGTTGGAAATTTCGGGAGGGGGCGGCGCGGGAGAGACGGTCGCGACGCGGATCTTTGACGCTTTGCAACCGGGCCACGCGGCTCATTTGCGTCTCGCTCGCGGATTTACGTCCGCGTGTCCCCGTCCATTTGCATTTCGTCGAACAGATACTGACGCGCATAATAATTTTAACTTGCACGAGGCGAGAGACAGATATTTGATTCTTCTTATTATACAGCAGAACAGACGACTGAAAAGCCTGAAATCTCTGCCAGAGGCATTAAAGTAAAAAGATAGTTGAACTTTGTTATTTACATACATTCTAAATTATATTTATATATATATATTAATCAATCGATAAATTAATTATTATTATTAATTATTTATTATATATATTATAAAACTTTTACCATCCACAAAATATCTAACAAGAATTATAGATTGATCATTTTGACCATTTTGATAGTTCTAACGTTAAATGTACGTCTATATGTTAGGTGATGAATCTACTCATTGAAATACGAAAAAAATATCACGCTAACTTACTTACATACCTTAGTTTCGAGTTACAAATAATTGAAGAAAATGTCCAATGTATCCACCTTATTTGTCAATAGATTTTAAATTGCTTGGAAAATAAAAATATGATGGATTCAGTTTTGTTTGACCTGTATCGATAACTTAAACAAAATGGACACATTGAACATTTGATTCGTCTGCAATTTATTTTATTGTACAGATTCAACACCCAAAGCATTACACGAGATTTACACGAATTTAAAAATCATCCTGTACGTGATTGATCTTAATAATTTTCTTGTTCGATGCTGGTAGAGAGAAGAATTTCGGGAAATGGAATTTCTGCGAATATTCGATTTCGATGAGAAAGTAGGTCAAAAGGAAGGAATAAAATTTTTCATTTAATAACTTCATGTTTCAGAGAACATTGAGTTTGGACATTTTTCAAGTATATTTGGATTCGGTTAATCTTGAAATAGACAGAAGCGAGTAATTGACAGAACGTTATTCCACGCGCAAGAATAAGAAAAAAAAAAGTAGAGTAACTTTCCTCTCTGACGCTTCGTTTCCGAGAAGAAGAAATTTGAGCACGCTCGGTCAAGAATTTGATTCTTTTTATAGAAAAATTCGATTCTGTGTATATTCTTGATTTATTTTACACGGGATAGGTGCGTGAGACAATCACTTCGATTAGCCAAATTCAGGTGTTAAACAAATTTTAAATAGAAAACGAAATTTGGGAATTAGTGGCTCAATAATTGAAAGAGCTTCCTTGATCATTACGCGTCTACTATAAAAAAAAAAACCTCAAAAAAACCTGAAAAATTGATAGTTCGATAATCGCTGATAATTGAACCACACGTTGACAATGAACGTTAATATTTTCGGCGATAACAGAGAGATTTAGCAGCCCTAGCATCTATTCTTAGGAATCGTGCAACGATTTGAGATTCTATACAGAGAATAGCTCTGATTGTGATTGACACGTATGACGTGATGAAGTAAAGCTTTAGGCAAAGAATAGATCATTGAATCTGGGAATTTTCGAGTCTTGATGTTATTAAAATTGTCAGATATCTTTTAGTCCAAGTTATCTCAATAATCACAAGTTTTGCTCTGATTTAAATAACGAGAGAACGATAGCTTAAAATAATATTATAAGTTGTTCTTTAATCTTTTTCTCGATAAAATTCTAGAAATCGAACGAGTCACCACAACGTAGCAACAAAAGGCAAAATTCAACGAGATAAAGTTCTCTTCTCCCCGAGAAACGAATTCCAAACAAATGAATGGCCGGTAAATAAATTCCAAATGAATGAATAGCCAGCAAAAAAAGAAAAAAAAAATTTCAAACGAATAAATTGATAAAAAAAAAAAAAAAGGGAAAAAAATTCCAAATTAACGCAACATTGGTCTTCGATGAATTAAACAAGTACTCCATCGACTAGACTTCTTCCATTCCAGCGAGGGAAATTTTCCACCTAAATATCCTCGACCAGCAATGCAATTACCAAGCGATAAGAACATAGACTGCTCACCGCGTAAAGTGGATTAAAAAGAAAGCGGTTGCGAGGAGGAGCAAAAGAAAGAGACAGAGAGCCAACTACCGTCGCCAAAAGCCACTGTGTGTCCCGATCGTTTCGACCACATACACCTTCGCCTCTGGTTGTGCCTCTTAAAACGTATCGATTCACATTAGAGGACTACCAGCGATTAAACTATGAAACCTGTATCCAAAAAAAAAAAAAGAAAAAGAAAATTGGAATACAGGGAATGGGAAAAATTTTATAGTGCAATAACAGAAAATTCTTACAATGGCAAAACGACATTTTCTACTGTGTACATTTGCGATGACACAATTTCAGAGATCTCGATAATTTAATAATCGCGTAAAGTGTACGAACGAAATCTTCAAAATTGCGTCGACGTGAATTTACGAAATTTCCCTAAAAAATTATCAGTTGGTCATTTCAATCATTTTCCCAGTTCCAGCAGGAACATGACCGAAAAAATCCAGTCGGATCAAGATTGTTCGAGTAACTGTTATTAGTAGCCATCTCCTTGACATAAAATGATATCCAAATAAAAATAAATATAATAAAGAAAAGAAAAGGAAGATGTCCCGATAAAACAGAAATGGAAATAAAATCTCCAAAGTCGCAACTCAACACGGAATCGCAAAAATTTGACTGTTACAAATGTAACAAGAAGATTATAAATTTCTCGAGCATGCCGCCACTTCCAGCGTTAATTTCCGCAGCCGCGCGGAACACGACCAACGAAAAAAACCCAGCCAGATCGGTTGTTCGAGTAACGACTATTATCAGCGGCCACCCCTTCTCAACTTACGTATCGCGCTATCCACTCGTGCAAGGACAGTCGACACCGTGGAAGAAAGAGGGAGCGCGATATCCCGACGATTCGAGATGGAAGAACGATATGTGTGTGTGTGTGTGTGTGTGTGCGTGTGTGTGTGCGACGACGAGGAAAGAGAGGATTGGAAAAGAAAGACGCGGAGAGTTAGTCGGTCTCTTTAGCTCGGATATGTGAATGCAAGGATAGTAAGGGTGTGTGTGTGTGTGTACGTGTGTGTGTGTGGGTGTGTGCGCGTGCTGCTGCTGCCGGGCGAATAGGTAGAAAGATATCTTGTGGGAGGGGTTGGCCACGTGGCGCCGCGGCGCGCCGTTCCGGCGCCGATATCCCGCACACCCCGTGAGCTCAGTTTCACTTCAACCCCCAAGCGGCCGAACCAGACGACGGCCGGCTCTCACGTCTCCAGGATTCGGCCTCGCCGCGAGACCAGGCTGCCTGTTTCGCGCCCACTCTATCGACCTTGCTCCCTCTCTCTATTGCCCTCCTTACTTCGAATATCCTCCGTTCGACGAATTCCTTTTTCTCCTCACCGCCACTTTTCTTTTTTTTAATTATCGTTTTTTAACTACCGTTTGTTTCGAAGTTTAGTAGTAGTCGTAAGTAGTAGTAAGAATTAGCAGTCGAATTCTTGGAATTAAGCGTAATTGGTTCGTTACGTAAGAGTATCTGAAACTTTGTAATTGTAAAGAGGTCTTTTTGGTTGCTGGAATAAGGCAATGGCGGATTGAAAATTATAGCCTCCTCCTTTCAGTGGTTTTCACTCGTGTCAGTGTACTTATGATTAAGAATTGGTTAATCTGCGTGTATCGAAAGATGAATGCATCCTTAATTTGATGTTCCTCGTTCGATATTAAACCTACGGACTTTTGGTAATTTCAAGCCTTTCAAACGGTTAAATCAACTATGAAATCAATTTCAAATCTGATTTCATAATCAATTGAAATTCTATTTATTCCGTCGTGGTACGGTTTAGTTCAAGTTACACGTTTAGACGAAACAGAAATTCGCTCAACTGTTTGATACTGAATAAAATTTCGTTCAAATAGGCTTTGTATTATATTCTACGAAGTTCGTACTGTGTTCTGTGGAAGAATGGAATAGTCGACTGACTTACATCACTATGGCTAAGAATACCTACTATATCTATTATAGTCGTGCTAACTACCACGACCTTCGACCTTTGCGACCGCGACTACGTGGCATACTCCACGCTTCCGCGTCTGTTGGCAGAATTTCGATGGACCGCGTCGTTACATCGAACGCCGAAGATCGTGTCCCTATCTTTTCTTCTTTCTCTTCTCTTCTTCTCCCCTTTTCTTTCTTCTTCTTCTCAGGCTTTATATGAGATTCTTTAGGGGTTTGGCGTAATGGATATTGGTATCGTAACTAGTTGGCTGATACGACGAGATAGATTAAATGTTTCGCAATGAGGCATGCTCGATCGAGAGAATGGTCGCTCTTTTTTTTTTTAGATGTTAATACGATTGATGGAACTAAGGAACTGAGACTCCTGAGAAAGCGTTGCATTTTCTTTTTACTTTTCACGCGAGGGAAAATTTTAAAATCTAATGTCTCGTCGATCTCGTCGATCGTCTTTTAATTAAACTTCGTTGTTTGAATATTATTTACTATATATCAAAGATATCGATTTCAAAAATATTTTAAATATTCAAAGGACTTAAAAATTTTTGTAAAAATTTCGTCAATGTGACTTTCGAATAACGTTAGAAAACGAGAAAATCATAACGCAATTATATTTATCGTAAATGGGATATAAAGACGCTCAATTAGTCGTAGATTTGATGCGAATTCAAACGGAGTTTTCTATTTTTGTCGTTCAAAGTGTTAAAATTCAGGTGGGAATAGATCATTTTCTCCACGAGGGATTATTTTCGGATGAAAATTTTCAGGATTTCTTCTGGATGAAAGATCCACACATGTCTCCGTTGTAACATTTGACGCAGTAAAATTAAGCGAAAGTGTAATATTTAATCAATTGCTGGAAGTTGGATTTCAATTTTTGAACGAAATGGAGGAAAGTGTGCAAAAACTTGAGTGAATTTCTTCAACAATTGCATTCGATTGCAGTTTGTAACTTTTCTGCAAATCGTTCGTGTCAAATCGGGCAAATGTAAATATAATTAAATTATAATTTGCGTGTCGAAACGTTAGAACTTTGACAGGCTTCGAGACAAGAAGAATTTGCGAACCGTGCGTTTCGTGAATACCTCATCGATACACCAGTCCGAAACAAAAGCAGTTCGAAGAAAAAGTAGCAAGCGAGACCTATCAAACAAAATTGGATTGTAGAAACTTGAATTAGCACTTTTTCTTTTATGTACTTTCCCGAGGATTAAATCGCTTCTATAAAACTAAGGTTATCGCGAAGCTTTAGTTCTCGAGTATATAAAGACGATCAAATTCTCTCGATCAAATCTTAATTATATTTCCAATGTGCGCATCTAAATCGGTAATTACTACCGTGTAATGTACTCAAATTTCAATTTGATGACGCGACAAATCAATCTGCTGTCTACGCGTAACTTATTAGTCGCGACAGCCTCAAGTAGAACAAGATCGTCAGAGTCAGACACGATTATCAGCGAAGAACGAACAAACCGTTTTCTTTAATAATTTTGCCATTGAACTGAACAGAGATATTCAGTACATTCGTATTAACACAAATGTTGTATTTACCTTAAGTAGAACAGAACTGTCATAGTCAGACACGATTTCGAGTAAAGAATAATAAAAATCATTCTCTTCAATAATTTCGCTATTCGATAAATTTAATGTAAATATTTTCATATTCGTGTTGATATAATAAATATCTACACATTCAAAACATCATATTTATCTTTAGTAAAAGAGAAGTGTCACGATCAGACGTGGTAATATAGAAACGATAAGGTTGCCGTCTTGATTTAATAAAAGTTCAAGATAAATATACTCTGTATACTCAAGATGTCATACTTTTACTACTCTAAGATTAAAAGCAACAACAAATTAAACGAAACAGGCAAAATAATACTAAAAAAAAAAAAATACTAAACTTTGCGCAATTACTAACGATTACGTGACAAGATGAAATTATACATTAATACACCGACGCATTGACAGAGACGCATAATTATCAATCTCAGTGTCTCAAATTTCAGAAATACACGTAACCAATTACAGTTTTGCAGCCAACTGTAAATACGAAATTCGACGTAGACGTGTTCCAACGTCAGTTTACCCTAATTACTCTCCCTGTCGCAAAGACACACCAGCAACCTTCGCGAACTAGACGCCTTGCCATTCGACAAAGGCATTCGATCCAGCGGCGTGCCCGCAGGAATCGAGTTGCAGGATGCAGGATGCCCTGCTTGCTTGCTTGAGGGCAAGAGGGGCGAAACGGTACGAGGTATCGAAGTGAAGGGAACCGGCGACGGGTCGGGCAGGTCGTGGAGTGGCCATCGAAGTCGGTAGGTCGGGCGGCCAGGAGAAGGGAGGGAGGGGGGGGGTCGAGCGTCGTCCTCGGGCTTCGGGCTCCGGGACGGAGTTTTCCGTGGTCCGCCATCTTTATGGTTACGTCAGCATGTTTCAGTTGCCGGATCTGAAAGTTTTCGCCCGGCGACAAGATATTTCAAGTGGTCGCTCGGTCGCTCAGTCGCGATCGTCCCGCGCTGAAATATTGGACGGCTCTTTCTTGCAGCCGCATATTCTTCTACCGCCGCCACCCGTTTGCCCTCCTCCCCCCCGCCCACTCCTCTTCTCTACTCTACTCTACTCCTGCCACCGTCGCGTCCGCCACCCACCTCTTCATCGGCAGTCTCTCTAGCATCCAGCACGCTAGCTCGGCTAGCTAGCAGCTAGGCGGTGGAGCCAGAGCTACGCGGCGTACCCGTTCCTAAGAACACCGCCACCCATCGCCTTCGTCATCCACCGTCGTCTCGGGGCGAGACCTTCTTTTTACTCCGCGCGCCGGTTTCTTCTGCCTCCTTTCTTCCCTCCTCCCACCCTTGCTCGCTTTCTTCTTCTTTCGCTTCTTCTTCTTCTTCTTCTTCTTCTTTCGTTCGTCGGTGCGCGAAGTGAAACCCCACCGACGAGGGGTTCAGGCGCCTCCTCGCAGCAAGAACCACGCGACTTACGACTCTCGCGTATTAAACACCGCACCAAGCCGGCCGGTCGTTAACCACCCATGAATGAGTTACGTCCGGCCGACGCTAATTCTCAAATTGTCCAAAAAGAACGGGCAAAGTGTCTATTAATCCGCGCGGATCTGTTTCTCGGATCGAGGCGGGGGATCGTGGAAGAGCTACGAGGGGCCGGTTTCCGGTTGGGAACGGCGGAAGATTGGTGAGGACGAACGAGAGCAGGATAGTGAGAGGGAAACGGGGTTTCCGTTGAAAAACAACCACGATCCAACGTGGCGGATTTCGAAATCTTGCGCGATGCTTTATTTCGGTTCTAAAGTTCCGTTAAGTTGAGAACTCTCTGCGAGATGGCGATCACGCCACCGATACTTCGTCGTACTTCTTCTAATTGAATTCTCCCGAGATGATTTCGTTCTTCTCCTCGTCCCCTCGTCGAGTGTCCCCGATCAGTATTCCATCATACGTTCCCTCGGAGATGGGAACCGTGTTTAAATCGTATTATTGTGTTACTTTGAATCGCGGAGAGGAAAATTTCATCTTACTCGTTTCGTTCGCGCAGGTTTATGAAGCAAGAATATTATTTATATTATACGTGAACGCGAAGTTACGCGAGTTACGATTTCAAGTGGCGAAAATGAACGAAAGAAAATAAACGTCTTACGATCGTGTAGAGTACTTTCGTCGAACTTTTCACGTTCGAGAATCCGAGGGTTGAAGCTTCGAAGGAGTCGTCGGGCGAACGAGTGCTAATTACGAGATCTCCGTTCTCCAAAAACAGAAGGCCGATCGTAGATCGGCTGGCGCGACCGAGAAACGGAGAGAAAGAAGCGACGACGTCCCCGCGCAGAGGGCATAGGCTTGCTTCGTTTGGCGACGACGAAACCCCGGGGTGGCGCGACGACGTCGCACGACTAAAACTGTCACCCTTGACAAATCTACGAGCGCCGCCCTGATAAATTCAATTAAATAATTATACCTCTCTGCTCTCTCGCAGCTTGCCAGGAGCGCGCGAACACCGCCAACGCGGCTGTACCGCCGCCTCGTTCCTCGTTCCGAGCCGAAGCCTGAAGTGAGGAGAATCTTGGAGACGTCTCTCTTCCGGCGAGAGAGAAAGAGAGAGGAGCCATTTCTGAAGTTTATAGCCGTTGGTGGATCAGCCGGGGCTGGATGGGTAAGAAACGCGGAAGGGCGGTTCGTCTTAATATAAAGCGAGTTGGTAAGTTTGGTGCAGCCAGCAGAGGCTAACTTATAATGCGATTTGTTTAATCGGCGCCAACTACTTTGTTCCGCCCGGTATTTTCCGTCGTCCTTTCGAGAAGAACGAGCAGCCACGGCCTTTCTTCTTCCCGCCGAAGTCTCTCCTTTGCCTCCTTCGTCGTCTTCTGTCCACCCCCCTCCTTCCCTCTCTCCCAGCCTCCCTCCCTGCCTCCCTATCCACCCACCTCTTCCTCCACTCTCTCTCTCTCTCTCTCTCTCTCTCTCTCTCCGCGCCACACTCGCACACTGGGCGATCCCCTGCCGCTAGTTGTACGCTGCTCCTCTCGAAACGATCCCGAGTATCGAACGACACCCCCTTCGGCTATCCTTTCTTCCACGGAGTCAAGGGTCGAACGCCACTTGGGCTGGCCGCGTGTGCCCGAGCGCGAGCAACTTTCCCCTCCGCGCCGCGTCGGTTTCCGACGAAGCGACGAAAGCCACGCTTGCATCTTCTACGAGGTTCGATTCCTCGGCTCCGGTGTGCGAACTTTTACGGCGCGCGGCGAGGGTTGTAAAGTTAGTGTGGATGTTTCGTTAGGTCGATGCGTTTAGGCATCCTCCCACTCTGGCTTCGAGGATTTTGGTTCGACGTTCCTTGGAACTTGCAGCTTCTTTAATTTATCGAGTGTCCGGTGAATACGTCCATCAAAGATGGACGTTTCGTATCTTTTCTAAAACACAGAGGTTTTTCTTCTTTCTTTCTTCTTCATCGTCAACCTGTACGACTTGAACGAATTTTATTTTAACAAGCGTCAGAGAAAACGTGGAATGAGATTTTCAAGTATTTTCAAGCTCGATGTCTCTTTGTCATTGCGAGGTGTCTTCCACTCGGAATTGGTAATTTTACGAGATTAACGAACATCGTGATAAATCATCCTCAAATGATTCTCAATTCCTGTCGATCGCCTCATTCACTTACAACTAGGCTTAATTCTTCGTTACATACGCACTGCTTCCACTTTGTGTCAAATTTAATTACTTAATCCCAGATAAAGAGTAAATAAAATATGTAAATTATCAATTGACGAGTTTCGAACGAACTTTTACTACCACATAATGAAAATGTTTTGTCTGTAATTTTTCTGTCTATTACAAGCAAACGACTCGCGCGCGATATACATATAGATGGAACAAAATGGAAATTCATTATCAGTTCCCTTGTAATATCATTACTTTCCTATTATAATATCAACGATTATCGGCGAAAGCGATGCATCCGGGATCGTATTAGCACCACTATTTAATATTCCATAACGTGTGATAAATATAACAAAGAATATAAATCGGTATCAACAAGTATAATAAATGCTGCGAACAACGAACGCCGGGACTCGTGTGCAAACGCGAGTGCATTGCGAACAATTTTCACGCGAATATTACATTCTTACAAAGAACAGGTCGATTCGGCGAACGATTAAACGAACAAAATCATGCGAATCGTATCGGACGTTTAAATGAAACCTATTAAATTATAGTACCAAAATAACATTTATCACGCGTTGCACATGAAGTTCGGTATCAATTAATAATAAATTACATTATCGCGTAATCGTATCGAAATTTTCTACCTACGGTCCTGTTAATCCGCAACTAAATACGGAATCCTTCACGGTGATTAAACACCTAACGTCGCGCATGTATATTTATGATACGTTCGCGAATTGAGCTAGCTCGAGGAGGAATCATCCTGCTCGCTCTTTTTTGCGAATCCGTGCTCTTAGTCACTCCGGTCTCATCAGTCATCAGCTGCTAATGGTGAAAAGAGGACTCGACAAGCGTCGAAGGGTGCGTCGTTTGCGAAAAGGATAACCTTTTGTGCGAAAATCCTAATCGATGGTACTGTGATATTTTTTTTCCAACGATTCAAATTCAAATTTGCATCATTTCTGTAATCAATATGATTACGTTACTAGACATTTGTGAGAAACTTGGAGAGACAAATTAACATATAATTTGAAAAAGTATATAAAATATGAAGACTTGTATTCAGGTTCCATCTTTTAGTTATCTGAGAAATCCATATTGTCTCCTAACAATATAATCAAAATAGTTGTAAAAAATTTTGTTGCATATTAATCGTAGCAAGGAATTGCTACTTAGTTTTTAATACGTTTTATTACAATCTACCTTTGTATATTTTATATTTAACGAAAAAAATTCATACAGTGTTATATTATAACGTTACTACATGTCTCTAACTATAGAAACATTATACTACTGTAAATTGTTAATATTACGCGATACTTTTCCTGACTCTTCTCGTTCGTGAATTTTTTCCTCAAAGTCCGATATAATGTCATAGAGGTAAATTTTAAAATATTTTATCACGTTCGTCAGAAACAATTCACAATTAATTCACTTCCATCGACTTGCAATAAAAATATAAATCTGTATAATATCATACGCAACGATCTGTATGATGTCACGTAACATACACACGTACGGTTTTAGTATGTATTAAAATTTTAAAATACTTTGTCGTGTTCATCAGAAACCACAAAATTCTCGTACAATTGTCCCAATTTTCTAAGAAAATAATTCACCCCCCCCCCCCAATCTTATGGAACTCTCGCATCGATCGTATCTAAATTTCCCAACACACATCCTATTATACATTCACACATCCAACTTGTCGACTCATTCATTTCCAAAGCATCGTCCGCAAACAAAAGGGAAATCATCGTAAGATGAAGGAATAAGGATTAAAAGCCTAGAGAAGAAAAAAAGGGGGAGGGGGGAGAAAAAGGAAAGAGAAAGGGTAAAAAGCGGGAAAAAAGACGAGTACCACCGAGCAAGAAACGCACCCTGTGATTGTCACGCTGCCAAGCCGACTGAAACATTTATCATTCCCGGTGATTAAAGAGTCTTTTGCCGACACGGTGAGTCAAAGCATTCGTTTCATAACGACCCTTTGTAAGGAAACGGCGTGAGGCCACGCTGTTGGAGAACGTTGAATTTTTAATTCGATCCTCTTTATCGTCGCTTCTCGATTGCGAGATCGATGTGTCACGCACTCTTGATTTAATCGGTTGTTGATCGGGCTAATAAAAAATATTGCAATTTCTTGACGGTTGTAACTTAAATTAAACGGCATTGAGTAGAAAGGGAAAGGACACGTAAAGAAAGGGAAAAAAAAGGAAAAAGAGAAAAAAGAAAAGAAAAGAAAAGGGAAAATGATGTAACTAGAAAATGTGCCAGGTCGAGGCACGAATAAACAGGGATGGATCGTTGTTGCCATGACAGTCTTTTCAGACGAGGGAGAGAGCGAATACATCGTTGCTGGCTGTGGCTATTGATTCCAAAGATTCCTCGCCCTTTCATTTCCGACAATTACGCAACGATCTTGCTAATTTCGAACTTCGCGAAGCCCGACGCATTCACCGAAACACGATAGTTCCCTCTCTCGCTTCTTTTTTCCCTCCCTTTTCTCTGTCTAATTACCTCCAAGGGACAGCGGTTCATTGTTCCGTCGGAACGACTGAAATCTTACAACGCGTTTCACGGCTGGAAATGAGCGCAATAATTCCGTCGGGATGTCTCTCTGAAATCGTTGCAAATCGTTGATTGGATTCCGCGATATCTATTATATCGATTGCACCACTCGCAAGGGCACGATTCAATCATATTTAAGAACAATTTTTCCTTTTTATACCATTTGCAAGGACGTAATTCAATCATATTTAAGAACAACTTTATATACGTATGTTAAAAGACCGAACGTTTGAAAATTACGTATGATAAATTTACAATTTACAATGAAATTTACGATCAACTTACACTTAAATTTAACTTACAAAAATTCAATCACAGTCCACTTTCAAATTCTTTTTCCAACTCCTAATTTTTAGTTTCTAATTTTTGACGGGATTGTCAATATTATTAATATCATTTCCAAAGATCGACTCGTTGCCGCACAATTTCTAAATTCGTAATTCTCCTCCAGATTTCTATAGAAAACTCGAATTGCGAATAAGCTCGTTTAATCGCGTAATGTTTGTAATAAATATAACATAATTTAACTCTTCTTCTAATTTCTAATTTCTTTGCGCGAGTTGACGATTCATTCGAGGATGTTTAAATTTAAGAGGGAAAAATCGAATCCTCGATCGAGTTCAACGAAAAGTTGACAATACACTCGCGCAATACTAGAAGCTGAATATGAAAATATCGAATGACAATCGAAGACTCCTCAAGGGGAGTGTAATATAAAAGTTATTCCATCTGAGCAAGTGACTGCGCTTTAAGGACCTATGAGCTTGAATACCGTTTGAAAAGCTTTAAAAGTGAGTGAGTGGGTAAACAAACGCCGGGGTTGTTTACCCTTCTGAGAACGTGGACGAGAGCAGGTTGCTCGATGCCGGAACATCCGTTGATACTTTCGTCTCCCATGACCTATCCCATTTCATTCTCCTTTTCGATCTCTCGAGTATTCTCCTCAGAACCCTCTCCGCTACCTACCCACTTTCTAGTTCGTGGTTAATCGACGATTAACCACGTTCGTTACTCAATTAAACGTTTTTTTCTTTTAACACGTTTCTTTCTAACATATTTTTAAACATGAAAAATAAACACTAGCGTTATACTTATAGTAACGATTAAAACGAGCAATTTATAATCTGTATAATAGGAATTTTTTTTTATAAATTGAATATTTATATCTCTTTTCCATATTGATATTTTTCAATGACAAAATTTCCATAAACATTTCGTGGTATTATCAAAAACTTTTTCACTAAATGTATTCATATTCCTTCCCCACTTATTTTTCGCGGAAATTTCTATAGTAATACGTAAAGTATAAAAGAGTTCTTCATCGAATGTATGTAAAAAAATAAGAATGAGAATTATTTCTCGTTTATCGTGGTGAAAAATTTATATGTCGGAAACAATTATAATTAACGAAATGTTCTTCACTTGCGAGGAGACAATGAAAGAAAAAGCCACGGGTGACTGATTGATCGATGTGAGATTATTGGCGAGATAGATGGATAGGTTTTTAAAATGGAGATGACAATTTGACAAGTTGGTGGAGTGGTCAATGTCGGTCGAATGGATTTATGAAACGACCTCTTTATTGCCACACGACGCTGGATCAGGATCCTGGGTATTATAGTTGCTCATGAAATTGAACTTGCGTTCTCAACTGGAATGCAATATAAAACAAGGTAAAGTACCAAAGTTGCGTTATTCGGTATTATTTATTTCTAGTTCGACCCAAATTGGTAACTAGATGACAGACTATCGTTGCTTAATGCGTCTCAGATATTAGTGCACTTCGAGCTTAAATCATTTTATCGTTTAAAGCATTATTTCAACTGGATTTTGTCGAAGCTTAACTGAGTGCAGTTAAAATTACAGTTGAAATTTTCATCCCTCTGATGAATTGAACCAACGCAAATATTGTTTTACTATTTTTAAGGAAATATATAAGGAAACTATTTCTATAAAGTTAAATCAGATACAAAAAGAAACGTTTTGGACACGGAAATTATTATTCCTCCAGTTATCTGATTTTTACTTGTCTGGATATTCTGACAGAAAATTTTTCGTACATTTCCAAAGGTTACCTTAAATTACGTACTTGAAGCCAGAATTCAAATCTCTCGCAAATATATAATACTTGAACTACTTGTCTGACTGCAATTAACTTCCTCACCTATATGAACGAAATATCTACTGACAATAAGAACGTTTGATCCAACTGAATGATGTACCTGCAGGAAATGTAAATGTGCAATTGAACGCAAAGTACAAAAATGAATAAGCGAATATATGCAAGTCGTTCAATGATATCTCATCCGATAATACATACATATATATGAGTTCCTACTAAATGTGCAAAACATAATTCATTTGTTTCTAAACGTAGGTAACAAGGTATAAAATAAGGTATGAATCTAATGTGCAAATAAGAAAGAAACACGGAGAACCTAGAAGACAAAAAGCACCAAGACCACGTTTCCCAAATCCTCTGTTCTAAATTCTTCATTTTGTCACACAAAGTTCCACGATTATCCACAACCAACACCTAATCCCTCAATTTATTATTCGTCTCTCCCGACAAAGATCAAAGATGTTGCTGCCTACACTTGCTTCACGATTAAACACCTCTCCCGGTCAGTGGCCGACCAGACGAAGTACGAGATCCGTGAAACAAATGCAGACCGTTTTCGAAACGATCGCGGCGATCGTCGTTTTTCCCCAAGGGGTAGAAAACACCGCCTATCGACGAATCGTTCCGCCTACGTGCAATTGCGTGGAGACTGGCGGACAATCTAGGCGCGAGAGAGACACACAAAGAGAGAAAGAGAGAGAGAGAGAGAGAGAGGGAGAGAGTGGCGACGTCGGCGACGACAACATGGCAAGACGGCATCGTTAAGGGGACAAGAGGAAGTGTCGCTTAGGTGGCTACCAAGCCAATGTAATTATTTCAAGGCCACTGAATACGCGATCGAGCAAACCCCTCGCATCGGATCATGCTGCTCCAGTGATCTTGAGGCGTCGCTAATCTCCGATCCTTTCTAGCAAGACACGTAGAACCGCCTCGTACGCGTTTCCCCGTCGATAATCGTTCATGCAAGCACCAGGCAGTCGACAAGGGTGTGCATCGTCGTCCGGAGGAGGAGTAATACCGATTTTCCCTCGGGAGAAAGAGAGAGAGAGAGAGAGAGAGAGAGAGAGAGAGACGGGGCAATCCGCGTCGCGACGGAACAAGGAAGTACGCTTTCACGCACCGGTTTCGAGGAATTAACCGCAGTGAAGATCGCTCGGGTTGCGATGATCGTCGCGCGATCGATTGATAAGCTCGCCTCTGACGGATCAACCACGTCGATAACCCACCGATAAGGACAGAAGAGATTAATTTCTTCGGATGCCTGAGTAAGCTGTTTGCTCTCGCGCACTTTCGCGTTCCGTTGCATCCGATCGAGCTCCCGTTGAAATTACACTACCGGTTCGTGCCTCCAACGTCTCTCACACGTATCATCCGGTGTTTCATTTGCACTCACAGTGTTCGTAGTTGGTGCTTTACTCATAAAAATTGCGCAAGTAGAAATCTGGGAAGGAAACTTTTTTTTTTATCACTGAAAGTGATTTTAACGGGGTCTTCAGATGCAACGCTAATGCAACGAAAATTAGCGATTGGTTGATTTGGGTCACGTGATTCGCAAGAGGGCGTGGGGTAGACGTCGAGTAGGAGTGGCGTTGTCTGGTATCGAGCGATCGCGCCTGTAATTTGTGTTTTGTGTCGATTCAAATGTTTGCATATCGATAAAATTTTATGGCAAAAAAGTCGTCTTTATTTCTTAGTCAGAAGAACAGTTGCTTCTGGGCCTTTCGGTCAGACGAATCGTACTGGGGTACAAGTCGTGCAGTTTTTTCTTCAGACGTAATCTAAAGTCTTCGTCAGGATAGTTGCAGAGAATAAACGAGATAAACTGGAAAGATCGTTGTTTGATTATTTGGGTTACAACTGTTGTTTTTAAAAATTGTTATTTAAAGAACAAGCATCTTCAGAAGCAATTTCTCCCTGTCTTTTAATTTTTGATCACAACGAAAGAATAACGAAATTAATCGCGAGCGTGAAAGATGAATATTTAAGAAAAAAAGGAAGAATACCTAAATCGTCGTTTCCAACGCGATTACTGGAACACGTAACTTCGTTAAATCGTGGAACTACAGTAGATATCAACTTCTGAGATCAGTCAAACGCCAGTCTCTGAACTTATAAGTTACAAATTACAACCCTTGTATGCTTGGTTGAATTTCCAGGAGACAGTAATTAAAGGGCAAAATTTCTATCTCGCTGTCTTGCCGAGAGATAATTACACGACTGACCTATTTTTCAGTCGTCTCCGTTTAACGTCTCGATGTAACGTCTCTCCCGATTATCAAGATAATTTATTCGTACTCCGTGACTTTTCACTCGGTATAGCAATTTCACAAAATTAAAGAATAGCTTTAATATCATCTTTACACAAGCTTTGAATTTATCATTGTATCAAAATCGTCAGAAATAAGTTCCACCTTTAACATTTAATATTTCACTTTGAACCGAGTGTAATAGAATCGCTTCTCCCTTTTTTTACGAAACAAATAAGAATTTAATTTAAGATTAACGCTTCACTTTCATGGAATAAATAATGACTTAACGTAGCAAGTTAAGCCAATGCCAATTTTCTGGACAAATAGTTAAATTAAAAAGAAGTGTTGACGTTAAAGAAACCGAAATTTGTTGTTTTCTCTTACGAACTCTTTTCTCCGAATATATTTTCTATGAATAGTTATTCGAGAGTTCAGTATAACACCAACTCAAAGTAATTAGTATTTCGTCTCATTTATTTTTTAGTAATTACAAATTCTTTGTCTTTCTCTTTACTTGGCAATGACAATTTCTTTATTTCTTTCATAATAATCATAAGCATACGTATAAGATACACGTACTTTTCAAATCTGAAAAACTGAAATAAAACACTAAGATATACTTTCATTACCTCGTTGAACGTAAAACTATTACACAGCCTGTGAAGGATTCGATCGAACGAGTTACATTCTCGAAAAGGCGGACGAGAAAACGACCAAACAAAAAAAAAAGGAGAAGAAGAAACATAAAAACGCTGCCGCGACTGAAACAGTAAATCCATCTGTAACCATCGAGACTGAACTACGGGTAGGATCATCCATTAACCTTTGTTGCTACAACCCTGTCAAAGTCCTCAAACGTGAGATTTTACACGAGTGATGACCACTCGGTGGGGACCATTTCAGCGGCCCGGTCGGGTGAGGAATGGCAAGATACGGTTCCTGTCATTGATGCGTGTGCCAATCACGGAAACCGGCTGCAGCCCGATCGTCAGCGGTGAAATTACGACGTCGAAAAAAAAAAAAGGAAAGAAAAATACGGACGCACACACGCGCGAACGCACGCGAGCAGAAGAGGAAGGATGGTGGATGAAAACTGTCAGGGGGTTACCACCGCGACAGTCGCATCAAACAAATGACCCTCCTCAATTTGGCACATTCAGCGTATAGCTTGTTGCGTTTCCATTCATTCCGCGATACCTCATCACTACGTCAGGTTATATACTCCTTTTATTTCCTACCTCCCGCTCTCTTAGACAACGATTCTCTTATTTCTGCTCCTTCTCGTTCCACGGTTTCAGTCCACTTTCCTCCTGTTTCTCTTTCTTTCTCTACGCATATATTGCGAATATGAAATACGAATAATCTTTTCATTTCGTATTTTCCTTTAAAACCAAATTGTCAAATAATCTGTTTATCATATATTTTCCTGTTCTTTTTTTTTTTTCGTTTTTGAATTCGTTCAATTTCTTTACTTGCTAAACACTCTCGTCTAGTTTTAACAATTAATTTTAAAATTGTTCTCCAACCACGTCCGATCGTGATTCTGTTTCTGTTTCTGTTTCACTTTGACGATCACTTTCTTAAATTTTCCTTTTCTCCTTTCACACGCGAGTGCGCGCGTGCAACAACAACAAATGTAATATTTCCCTTATATTTTCCTAGTTTTCTTTGACGCTCTCTCTCTCTCCTGAAATTCTTTAACACCGTCATTCTATTTTCTTAATTCCCTCCCACGTTCCTTTTTCAATTCGCTCTATCCATGTTTGCCCTTCTTTTCCCTCTCTCGCCCGCCGTCTCTCTGATTCCTACACCCAATGGCATTTGCGCGTGAACACACACACACAAACAAACACGTGCGCGCGCGCGCGCGCGTAAACGCAATAATATTTCCGTTCTTTAACCGCCTACGCGTTTACTGGCAAACGCGGAGGTTTACGCTCACAGAAGCATTCGGTCGCGTTGATTATGCGCACACACGCGGACACGGGGACACACGCGCTTTTCATCCGCTTTCCACGCAGCAGTCCCCCCCGGTGGACTCGTTACAAACCTATGTACGGGAACGCTTTTCCCGCTTATTACGCCTGTCCGCTCATTTATGCTCATTGTGCGTACAAACGCGCCGGGGACACGCATTTCACCCCCTCCGGTGTGTTCCACCGCATCGTTTGTTTACATCTTTCATTCACGACACACGAGGAAACATTTACCCGCCGCGGTTCTACCCGTATCCGCGCACAAGCGCGCCAATATTATCTCTTCCTTTTTCCCCGGCGCGCTTGTTTTATTTGCCCGCGAATTTACTACACACTCGCATGAATATTCATGCACGTGCACGGAGTGTTTTTTTTTCTTTTTTTTTCCTTCTTTTTTTTTTATTCTTTCGCGCGTATTTAGATTTACGCCGCGTCGATTGCACGCTCGGGCGGCGATCGCCGCTGAAGGAAACCGATCCGCGAAATTGTTCGCGATGTTTCGGAGGGTCTTTCGATGCGCGTCATCGGTTAAACTGTACATCTTGTGGATCTTTGATTGTCCTTGATTATCTCTTTCTCAAGATTTTCGTAACGTAGAAGAATGTTGGAATTGTCAAATCCTTATCTGTCACTGTTTTACTTACGATTCTTTGATTTAGCATACGAGTTTGATTCCATTGCGAATTTATACAATACACAAGTTTCTGAATCCGATGATCTCTGAAAAGGAGACTGGTTATTCCACGTGTGAAAACAAGTCAAAACTGTGGAATAACATGTTTTCGCTTAAAGCTTCATTTTCAAGAAAATAGACTTTGAATGTTTCGTTAAAAATTGCCTTGGTAATGACTTTGCAAACTCGATTTTCTCGAAAACGAGAAAGCGTCATGTAAAAAAATTTTCATTCCATATTTTCGACTTGTCTTTTTTCTACGCGTAGCGAAATGTTCTCTACTTTCAAGTCTAAAGTTAGATAAATTCAAGTGTACTTGGTAGATTTCCAAGCCCGATTTTACTCCTTGTTTTCGACTTTCCTTTCCATGTGAAATAAAATGTGCTTCACTCAAGGAAATCACTTTCTTATTGTCAGAAACACCCTGTATATTTTATCTTTTAAATTTAAATAATCGTATTTATAATCATTCTTTTTATTGTTACTATAAAACGAACTGTCTCTGTTAAATTAAACAAAATTTAGTAAGAAATCCAATATTTAATCGACTGAATACAGTTTCCAACTGTAACATCGCGTGATATTCACTGGTCAAACGCACAAAAAATTAATTAAAAAATGAATCAAAGTTAATTTAGACTTAACAACTTCTATTAATATCAAAACGACCTGTGACGCTGATTGCGAAAAATACATTGCAACTAACAATTAGTTTTAACGCTAGAGCTAACCTTCAATCCATATCAGAGTATTCTGAATGCAAATCATTGTAATTTAAACGACAACAACTAAAATAAACAGATTTATACTGTTATATCTCTGTCTGAAGACAGAAATCGACATCAATTTTGACAAAAGCAATTCCTTTAAGCAATTCCAAAGGAAAGAAATCTGAAAGTATCGAGACGAGTTTGTCTAGTGTCGCGTGTTGTTCATTTGGTACTTTTATTTTCCCACTCGTCGCAAACATACAATCGCCATATTGACGAGATTGACTGTCCCGAGATGTTAAATACATCTCACTCTCATACCTAGCGCTTCTTACTTTTCACAGATTCACCCCCCTTCGTCGAAAATCAAAATCAAATTCCACGAATCGTCGTCGAAAGCTCGGCCCCGTCATTCACCGATGAGAATTACCAGTGAAAAATGGCCAATCGTAATACCGTTGAAACACGTCTCGGAAGATAATCCTTTCGCCACACCGAAACGTGTACTCGCCGATAATACGCCATGATTACATATCGCTCAGTCCGCGGGAGCAACAGGAACTACGAGAACCACGACGAGGCACGGTGTGCACGCCTTTGTGTGTGCCGGCGTTTCACGGGGTTTCGAGAGGGTGGAATGTATGTAGGTACAGGCCCGCGCATCGAAAACACCCAGGCGAGGCGAGCTGCTCGTCGACACCGGCGTTGTATACACTTATTTAACGTGTAAACACTCAGGGGGGTTGCCAGAGGAGCAACAAGTGCCCACCGGTGTACACAGCAGCACTCGGGTTTACACCGAGCACGGATACAGGCCCGGTCTCGCACACACCTGGACTGTCAAGGTGAACGTGCGTTCGTGTTTTATGCCGGGTCCGGGGGATCCCCGACGAAGAGGAAAGGAAGAAGATCGGCCGGGAAAGTCGTTGAAACGACACGCAGACTTTTCGCGGTTCGACGATAGCGGGAATCGAGCGGGCGAAACCAGGGTAATTTCTTCTCTAGCGACGAGAGAGAGAGAGAGAGAGAGAGAGAAAAGTTCTTTTGTTCGAGATACGAGATATAGCAGATGGTACAGTGCATGCCCTGATTTCTCTTTGCTCCACAATTTTCGTTTTGTTTTTGTTCCTCGGATAAAATGAAACGGATTCCCCGGTTTGTTTCATCTTGTTTTAGAAATCTGATCAGCTAAAGAACCTTAGTCGTGGCGAGGTCTTTGTTCGAATTGATCGATACTCTCTGTTGCGTGAAATGTTTTACAATTTTTCGAGCACTGCGGATTTAAAAATACAAAAATGCACACAGAGGTCGGAACTTTATAAAATATCGAAAGTATTTCGTCAGACGTGTTGTAAAAACCGCAGCGCATATAGTAATGAGACTCGAGAATGTGGAAATGTAAATTTGAACACGTGTAAGTGTTTAAAAAAAAAAAAAAACTTCAATATCCAAGGAAAAAGAATTCAAAAATCACACAAAAAATCTCCGTAAAAATCTTAAACAATTCGCTCTGAAAGCTTCTCTCTCGTTTCGAGCGAATTCGCCGGACTTGAACGAGAAGAAAATCAGCAAATCCAACAGCGGAAACAGCGTCCGGCTTGCCGTGACAGAGCTCGCTGTGTAGATCTATCCAACCGGATATCGTTCGTTATTAATTGCACGCAATTAAACTAATCTCGCCTAGAGAGGTTTTTCCCCCTGGCATTCGTTTTCCCAGCGCAGCGTGTCCCAAGCGTGGCCAGTTGCGGAGGGGATGCAAAAACGCGTCGCGCGAGCACTCGCGTGCTGTTAAACACGCGGCGGGAGGAGGAGGAGACCCGCTGTTCAAAGTGGAGATGCCGTTAAACGCGGTTGAATCGCCACGAAAGGATTCCCTCTTCCTGGTCTTGGCAAAAAGCCGCGTTTTAAGGCTGCTAGCCGGACAAGTGGACACGCAACCACCGGCTTACACACTCCGGTCCGTGCCAGCGGAGTACTTTTGCCGGACCGGAGACACCGGGATTCCAGCGGACAGAGAAGACGATCCAGAACTTCCCCTTCCTAGAGAGAGAGAGAGAGAGAGAGAGAGAAGCATTCACCCACAGTTTGGAACTTGTGATACGTATGAACTTACATTCTGTCCTGCGTTTAATAATTCTTCCGATATCGTCGCTGCGTTTTTATTGCGCTCTTGCGTCTTGTTGGCGAATAGCTAGGGGAAACTGTTGCCGGAGGAAATTGATTGAGGAAATTTATGTCTACGGATAGAATTTAGAGTCGCCGGTGTTGGACAGATGTTCCATAAAGATATACTGTTCATCTGTCGTTGCGCGTTACTCGAAGACAATTATTTTCTCGTTCGTGTTTTTCATCTTTCTGCGAAGAACTTTCTAAATTGCTAATTTTTCGTCAGACGTAGCTTAATGCTTTCTCAATTAACCGATTCTCAAAAAGTACATCGTTCCATTTAAAAACCTGAAGTGACCTTCGTGTATCGATAAAAATATAAGATAACAATAAAACGATTACAACAGTATTACTTTGTTACAAATAAAACTTTCGTTCGAAACGTTTCTTCGTGTTCTCAACAGTTCGGGATGTAACGGTGTGTATACGATGTTATAAAAAATTCAATCACATTTCAAATTAAATAACCACGAACGAAGTGTTCTAATTTTGCAACTGTTTGAAACGAAGTCGACGTACATACATCAGATAACAAGTGACTTTTTTGATGTCTGTTTGATCCGTTTGACACGACTTTTGAAATTTATTCAATCGAAGAAGCGGAAGAAATTTCTAGTTTTAACTAGAAAAATCCGCAGATTGGATTATTGCCCGGTTGTCAGGGGGCAAACAACAAATTTAATTTTTATTAAGTCAATCACAATTCTGTCGAAAATTCATCTACCGTCATTTGATTAAATATTCGGCTATTTATACGAAACCAATTCAAGACAACTATCATTCATTAATTCGATGTACATAACTGTATATTTCCGAAGATCACTGTGAAGCTCGATACTTTTCATAAAAGATATCAATTACACTAGAGATCGCCAAGTAAATTTGCATTTTTATACGTATAATTGAAAAGTGAAATTTAGACAGAGAACTGTTTTATCCAATATGTTGCGTGCATTCTGCAAATTTTTGTCTATCAGTGATCTGACGTTCTGGAATGTTCTAATATTCTGAAATAATCTCCCTTCGTGTATCACATATCGTACGTTTCGCGATGGAAACAATTTAGGTGAAAACGATATTAATTAAATCAGAGATATCTAAGTAAATTCACGTCTTTGTACATGTAATTGAGAAAATGAAATAATAAGTAAAAATAAATAATAATAATAAATATCGTTGTCAACTGATATTCTGAATATTCGGAAATAAGCTCCCTTCGCGTATTACGCGAACAAACTCCCTCGTGTGTTTCACCATTGAAACGGTGTGGCGACAATTAGAGGAGAACGCTTGTCGATAAGTAGCAGGGGATACGCAAAGGAGTTATCGCTCGTACGATCCTCGAGAATCGGCTCCTCCGGCGAACACCGTTTAAATATTTACGGGGATTTAAAGTTCCGGCCGGGACCGTTTTCTTTTGATAAGGCTAAGCAACTTTCGGAATATTTACGATTACGGCAATTTCGTATTTATGTAAAAGCTGTTTGAGTTATCGTGTTTCCATTAAAAACTGAAATTGCAAAGCCCCGACGGCCTGGCGTGATGGCTTCTAAAAGCGGCCACAGTTTCTTTTTATCCCCGCAGCAGCGCGCGCGGCTAAGAACTGGAATGAAATTCGTTTGAACGAAGTTTAAATTACCCCTTTACCTCGAATCCGATACTCGAACCACGGCCAAGCCCTACCTTCGCACTAATTGACTTAATTTCTCCGCTGATTACGAAGGTTATTTGCAGCTGTTTTAAACGCCCGGGAAACTGGATCCTGTATCTTTCCCCCGAACGATTCATCCGCGCTCCGGCGACATGCTAAATATCTCCTGATAGAATTACTCCCGTTGCCGATACCAGTTTCTCTCCATCGTTTCGTTTGCCTTCTATTTCAAAGGGCATTAACGCGAGTTAATTCCGTCAGAGGCGAGGATCGCTGTTTTATTCGGCGGGCATTACAAATGAAACGGAGGGATAAATTCTGCACGAAATCAAGATGGTCGACTGACAAATATCATTGCTAAGACAAATTTGATATTTCTGGAGCGAATTTTGGTCAAATGTCATTTCACTGGTCGTTGTCTGTTTCTCTGTTTCATTGCGATTCGTATGTTTGAAATATCGATGTGCGCGTTCCCGCTCGAAAGGGAACACTTTTATTTTTAATGCTCGTATATGCATATTTCACGATACGATGTATCAATATATTGGTGTTTTTATTGTATAAAGTACGTTATTATTAATTATATTGTGCGTGTTGTATTATAATTTATATTTATCGTACTATCTTTAGCACGCAAATATAGTAATTGTTCTAAGATTTCCGAGCAAGGGTTTACTTCCTCAAGTACAGTTTCACAAGATTTGAAAACTATGAACGTTGTCATTGCACACCGATGTACAAAAATTTAAAAATCATCTTTAAAAATCATGAATGATGCAGACAATCATTGTGCAGAATTTTACTTACAATTTTGTAAGAAAATTAAAAGTTACTGATCTCTTACACGAAAGAAAGAAAGAGATGTCGGTAACGTTTCCATAAATCAATCAACGATCAACGTTTCGATCAATTCGCGTCATCGAGCTGTACTGTTGCCTTTCAACGTACCCAATGAAACAACCATAGATATTATACCGCTTTATTTACGCTATCGCGCGACTTTCCATCCAAATATTCCGCCGGCGGACGCTTAATGGGTTAAACGGGCGTTACAGGGGCGAATCCCCCCGGGTTGAATGGATCCGGAGGAACAAATCGGTGGCAAGAACGAACGAATCATTTTAATCTCTCTCCTCGACGATAGAATCACTCGCGAGGAAGTTTAAATTACGTTCGAGGGGAGAGGGGAGGGGGGTGGACGGCATTCCGGCCGGTCTCGTCATTCCGCGAGCCGCCCCCGCGCCGGCCATCATTGCCTTCTTTAACTTTCGCAAGAAAGGACGACTCCAGCCCGGGGTGGAACCCGGTAGAACCCGGCAGTCAACCGAGTATCCCTCGGAACTTAACTTTCTTCCTGATTGACGTTCGGTTATTGTCGCATTTGCATAACTCACCCTCGCCTCCCCACACCCTCCTCCTCAACGTCGCTCGGGTCAGGTTCCTTTCGTCGCGTCTCTTCTCCTCTGTCGCCTGGCGTCTCCGGGATGCTAACCAAGAGACAAGGACGTGAGCGAGAGACTCGGGCTCGGGCCAGGCCACCGAGTCGTTGGAAAAGGTCGAGGGAGCAACGTAGGGATGGGATCAACTCCAATGCGTACTTACGAGTCCGAGTCAAGAGAGCGAAAGTCGGAAGCGAGAACATGATTTCGATGATGGCGTTCCATTTTCCATTAATCCATTTATTTATGCGAGCGATGAACGAATGGACGAGTGGACGTGAATTTAACACTAATATTTAACACAAGCAAAAAGAAACACGTTGAACTATGTATTGAATGCAACGGAATGAATGTATCCGCTATGTGCGAGTAGCACGAGTATTGTATTCGTTTCATACGTGTAATAAATGTGTATACATATATATTCGATTATTGTTGATATATTTTTTAATATTCTATCTATTCAATAGTATATTCGCGTACGAGTACAAGTGAATACATGTACAATGCACGGTACACGTGTGCGTAGATAAACGAGTAAACGTAAAATGTATCGACAATAAATGAATACATATACAGTGCATATACACGTACGAACAAATAAAATAGTTTCAGCAACGTGAAATGAATATAATACAACGAGTGTATTCATTTTATACAAGCAATAAATAATTATAGACGAATGTTTTATAAACATCTGAACAAATTGAACTCTTGCAAGTAGCACTTGTGAATATTGGAGATCAGAATTCTCAACAGAGTTCAGAATCCAAAGGAAAAGTGCGAAAATCGAATGTGAAAGCAAGAAACAAGCTCGTATCGCATATGAGATTCTTTCCCGCAAACTTTGCTTTGAAATTTTCCATAAGCCTCAGTGGGAACAAACATTGGATTCAATATCGATCAAATTAACTCTTATTGACGAGATAGAAGCAAGAAGCAGATGGAAAAAAACTGCACGATTTGTACGATTTGTCTCATTGAAAGGCCCAGAAGCAACTGTTCCGACTAGGAAATGAAGACGATTTTTTTGCCATAAAATTTTATCGATATGCAAACATTTGAATCGACACAAAACACAAATTACAGGCGCGATCGCTCGATACCAGACAACGCCACTCCTACTCGACGTCTACCCCACGCCCTTTTGCGAATCACGTGACCCAAATCAACCAATCGCTAATTTTCGTTGCACCTGAAAAGGCCCGCCATGATTTTCTGGGTTATCCCCGCCAAAATCATTTTCAGTGATAAAAGACGCAAGTTTGTGGTAATTCGTTGCGATCGACGAAAAAAAGCTGAAAGAGAAGTTGTAACGATACGTACGATGCGTACAGAGGATTGTACGACGTTCGTGGGAAATCCCTCTTCGAAAGATTCGTAGCTACTTGTGAGGTGCTCGATCCCATCTCTACAGGCGGGTGAAAAGGGGAGGGAGAGGGCGAAGAAGACGTCGACGGTGGAAAGAACGGGAGAAGAATGCGGGAACGGCCGCGTGTCAAATCGAATTTGCCTCATTTGCCCTGAGCGGCGACTCCGCCGGCACGGGAATCTATTAGAATAATTTTTATGAATCTAATTTTAAATTCCAGCGAACGAAGTTACTTTACTGTCACGCTGTCAGCGGCTCTTTATTAAGTGGGTCCTTCTTGCACAGCCGGTCCACGTGCAAGCCCGGAAACTGGCGCGAGAACCATCGGAAACGAATAATTTAAATAATTCCCCACCCCCTCTACCCACCTCCTTCCACCGTTTTCCAGCAGTCTAATTTCTTCTTCGTGCGAGACCGATGTCGCGGATGGGGCGGAAGGAAAACGAGATTTCGCCGATTACCCGGCCGGATACGCTCCATTGTATTATTCAAAACACCGGTGGCGGCCCAGCGCGAATTCAACCACGCGCAACTCAATCACGTCGCCATCGGTTAACTAACTTCGCGCGCGACCAGCTGTATTCCATTAAGCGCCATCCGCGATTACCCCCGGCTCTTCGCCTGTCGCCGAGATGTCCAAACGATTTAATTTACGTTTTACACCGAGGTACGTAAGTACCTCGAGGTGTTTCGGAGATCCTTCGGAGACGAAGATTTTTATTTTCGTCGTCAATCAGTGGTTTCGCTTCGATCCTCGATAGAATAGTGCTGTACTATTGCACGTATTATTACTATGTGTGTTGCTGTATGTATGTGTACAACTGTACTGTACATATATTATGATGTTCTATACTGTATGTACTATTGTATTATATATAATTTATATTTAATTTTACGTGTAATTTTATATTACGCATATTTATACATACTGTACTTTACTAAGTACTGGCTCTTACTTTGTCACAGTATCATATCATTACGTTAATATGAAAAACTTTAGTTGTAACAATTGCGGAGATCGTCACGGAAAAATATAACCCCGTAAGTTGGAAGATACAACCTCGATTACTATTGACGATCTAATCGATCGAAATTGTGATTGTCTATATCGAAAATCTCATTGCCTCGACGAATATTTATAAACCTGGACTTTTTCCTGTATTTATGCATTCCCAGAGATTTCTCATAAATATACAAGAATTGGCAATCTATTTATATATGAACGAAACGCGAGTAGCAGGAGATTAGCAATTTTAAATTCGGTAAAACAAATTAATTCCTCGCGGTACGAATAACATCCAATCTTTCATTCCGACTTGCCCGTCCGTGCCCCGAAACCGAGTCTACTATCAAAAAATATCTATATTTTCGTAACGTTTCTCGCAACGGGCGCGCACGTCTACATTGATACATTTCCATTAAATTAAGCTTTAATGAAAAAGAGCTTCCCGCTATGCTAAAAAAATCAAAGACACCGAGACCGAAATGGAATTTTCGAATCCGGATAGACATTTTCTCCGCCGCGGAAGATTAATAATTTCATTAAAAACTAAATGCACTCGCTATCACATGTCAAATGTGCGTAGCGTTTCAGTTTCGCGTGAGCGCGGCCAGTGGCCCCTGCATACCGGTGCCACAGGGATTACGTTTCAATTTTCGATAAGATAAATAGATGAAGTTTCTGTCTGCGTTCGGAACAGATATTTCCGCGCGGCAACGAAAATGACGAATTACGCCACTGCACGTTACGTTACCGCGTAAAGTTATTAACCTCCTGCGGTTCGTCACGTGTGTGTTCCTCTCGAAAAATATTCGCAGTTTGTCCGTAGATTTTCGCGATTTTCTAATTTTTCGATTTCGACGATTTTTTTTTTTTTCTTTCTTTTTTTTTTTTTTTTTTTTTTTGTTTTACTGAATTAAGCACGAAGGACGAAGGAAATAACTTTCGAAGTTTTCGTCATTTTGTCACACCCTCGGAGGATTAATTCGACCCCCTTAATTAGAAACTATCACAAAGCAGAGAATTTATCTGGAGATTCATTTCCAATTAAATCCCGACGCGTGAGAGCGAACGATGTACATATTTTCGAGCGAATCTTCTCAAATCTCTCGTGACTAAATTCGCTCTAAGAAAAGAACGAGTTCGAAAAAATAATTAATTTCACTTATCACTTAATGGAACGTTCGCGCAAGTGAACTGAACATCGAAAAAGAAAAGTTTTAATCAAATACTTCCTCGCTTGTCGTAAATTCTAACGATAAAGACCTAATTATCCTCCGCCTAACAATCTCTCGTCTCTCCCTTCCCATTAAACGACCGATACGCAGCCGTTCGACTGTTCGCGAGCCAAAAAACAACACGCAAGAAAATCGCACGAAAAAGGGAGCAAGCACGAGATATCGCGTCGCGAATACTGGAATCTCGGAGCGAATCGGCAGGCGGCAATCGCGGGAACCGATTTCCCTCCTATCCCCGGAGATTTTCAACTCTCGATTCTCGGGGAGCAACCGGCCGTGTCGGAGGCTGCGCCGGCTGCTCGCCGAGCACCAATTACGATTTACCGAACGGCCAGTCACTCGGCATTATTATCGGATAGTTAACCCGGCAAATGGGGGGGAAAGAATGCTCTCCCCTCTCGACGATGACGATGACGATGACGATGACGATGATTCGATTGGCCGAGTGGCCTCCGGGGCTGAGGAGATGAAAAAACGTCGCGATAAGGCGCGGCGAAGCGAAGCGCGGCGGCGGAATTCCACCAGACAGATGGAGCACCTCGCCGCATCGCGGCCTATATTCGATGGCTTATTTTAGAACCTAGTGGCGAATCAACCTCTCTCTCTCTCTCTCTCTCTCTCTTTCATGCGCACGCGTGCACCGATTACAATTCGCTGGACACGTCGCGCAGTGCACGCCGATCCGCTTGTTGCCGATCTGTTTCCTCTCTCGCCATCGGCGAGTGTTGTACCGCGAACGCCACGTATTATCGTAGTCAGGCCAGGGGGGGGGAGGGGGATAGTCGCGCAGTTACGCGCACACACACACACACACACACACACAAGTGGGGAGGGGGGCAGGAACGCAACAGGAATGTGCAGAATGTACAGAAGATAGCAGAAACGTAATATCCAGACGTGTGGACTTTTATGCAAATTCGTGTTTTTGAGAAAATTGTTTTACTTGATAGTGCGTGGATGTTGTAGAAAGAAAGAGAGAGAGAGAGAGAGAGAGAGAGAGAGAGAGAGTATCGGAATATTTGAATATTTTATACATTTTTCCTTTTTTCTTCCTTTTTTCTCCCTACGGTGCGTGCATTTCACGCAATTTGGTGCTTTTGAACATCCTGCCTGGCAATATCCAGCCAATGTTCGAAGCAAATTAAATAGCCGTGGATTTTTTTTTGTGCATTCTAGACGCGAATCGCGGTGTTGAAAGAAGCGAAGGTATTCTACGTAATGCGAAGAGGGTAAAATTGCGTGATTGTAACTTGGAGTTAGTGTATTAACCGATACGCCGATCGAAAAATATTCCGAATTTTCTGCGCAAATATCGTTTGAAACCCTTCTCGTTTCGAGAAGATTGAAAAAATTGCGAAAATTTTAGAAAATCCATACCACGGGCAAAATCGGTGGATGTTTCGAGACTCATTTAAAAGAAAAAAAAAAAAAAATAATGCTCCATCCTATCGTTCTCTTTTCAAAGATATTCCATTATCTCTTGTTCAGTTAACACTGCGCAATGCTCCTGCAAATATTGTCCAATTGCCGAACGATATTTTAAATAGCTAAAACGTTTGAGCAGCTTGGAAAATGACTAAATACTTGTCACTATCAATGTCATCGTGATTGCAACATTAATACATTAAACGAGCGGTGTGCAAATTAGCTTGTCATGTTAGCGTGTCCTTAACAGGTCCGTAACTAATTAATTTGTACGTGAATTTGGCAACTGTAATTATATCTGAAAATACCGAACTTTCTTGTTTTCATCCTGTATCATTAAACTCGTAACAAGATGCATAAATTAACGACACGTAACTATTCCGCTGTTAATACACGTTGTGTAATCAATATCACATTGTTAATCGAATATTATAGCCGACAGTTGGATTTGGTTCTTGTAACGGTGGATATAATTCATTGTCATCTGTTTCAATTACACGTACTAGGCGCGACAAGTTTTGTTACAAGTCAATAATAGATTTTAGACTAAAGCGGGAATTTTCTAACGCTATAGCGTTATCTGTTTGGACAAGTATGCAGTTTCGATCGATTGCTTAGTACTCGTTCGTACAATAAAAATTAGTCCATTGTTGGAATTAGATTGCTCGATGAAATGTTATTGTTGGTGTAAATTGTAATAAAATGGATACGAAAGGTAACATGAAAAGTATTTACAATTGGAAAAATTAAGAGTAAGAAATTGCACAGCGTCGAGTAATCAATTATTTGTCTACATATTTTTATTGTTTTAACGAATGATAAATATTTTCTTTTGAAAGAACCAAATAAAATTAAATTTAAATTTTGAAGAATCTACTCGATACAATTTACAATTTCTGACGAGTATTAATTGTTTAATTTATTTAAAGTTCCCTATTCTTTAAAAATAAATATTATATTGAATTTTTTAAGAAAAAATCCAATATTCATTATTTTGTTCAATTTAATAAAAAAAAAAAGAATCTATATTGCAGAAAGCTTGCTGACTACAATAATTGCAAATCGCATTAAAAAAATTCGCAAATGCACTTGAGACATTACGATTAATGAAAAAAAAAAAAGGAAAAAAATCGCGGAAAAAGCGAGGATCGCAAAGCCGTTTGCTTTTGAGATACAACCACTTTTAGCTTGAAGCATTATTTCACAGCAAATATTCCAAGTGGCCTCCATTGGCAACCACACACGACACACTGTATCATTGGCTCGTACATTTGAACGGCGTTGGCTTTGTGTTCTTACAATTTTACAAACGTTTCATACACAGTATTACGATCGACGAATATTTCGCCATTGGCGTACGATATATTTTTTCTGCCAACATTCAAACTTCCCCGTGCAATTCCGACTATCTATCTTGAAATATCATTCGTCTTCTGTAATGTACAATAATTCTGACTATTTTGAAGTATGTATATATCGTTTGTTGACGACAATTTTCACTGTTAACGTTGACGTTACGAAATATATGAACTTTGGTATAATAAATTTTGAAAGGCCAGTACATGTATATAAGCTAGCGTTATTTATAATTTTGACAAATTTTGGATTAAATTATTACTCCAATGGACTAATTATAATGACAAAATTTGAATTTTTAGAATTGTTGTCATGAGTTTAAATTCGGTTGATAGCAATAAATTTTGTATATTTATAAATTTAATTTTGATATTATTTACATATAATGAAAGAAAGAATTAGGAACCGTCGATTAGAAGATTTAAAAAAAAACGTCGCAACCGAATATTCAGCAAATTTATGAAAAATTTATCGCTCAGTACCAGACAACGCCACTCCTACTCGAGGGCTATCCCACGCCCCTTCACGAACCACGTGACCGAAATCAACCAATCGCTAATTTTCGTTGCATTAGCGTTGCACCTGGAGAGGCCCGATTTTCTGGGTTACTCCCGCCAAAATCACTTTCAGTGATAAAATTAACATTGACATTGACAATGAAAATGTAATCCAACTTTCGAATACTTCAAGCGACAAAGATAATGAATTTGTTTGAATTAAAAAGAAAAGGTTGATGGTTTTGAATTGCAGTAACGACAATGACACCGAATTTTGTTTTCTGAGATACTATATATACATATATATATATATATATATATTTTTATCAACCTATGTGAAATAAATATGTATTTCTACATTATAATTTACATCAGCTTTTCTTTTCGATATTTTGTTTCCTTTCGTACTGATTTACGCGATTTTCAATAACCGAAATATCAAAAGTACAACGAATTTCACAAAATTCAACGTTCAAAAAAGATATGTACACGACACGCTACGTAGAATCTCGAAGACAATCGTGAGTCGTAATCGCGCGCGCTTCACTCGCCCCGATTAGAAATTCTAATCTCGACGTGCTCGCGTGCACACGCCTGGCAAATACGAGCCCTGGCTATTGGCCACGAGCAACGTTACATTCACGATAAACGAATTTTTTACGAACGTATGGATCGTAATTGCGGCGAATATCTGTAAATCCCGCGAACCGAACGCGAGTATTTCCTTTTCCTTTCTTTTTTTTTTTTTTTTTTCATTTGTTCGCCGTGATCTGCCGAGAAAATTCTCGAACGCTGATTTGCGTTGAGTAATGGAAAGCTTTTCTGGGGGTTGAATGTGATTCACGTCACGAGTGTGACGGGATTCCTCTGCGACGTAGAATTAATTTTTATGTCGATTCCAGCTGCGTGTATACGCGAACACGCTGTATGATATTATGATAAAACTTGCATTAAAAGTCCATTTATACGAGCCTGCGAGGGTAGAAGGGGGGGAGAGCAATTCATTATGTAACTGAAATTTATATATTATAGCAGAAGCTCGCTCGGTAATCCTCGTTGTCTGTGACTTTTTTTTTTTTTCGTTTCGTACAGTGGGAATTTGCATTTAGCAGACTCGGTTTCATTGTAGGGCCGCTTTGCGAGCGAGCTTTGTGAAAAACTGAATAGAAAATAGCTGAATGTACAACGTGGTGTGTATCAAAGAATACTGCACGTAAGATATTATCTGACGCTGTTACCAGAAAGGAAGTCATCACTGTGAAATATCTAAAATCGTGGTTTAAAGTCACTGACTCAACGATTCTTACCAAGTAACGACTGAATTGGAAAAACAATTCAAGCGAAACAGAATATTTCTAGTTGAAATGCGCTAATTAGAATCTTTCTACTTAAAACGCGCAAACTATAAATTGCAATTTAATTTAAAACCTGAAATGGCGCCTAAATTTTTAAACCTTCTTGTTCTTAATTTCGTAAAATTCTCTAAATTCTCTGCAACTTGTTACTGTCGATTGTCCTTCGTATCACTTGTAAAAATTAAAGTCTCTCTCTCTCTCTCTCTATACACGTTAGAATGATTAAAAACACGCGAGACTAAAATGAAATGTTTGTTTTACATCGTTTTTAATTAGAGGTTTGTTCGTTCGTTCGCGGTTTCGACGCGTCGGATCGATGAGTTCTATTTTTTTTTCCTGTTCCTTTCTTTTTTCTACGTTTTATCTTGTGAAACATAATCACGGTCATGATGTAGCGGAGGCAAAGGGAAGAAAAACGCCTCGAAAACTCCTGTAATTCGTTTTTCAGTACCTTCCGTGTTAAATAGACCGTGGTAGTTCAGCGTCGCGCACCACGGACGACCACTACTTTTTCACGTTACCTTACAGATTTTATTTCAGAAGTTTTCCCTCCATCGTGTCGCGACGCTAATTTACCCAACAACGCGAAAACGATACTCAGCTGTTCACCCCTTTAACCGCCACGCCGACCAACCTTTCTAAACTAATTCCGTAAACGCCGATACGATATAACGCGCTCTAAAAGTAACTTCTCGTATCTTCCTTTATTTCTCTCTCTTCTTCTTTTTTCCTTTCTCTTTTCATCAGCTATGAATATGTGATATTATTATTAATTCATTAAACAAACGTTTAGCGCATGAAGTAATAATAATTCTCGACAAAAAAGAGTCGTATGATTTTTTGTCTGCGAGATTTTTCCATTTCGCGAAAAAAACCTAAAAAATCACACAATACTTGATATATTTTGATAACTCTGTATGATTTTAGTTACAAATCAAAATAGTTTTCCGTTTGAAAATAGCAGCGAATTATTATTATCTAAATTTGCATGTAGCTCGAGATTTAAACTGGAACGGTTTGCTTGTGCAATGATGAAAAATAGTATTCAATAATACGATATCGGAATACATTAAAAAATATATGTATAATAATACGTTCGATCGAAAACGAACGATAAATGAAGATTAAATAAAATCAATGAAACAGAGATCCAGGTGCTAAAAATACATATTTGTTCGGTGTTTCGATCGATGCGACGAAGTGTATAATTAATCGTCTTCCTCTTCGGAGATTCGACGGCCGTTTCTCGCAATCTCGATGTTAAAATCTTAAAATATCCAGCCAAGTTAGATAAGACTAGCCAGTATCGATAAAACCTCGTACACACTAGAAAAATCCGATCGTAGCGGTACAAACCCATAGCTTCCGATTGGTGAATTATGGGAGGACATCCAGCAGATATCGCGTCTAACGTCTTGGCCTACGCACTATTGCGTAACACACACGAGTATCGTGGCTTCTCGTCGCCCAAGGCGAACATGACGTTCGTGTATAAGTGAATTTTTACGCGCGTTAAGCCGCGTTAACGACAGCTGAACTGCTATTTTTCAATAGCATTCGAGAAATATCAGCTTCGAGTTTTGGGGAATTTCTTGGGTCTGAACTGAACTCACCATGATCGTCTTTCTCTGTCGTGTGAGTCAAACATCACGTAATTTAGGGAAGAGAATTTTTTGAATTTTAAAACAATCGTTCAGGTCGTATTTTGTGTAAAATTTTGAGTTTTGAGCTTAGGAAATTCGTCGAGTTCCTTATGATTGAGTTTGGGGGACTTTTTGGGTCTGAACTGAACTCACCATGATCGTCTTTCTCTGTCGTGTGAGTCAAACATCATGAAATTTAAAAGAGAGAATTTTTAGAACTTTAAAATAATCATATTTTGTGTAAAATTTTGACTTTAGGAAATTCCTCGAGCTCTCTGTGATCGTCACAGGTTTCCATTTTGTGAATTAAACGTCGTGGAATTTGAGAAGAGTCTTTCTCAATTTTAAATTATTCGTGAATATCAACTTTGATTGCGTTAGAATATTTTTCCAAGTTTGGGAAGCGTCTCAGACTCGCTATGCTTGTTTGATTTTCTACAAGCTGATATTAGCTCAACTAAATTTAAAATCTTAAAGAAGAAGACTTTTCCAATTTGAGTCATATTGTTTTTTTATGCTTTTTATCCCTGATTTTCTTCTGCGTGGCGTTAGATCAAAATTGATTTGAAAGTGACGAATATCTCGAGTTATTTAGGAAACTTTCAGCCTCGCTATGCCCATGTTTCAATTCTTTACTATTTTCTACTTAATTTTCTACCGTGTTCTAATATTTATAGCTTCTACGCTACCGAATGAAAATTAACTACCGACGTGTTGATCAATTCCATTGCACGCGCAATGGAAATTCGATAAACTGTGAACAACACGTTAACTCACTCGTGCCTCTGCACGCACGTGAGTGCCAACAGTTGCAAACACGTTTCGAACAACGTTCAAAGATAGCGCGGAAAAAGATTTATTGATATTTGCAACCGTTAACTTGAAGTTACATTGTTATCTCGAGAGTCGGCGGTTTGATATTTTGCAACGAGATAGTTACTCGTCGCGGATCTCGTTCTGAATTCAACAGCCTTCTGTTTCTTTTGGAAAACAATTCTCACGTGATGATGGAGTCAAAAACCGATATTCGTTAATACGTTCCGTTATTTCATTTCGAAAACGTATTTACGCGTAGAACAGTTAGAACGTAGATGCTTCATCAACTACTGACGTTAAATAATTCAGTGTTTGTTAAACAAACAAGTAGCGCATGAAAATCATTATATTTCGAGATAAGACGGAGAACAACATTTGTAATGTTTTCTGGTACAAAGTCCACTCGAGAAATGGAACACGATGTTTCACTTATATTTCGACATGGGAAACAAATTTTTTTTCGACTGTTATTATCTCATATACATATCTCCTACTTTTATCTAGCGGTATATCTGAAGTCTACTGAATTCACGCTCGAGTATGAACATTTGAAAAAAAAAGACTCGCAAACGTTTAACGTAAATTATCAAAATTTATCGATGCAAAAATTGACAATTATGCGTATAAACAAATTTAGTTAATTAAAATCTGAATCAAAAATTACGCTTTTATGTTTGCATCGTTTTTTTTTTTTTTTTTTAAATCTTTCAACTAGCGTTAGTTATTTCGCGAGAAATTTCTATGAAATTTCCCGCCGTTGTGTTAATTTCTCTGTGAGAACTACAAAGAGCTGTTCGACAATTTTTCAGAACGAACCAAATATTGATTAATGAATAAAACCAGTAAAAGTGTGAACAGCGACCGAGACTCTAACAACTTATAATACGAATAATCAATTTAGAACAAAAAAAAAAAAAGTAAAACAATTTATGCTCTCGGGTCGTTTGCGAACTGGTAGCTTTGCACGTAAATTAAGTCAATATGGTTACGAGATTCGAAGATAACTCGTAAAATGTACTCGGTGTACAGATTGCTTAAGGCACAAATACGAGATACGATTACGAGGCATGGTCATTTTATCAGTATTCTTAACAAAGTCGAACACTGGCAAATGACAGAGGTGATAAGCTCAATTGATAAACGATTCGATGATTCAATCGTAAATTCTCCTTCTTATTTGTTTCCCTGGTAGAAACTGTACACGTGGATAATGCGTTGACATATTTATCTCTCACGTAACACCTAATTTTCAGAGACAATTGGTTCATTGATTCTTGCTGTCGTTTATAATACGTGTCCCTATCAAAAATTGAAAATAAGTCCATACTATGGTAATCGAATTATCCATCAACGAGAAAGTGAAACAGGAATACTACTACGAGTATTAATACTAAATTCTTTTTGCCATATCAACCTATTTCGAAATTCCTTTCTCCTAAAAATTCCAATTTCCTTATCACTTGTTTTCTGTATTTCTCTTCAAAGATAAACATCCACGCTTCAAGAATCAAACACGAAATTAAATTACTGCGATCTATTTCTTTCTCTTACGCAGTGAATTTTGCTCAGACAGATCATTGATCATTGAAAGAATTTCCCGCAACAAGAATATCCATAACGTTCAAAGTTCATCGCGAGTAAAGTCCAATTTCGTAAGCTACGATTTTTTTTCTAAAATTTATTCCGTTCAAACGAAACGTCCATACGTCCAAGTCATTTGCTGCTCATTTTTCTACGAATTTCTACCGAACGCCTGGCAACCGGATTCTACGGAATTCTTGCGAAGGCAGCGTGTGCGGAGAAATAAAACGACCACGAACATTTCCACCTAAATGCCCCACAAATCTATCCACGTTCGAACGTTGCAATTGGTACTGAGGTAATTGGTACGTTGAAATGGCAAGTATTTTTACAAATGGAGGATATAAACGCGATATTCATTTGCAGAAAACGCGCGAGCCACCCACGAACGTGTTGTACGTTTCTTTAATAGAACCACATTTCTGACCTTTCGTACCACGTAACGTTGAATTGCACGATGTTTGAAAAATTAACACGCGCGTGCACATCGACCGAATTTTACAAGTTTGAAAAAAATTAACAACTGTTCCGGATCACTGATATATTAACCTTCATTGTCACCGATTCACTGCCAATCAACCTTCAGTCGTGTGTACATCGACCAAAATTAAGAAGTTTGAAAAAAATTATCAACTGTTCCGGATCACTGACGACCGAAATATATATTAACCTTCAGCGGTACGGAAACTCATTACCAATTAAACTTCCGTCGTGTGCACATCGACCAAAATTTAGGAGCGAATTTTTCAATAATATTTTTGGATATTCTATTTCTTTAAAAATTATCTGATATTTCTAATAATTTATTTGTTACAGTTAAATAATAAATTCTTTTTTGTAATTGTTTAAACATTATCTAATATTTCTAATATTTTGTAACAATGAAACAATTTCTCTTCCATAACATTTCTAGGTACTACTTAACATTTTTAATTAATCATTTGTAGTAATCGAGCCACTAATACATTTCTTTTCATTTCTTATTTCACGATCTAAACTGTAGGCAAATTAGTTGATAAGTAAATTATTAGATCCCCCGGGGCACCGTGGGACGACGAGGGATCTTGCACGGACATCGTGGGACGTCGAGGGATCTTGCATGGACATCGTGGGACGTCGAGGGATGCGTGCGTCTTAGCTTTAAGTTGCGTGCGTTTAGTTTTAGTTAGTTGTAAGATAGTCAATATTTGTAAGTTCATTGTGAGCGCATTCTGTATCAAAGACACGTTTATTTAACTTGAGACGAAATTAGGGACCCCTCTCGCCTCTTTTCAGTCATTCGTTACTACTGTTACTGTCATTGCACTAGAGTAGAGTCGAACCTTCGTTGTCAGTGTGTCAAATCGGGGAACTGCAGCCTCGTCCGAAAGGACGAGGTGAGGTTCATGTAGCCTAGCGTCCTTTGTAATTCGACTCAGCGGTTCTTCGGAACCCCACTGTGTCGTTGGGGATAGCTAGGCTACTTGCCTCTAAGTGCTCGAACCCCGATTTGGCACACTGACAAACCGCGGCTTCATTTCGCGTTACATCCTTTGCGTGGCACGATATTGAAACGTGTCGATAGTTTCATTTCCCTTATTTCGTTCAAAGTTCAGTAAACGTGTCTTTGATACAGAATGCGCTGGTAGGGCTGCGAATTGTTATACAATTATTAATGTAATGTGTGTATTGTGTGTGTGTATTGTATGATGGCATGCATTGTATGATTGTATGATTGTATGATTGTATGATTGTATGTATTCTATGTATTGTATGATTGCGTGAGGGGTAAACTATTGTTAACGCGATCGTTGTTCGGGAGACAGAGTTCCATAGTTCAATCTCATGTATGCGCTTTAGAGTTAAGATTTAGACTTAAGTTTGAGATTGAACTATGGAACGTCTGTCTCCTTTGTACGTAACCTCGGGCCAAGTAGGTAAAAAACTCGGCATTCATTAAGTTGAATGCCGAGGTGTTTGTTTTAATGGTGGGTGGATGGGATTAGGGCCCGGGGCGGGTCTCGTGCGTAGTCACCTCCTCGTGGTGAGACCTGGTAATTGATATCGTTTTACAAACATCGAAAGTTTGTAAAACGATATCGTTAAGAATTACGCAACCTACAGTTCAGTTTAGATCGTGAAAATTTCTTTCCATTCCTTATTTCACGATCTAAACTGGACTGTAGGTCCAATTAGTTGATAAGTAAATTATTAGATCCCCGGGGCACCGTGGGATCCCGTGGGGGGCACGGACCGTGGGACGTCGAGGGATCTTGCATGGACATCGTGGGACGTCGAGGGATGCGTGCGTCTTAGCTTTAAGTTGCGTGCGTTTAGTTTTAGTTAGTTGTAAGATAGTCAATATTTGTAAGTTCATTGTGAGCGCATTCTGTATCAAAGACACGTTTATTTAACTTGAGACGAAATTAGGGACCCCTCTCGCCTCTTTTCAGTCATTCGTTACTACTGTTACTGTCATTGCACTAGAGTAGAGTCGAACCTTCGTTGTCAGTGTGTCAAATCGGGGAACTGCAGCCTCGTCCGAAAGGACGAGGTGAGGTTCATGTAGCCTAGCGTCCTTTGTAATTCGACTCAGCGGTTCTTCGGAACCCCACTGTGTCGTTGGGGATAGCTAGGCTACTTGCCTCTAAGTGCTCGAACCCCGATTTGGCACACTGACAAACCGCGGCTTCATTTCGCGTTACATCCTTTGCGTGGCACGATATTGAAACGTGTCGATAGTTTCATTTCCCTTATTTCGTTCAAAGTTCAGTAAACGTGTCTTTGATACAGAATGCGCTGGTAGGGCTGCGAATTGTTATACAATTATTAATGTAATGTGTGTATTGTGTGTGTGTATTGTATGATGGCATGCATTGTATGATTGTATGATTGTATGATTGTATGATTGTATGTATTCTATGTATTGTATGATTGCGTGAGGGGTAAACTATTGTTAACGCGATCGTTGTTCGGGAGACAGAGTTCCATAGTTCAATCTCATGTATGCGCTTTAGAGTTAAGATTTAGACTTAAGTTTGAGATTGAACTATGGAACGTCTGTCTCCTTTGTACGTAACCTCGGGCCAAGTAGAAAAAACTCGGCATTCATTAAGTTGAATGCCGAGGTGTTTGTTTTTAATGGTGGGTGGATGGGATTAGGGCCCGGGGCGGGTCTCGTGCGTAGTCACCTCCTCGTGGTGAGACCTGGTAATTGATATCGTTTTACAAACATCGAAAGTTTGTAAAACGATATCGTTAAGAACTACGCAACCTACAGTTCAGTTTAGATCGTGAAAATTTCTTTCCATTCCTTATTTCACGATCTAAACTGGACTGTAGGTCCAATTAGTTGATAAGTAATTATTAGATCCCCGGGGCACCGTGGGACGACGTGGGATCGAGGGATCGTGGGACGTCGAGGGATCTTGCATGGACATCGTGGGACGTCGAGGGATGCGTGCGTCTTAGCTTTAAGTTGCGTGCGTTTAGTTTTAGTTAGTTGTAAGATAGTCAATATTTGTAAGTTCATTGTGAGCGCATTCTGTATCAAAGACACGTTTATTTAACTTGAGACGAAATTAGGGACCCCTCTCGCCTCTTTTCAGTCATTCGTTACTACTGTTACTGTCATTGCACTAGAGTAGAGTCGAACCTTCGTTGTCAGTGTGTCAAATCGGGGAACTGCAGCCTCGTCCGAAAGGACGAGGTGAGAGGTTCATGTAGCCTAGCGTCCTTTGTAATTCGACTCAGCGGTTCTTCGGAACCCCACTGTGTCGTTGGGGATAGCTAGGCTACTTGCCTCTAAGTGCTCGAACCCCGATTTGGCACACTGACAAACCGCGGCTTCATTTCGCGTTACATCCTTTGCGTGGCACGATATTGAAACGTGTCGATAGTTTCATTTCCTTTATTTCGTTCAAAGTTCAGTAAACGTGTCTTTGATACAGAATGCGCTGGTAGGGCTGCGAATTGTTATACAATTATTAATGTAATGTGTGTATTGTGTGTGTGTATTGTATGATGGCATGCATTGTATGATTGTATGATTGTATGATTGTATGATTGTATGTATTCTATGTATTGTATGATTGCGTGAGGGGTAAACTATTGTTAACGCGATCGTTGTTCGGGAGACAGAGTTCCATAGTTCAATCTCATGTATGCGCTTTAGAGTTAAGATTTAGACTTAAGTTTGAGATTGAACTATGGAACGTCTGTCTCCTTTGTACGTAACCTCGGGCCAAGTAGAGTAAAAACTCGGCATTCATTAAGTTGAATGCCGAGGTGTTTGTTTTTAATGGTGGGTGGATGGGATTAGGGCCCGGGGCGGGTCTCGTGCGTAGTCACCTCCTCGTGGTGAGACCTGGTAATTGATATCGTTTTACAAACATCGAAAGTTTGTAAAACGATATCAAGCTAAGAACTACGCAACCTACAGTTCAGTTTAGATCGTGAAAATTTCTTTCCATTCCTTATTTCACGATCTAAACTGGACTGTAGGTCCAATTAGTTGATAAGTAAATTATTAGATCCCCCGGGGCACCGTGGGACGACGAGGGATCTTGCACAGACATCGTGGGACGTCGAGGGATGCGTGCGTCTTAGCTTTAAGTTGCGTGCGTTTAGTTTTAGTTAGTTGTAAGATAGTCAATATTTGTAAGTTCATTGTGAGCGCATTCTGTATCAAAGACACGTTTATTTAACTTGAGACGAAATTAGGGACCCCTCTCGCCTCTTTTCAGTCATTCGTTACTACTGTTACTGTCATTGCACTAGAGTAGAGTCGAACCTTCGTTGTCAGTGTGTCAAATCGGGGAACTGCAGCCTCGTCCGAAAGGACGAGGTGAGGTTCATGTAGCCTAGCGTCCTTTGTAATTCGACTCAGCGGTTCTTCGGAACCCCACTGTGTCGTTGGGGATAGCTAGGCTACTTGCCTCTAAGTGCTCGAACCCCGATTTGGCACACTGACAAACAAACCGCGGCTTCATTTCGCGTTACATCCTTTGCGTGGCACGATATTGAAACGTGTCGATAGTTTCATTTCCTTTATTTCGTTCAAAGTTCAGTAAACGTGTCTTTGATACAGAATGCGCTGGTAGGGCTGCGAATTGTTATACAATTATTAATGTAATGTGTGTATTGTGTGTGTGTATTGTATGATGGCATGCATTGTATGATTGTATGATTGTATGATTGTATGATTGTATGTATTCTATGTATTGTATGATTGCGTGAGGGGGTAAACTATTGTTAACGCGATCGTTGTTCGGGAGACAGAGTTCCATAGTTCAATCTCATGTATGCGCTTTAGAGTTAAGATTTAGACTTAAGTTTGAGATTGAACTATGGAACGTCTGTCTCCTTTGTACGTAACCTCGGGCCAAGTAGAGAAAAAACTCGGCATTCATTAAGTTGAATGCCGAGGTGTTTGTTTTAATGGTGGGTGGATGGGATTTGGGGCCCGGGGCGGGTCTCGTGCGTAGTCACCTCCTCGTGGTGAGACCTGGTAATTGATATCGTTTTACAAACATCGAAAGTTTGTAAAACGATATCAAGCTAAGAACTACGCAACTTTCTTTCCATACCTTATTTCACGATCTAAACTGGACTGTAGGTCCAATTAGTTGATAAGTAAATTATTAGATCTACCCAGCGGGGTACCCGTCGTGGGATGACGAGGGATGCGTGCGTCTTAGCTTTAAGTTGCGTGCGTCTTAGCTTTAAGTTGCGTGCGTTTAGTTTTAGTTAATTGTAAGATAGTCAATATTTGTAAGTTCATTGTGAGCGCATTCTGTACAAAGACACGTTTATTTAACTTGAGACATATTGTACAATTTGTATTCGAATGTAATGTACGTATTGTATGTATTGTATGATTGCACGTAGAGTATGTATTTTATGATTGTGCGAGAGTACTTCAACGCGTGTATCCCCGTGCAGGAATACCGCGAGCGTAAGAGTTAAATGTTACGTCAAATCGTGCGTTACATAAAACTACAAGCGATCGTTCCGATCGTTCCGATCGTTTCGATCGAACGTTTGTTATATATGTACATACGAAGGAGATAAGAAGAAAATCGTTGAAACAATAAGATTTTATCGACGCGTGTTGTATCTGACTCTGTTGATAAAGAGAAGTTCCTTCGAGGTCATCTTGAAGGTTACTTCAAGATCGTTGATAATTTTTTTCCATTTAACATTTATATCTGTCTTTTGCAACGTAAATTATTATAATTATTATAATAAATCGAGTAGAAAAATAAAACGGGAAGGGAACGAATTTATTTCATTTCACGATCGAACTTATATTATATTATTCGAGAGAAAATTGAATTTTCCTCTCTTATTAGAAAATTTATTTCTCGCAACGTCGTAAACTACTTTCTTCGTGTTTCTCGTCTTCGACGACGAAACGAATAATTCAAGTGTTCAATTTAAACGAGACACTCCGCACGTACAAATCGTATTTTTAATCGCGGTCTTTGCAACGAACTATTTAAAAGATTGTTCAAGAGATTGCGCGGAAGATTCCGAGGCATTCAAATTTAAAAAGTTCCTTTCAGTTTCGTATTGCGTATTGATACGCACACGTACACGGGCGCACAGGTCGGAAATGTAATTTTATACATTAAAATGTATACAGGTTTAAACGCTCGCTGGTGGATATTGCGATTTGCAATTGTAAAAGCACTTAAGCGAATGCAATGCCATTGTACATATGCGTCGAATTAAAGAGTTTCACATTTGGAGGGTCAAATTTAAAAGTACAACTGTTTCGTATTTCCCCTTTTTAATTATACAGTGTAGTAGCTTTGCTCAGTTACAATTAAATTCGAGTAGACACGGGATATATCATCGGCGCTCGTATTACTATTATCGCTCGTATTACGGAATACTTTACTAGTAAACAAAATTGTGAATTTATTTTCACGCGAAAAGGGGGAAAAAAGGGGGGAACGTTCCGTCACTTTTTATCGCCTTAACTCGACATTTTACGCTTATTTATTTATTTATTACTTCTTTTTTTCTTATTTGTCATTAGCTCGTGCAATCATCACACGTTACGTTGCATACGATTTCCAACTCTCTGTATATTTGCTCGTATCGTACAAATTCAAATTCAAAATCACGCTTTGGCGTTTTTATTTATTATTATTTTATTCGAAACTATTTTTTTACGTTTCGTGTTTGTTGACAGCTTATCGGGACTGATAGGGAGGTCATTTGCATTGTTCCGCGATTTACAGCTCGAACGAATAAAAGTAATTTTAATTTGAAAAAAGAGGAAAAAAATATTTGGGAAATATCTCGATACCAAACCGGGAAATATTTTGAAAAAGATTACGCGCGCCGAGGGTATCGTTCGAAAATGATGTTAAAAATTTTCACGTGCCACGGTATCGTTGAAAATTTTAACGCGGCACGTTCAACTTTTGCTCCCGCCGTTTGCTAATTTTCGAGAAAGTTGAAGCTAAAATATCGAGCCGACCTCGGTTAAAAGTCTCCGGCCAATTCGTACGCGGATGATTGGATTCCGGAATTCGACGAGCAACGATCGCGGCTTATCCAGCTTTTCCAACACTGCCGATACAGTCTCCGGAGGCTCGCTGAAATACCGAGTCCCACGAACTGGAAACCTTTTCCACCGTCACCTTTCGGCCTCGCCGTTCGAGCACACCTACACGACGCGAAAAAACACGTTTCCACGCCACGGTGAGTCGGGCATTTTTAATTTGAATACAAGATAACGAGTCGTCGCTCGCGAGCGGCCAACGCTGCCCGAACGCAATTCTTTGCACGAACGACAAACGCAACAAGTACAGAAGAAATCATCGGCGAGAAGATACGATGATGAACGTTTTAATTCAATTTCGGATATTTTCTTCGAGAAAGATCACTGTATGTTACAAGTATGCAAGAAAAATGAATTTGTTTGAGATCATTGATGAAACCGACAGAAAGGTTGAATTGGAACATTTCTTCGCGTTAGATAGGCCGAGTTAATGCAGTAAAAATGGAATCAGGAGAATTTGTACGCGCGAACGTTAAAAGGTTTGAACAACGTGTACGAAATATGACGATGATACATCTGTAAGTCTGAGAATAAAAATCAAGATAAAAATCGATTTCACTGATATCAAAATATTGCACGCACAAATCCAAATATTTAAAAATTAAAACACTTTCGAGCAGTCGTAAACAAACGAATCGACGAATTTTGTTATCTTTTTTTTTGTTTAAAAAATTCAATATCGTCCCCGAAAAAAAGCAACGAACAATCAATCGCCGAGTCTGATCAGATCCTGCGAGACATCTTTAAATACCGTGACCAAACACCTACGGAGGTAGGTGCAAACTCGTGCACACAATCTCTCTCTCTCTCTCTCTCTCTCTCTTTCTCTCTTTCTTTCTCTGTTCCGCGAACGCGTTCTCTCTCTCGATCGGAAAAGTAGGCCAATGTGTGCCGCGGCGGTGGCAAGAGGCACGAAACGTGCTCGACGTGATATTTCGTATCACCCTTCTTACACGCATCTCGGCGCCACGTCACTCCTATATATTCGGGTGACCGGCCGTGTAGCCGCACGAAAACGAGAACTTTCCCGGCGACTATCGTCCCGCACGACTCGCATCGCCGACGATGACACACTTTATCTTCGACCGGGGTTCGAACCCGGTGCGATCGTGGCACGAATTTATTGCGACCGTCCCGACGATTTCACCAAGGACGAGTTAATTGATTCCCCAGCTCCTTCTTTCACCGATCGAGGATAGCGTCCGTAAGTCCCAGGCGTCTCGCTTCCGGAAGCTGCAGTAGTCCCGCCACTATCAATTCTTAGAGTTGCGACTGTTTCTTCTATTTTGGAAAAGGTCGCGTCAAACATGACACTTGCACGATACAAAGATTTCTGCATAATTCGGAGAATACACTGTGGACCCTTGTGCTCTTTATCGGGCCTCGAGCGCGATTTTTCGCATATTTTTCCAAAACTTTTTCGCAGATGTTGCCAAAGATTGACCTTATCGCGCGACGAGCGAAATTTTGTTTCGTTTCTTTTCGTTTCTGTTCGAACGTCTGTAGGAATTTTTTCCAAGTAGACTTTTTTTGGAATTTCATTGGCAACGAGACCTGACTGTCGTGATTATAGTTGATCAAGTTTACGACAAATTCGAAGACGTGCGCAGTAGTTGCAAGACATTCAATGGTGCACGTTGCGCTAGACGTCACGAAAATATTTAAACGACTAGTCTCGGTAATATATTAATAAACCCTGATACTCGGTAGGAAGATATTCAATATTTACAAAAACTACACGACTTGTAGCCTAGTACGATTCGTCTCACTGAAAGGCCCAGAAGCAACTGTTCTGACTAGAAAATGAAGACGACTTTTTTGCCATAAAGTTTTATCGATGTGCAAACATTTGAATAGGTACTGTTCGGGAGAGATTCCGTGCTACAATGCCTACGGTCTAGGTGCAGGTAGTCCGGGAAAGTTTATTGGGTTTTAAGTACGCTCAGCAGGCTTGTCTCGCCATAAAACTATGGCGAGATAGTTGGTCTTTGTTCTAAGCGGATAAAGCCCTCGACCGTGGATTGAAGCACGTCATTAACTTCCCCGAACACGTGAAAAACATATGCCAGCGAGGTCATCATTAGGTCGGTGACAGGTACCTAGCCCCTTCGTGCCTCACCCTGGACCTGCGATCTTCCGCAGCCGAAGGAAGGGGAACCGAGAGAGCTTTCGGGCTTTCCTTCGGCTTGCAATTCAGAATCTTTCCGACTTTCGGCAAATCAAGTTCACTCTCTCGCGACACATACTATCACGAGAGGACAATCACATAAACGAGATCTCGTCTCGCTAATCACGCGCGCGAACAGGTACAAAACAAATTACAGGCGCGATCGCTCAGTACCAGACAACGCCACTCCTACTCGAGGTCTACCCCACGCCCCCTCACGAATCACGTGACCCAAATCAACCAATCGCTAATTTTCGTTGCATCAGCGTTGCATCTGAAGAGGTCCGATTTTCTGGGTTACCGCTAAAATCACTTTCAGTGATAAAAAAGTACAATTCCATGTACTTAAATAAAATTACTCAAAACCTCTACTTTGCTCAAATAAAATCAAGCTTCTACGTACATTTTATACATTTTATATACATTAACAGCCTGTCATCAACGTGTCAATGCAATTTCAAAATGTTCCAAAACGTACAAATTTTTAGAATCATAAATCTTGTCGCTCCTGACGAACTACATTAGATCGATAAAATCTAAAAAAAAAAAAAAAAAAAAAAAGGAAGAAAAGAAGAAACAACAAACTCGCTGCACGCAAACACACACAGGGCGTGTAATCTCCCGAGTCACCGAGTGGTGACCAAGTAACAACAGGATTAGGTTCGCAGAATCGAACTGCAGGCTCATACAGTTTGAAACACTTTAGGATGAAGGATAATTGATCAATGCGCGGCTAATGCAGCGCGACGCTTTCATTCCAGGGAATGAACGGGATACTCACGCACGGCGTGATCTGATTACAAGAGTAACACGTTATAAAGCATATAGTCCGGGGGAGAGGGGGAGGGATGGGGGTGTTTCTTTCAATAATAACAATCAACGCGATACCGGGTGGGGGTGGGAGAGGAATTTCTATTGGAAACGGCGGTTTAAAATTGCCGCTTGTTTCCGCGGTAACAAGTTTAACGGGCTCGTTGCGACGGGCAATATTTTAAAGAGGCGATCGTTGGCTGCATCGGCAGCCTCCACCGCCGATCTCCAACCGCGGCTAATAATATTATTTCGCTGCTGATTATTGCAATTATAAAGCCGTGCTCGCTTTATTTTCGCAATAAGCTATTCATGTAACTCGGCCGGTGTCTGCGGCGTGTGATACGCCAATGCGTACAATACCAATTCCGACCGCCTAAGTATAGCGAGCGCCGGCGTAAATATAGATCGGCGCTAGCCGATTGATGTTAACCTGATGCGATCCGCTAAATAGTGCCGATCGTAAACACCCGTGACTAATGAAAGTTTAACGGCCCCTCCTTTTCGACGCGACTTCGCTCGAATTATTAATTCCCTCGTGCGTATTAATTCGTGGTTGCGAATCGAATCGCCGCGAACCTGGAATTATCGATCTTCTTCGCGGCTAGGAACAGCGAAGAAGCACAGTGACAGGTAGTATGTACGGACAATTTTTTAACAAGATGGGATAATTTTTTACTCTATGGGATCGTTGCAACGCGTAAAGCAATGGAAAATGAATTGAAAACTCTGACACAAGTCTAACTTATATCTCCAGTTGTTTCAACCTCTTAGCCATGAATGACTTGCAGTTAGTGTATACTCGTCGCGCGAGAAAAGTAATTACAGTTTGTTGCTTAAAAGATCTTTCGTGGAAAATAAAGCACATTTGTAAATCATTTTAGAATATTTTGACACTAGACTTGACTAGTTCACGTCATTTCTAAATATTTTCTAGCTATTGATATTAATTATTATTAGTTGATATTAATTAAGTTAAACTATAAAATTATTGAATCTTCTAAAAAAAAAGAAAGAATTAGTGCTACTTCCTTATAACTTAATTCAATATAATTTAATTCTTACAGCAACTGTACATACTCTGCATTTCACAAGTATAATCATCATCACGTCGTTCTAGCGATACAATGTAGATATAGTACACTTTTAAAAGCGACATCACGGCGAGTTGGAAAACATTTCACCAATCGTTCCATAGTGAAAAAGTGACATTTTTGAATCTGTTTTGAATGCTTCGAAATGTTAAGGTCCAAAGTCTTCTTGGAAAGAAACCTCAAAGTTAAGGGAAATCACATCATAATGTGAAAGATTCCATAGTGTAAAAGGAAATTAATCACTGCAAGTCATTTTGCACTAAAAATGATCTGTAACGTACCTGTCGACACTTTCAATCGGCTGAACGATTTATAAGTCGTGATATTGTAACAATGATCATATTGTAATGATTGCATTGTAAATCATTTCAACCGACGATTTCTACGATCGAAGAATATCATTTATATGACACAAGCGGCTTTTAATAGAAACAACTTAGAACCTGAACAAACGAATCCATTTTAACTTTCATTCTCGTTGCAAATGACACTCAAATTGCAAACGATAGTCAAATTACATTACAACGTAAAAGTTATCGCATAATTCTTACATAATTCACCATGCATCGAATGCTTGTTCCTAAAATCAATAAATGTCTATTTGGATAAGTATACCTTCTCCAAGTGCTATACAAACGTACAATCTGAAAATACATATTATCGTTACACATAAAAAAACGAGGGAAAAAGAAGATAACCTAGTATCGAAGGTATCTACGAATATTACGAAAAACTTTTATCGCTGTAACACGATATCTGGAAGTTTGTAGGTCAAATGTAACGCGAAGCAGGAGCGGACAGATCGAAAAGGGCTGCAAGCGTCCTCCACGAATTCCATATTCCACGGCAGGAAAGTTAATCACGTTGACGATTCGTTCGTACGTACGCGTCAGTTGTAAAACTTCGAGTCCTTCGACGAGTATCGCGGTCACCTCCGTGAACGGAGCTATATCGAACCGAAGGACGACGTCGTATTAATCGCGTGAGAGAAGTCGCACGAATTAAAGGAAGGGTGGCGATGAGAGAAAGAGAGAGAAAGAGAAACCGTGAAAAAGCACGGATGATGAGAACAAACACCTAATGCTTTAAATATGGCCGGCCATGACAAAGATTACACGCGCAATCTTGAATAATTCATTGAAAACGCACGCTCGATTAGGCAAGGACCAGTGGTTACTCACCCCTCGCGAGTACCAGAGTCGACCCCTTTGGATTCTCCGTCAAACCCCTCCGTTCTCGAAACACAGTCGTGACGACCATGCTTCACACAAACGAGCGAACATCGTCGTTAGCCTTTTAATTTTTCAGGACTTCGATCGAAAAGGAAATTTATATTACCAATTGATTGATTCTTTCGCGATCGACGTAATTTTATTTCAATCCTTCGGTTTCGATTCAATAATTAAGTTGGGACTTGCGATTAATTCATACACCGGATATTAGAGAATAAAAGATTACGTTATAATATGTATACTACACATGAAGGTGAACCAAGTGTAAAGTTCTTTTGAAAAACTATTGGAAAAGATATATTTTCCCTACTTACTTTTATAGTAAAAATTGTATAATAATTCTCAATCAATTTAGATCGAGCGATGTAATAACATTTAAATTACTCCGGAGATTTTTAGAAACGGAGCTTGAAAAACTGGTTTTTCGAGTAACTGCGACACACACACACACACACACACACACATATTCAATGTTCAAAGTGAAATGTCTTAATACGGTAGAGAAACGGTTTTGAAAGCTTTCAATTTCAGGTACCAGGCATCGATATCAACTTTCGATCGTTGTTGTTGAAACGGATGTATTTTATAATTTTTATTTCTTCCCGTTTGCAAAAGCAATTAGAAAGTTTCAATTTGTAAAATACAAAGGGATCCCGATGGAAGTCATATTACAGAATAAAAACAAATCCCTCCAGCTATTGTTGTCATATACAGGATGTTAGTGGACGTTGAACATCGCCAGTCTACAACGTTACATATGTAATATATTTTTCTTCGGTTTTAAACGCTATGTCTGGTATCGCAGAGACAATTAATAGTAATAAAAAAAATATATTAAGAGAATTTGGATAATTCAGTTGCATTCTTACCACGATAATACGATAATTTCAATGACAAACTAATTCGTTTCATTTTGAATATTTCTGAAAATTTCCGTTGCGTTCTTTTTGTAATCGTAAAAATCGTTCGTCATTATCGTTGCAATTATATTTGCAATCGATATAAAATACAGCATAGATTCGTATTAATAACGAAATCAATCGAGACGATCGAAGCGAGGAACTCGATCAAAAAGAATTATCGTGCTCTTATCGAAACTTTGATAAAATAAGAAAAACGAAAACTTTTTCTCTACGCGTCGCGAGCTTTATCTCGACGAATTCTTTTTTTTTCTGTCTATCCTCTGCTGTTTTTCTCTACCATTTTCTCCGCATCGCGTTCTTCCTGGTTGCTCTTTTTTTGATATATCACAGCTCTTCCTCTTTTCCCATTCTGCCACTTATTTTAACATATGCATGTACATACGTACATGCATTCTTTTCCTATGTCCACTAACTTCTAGAATATACACGTACCGATTTTTTTCTTTTCTTAACTCGTGTCCATTTTCTCTTCGCCCTTTGTCACTTATCCATCGATATCTATTTCTGTTCATTCTCATTCATAATATTTCACTTGTAAATCATTCCTTTTTGCATTCGCTTTGAATTAATTGCAAAAATTTGTTGCAAGTGTACGTATCAAGACGCGCGTATTAAATGATTTATTTTTTTTTTTAAATACAAAAACTATATACCTCAAAGTTACGTACATTTTAATAATATTAATTAAGTTACAATATCGCTCTTGTGTAACATAGGTCAAGTATTTGAAATCTCGATACCACTAAAATCTTATGAAAATTGCTCCAGTTGTATATTCACGCAAATTAAGTAAGAAGAAAGAGAAGCATCGAAAGAATTAAAAAAAAAAAAAGAAAGAAAGAAAGAAAGAAAGAAAGAAAGAAAGAAAGAGAAAGAAGAAACATCAACGGACAAATCTTGCAATTCGCAAATCCACTCAAGCCTATCCAAAGCACCTACGATCCAACGATTCCTTAAGCCAGAGCAGGCTCCATTTACTCGCACGGACTTCAAAAATATATCGACGACCGAAACTGCAGATTGCAAAGCCGAACCGATTGCCAAAGGAAGAAAACGGATAAAAATCGACCAACAAAAAAAAACCAGTATTTTCCCCGGCGTTTTCAATCAGCGAACATCCTATAAAAGAAACGCGATCGTTGCGTGTTCCTCTTTTTCCGCCGGGATCGCGGAAACGTACGCGCGCGCGTGTTACATAAACGCACACACGTCCCGGCCGTTTATGCAATCGCGTACGCGATCTCCTCCCACCCCGCTCCTTTTTAATCGAGGCTTTTTTCCCGCCAGACCAGGCGGATCACGACATTTCGCTGGCGGCAGGAATGCGCGCCTGCCGGCATTCCTTATTCGCGTTACCGAGGAATCGTCGAGGCCGCCTGGTTCGAGTACCACTCCCACAGGCGACACAACGGGCAACAACCACGGAAGAGGTAGTGGTTAGAGATGGGATCGAGTATCTCACAAGTAGCCACGAAACCTTTGCTTGCTCGATTCGAAAATTAGAGTTATTTCCAATGATACGTCCGAGTACAGAGAATGAGTCATCTAATTCTGAAACGTCTCGGAATTCATTTTTTTTATGAAAAGATACTTTAAACTGAAAATTAAATGTAGTATTTCCAATACTACCTCCAAGTATGTAGGGTGAGTCATCTAACTCCACATATTTGAAATTGTTCGAAATTCATTTTTTTTTTGTACGAAAAAATGTTTTGAGTAAAACATGATATTTCGAAGTATGTAGGGTGAGTCATCTAACTCTAAAAAATATTTTCAGTAAAATAATATTTAAGTAAAATATAATATTTCGAAGTATATAGTAATAGCAGATAAAATATAGTATTTCGAGGTATATAGAGTGAGTTACCTAACTCTAATTGAAAATATTCGAAATTACTCGAAATTCATTTTTTGTATGAAAAGATATTTTAAGCAAAAATTAAATATAGTATACTTCACGAGATTCAAGAAGCGCGAAATTGCGTTTCGCTCGGTTGACTTTTTTAATTACCCTCTTATTATTAATCCGACAAACAATGAAAAAAACAATACTCAAAGATGTTCGTACATTCTGTAGATAATTCAGGAATGTTATAGATGAATGGTTTGGAGGACTCGACGAAGTACATATGTACCGGTTTCTCTACACACAAATGTAACGTTTGAAAATCGCACATAGAAAAAACAGAGGCGTGCCTCTCCGTTGTTCAGTACAAATGCATCCGACGTGCACGCGTCTGAGATTCATAGGAAATCCCACCTTCAAAAGCTCCAAAGCAGAGTCTGCCATCGACTCGATCGCTGTATGTACCTGCGCATGTGTAAGAACTGAAAGGAAGCGAATCGTTTCAAACGAATCACGCATGTACAATACGAGGGGTATTTTCTTTCGTGTTCGATCTTTGGGCTTCTCCTTTGAGTCCTCCAGCGGGAGGATCGCTCTGCAGAATTCTGACTTCCAAGATTCGAATACCATTTGCGAGAGTTTCGAACGAATACCGGCAGATTTCGAAAACGTCAACGTTTGTAAGATTCGAGATATGTATTCATTTGTTGCTGGTATATTCCATATCTATTCATTCGTATCTTTATATGTATATTCATTTGTTGCATCTATAAAGTAAATAACTTCATTACATGTATATTTGTATATGTGTTCATTCATTTTCTCATAGTATATATTCTAGTATATGTTTCATGTATTTATGAATACTATTTATAAATAATAAATATTATTTTATATACAATATTTTATTTAATATAAGCATTATTTAAAATTAGCACATTATAGATGATATTTTATCATTAATGTCATTTCAGTATATTTTACGTATAATAATTTACATATGTAAATACATACATACGTATGTATTCATTTAGTGCTCGCGCATTCGTTTCTTGCTCGAATAAACAAATGCATTCGTACAAAATGAATATACCTGATATATGGAACTCAGACTCGCGAGCACACGTCAGGTTTGATCCCATCCGTAGCACTGGTAGAAGACGCGGTGAAACGAGTATCGAGAGAGGAAGCCTACCTTGGCGGACGTTCCTATCGGCGAAGGAGGTGCTGGCCGGTTATCGTGAGACGGCGAGAAGAGGAACATGATCGACTTGATCGATACGCAGGTCCCTCGTTTGCCTGTATCGCGTTGCAGCTCGGCCAGAAGTGGGTTAACAGACCTCTGGCCGTGTACACGGGACACTGGCACACGAGGGAAGCGTTGCGCAGAAGTAAATCAAAAGTTTTTTCCTCCCCCCCCGTGGCTGTAGTAACGTAGTTTTATCGTTACTACCGGTTTGCCTGAGTTATCGTCTCGCTCGTTGTTACGATCACCGGTCCCTCAGGATCGTCACTGTCCCGCCTATGATCGCGATCTTCTCGATCCCTTCTCAACGATGGAACGAACGCTTTGGTTGCTTAAAAAGACTTCAAGGCTTACTCTAGGAGAAACTAAACTTTCCTAAAATTTCATTATCGATTTGAAAGATTAACCTCTTATGCTGGAGTGACATACCGATGAATTCGAAAAGAAGACGAATTATATTGTATACGATTTGGTCACTCGTTATGGTCCGCGAACTAGCGCAAGAGGTGTTAAGATTTTAGAAAAGTTCAATTGAATTTTGCAAGAAATTGAAATCCAACTGCATAGTCAAGAAAACGAAAGAGTGGAACCTTTGGACCTTTCGTGTAAATTTGTTTACACTTCATTTGTTTACACTTGGGGAAAAAAGAAAAATGAACGTGAATGTGCGAAAATGTGAAAGGACACAACAGGGGTGGTTTCGGTGGCGATGCATTAAGAGTTTTTTTATTCGATCGGATCGAAGCTTCTTTCAACAGGAAACTATGTTTTTATACCGACGGTGGAGCACGTGCGCCAAGTGGATAATTGCGAAGATTTAATTGCAACTAGAAAGGTTCCCACATTAGAGGCGATTTGCAGGGAAGAATGATTGCGTGATGGCGCTTACAGGCATTTGGAAATACGCGGTTTATAAATTAAATTACGTACTGATTGAGAACTAAATTATCAATCGGATGATATCTACCGAAAGTGAATTGTAAACGATAAAATTGAACGAGGAAATTGTGACGTAAAATAGTTGGAGGGAATTGTAATTATTTTTAAGTGAAAAAAAATCAAACAAATAAAGTGATTGTTTTTCTATACTTTTGTGATCCATAAATTGACGAACCCTTGCACAAGCAAATTTTCACGTTGGAAGGGTGTACATTAAATATAAAAATGTATACTTGATATAAATTAAAGAAAAAAAGTACTACCTCGCTTCGTCGACTGTATCACTGACTGAATATCCTATTAATTCGTGACAACACACTGCCTGTGTGTTTCGTAATTTCTTCTAGCTCGCGGCGAGTTAATTGGATCTAACTAACGACAAGTTCACATTACTATGACGGCCGTTAACGACTCACGTTTTTACAGTCGATAATTTCCTATCTATACTTGGCGCGAAGGAGAAGATAGGGAGAAACGAAGGAAGAATCATGAATGAAAGATCAATGTCGGCGACGACACACTGCCAAGCCTCGGTAGGTTACGCAGTGACTTCGACTCAAGATCAACCTCAGATGTCCAACGTAAGGACTTGAATTCGAGGAAACGTCGAACAAGAAAATCGATCGAAAATCGAGGAAAATTTTGGAGAAACGATCGATGATCGGTCGATTAGTTGAAAAGTTCGGGGAAAGAACGCCAGCTAGATCGACGATCTGAGGCGAGCTGGTCATTAGAGGAAGTTGAAAGTTTCGTCGGACGATCGAAACGACCTGGCGTTATTTCGAAATCGCACGGTACATGAGTCTAATTGAACGACTTCCTGCGGCGTCGTCCGCGCAAACGGCGAACAGATTTCGGGGGCGGTGACGTGTGTCCCCGCCGCCGACGATTCGAAACTCTGGCGAAAACGAAGCGCCGCGGCCGATTTCTCCTCGCGTTGCAAACTTCGCGGGGTGGGGCCGGGGGGAGGGGGGTTCAGCAAAAAGAGCGAGCTCGTTGAAAAAGAGAAAGACAAAACGACGATGGCGCGGGTGATGTGTGTGTGTGTGTGTGTGTGTGTGTGTGTGTGGAGCAGAGTCGTTCAGGGATCGAGATACGTAGAGACAAGGACAGACGTCGAAAAAAGAGAAACATCGGAGAAGCAGAGACAAAGGGAAAAAGGGTGGAAAGAACGTGGAAACGAAGGAGAGAGAGAAAGACAGAAAAGAGAGAGAGAGAGAGAGAGAGAGAGAAGCGAGGGAAGAGAGATGAGAGAGGAGAAATGGAGTCGCTAGGTCGAGGTGGCGCGTAGGTGAAGGACGCGGGGGTGAAAGAGGGGAGAAGGAGGGGGAGAAAGGGATGGTGGTTGCCTGACAAGAGTGGGTGGCGAGGGAAGAAGTCCCCCGGAGCTCTCCTCCACCAACTTTATAATTCTTGCGACGCTTTTGGGGAATGAGATTGTCGGCGCACACGGGTAGGGGTATAAAGGGGAGGTTTAAGGTAGTCCGCTGGCGCCAGTGACGTCTGCCGAATAGCTGCTGACTTCCAGATTCCTGCAGTTTCGGCTAAGTGGTTCCCTTTTGCTCCACTTGAACGTCTGTACACCTTCTTCCACCCTCTCCCTTCTCCCCGCACACCTATCTCCACCCCGTGAGGAATCGCCGATTTTTATCGATTCATGCCGACACTGTCAATCCACGCTTTCGCGAGTACACCCGCACCCGATGATACTGTTAGGAGAGTTCCACTTCGAAGGATCGATCGGACAGATATGAATGTACGTACACTGGCGTACGCGAAAGTGCTTGGAACATTTGTTTTGGGAAATTTTTTATTTTATATTTCGGTTTTAAGCGAATTTTAATCTGGACGAAACGACGTTCTCTCTAAATTGTACGTTTTTATGTTGTACCTGTGTGTTGCAATGTATTCAGAAAAACTGAATCTCGTTAATCAAATTTTCCAAATTCTTCCAACCAACTCCGAGAAAGCTAGAGGCCAGTATCACTTCCAATCAAACGACGATGTCGCGTATAGTATCGCCTTCCCCTCCTCTCAAACCTAACTTCAAACATTTCCCGTCGATTCCCGAGAAAAGTAAAACACGACAAATCATTTAAAAACTTTCCGACGAATTTCACCGAAGCAAAACAATTTCATTCCTTACTGTCTAAACTGTTCTCGATTCAATCGCGAGCACGTATCAGAAAGCATCAGAACGCCGGACCATTGATTTTTCTTAACTTCGAACTCTTTATCCTGCGTACGACGGGGCGGCGGGATGGAATGGCACGGCGGAGTACGAAAATTTTTTAACGATCCCGATAAGAATCGCGGGGAAGGAAACTGGCTTCCTTTGCCAAGAAGCTCGTTCCGATGTTACATATTTTTTTCGTACGAATATCAAAGTCGTACCACGCCGTGTACAAAATTGTCGAATGAAAAATTCCTCCTTCAACGTGGAGCAGAGCCTCCGTTATTCAATGCTATCCGAATATTTTATCATTCGAACAGAATTTTTATACTAGGAATTTCCTACATTAATGCATTAATGCTTGTTACGATTATCATAGGTTTGATATATTTGCATGTATTATTATAGATTTGTAATTACTAAAATACGAGATAAAGGGAGAAACGATATTGATAATATATAAATTTGTAATAAATTTAGTAGAGTTACATAATTAATATATAAATTTTTTATCCAAAAAAAAAAAGAAATAATATTGGTGATGTAATATAATTATAATATAGAGCGACGAAGGTATTTTAAATATGATTTTTTCGCACACTGGAATAACGAACGAGAATGACGAGGACGCTCGACAATCTGAAGTACAAAAAGAACGTAACCAAACGGAACTACGTGCGTTAAAAAATTTAGATTCGACATCTGAAAAGAAAAAAAAGATATGCAGCATTCTTAAATTCTGAAGTAAAAAGTAAGTTCGGCTATTAACACTTTCCTCCCCCCATTCATTGGTTTGAACTTTGGAAATACCACTGTACTTTTTCCACAAGAAGAAACTCTTATTCGACCCGTTTGAAAACTATTTCAAATTAGTAATTCCTATACGCGCGTCGATGCGACTGAAAGTGGGATGAAAGTTACAGGAGAAAAGAAGAGAATGCATTCCGGAAGCAAGCGAAACGATCTTACGCCGATTAAGTGGAACGTCCAGCCGATTTCTGTCTCGCAAAATATGTTGATACGTAGACGCACATGCCGGGTCACGTTCGTTTTTTTTTTTTTTTTTTCCCCGAAACTCTTCGGTAGACTCGGCCAGCCAGGATAGAGGCTACTTTGTTGCCTCTCTACGTACGTAGATAGTATTTACACGGATGAATATCGGGGCCGGATAGATATTAGCTTTCAGCAAAATATTTTTCAGCAGTGGACGTGGCGAAAAAACACACTACCTTTCCCTCCTGTTACGCCCTGGCATATTAGCGCCTCCGGCATTCCTACAGTTTGTTCGATGTATGAAACGCGGATGCCGTTTTCCGTTAGTTCCGGATCGATGTTCTTTCTGCATTGTTCGTTTTTGTTTTCCCGCATTTGACTCGAATTTTATAACTATTCGCAGCTTGGCCGGCCGTGCCGGCGAAAATTTATTTTCCACCTCGTGTGCGGATTCAATTTGCGGGGGCCTCGTTTTGACCCAAATGGACTTTGGATCTTTTCCTTTTCCTTTTGTCTCTGTGTCAGAGATTTCTCGAGTGGACGAAGCACGTATCTATTTTCGCTTTCTGTTTTTTTTCTTTCTTTTTTCTTGAAGATTTCGAAACGTCCGAAGATACTCGCAATACGATTCTCATTTTTATATCTGCTAAGAATACAGCCAAAAACGTAACTGTATCACTAAATTTGCAATAAATTTATATATCTTTGTAAAAGAAAAAAGGGATCACTTGGTCTTGTATTAAAGTGCAGAGCCTTTATTTTGACTGTAGTGAGGTGGTGCTTTACATTGTGCAGCGAGAGGACACCTTTTTCTCGAGAACCGTAAAAATTTTAAAAATTCAGACACGTGTAAAAATTTTTTCATCTACCATGATCTCAAATTTTCTCTTCGCGACTCCTTGAACTCATTTTTTTTTTTTTTACTATTTCATTAAACTTTGAACGTTAGGGTTACGATGAAATGTTTCTTGAACTTTTTCAATTTTATCTCCAACATTCGATGGTGAGAAAAAATCGTTTAAAAGTTTTGAACAGTCATTGTAAAGAGAAGACTTCAATCTTTGGCGGATCTAGTTACGAAAAAGAATTTTTAATGTTTCTGATGTCACGTTCGGACTTTTCAAGAAAAAATTGACGTTGTTATGTGATGCAAAATCATCATCGAAAAGGACCAACTCACGATTATCAAAGTAGAAGTTTCACGCTTTAAAATGAGTCCAAGTGCTCTATATATTTGACAAAGTTATATCAGTTTAAATTATCTACAACTTTTAATTACCATGTATGTATACAATATATTGTATACATATGAAACGCGGGATATATTTTTCTTTAGAATTTCTTCTCGTTATACTGAAACGTAACTTTTTCATTTCACTAAAATTTCTTCAAACGTGCACCGAAAGGACGCTGAAAAACAATTGGCAATTCAAGGAACCTTTGAATGACAAAAATTGCTCGCCCGCAGCAAGTATCGTTGCGACTAACCCAAACCATGGGATCACACTCGCCTTTTCTAAATTTCAAATTCCGTTGCATATTCGTCTACGAAAATTAATGTATGCATCAAACAAATACGAAATTCGCGTCTATTGTTACAGCTCCGAAGAAATTGCATCGTATTATGAAAGCATGAACCGCTTGGCTGGAAATTGCTAAACTTCTCAACCCAAGAAGGCTATAAATTAACGTGTTAATTTTAAGAACGCCTAATACAGTATGCATTAATATCATCGAGTTAAATGGTACTTGCCGCCAGGTTTCAATGAATTCCTGAAAAAGCTCAGCACTCGAAACTGTCCGCTACTTTCCTCGCGAAACTTTCAGCGAATTGCACTTCTAATCCGGTTGCTTCGAAAGTGTACTAATACGGAAAGCGAAACTCTGGCTACGAAATCGAATTATAGTTGAACAATTTCTTCTTGCAAAAATCTTCTTCGTACAATTTTCTATTTCTTTTCTCTCTTTTCTCTTCCATGTACGTCGTTTTATTTTCTTGGAAGAAAAATTAAAATTTGTACTCTATCGTTTCTGCTCTTGTTTAACCTCTTGCCACGCACGTCGAGGTTATATTTGGCTCAAAATTTGCAATATTTTTTCAGTTTTAAGTACATTGAAATACTTAATTATAACCTAAACAAAACAAATTTATCACTTCTCAATAATTTCTATCCTAATTCTAATGATATACCGATGATTTCAAAAAGAAGACCAGTTATTGTATAAGACAGGTTTGGTCTCTCGTTATGGTCCGTGAACCAGTTACTAGCACGAGAGGTTAAAAAATTTCAGTCGTTGATCGTTCGTTTCTTTTTTCTTCTTCTCTTTTCATTTCTAAACAACCGTTGGCTTCAAAAATAGACGAGCGGAATTACTTTCGCGAGAAGAAGGTAAAAGACGTGGATTAATTGAAGTGGCTGAAAAGTTTCGCTGAAAATTCAATGAGCATTATAAACCCTCCGAATTAAAAACACGTGGATATTTAAATACGATAATCAAACGCGAATCGATATTGCATGGCTCCGTGCATAATGAAAATAAAAGGAGCCTCATCTATTCGTAACGCGTCCTTTTACTCCGCCATTTCAGAGATCGTAAATAAATTGCGGGCAAGTTGTACTCGAACTAAATATAATTAGCGACGTTCTAAGGTTACATTTAAGGTTCGTAAACGTCACACTAGAGTTCAAAACATATCGCATTTAGAGCTGGACGGTCTTTCTTCTTACGAAAATCGCTTCGACACGACGGAAAATTAAACCAAAATCCATTTTTGAAACACACGTACGCTACAGAAGAATCACTGCAATTCGTTTTCACGTTCTCTCATCATTTGTTTTTAATCGAATAACGTTTTCTTTCGACTAGCGAATGTACTGAGAGAATTTGAAATTTGAAATATACAAAATCAGAGTGACACGTTGTATCAGAATAACGTCACTTTCCTATAGTATTGTACTCAACGTAAAAATGGTCAAAAATGTTACATGTTATTAGATAAAAATACGTAGAGAAACGTTCAAAGGGAAGGTGATTAATTCCATGATTTTGCATTAAATAACGTAACAGCGGAGCAGTTTTGTCTGCCATTAATAATCAAAACGCAGGCAAACGACTCTATCATTTAGTGCAAATATTGTAACAGGCGCATACTACGTTTCATAGCGTATTTTTCTGCGTTATAATCATCCCACATATTTTCACATCCTCAAACTTCCAGCGAACGTATAAAAATTCACGGTCCAGCGACGATTGCCCGGCGAGTGTAATATTCTACTTCGTGTAATTCCGAATGTGTAATCACCGCGCTCCTGTGAAAACGATAACGTTAAAAGGAAAGAATTTTTTTTTTCTTCTTTCCTTTCCACGTTTCTCTCCGCGATCTCCGAATAAGACAAAGAGAGAGAGAGAGAGAGAGAGAGAGAGACACAATTTTAGGATACCCTCGGTGGTAGAATAAAATGAAATAAAATAAAAAAAAAAGTTCGACCCGACCACCGATTCTGGACGAAACGAAGTATCGTTCGCGAGTGAAACGACACACACGGCGCGGCGATGGGGAACATCACTTTCGTATCCATTAGCGCGACAAGCGGGGCACAGAACATTGTAATTACACCGCACACTTGTGCACGCTGCCGGAGATTAAAAGGCGGCACGCCTACCGGCCGAATGAAAAAATTATATTAAACACGCACTCGTGTTTCCAGCGGCGGCAGACGATTTCGCGTTGTCTTTCGCTCTAATCATCGCGCGAGAAAGGGGGCGAGGGATGGAGGGGGGAAGGGGAGGATTTTTAATTTCCCTATTTTACGCGTCAACGAGCGCTTGCGAGTGCGAAAAAAACACAACGCCGCGGCAAACAAAATCGCAACAAATTCCGTCGCGCAATCAACGCGTTACGTGTCGTGGGTAAAAAGCGGCCGAGTCGATCGTAAGCCCCCAATGTGTCATGATTTCCGGAATTATACGGGCGCTCGTTTAAAACCAACCCGATTAACGCGAATCAACTTATATTAGTGCTCTCGATATTCGCAAATCAGAATTACGACTCGTCGGCTCGAGTTTTTTTCCCTTTCTTTCTTTTTTTTTTTTTTTTTTTTTTGTCACGATGCTCTCGATGAACCTGAGTTCTCTCGCTGGATGTTGGAGGTAGCGGAAATCCGCGACATTTTTAGCGCGTTCAACAACACCCATTCCTCAGGTATCGTCGCTTTTAATCTCCGACCGCTGACTAATGACCAACGATTCAGAGCGAGTGGATGAACTCTGGCTTTTTTTTTTTTTTTTTTTTGAAATTGTCGATAGTCTGTTTAGCAATGTTTCGCGAACTTTTTACAGAGTGTTTTCAATCCTTATCGAGCGTTGAATATTTATTCCACCGTGTCAATTCAAATAGGCGTGTCTGATCAAAAAAGCTGATTTGACAAACGACTTTAAAAAAAAACGAGTTTCCAGTGTTTAACGATCGGGCATCGATTATTTTGTACATGTACAGTCGAAATATAAATCGAACAGGAATCGAAGGAACATTTAAATAGGTTCTGTTTGAAACTCTTTCGAAAAATGTTCTCACGCTGCGAGACAAATGTTTTTGAAAATAAAATTCCGAAATTAAGTCTTAAAAATGAAATTCTGTCGTTTCGTAGAGAATGGAACTTGTAAAATATGGAGGTAGAAATTCTTCTGTTCGGAGGAATAGATAAATTTGTTCGCTAATATTAAAAAGGTAATCGATATTTGTAGCAAATACTGACGTTGAATGCTATTCAGTGATTATTACTCAAATGTGGAAATTAATTTTCAATTAAATGTTTCTTCTTCTTCTTTATTTAAAATTAGCTTCTTTTCATAAAATTTCCACAAAAACAAGTATTCTTTTATCCAAGATATATAACTTCAGGAAGAATTTTTTTAAAATCGAAGGGAACCTGTTAATTTTAATTTTAATTTTTAAAAACCTGATTATATCTTCAGTTTATTTCTTGCAATATACATGTATATACACTATTTTTATGCTACTTGGCATTAATGACTCGATTTAAACGAAAGTTTCATCTACGCTCTGTTGATTCAACACAGCAGCATCGTAGCAACATAATTAGACTGATTTGAAGATACAGATAATGAAGAGAGTCGATATGTCTTATGAACAAGAGATATTTATAATTTATGTTGCTGCGTTTAATAATGAAAACGCGAATTTCCAAATTAATATTTAAAAAGAAAATGAAGGGAAGAATATTTCTACTCATAATTAACAAAGAATGAAAAGAGTTGGCGTGTCTTACGTGAGGAATTTATAAATTCCACGAATTTCTAAATTAATATTCCCGTACAAATATTTAAAAAAGAAATGAAAGGAAAGAATTCGTATAGATTATCTTATCCTGTAATTAAACTGATTTGAAGATATAAACGTGAAGAGTGGATGTGTCTAACGTGCCAATGAGAAATTTGTTGTACCTGGTGAAGAAAAACACGAATATCTCAAACACGATTAATTAGATTTATTTTAGCGGAAAAAGGAAAGTAGAAAAGAAGGATCGCATTGCAGCAACTTCCACGATTTTCCCATTTCTAGAAAATTAATTGGTCGAATTAATTTTAGATCGATCAAGTTTTTACGTACCAACCTCGTGTGTACCGATAGCTTCTCGATCCGATATCGTTCGAATTCGAATAACCTATCCTCAAATAGACGCCCAACGGGGAATAAATAAGTTAAAACAGCGTACAGTTAAAGCCCGTTTTAACTACGAGTGCCAGAAATAGTCCGAGAAATAATAACCGAGAAAGGATTGACAAATACGGCGACTGTTGTTAAAAATAAAGAAACGACTGGAAAATTTTTCCCTGCCACTTCTCGATCGAAGCTGAGAATCCCCTCGATCCAAGAAATATTTCGCGGAATTATTAATTTTCCAACGGACGGGGGCGGAAAAAAAAAATGAACGATCACAGTTTTCACGTTTTTCCACGAGCGTGTACAAATGTTTTCGGCATAATTCAACGGCGAGGTAAATGTAACTGTTATCGCGACCAAGTCAATACCGATTTCGGACAAAACACAGGTGGAGGATACCGGCTGCCTATATAAATGTGGCGGCACGTACGAAACATCATGTGGGAAGAGCGAACGCGTCGACCCGCGGGACGCACGAGGTACGGAGGAAGCGATTTATTAAATACTGTACCAGTGAGCATTGTTATGGCACGATTGTGCAAATATTATTTTACATATACGGCGATCAACGTTGCCCGCGGAACCGGTGCTCGCTGCTACGCGTCTATGTACCTTTCTCCTTTCGCCTGGCCGGCAGCAAAATTTTTATTGGACCAACTTCGAGCTGCATACCTTCGCGATGGTATCGGTCGAAAAAAAAAAAAAAAAAAAAAAAAAAGGAATGAAAGAAAAGACAGGAAATGCGCGAGTATTTAGCATTCTCCGATCGAAAATTGCGGAAGTGGAACGAAAGTATTCGCACACTCGACGAAAGATTGTCTGTACTTCAAACTGTTATAAAAATTGGTACAACGTGATAAATTTTGTTGACTTTATTTTAAAGTGCAATGTCTCTGCTTTGATAATTGAACTTTGATGTGTTCGCTTTTTTTTTTCAAGAAAAAAGTGTTTTTACGTCAGGTAGCAAAGGCACTTTTGTTCCCGGAAATCGTAAAAATACAATTCATTTCTCTTGCTACAAAGTTTAAATCTTCTTACAATCACCTCTTAAAACTTGCTGTGAGACTTTTCATTGAAAATAATTCATTAGTTCAATGACAAAATGTGAATTTTAAATTCAAGAAAATAGCGAAAAGAAAATCGAAAATACAGCAAGCTTTAAGGGGTTGATACGGAGGGAAAACTTTCTCAATCTAGGAGAAATTTTTACAATTTTCGACAAGAAAAGTATCCTTGCATTTCCAGCGATCTTTCGCCAAATTGTTTAACGTCAACGCGAAGAATTGGAACGAGAAATCAGGAACGCGAATCAATTCGCTGTTCGACGAAATTTCGAAACTTCACATACCGCGACTGAATCTGACAAACGAGCCTTCGATATTTTCACCAACTTGAGCTTTCACAATTTTGTAAGAATGATTCAAAGATACAAACGACTGTTAAGAAAGTCGACAATACGACAGAATTCACGTTAAAGGAAAAACAGACACGAGAGATCCTCGGAGAACCTTCTAGGATCTGCGAAATAAGGGAGACTATGGCACTCGGAAATAAAGTCTGTTGAATTCTATGAGTGCTATCGAAAGAGCTGCAGCGACGTTTCGAATAAACGTCGAATTAATAACAGCGTATAATTGTATAATTGTACGTATGTAAATGTTTTACATGGCAATTAAACTCACCGATGAACTGTCCCTCGGACTGTCCGTGGAAGTTCTCTTGCCCGTCTAGTAAAGACGATGACAAGGACGACGGGGGTGTCGAGGGCAGTGGAGTCCACTGCTAGTGAACCCACGAGGGAGGTGCAGCAGGAGTCGCCGCGTTGGTGCTCACGTAAACTCCTGCCGGCGCGTTCCCAGCCGTTGTGCCGACCACGTTGTTCTGAGACACGGTTCCATTTTGGCCAACGTTGCTGTCGCTCACTTGGATCGCTGCCGTTCCCATCACACCTTGCTGAAAGTTGAAGTCCAACGTCCCGTCCATCGACAGTTCGTGCTTGATCACCTGAAACGAAGCAGATCAGTATCATTGTATCGTTGAAAGTGACTTTAGCGGGGCTAACCTAGAAAATCGGGCCTTTTCAGGTGCAACGCTGATGCAACGAAAATTAGCGATTCGGTTGATTCGGGTCACGTGATTCGGGAGGGGGCGTGGTGTTTTGTATCGATTCAAATGTTTGCACATCGATAAAACTTTATGGCAAAAAAGTCGTCTTCATTTTCTAGTCAGAACAGTTGCTTCTGGGCCTTTCAGCGAGACGAATCGTACTGGTACAATTACAAGTCGTGCAGTTTTTTCCATCAGTCGGGTTCGAGTTTAATGTTAGCTGTTCGTACAACGGCGAGCGTGACACTGCGTTCAAAACTGAACGAATGGATGCTCACTTCGGGTCTCGGTCAAATTTGTATTTATATTTGTTTGAATATATGAATGTAAACTGTGATCGAACTGCGGACGATTCGCGGAAGACGATCGTGTTGTGACGCTCTTCGTACGTTCGATGTTTGCTTTTATAATCGAGCGAGCGTTCGACGAAGAATTTTGAAAAAGTTTGGGGGCATTCGTTCGTTTAGAATTGAAAAAAATCTCATTCTTTATTTGTACCGTCGGATCAGGAACGCCCTGTATATTTTTCTACTTTCACAGAGAGAGGTTACAGACTAAAATTTTCAAAATGCAAATGCATGGATATTTAATTTTCAAGTTATACGACGTTTTAGAAGGTTATGTTAACGATTAAACGTAGCACACATTGGATACTTTATACAATCGCAGTTAGTTGAAACGATTTCTTGAAACTTTAAAATATTCATTGTTTCTCTCAGTTTTCATGCATCGAACAGACGGTACTTTCTCTCATGGAAAAACTTCATCGGTTGAAAATGTGCAGTTTCAACAAGATTAAGAAAATATTTCAATCTGTAGGAATTTCTAAAATCGAAAAAAAAAGAATATTGATCTTCGGTATTTTCAAAAATTGACTGCACGAATGTCTCAAAAACGTGTAACAATGAGAAGTTGAAAATAAAACGCACCTCTTCCACGTTACAATCGAACCCGCCGTGTAACGATTCGATGTTAATGTTCAAATCGTCAAGCAGCGTCGAATTATTGAGAGCTCCCATTAATTGACCCATCATCGTGCTCGGTGTTTGACCGCATGATGTAGGTGTTTGCGGCGGGCTGGATCTTGTTGCTCCCGTTTGCGACTGTTGTTGTTGTTGCTGCTGCTGCTGCTGCTGCTGCTGCTGCTGCTGCTGTTGTTGCTGCTGCTGCTGCTGCTGCTGACACTGTTGCGTCTGCATTATGTACTGAAGAGTTTGTTGCTGATTGTTACCTAGCGCCGTGGGACTTGGTTCGCTCTGTTGGTATGACGGTGACATCCCGGCCACTGGGCTCAAGTTCTGATATTTTTCGGACAAGGGGAAAACAGATACAACACCATTGTGAATGAAATTATCCAATCACGAGAGAACGAAACGGAAATTATTCACTTTTACACGACGACACGATCTTTGGAATGTTGATTTTTAATCAAAAAAAATAAAGCAATCGGAATTAATTTCGGCATTCTGCAAAACTGAAAGTGACTCATCACTTTGAACATTCTTGTTGCATGCTGTCATTACGTTAAATTGTGAACAGTTGACTATCGTTTCGGGAAAGATTAGAATTTACATCATTTTTCAAAAGCGAAAACTAAAAGTGAATTAAAATCAAAGAAGAATTTGCTGAAAATTCGAATCAGCTTGTTGAAAAAAAAACAGAAAAAATTTGTCATTCGAGCAATGAAAAATGTATAACGTTTTCATCTGAGAAACGACTCGATCAGATCAACGAGTAACAATAGCAAACTAATCCAATTCTTGCGAGAAGCGTAGACGGTGCCATTTCAAGTTAAATATGTGCAGAATATTCTTCCATATTCTGATTTCAATCCTCGCCGGAGAAGAAAAACAAGATAATTCGAGCCATAATAATTCAAAATTACCTAAAAATATGATGATGTCAATTTCACTGGCGACACATCTACCGGCGAAATATAATACACCAACCAAATCGGTTAATTTAAGTTTCTCGCTCGACGTTGCCTTCCAATCAACGTCCTACGTCTCAAAGTGTCACGAATTAATTAAACGATGCACGAAGATTTATTCTCAACAAAGACTAGTTCTGATTTTACTTCTGATTTAACGTCTCGCTACAAAAAGAAAAGAAAAAAAAAATTGATTGATTATACTCTAAAAATTCCACGGAATTAGAGAAATGCCGAAAAGAATCGGACGATCGAACCGATTGACACCGAAAACCAACGGAAGAAAGCTAATTGGAAAACAGAGGGAAAATCTCTCGTCGGGTGCGTAATTCGACCGTATACAATACGAACGACGAAACAATCGAACCGAGAAATCCTTAAACCAAAATGATTCGGCCTTTTCAATCTTTCATCCTTTCACCTCACCGGTTTATCGGTGACTAACCCGGGTTAAAAGCTTTCGTGCGCTACGTTTTCTTTTTCACCGACGACGTTGAAAGCGTTACCTGCGGCCACTCGGGGACTTGGGACGGTCGCTTGGGACTTCTTTTGTCCACTCACCATTTGACAGGCGCACGGCTGCAGACCGTGAAGCGGGCATCTTTGCTGATTCGCTGATTGAGGAGTCGGCTGCAAGGCGAAGGAGGACGATCCCGTCGACAGGCTATTGCTCCTCTGATACTGGGTCTCGTAATAAGAAGGTGGCGGCCCGGTCTGTTGTTGGTGGCTGGGCGGTGACGTCTGATACATTTGGTACGATTCCAGTTTCATCGTTTCCGCGAGGCTACCGGCTACACCGGACCGTGTTCAGCGGAAAGAACGGTATGTTAATTGTGGCGTTTGTGCCGATGGTCTTTATACAGAAGCGGTGCTGGATACCTAAGCGCGTTCTGTTCGAGGGAGGCAGAGGCTACGAGTTTCGGCAATTGTTGACTGTTACTATCATTGTAATATCAGATACTAATATGTTACTATTAATATGAAATATATTTTGTACGATTATATATTATTATATAATAATACATAATTAGCTATGGCCAGAAGGCGTATTTCTAAAAACGTATTTTCGATTACAAATGAAGAAAGAAGCGGAAAATATATTGTACTCTCAGTCGTTAAGAGGTCAACCAAAGCGAACGGTCGTTATAAAGATCTTGTTACATATTAATTAAAATAAGTAGTTATTGTTGCAGTTTCTTGTTAAATGTCGTGATATACTTATTTAAAGGAGTAAACCTCTACATTTAAAACGCAACTAACTTCATTTCAAACGAAGCAAATTCATCAGTGCAATCTGACACTTGACTGTTTAAACTTGTTTCAGACAAAAGAAATGTACGGTTCGTTTGGCGTTGATTTCCAAAAGGAAAAATCAAAAAGGAACACTTTCGTCATATATATTTTTCTATTACCTGTATGCCTGAAGAAATCTTAAAACTGTGGCAATGTTGGAATTGGTCTGCTAAATTTCACTGCTGACGGGGATATCGAACGATTCTTGAAAGTGTTTTTTGTCGAAAAGGATAAAAATTTTTCTGAACAGAAGTTGCCCGAAAAATGGCAAAATGCTCATTCACACACAAAGAAACGCAGCTACTTTTTGGCCAACCTAATATGTGATATTATACAATATATAATTACGTATTATTGTACTGTATATAGTATTAGATATAATTACATATAATTTATTTTGTATGACTGGATAATTGTCAGTAAAATAAAAAATTAAATTAATATATCGAGTTAATTCTCAATTTCTGTCATCTTTAATTCCTTTTATTGACACAATACGATAATAATGGTAATTCAATACGTAGTTTAATAACACTATACTTTGAACAATTTCAAAAAGCGGATTGACACCGCTCGCCATAATTACGACCAATGGAATTCCAACTTGTCGTTAAGGCGCACGTAAACGATGCGCTTCGACCAACGTAAGCTTCGAGAGATACTCGTTGTTGCGATAAATTTATATAAAGATTAATAATATTCATTAAGGAGCTTGACATTTACGACAAAAGTAAATTAAAGTGTAAAGTCTGTTGTCGCTGTCTGACATTTCCGAGGAATTTTGCGTCGAGTGCTAAAGCCGTCTGTAGAAGACCTGCGTGTCTTCGCGCGCGAACGCGCGAAAAAAAAGAAGGAAAAACAAATTCTTTACGAGCCAACACCGACACTCTTTCCAGATTAAATCGACAACGTGTTATACAGCTCGTACATCTACGCGAGGCGAACATATAATAAAATGGTAGTAAAAATGCGAAACGTTGCGGCGACGTTGATTACCCGGTAACCTTGAACAGTCGGAACTCGTAGCCTCTACATGATCGTAAAAAGCGCGACATACCGGCGTTAATAAATGAACTTTGACTTGCAACTTTTGTACTTTTTGACACGAGGGAGTGCCAAACTATCGCCGAGCTTCGCGTACCAAAAACTTGCAAAATCGAAATCTCACGTTGGTAAATCGTGCTGCGCGTATGTATAATAAAAATTACAATTAAAACGGTGCAACGGAGAAAAATCAAGTATGTGAAAAAAGTAGAAAAGAGTTTAGCGAACAGAGAATTATGTAGGAAATCGTGGTGCGTACCTAATTGTTCTGGGCTATAGGAGGGCGTGTATGTTGGTGTCCATTCCGGTTTCCCAGGGATGGCCGGGATTGGACTTAATCGACCACAGGATGAGGCATTGCTCGAAGCTCGAGGACTCGAATAAAAAAACAGTTCAAATGTATTTTCAATGCGCAGATATTCACACAATCTATCTATCTACTTGAGACTTGACGCGCAAGATAGAAAAAAGTGATTGTACGAACGTTGGGTCGTGCAGTAAGTTTGCTTCCTTGAGTAACGGTAAATTTCAGTGGAGAAAATAGGACGAGTGATGTGTGATTTTTTTATCTACTGTGTTTCTTTTTGCTCTTCTTATCATCATTGCTGCTACTGCATTCGTTATTAATAACTTATTACACGAACGATACGTTCGTACTCTGCGAGATTATTGATGAACTGAAGCGAGAGTGGTGAGTTATGCGAACGATCACAAAAGCATAGAATAAGGGGAGGTAACTACTAAGTATTTGTAACAGTAACCACTCGTGAACAATGCGCGAACAAAAATGAAGTTGTTTTTTGCCGTGTTAAATTTAAATGCAAATACCTAAAAAAGATAAGAGTAATTATGAGAGAGATTGAAATTGCATCGACCTCGCAACTGAATCAATTTTGATGGAACGCTTCAATAAAAATAATGATATAAACGTATTACAAAGAATCGCATCGTGCGTTTAAGTTCAATTTTCGATCGGATTAAATTAATTCGAAACAACTAAACGATAACTTCGGGAATGATCGTTCTTGAAACGAGAACTGGAAATATATATATATATATACACATTGCATTTAATAAAATGTAAATATCAAATTAAAAAATTAAGGCAAGAGCGATACGAATTATTCCGCGAGCAAACGTTAAATACTTGATCCCTTCGCTAGGGATATGAAAACAACACGTTAAATTTCAATAAGAAATCCCATTTCAAACGTCACCGATCAAATACCCATCTCTCGAAATTATTTATTGAAAATAATAATAATCCGAGAGCGAACGGAGAAGCTAGAAAAGCGTATTTGTAAATACACGTAAATTTCCGCGAAATTACAAATCGCGACGAGTTTCGAGGCTATTGATACCCTTTTGTTCTCGAGAAACTTACGATATTGTCATCCTCAGTCGAGAGGTCAACGACCAATTGGCTAAGAAAAATATCTACAATATCCGTCCTGTTTACTTTTCATTCATTCCACATGATAAAACGTGTAATTACCTCTCTGTTCAATGAAAAATACCGAGCCACTTTTACGAAACGCGTAAACAGTAATTGCTTCATATTTCAAAGACTCGGGGTGGAAATAAAATCGCTAAGTATATTAAGTAATTGTACACACATCGCATCGTATCAATTCTATCGTTACAGAGTAAATAAGCACGTTCCTATCGAAGAGAGATGAAAACTATACGTTTGACACTGAAAGAGATGAAAGTACCTGTTCTTTTATTTTTTACCTGACTGGAGGATTCTGAGGTAATTCATTGTTACAAGACTCGGTTCAAGATTAAACTCCAGTCAATCGAAAATGTCCGTTAATAAATAACAGTTAAGAACGAGGAAAAGAAAAATAGAACGTCAAACTGATAATATCGTTTAAATTCGTTGTAACGAGTAAGCATCGATCTTCCTTCGTTCGATGCAACAATCGATACATATTGTAAGTAATTCCTAGCCAAATGGTAGGAAATAAAACGAAGACGGAAGGGAAACGCAAGTTGTGTTTCGATTCAAAGACCAAACTATAATGTAAAAAATTGCACGTACAATTATTCCTCGATATCGTTCGGAAGGGATAACGAGGCACATACTGACACGTACCGAAAATCGGGTGAAAGTTGAAACCCACTGCCAGGTTGAAGAGGACTGTCCGGGAAGAGATCGAGCCCCTCGTTCACGCTGTTACTAGGGCTGGGGGTCGCGTCAGCTTGTAACCCTCCGTTCCTTAGCGCCTCGATCTTCTTCCTCACCCTGCCACGTCGTTTCTCAAATTTGCTTGTCTCCATGGTTATTGCCCTGTGAACCATCGACGAACATCGTGCCAGTGTGCGCGCGCGTGCGTGTGCGCGTGCGTGTGTATGTGTACACACCGTGACAACGACAAATTATTCGCAAAACGAGCAGAGCACTTACCTCCTGCGCGACTTGCCTGGTTTCGCGTCGCGATTGATCATCCACCAGGAACTTTTCCCAGTGCCCTCGTTCTGCACCCGCATGAATCTGCTGTGCAACGACAGGTTGTGTCTTATAGAGTTCTGTAAACAGAAAGCAAATTCTGAATTCAAATGCATAAATATGATCGGTAAATGTATATATATATATATATATATATAAAACCAGTTGATTGTTGGTAATCACTGGTTGACCGACAAACAGAAGGAGAAACGTATTTTCAAATTATATTTTCATTTTATCACTGAAAGTGATTTCAGCGAGGGCAACGCTAATGCAACGAAAATTAACGATTGGTTGATTTGGATCACGTGATTCGTGAGAGGGCGTGAGGCAGACCTCAAGTAGGAGTGGCGAAGTTGTCTGGTACTGAGCTATCGCGCCTGTAATTTGTTTCGTATCGATTCAAATGTTTGCAAATCAACAAAATTTTGTGGCGAAAAGAGTCGTCTTCATTTCCTAGTCAGAACAGTTGCTTCTGAGTCGTGCAGTTTTTTATTCGATCGTTATATCCAGAGTTATATCTAAATATATTATTCTTAGTTTTCCCCGTCGATTGTTCAATGAGACTAAAATACGAAACCGACAAACACAGAAGTAAAAACTAATTTTTTTTGATACGCAGAAGTATATACCGGATAAGTTTGAAAGACAACCGCCGCAACGTCTGAAAAATTCCCGCTCGTGCTACTGCTGCTGCTCGCGAGCGTATAAATCCACGAAGTAAAATTAAAGGACTTATCATTCCGCGCAACTTTATAATTTCAATTTCTCTGGAATTTACGATCGCCAAGGCAGATCACCCTCAATACCGGGAGGCGCATTTACTTACCGTCTTTCTTACTGTCCTCAACCGATCGCGTAACATTCTACGACCGATCGAGCGCGAGCACGCGTTTGCACTGTCAGTGGGCAGAGAGAGAGAGAGAGAGAGAGAGAGAGAGAGATGGACCAGTTTTATACCGCGTGCAAAATCGATTCCGAAGAGTGAGTCATGAGAGGCCACGGTTTTATTGTGCTGTTCGCAGACAGAGACGTCCGAAGCCGAGGCTTGTTCATTAGGCAAATTGAATCGATGTAGTCGCCTTTCTTCCTCCCGAAAATTTCGGAAAGCTTTCTACCCTAATACGAGAGCAGCGTCTCGAGAAGCGATAACAATTTTCCCTCGTCTTCGTCCCGCGTTACAGTGTCTGCCGCGCGCGCCGGAACAAGGCTTTTACGCAAAGGAGCCGGTGGAGCACGATACATTCGCCGCGGCGAATAAAAATTACTCTCGTGAAATTTCTGCTCACACGGACGCGCGCACCAACTTCCTCCAAATGACAAGAATCCGCTCTTATTGTTGTCATCGTTCCGCGAGCACCGTCCGCTCGCGGATGACGGTTTCACTCCCACTCGCGTGACTCGAAGAGATCTCGCGACTTCGACCGGTAAATACGCGCCAGTTTAATCTTACGATCGAGTTATTGCATTGTCGACGAAATTTGACGAAATTTGAAGAGGAATATACCGCGTGGTGTTCCCAAACACTTAGGAAGATTAATTAATCGATGGATTTTAGTCGAAAGTTCAAAATTAAAAACTGCCACTCGTTCTGGAACGGCAATATTTTTGGCAACGTCGTCACGCTCGTTTATTTTATTTTTTCAAATTTCGTTCATTCTCTGAGTGATATATTCTGAGTGGTACCGTACGAAATATCGAGCTCCAAATTTGTTGGCTAGATTAAATCAAAAAAATCTGCCCTTTATCTTACTTTGAATTTATCTTTTAATATCATTTGTCCAAATGAGACGTCCACCTCCTCTAAAAAAACAAACCTACTATTTGCTACTGTTGAAAAATCTAGACTTATCAGTATTTATGTAAAAGTTTGGTTCTTATGAAAAAGTAAGTATTTCGGTATTTTATTATTTATCGTCAAAGCATAAATTACATTGTAGGCATCCGAGTAATTACATCTCATAAGCAACAGTTCTAGTTCAAAAGCAAGCGCACTTTCTGAATATTGGCGCTCGATAACATTCACAAAGGGATATCATGTAATTCTTCTAATAATATTCCGCCCTTAAATGCAGATCAAGCACTGAAATTACGAGTGTGATCGATACTTTCACGTTTCTTGTATTATTATTATACAATTCATCATCGAATATTACTTGACTTACTTTGCACATAGTAAACTATTTATGGATAATTATAAATTTTGCCGATTATATATCGTTCGTTCTCGCGAATATCACGAAAAGAACAAGATACTCTTTCGACTACTCTGTGCAACAAACCATCTAACGTCCAAGTAACCATTCTCGTCAAAGGATTTCAGCAAATCCACCGATAGTCATAGTCACCGAAACTCTCGATTACGAGACGAGACGTTGCCGAATTCAAAGACGATCAATCTGCCAAATAACCGAGCTACTTTTAGCCGCGATAAAACGGTATCGCGCTCCGATGTCTCGACTGAGTCTGATCAGTCGCTCGAGTTGCTCCACTGGCGAGCAAAGTAAATCTGCAAACGGGGCAGCTCATTATTTTCATCGAACACCACGGTGTTCCCTGCCTTTCGCCCGTACATGCCGGGGAAAGAGCTAAGGAGAAGCTAAACCCTAAAGTATTTATCGACAGGGTGGAATACCGACGCGGACGCTTTTACGATCGATCCGCATCACCGATCCCTTTCTACGCTTTTTTTCGCTCGGTGGCAGACTCGTTCGTAGGGTTGTTGCGCGACAGTTTACAGCCCCCCGTCATTTCTCTGCCTTTATCGGCGGCACGCTCCGCAGGATGAAGACATTTTTGGCGCCGCTATTCTGATTTTTAAATCGACGCCGTGGTCATTCGAGCGCCGCGCGACGGAGCGAACCGGAGGAATTTGTTTCCCGGCTTTCCCGGCGACGGAAATCGCTCGCTCCTTTATATTGCCGAAACGTATTACGCTCCTTTACGCTCCTTTCGTTTATTTCTCTGTACTTCTCTTTCATCTCGTTTATTTCCTTTCTCTTTATGGGTAATATCGGATATTTCTTTTTTTTTTGTTTTTAGATAATTTTCTGTTTAGACAATAATATTTAAACATTATTAAACAGTTGGAACTTTGTTTTATGATTCCAGTGTTAAAGGTTGAAAACATTTGACGATATAAATTGATTCAGCGATACTTGATAGGTTAATCGGAAACGAAATGATGTAACCTCTAGCAAAGCTTATTCTCTAAATGCACTTAAATTATTAAATTATGACCATTCAATGACATTTGAAGATAATTAGAAAAAGATTGGAAAACCTAGATTGTCAACAATTTATGATATCGAGCATCGTTCCAGGATGGTTAAATTGAAAGCTCGAGTGGGTGCGCAGCAACTGCGAAATTTCATTCGTTCCTCTGTAACGTCGCGCAACTTGAAAATAACACGTCCATGCATCCACGTTTTTCGAAAATTTTATCTTACACGCGCTGTGTTCGTTTGTTCAAGTGTCTGCGCGCGATTATTTCGAAAAAATGTTTCGGATGAAAATTTGTACGCGCGTATCGCGATGACGATTGTCTGGTCTTCTAATGTCCAGTTTAAAGTTTAAAGTTTTAAATGGATCTCTATATCTTTGTTACATATTCTTATGTAGCTGTAGATGTCGAGAGTATTCGAAATACTATCTGCACTCTTGTACTCTTCGTACACTTTTCATTTCCATTAACTCCGTATTTTCCTGCTGCCAGTATTAGCGTACAAAATAGTTTTGTAAAAACAAAGACAATTAAAAGATTCCAATTTCAATTACAGATAATACGTATTTATTTCTAATAACGAAGGACACGTTGAAGCAAACTTATCGCTCGGTCAGACACTGTGTATCGCTCGATGGTGGCTCCAGAAAGAAGCAACTCTGAACGTGCATGTGTGCGTGTGTGTATGTATGTACACTTCAAAATAATGTTGCTATCCTTCGACGTGTCCTTCGTTAGTAAAAATACATTTTTGCAATCGAAATTGGAAATTCCTTTTACGCGTCTTTCAATTGACTCTGTTTATAAAGATAACGAGCAGCCTTTTCGCGCCGCACATACGTTTGATAATGTTAATATCGACGGCAGAGAAACTTTTAGAGTTAATGACTGGACAAAAAAAAATACAAACGTCGATATCCAGCTGCAGGGATATACAATAAAAAGCGTAAAACTTGAAAATTTAAACGTTACCTTCGCAGAACACTTTGAAGTTACTTCAAGGCCAAACAATTATCATCACGATATACCATGTACCTTCGACACCATACACTTTCACTTCAAACGTATTTTCGTATTTCTTACAGAGAGATACTTGAGAGATGCTCTGTAATTGTTATTTTGTTATTGAATTTCATCGATACACTGTCTCGAAAATACTGAGTGAAAAATAATCAAGCACCAAGTGTATGCTTGTAACAATCATTAGTTCTCAGATTCGAAACTGACCGACGTGATAAATATACTATCCTTCTATCGTTCGATTAGAGAATTTTCAAAACTGTCAATTTTTTTTCGATGTAATCAAATGACAAAAAAAAAAAAAAACGACTCGAAAGGAAAAACTAAAAATTTTTCATTAATGCCTCTGTTTCCGAAAGAATCGAGTTTGAAAATTCATCGAGTACACTTGAATTTAGTTAATTTCATAGACAGGCGCGAATAATCGACACGTGCAAAAATAACTGAAAAAAGTAGAATACAATTTTTTTACAAGTTTAGAATAATAATGCAGATATATTAAATTTATTAAGTACTTGATAAATTTTCAAACTCGACATTCGTTTCGTTAAAACGAAGATTTGAACGAAGAAAATGATATTTCATAACCTCCTACTCGGTTATTGACCGCTGATACATGGAACACCCTGTGTATAAGATATCGTTTTGTTATTTTAGACAGCGTAACGTACATTACAGCGTGCGGGTTTTATATTTTGCGCGGACTTTGTATCGAATAATATTTAACAAGTGTGCACATCAAAAGATATCGCGGCTGGAAAAGAGAATCGAAAAATGGGAGAAAAATTGAACAAACGCGGGCGCGGGCAACAAAAGAGGAGGAAATAAAAAGATAACGGTTGCCGGGGCAAAACTTTTTCTTTGATTAGTACAATGAACGAGAAGTGTAGTTAAAATCAGTCGCGATGTGACGGTTGCCAGACTTTGTTTCTGTTATTGAAACACAGAAACGTCGACGCAACGTACACCTACACGTACACGCGCGCGCGCGCGCGCGAATAACGCGGAATATCGGCTCGCAAAAACTTAGATTTTTATTGGTAAAATCGATTGCCAGACTTTCAACGTTAATGGCATCCCATTCTATTGAAGATATCGCGAAAAGAAAGGGGGGGGGAGGGAAAAAAGAAGAAGAAAATACTGTGCTCTGTGGAATAAAGCGGTCTATACTTTTGTCGCGATACGTCTGATTGCTGTTTTTTTTGCGACATCAAGTTCGGAAATTAATTTAATTACGATCGTGAAATAGCAACGCGTTGATTAAGTTTAAACTAGGAGTGACGAATTTTTGGAATTTTCGATTTCATTCATGTAATATTATATGATGTAATAATAATAATAATAATAATATAGTGCAACAAATTAATTTCAGATATGTACAAATTATACTATACATAAAACTCCATAAATCATACTATACATCAAAACTCCATCAATCCGTCTTCGATCATTGCAATTTTCTAACGTGACAGCCACGTACAAATACATTCCACGAAACGTAGTTGCAAAGACGTTGCTCCAATGGGAACAGAGAGATCATAAGAAAAAGGATCTATCAATAGCAGATCTTAACATTCGTGCCCACGAACGAGACTGCGTTGAAACAAATAGCAAGATTAAAACCCGAGAAAAATTCGAGAGCTCCTATAAAACAGCTCCGATCGTATCCCACGGAAGTATGAATTTCCATAAACATCCCCGATTCACGATACGTACCAGGCTCGTTGCGATCGTCGCGAGGGATTAAATACACGTGTATATATACATGCGTGTGTGTGTGTGTGTGTGTCTCGAGAGAAGAAGAAGAAGAAGAAGAAAATGCACGAGACAGGATGGTCGGGGCTAGGCGAAAGCCCGATTTTCTAGCGTCGACACCGGTTCGGTTCGGGCGACACCCGGTTCCAGGCGAATGACGTAATTCCACGGTGGACAGTCGGCTTGCATATCGGGATACTTTTCGAGAGTAAGGAACGATCCGGAACGAAAAAGGACAGCAGGCCATTGAAGGGCATGTGCACTCTATCGAAAGGAGAGAGAGAGAGAGAGAGAGAGAAAAGAGTGTGTGTACGGCCAGTTGGTTCTGGACTCTAGCGAGAGTCGGCGTTGGTGACCGCCGATAAACTGCCGGACACTTTCGTCAAAAACCGCATAAAGTCCGCGGAAACGGCCCTCGTTGCCAAGGCGAAAAGGAACGAAAGCGACGAAGACGGCCAGTCGCGCCAGCGACAACCGAACCCGGTTATCTCGTCCCCCGAATGGACTGTATAACGCGCAATTTATGGAACGTATACTTGTCCCGGTCGTCCTGCACGTGGAATGTGTCCACTATCTTCCGTAGGGCGACGCGATAAGCCAACTCGAAAGTCCCCCCTTCCCCTCCAGTTTCGTTCCTTCGGAACGAAAGTGCGACCCACCGTTCGTTTAAGTACGCGCGCCCCCCTCTAATCGACCCCGAATTAATGGCCACCGCGTGAAATTGCACCGTGGAAATGAAGCGTCTCTGGAATGACAAGATGACGATGTTAAGTCTCCAGTCTTAGGATGTTTTTGTTCTTGGGAACGCTTCGACGGGGGGGGGGGTCCAGCGGTCGTGTATTTGATGGAAAATTTAATTGAAATTGAGAAATTTCGAGTGATGATTCGCCAGGTTCACGAATTCGAGTCCACGAGTCGTGAATCAGCTGTTCGTTCGTTTGGAAAGAATTCTTTAACAATCTGAAAAGTACCGTTCAAATTTTTTAGAATTGAACGGGAACTGTTTCCGTTGCTAGACCGCCATACCTTTCACCGATATTTTCAAGCGTGTTTTTCCAAAAGTTATTTTATTTTCTCAAGAATTATTATTTTCCATCTTATTAATTCTTTGCGTCGTTCTCAGAGATTGTATTATTCCAACGAGGGAACATACCAAAGTGTGAACCACCGATTTCGATGAAATTTGAGATAAATGTAGTTTTCAACGAAATACTTGATCCGTATTTTTTTTCCATCGGCAATCGTCGATGTCGAATAGGTGAAAACTATTCTCAAAGGTGAGGCTGCGGAATACATTTCGTCAAATATTTCAGAAATTATTGAACGCACGTTTTTTAAGTCAATTGAACGAAATGTTTGTCTCGCCAAAATAATGTTCAACTTTCTTGAATATTTGTTTGTGAAAACTATATATTCAAACACAAGTTACGGATAAAGTGGAACGTTGATTTTTTGCATTATAAAAGAATTATTTCAAATCTTGCGAGAGATCGTGTGAAGAGTATAAAAAATGTACAGGAAATGTGGTAATCGGTCTATTTTCTCAAACACGAAGCTTCAAAATTAAATGAAAAAAATCTGTCACGTCTATAATTAGTTTCGAATTCAAGTATCTAGTCTAGAATCAGTACATTTTCAAATTCGATTTTCTCAAAAAACAAAGGCTTAAATAAAAAAAATTCATTCGTTTCTTTTCGACATTTTTCACACGAAATGTCCCACGAGCATCAAGTTTAATGTCCGCTCTTAAATTTTCGAGTTTCCGACAAGATTTTTAAAACTTCGCTTGAATTTTTCAAACGACGTACATATTTCATCTTTTCGATGCAATTCATCACAGGGAATCCGCAATGACAACGGTCAAGACAAGCACCAATTTGAATAATAAACCACGATCGTTAGTCAAATCTGACACGAATGCTTTAATTTTTCATTCGCACGTGAGCATAAAGATGAGCAGGCCGGCGAGCCCGTCCACGATCGATTCACTGTCATCGAATTCATTTTTAAATCATGCCCATCCACGAGCTTCTACAATTTCCAAAGTTCTTTGCATGCACGCCTCGCCCTTGCACCCCTGCACTGCAGTTCACCCCGACTGAAAACGCGATTAGGTCTTTAACGTTGATACGTAATTTCATAGCCTTCGGCAAAAATACAAAATTCACGTTCAATCATTCGCTTTAGATTCTTACTCCTGCTTTCGGAAGAAATTTCCTGAAAGGACAATCATTTTGGAAAAATAAAACGATGAATTATTGGACAAATTTTAATTTTTCAATGTCTGAATTAATTCAAGAAATACTTTCAACTTTTGTGCATCAATGTGACAAGAAACGAGAGAGAAAGTTTAATCAAACTGCGTTTGTTCGTATATATAAACAATTAACTAGGTAACTAAAAAATTAGACAACGTGTCATAAACCTAATCTTAATTTTTTAATATTATTAGAATAGAGAACGTTCAATTTTTATACGTTAATGCGATAAGAAGAGAAAAATACGAAAGAAAACAGTATCAATATATGTGGCTACACACGCACACATATGTACGTAACACTGTCCTACTAAAACTCTTCTTTATGGAGAGGAAGTGGACATTAAAGTTGCGGTTTGCGGGCATTCAAAAACCGCGGACTCCGCAATTGTGGTGCTAAACATTTTTTTCAGGAAAAAATAAACCAGCTATTTTATCGCTGGCAGCACGGAAACAATAGCTTTAAACTGTCATCGTTTGTTGAAATGCCTAATTTTATAGTACAGTTCCAGGAACTGTTTTGGACAGAAGCATCGACCGTTTCATTCACGCAAATTCCAGTCTCTAAATTAAAATCTGGCATCGATATAGCGATCTGCCGCTACGTGACAACTAATAATTCTAAAAGCTAGTAATGCCAAATTTTGTATAATAAATTACCAAGTTTTACGACTTGTTCGATCATTCGAAACGCTTGAAACAAGTACGTCAAAGCGTTTAATTTCGACTGAAGAACGTTCCAAAGGTCCGTTTCGAACGGAAGTTTTATTCCACTTTTGCAAATTCTAATCTCCAGAATGAGGTTTCGCATTCACTTGCTTGTCATCAGAAACTTTCACAAATTTTTAATTTTATTTATTTGCCAGAATCGACGAACCGATTTGTTTAATCGTTGGGAATGCTCGAGAGTGTACGTCGGTAGAAACGTTTCCAGAAGCAAGTAGTTTTTATCGGTTCACCTTCTGCGACAGCCAGCGCGATGTTAACAGTATTAAGACACCGATACCGAGGGTGGTTTTTGACGTCGCTTTGTGCCGCTGACTTTTATGCTCGAAGGTAATTAGATAGTAGCCGACACAAACGATCGGGCCAAGACTGCCAACAAGACCATCCCAGCAATCTGCACGAACATCTCGGTACACATTAATTCAATTCCACCGACGAGGTCAATTTCGTAAAAAGCATTCGCCGGGGCGATCGATGCGCGATCGATCGGGCAGCCGCTTAATACCTGGCGCGTGTGTGTGTGTCCCCGTCCACCCACGTCGACGAGGAAATCGCGAAACGATAGAGAACACCATGCACGTGTTCCCCCACTGATTTCGACAAGAGATTTTAATTAAAAGACCCGGGCGAAAAAATAGATTGCAAGATTTTTTCACATGTAAAATCAACGATAGAAGACGAAATTTTCCGTTGAAATTTTTTTCCCCTCCTCTGCCCCCTTCCCTTTGCGCGTAAAATCCTCGAACAATATCGTTGGGTTTCGATCAATCGCGGATTGATTCGTGTAAAAATTTCCACGATCGAGATTAGCAACAGAATTAAATTAAATTAAGCAAAGAGATGATTAAACATTCGGAATATGTTATCTCCGGACAATAAAATTCGACAATATTTTACATTTCAAGCGAAATTTAGAAAATGTTTAAAGAATTTAAATTTAATTTATCGAGAACGTGGCTAACGATAATCAAAAGAATGAAATTCAAACATCGTGCCTCTTTGATCGATGCGTAAATAAATACGGCTGGGATAAGATTTCAGAGAAGGTGCCGTAATAAGAATCGACTCGCGATTGTGAAAATCGGCGAAAACATTACTCGACGGATATATATATATATATGTGTGTGTGTGAAATATTTACCGTGCGAAATAATACAATTAAGCTCTCGTCCTGCGCCTGGCAATTTAATTCAAAAGCGATTTTTCTCTGTCAATGAAGTTTTTCAAAGTAGAATTTCACGTTAGGTATTGAATGACAATGCGTTGATCATTTATCAGAACGGCAACGATTTTTATAAATATCGTACGGGAGCATTAAAATTATAACGCGCAGCGGAACGTTGAAAGTTTCGAATTTGTTTCATAGAGAACTGACACACGGAGAGAAAGAAGACCGAGTAGATGTTTTCAACGCAACGTTTTTTTTTTTTTTTTTTTTTTTTCCCCATTTGCTTTTCGATGCATTAAAAAAAATCTTGTTGGATAGGGAGAAATGAAATTGATGAGACTGTCGTGACGTGAATCATCGAACCGGCCGGGTTTAATTTAATTTCCAAAGTAAAATCCAAAAATGATACGCGTACGATTAATTTTTACCGGCGTATGCACTAATTACTATAAATTCAATTAATAATCACGTCGATATTACAAGCAAAAAGCGCGGAAAACGTGAAATATTTACGGATCTTTGTAAATGAAGTATAATTATCGCGTACGTGTGTTCTAATACAAATGCAGGAATAAACAGATTTTTACGTATTCGGTTTTAAAAATTTTTACGCCGGTACGCGAGCTACAATCTTTCTTCCAATAATTATTGTTGTAATCACCGTTTCATCAAAACTTCGCTGTCGCTTGTTTCCAAAGTGATTCGTTAAAATGTGGACAAACTTTGAACATATTTTTTTCGATTTTCATTTGGGAATAATAAATTTTGCACGCGCGTGTACGCGTATACAAAAATAAAAATGCGAAGAAAGCGATAATTTCGGTTTCCTTTTATCCAAAGGATGAAATGTGCCTCTCGGACACATTTATAACAGAAGCTCACTTTGAACAATTTATCTCGACAAGATCCATCAGCTTCGCTCGGAATACATTTATACATCACGTACAACGAAACAGTCCGTCTGTTCAAATCCCAAAGTTTCGGAGAATGAAGTTTCAAAACAGTTTCAAATTCTAAATTTGACGTCTCGTCCCAGGAGCAACATGATTTTTCCCCGAGAATCGAGCTCGAAACGACCGGAGTTTCTACCAACCACGAAGTTTCCGAAAGATCGAGACGGAAAATCTACGAAACGAAGTGCACCACAGAGGCGACGAGATATCAAAATTCATCGCCAACCTGTCGAGCTTCGCAGCCTTCGGTACACCGGACAATTAAATATCAATCAATCGAGTTATACCTCGCCCTGCGTCTGTGGTCGTGGAGAAGAGGCAGCCTCCATTCGCGAGAACGCGATTCCCTCGAAAAATTCCGGCGTTACAGACAGCTATGAAAAACGTCGCGAACGAAGAGAAACGGCAGGCGTATAAACGCCGGACGGCGCGTAATTCTGCGACAAGTAGATTCCGATTAATTCGGCCAGGGAGGCTAGCGAGAGCGCGCTCTGCACGAGACAGAAAGAGAGAGAGAGAGAGAGAGAGAGAGAGAACGGATTCCGTCCGATTGCAACCACTCAAATCAGAAATCCAGACTAGCAGCCAAATGCAAGATCGAACGTTCAATTCCGAACTGTCGCTGAACTGGCAACGGTGACTGAGTGAGCGGAGATCTCGAACGAGTCGGAAGGGAAGGAAGGAAGGAAGGAAGGAAGGAAAGGAGGAAGAAGAGAGGCAAGAAAGATGAAGAAACGGAAAAATGAACAGCAAAGGACACGATCTACCGAGTTAGCGCGAGGACAGGGGAAGAGAAAGGCAGAGGGAGAAAGGGCAGAAGACACGCGAAACAGAGAGAAAGAAAAGAGAATAAGGGGGATAGAGAGAGAGAAAGGAAAAGAGATAGAAGTGGATATAAGGGAGAAACAGTGAGCCAATTCGCTAATCCCGATTTCCGATCGCGTACATCGATTCACGTATTTACGTTAACAGCTCCAATCAGTTTCCTCTCCATTTCCTTACTTTCAGATAGCGGGGAAACGGCATTCCCGGACCCGTTCGGATCGCTTCCCACTTTGATGATCGGCCGATTCGCCTCCCAACGTCGAACTCTTTTCGTCTAGAAGTGCTCTTGTCCTCTTACTTCTCCCATTTTTTTTTTTTTTTTTTTTTTTTCATTTTTTTTCTTGCAGCACTGGAGCCACTGTGCAAGATTTTGCGAAGAGACGTACTTCTCTGATTTGACAAATTTCAATTCTGTCGCGAAGAGGAATAAAGACTTTTCATATTTGACGATCGATCGACTCGTCTTCCTACCTTCGTAGCCCTTTCGCTATCCTTTTTTTATTTTTTGACGGGAACATTTTTATTCGAAAATACCCGACGCGATATTTCTAACTTAGACGGATTTAAGTGAAACAAAAAAGACGCGTGGAAAGGCAGAGGGAAATAAAGCGGCTTTCGAGCAAGTTCACCGCATTAAAGATTTCGCTGTGTGACGTTTCAGATTTGGATTACGAAGCGCGATACATTTGAAAAATATATGGCGATTTAATTGCATTATGTTTAATCATACGCTCCGGAATTCCGCGATGTTTTAAATCATTGCTGTGAATGAAAAATCCACGATGAAATTCGAAATTTTTTATGTAAATGTTTCCAACCTAAAATTTACATATTTTCTACGTTCCATCATTACTCCACATTTTTGCATTCGCGATATTCTCTACTGTTTTATTTTTTTTTTCCTCCTTTTTTTTACATTCACATGTTTCATTTTATAAACTAAAATTACGAGCACTGTAAATTTCAGCTGGCAAATGCCACTTTATCTCTTCGGATTCTACATTTTTTTATTTCTTCCATTTCTCGGCGGTGCTTGGATTTGTAATATTGCAATTGCAAAGTTCCGTAATTCAAACCGCGTCGTTACAAGTACATCAATAAAACATAAAAAATTTATCGTTCCCTCTATACCTCTAGTGCAATATTTGATCGGTAATAATTTTTCTAAAAAAATTTCCGACGTTCTCATCCGAAAAGGAAAGATCAAAGTATTTTTAAAGTATCGTTCAATTTATATTTTTACCCTTCGCCCAAACGAGATTTAGAGCACAATATGTAGTAAAATACAGCAAAATTTTTATAAACAAACTCAACGTTCATCAGTATCTTTTTATCCTCCGTCCAAAACAAGATTTACATTACCATGTATGTAGTAACTCTCTCAAAAAGTTTCTCACATTCAAAACACAGATATAAAAAGATTCTTTTGTGAACAAACTCATTATTTCTATCAATATCTTTTTACTCTTTGTCCAAACAAGATGCTTCTAAAATTCTAACATTCCAAATATCATTTATCGTTTCACTCTTCGCTCGGACAAGATTTAGAGCTCAGTATGTAGTAACTCTATCAAAAAACTTCTCACATTCAAGTTACAGACATAGATGTGAAGAAAGTGTTTATAAACGAGCTCTATATATTTTTTGCTCGAATAATAATAAACGTAGCACCCAATGCACGGTAGTTGAAAAGAAAGAAAAAAAAAATTGGAATAAAATGAGAAATTAGAAAACACAGCATGGAGCATTCGTCAATGAATGCTCCATTTCTCTCAGGTAAAACGAGATCTAAAATTCTGTGCAGAGTTTTGCACAGAACGAGATTCAAACTCGGACGTTTCTTTGCCGCTGATCTGCCACGGGTCGCGATATAAATCGATGCCCGGCGACCACGGGACGAGCACACAAGGGTAATTAATATTAACACGCGAACGACCGGCCGCGTCAGCGATGTTGCTACCAATAAAGTCACCAGCCCAGGCGAAAGCCCACAAATCTCTCCCCGGCGGAAGAAACTCGTCGGCTGGCTTCGTCCGGCTCCACCGCCGCGCCGGTTTTCTCCGTCAGATAAAGAAACACTATATTGTAATCCGAAAAATTTGGCAGTCGACGTCCACCTCTGCGGTAATGGATTCCTTTATCGACTCCAGACCTGGCTCGGACCAGACCTTGTCTCCCTCCCTCTCTTTTCTTTCCTTTTTTTTTCTCTTTCTTTCCCCCCACCCACCCTCCCTTCCAGCGTTTCTCTCTCTTCGTGTGGCTTTATCGCGGCTGAAATATCGGCAAATAGAAAAGATCGACCCCTCCCTGGGGCCGGGGTATCATCCCGGAGCAAGTTGGAAAGTTTATCGCGGCACATAGGTGCGGATAATTGATCGGATTGCTCCTACTCCCCTTGACCGCTTGTTTTCCAAACTTTGCCGGTTTGATGGCTCATTTCTCGATAGGCCCACTGTCCGCGACACTCGCCAACTCTTTTCGCGTCCAGCTTTTCAAAACCAACTTTCACGCCCTCTTTTGTAAACCGCCTCGCCGCGTTAATAAAGTTTCACTCTCTCTCTTTCTTAAGGGGAGTGGTGTCAACGAGCGACCAATTTTCATCGAGATTCCCTCTTTTCTTCCCCTTTTCTTTCCTTTTTCCCTTCTTCTTTCTTTTTCCTCTTCTTTGGCGGAACAACGGACTCCGAAACTCTCGCTTTCTTGGCGCGTTATTAAGGGTAACTCGGGCTCGGAAGTTTGAGATTTAAAGCGCGAGTCGACGAGAAGCTGTGGAGGTTGAAGTAATTGAACGAAGGGAGGGAACGAAGTGACAACTGATGTACAAATTCGATTTAACGAAAACTTCGTGAATGCCGCGGTGAATCGCGTTTAGGCCGTGAAAAATTGAAACGGACACCGGCGTCCGTACTTCGTGCTTGCTCTCTCTCTCTCTCTCTCTCTGAATATTTCCGCGCACTTGAATCTCTCACGAAACACGTGTTAATGATCCCATTACGTGATCTTTAACTTCCATAGAATGAAGAATTCATCGAAAAGTTTTTGTCAGTGAGAAGAGGCCAATTTGTAGCAGGTATAACCAAGTGTCATTCGTTGTAATTATCAGCAAATTATAGAAAGAGTAAATTCGAGCTGTTGGCCAGATTTAGAAGGGACTAGTCGAGTGTCCAAGATTCCCATTAGAGACATTAAAGCGAAAGAAGTGGGGCAACTTTATGATACAATGGAGCACACGAGCTTTTACTTTTACGTTTCACGGAAAGCTATTTAAGTCACTAAAAATGTTTTACGTTTTCAACAAAAATCATAAATCGACCATTTCGTCCATTTTGGTAGTTCCAGCGTTAACAGTGACTTGATTTAATGTCCGCTGTCACGGATCGCCATTTTTAACGCGCGATTTCAAATCGAGATTCAAACAAATCGCGTTAAACTCGACGTGACGCAGCCGAGCAGCGTTACTTCCCCGAGGTGGAGGGCAAGGATCCAGGAAAAGAATATCATCACCCTGATCCCCCCTCCCCTCGGCGATCGGTGACACATCTATCTGTCGTTTGATAATCCAAAGCTGGGAACGCCGCGGACGTATTTTAAAAATGAATATGGGGACACTTTTGTCGCCGTGTAGGACGATACAAGCGGAGACGACAGCGGTCGGAAGCGGAAAAGGCTTTCGCTCAAATTAGATCCGGGAGAGGTTGCGGCGGTGTCGGCGCGCGCGCCGATTTCCCCGCAATTTATACGGTGGTAGTATTTTTGCGCAATTTGTGCCGGTTATGAGGACGTGGAAGCGCGATGGTTCCACCGCGAAAAATATAGCTGGAATTTATCGCGGAGACCTCCGTCCACTTCCCTCTTCCTTCCTCTCCATCACCGACAGAATATCCATTATTCGTCACTGTCCGTGGTCTCCGAGTGGCCGACCCGGCGATAAAATTACGATTTCGATTCGCGTCGAAAATCGCGTCTTCGTCTCGCCGCCACTTCTGAAAAAGAAGTACCTGCACGACCTGTTAATTCGTTGAATAATCCCTTCGTCATCGTCGGTAGATAAGTTTCAGACGTAGATAAGTTTATACGTGTTATATTATACATTGTAAATACTTTTTTTTTTTGTGGAAAACGACCAAAAAAAAAAGTTAAAATAATTACATAGTTATACTCGAAAAAATAGTAATGACCTTCATATTTGCTACACAATCTAGAAAATACACTGAAGTGTGAATCCACCGATTTTGATGAAATTTGACACAAATGTAGATTTCAACAAAATATCTGACCCGTAGTTTCCACCCCTTCAACATCGACGATTGCCGATAGAAAAAAGTACGGGTCAAATATTTTTTTGAAAACTACATTTCCGCGAGATTTCATCAAAATCGGTGATTCACACTTTGACGTGTTTCCTTACATGTAAGTATATCGATTTACTGTCCTCTCAAAACAGAAAAAATATGCATTTTTTAAACGACGAATAGTTTCAGAGAGACTATTGCATCTGCAGATTAAAATGGGATATCCAGTGTATATATATATATATATGTAAATTGCTCGGTATTTTGGAATTTATTGTTCTCCGAAACGAACAGACAGGCGTTTTGTGAATTGGAAATATCGAATCGAATTATTATTATTATTATTACATGCGTGTATTTGAGAGACGCTGTTCCAAGATACGTACACCTGTCGAGTTCCAGATGTTTCAGAAGAAAAATTAATTTGACATTACGTGGACTAATTTTATTTCCTGGGTCGATTAATCTTCTTTGTTTCGTGGATATATTTGATTTTGGACAATTTACGGATTCTAAAATGTTGACGATGTCTCGTAGATTTATTTAAAGCAAATGAAACTTCAACATATTTCGTAATCTTAGATATCGACTAACAAATGAACAAATGTTCGTAGGTTTCTGTGACTACAGACTAATCTATCGAGTAACGTATAAAATAGAACCTAAACAGAATTTTTTTATCGATGAAAGATTACGCTACTTTACGTGCGTAAATTTCAAATTTCAGCAGCTTTTCCCAATTTTGGCTACGTTCTTTTTTCTCTTTCAATAACTTCTTCCCCCAATTGATCATTCTTTAATGATAAAACGAACCCCTCGTTGAGGGAAACGCTAGCCAAAACAGCCAAAATTGGGAAATTCCCCTAATTTTATATTATGGTACATCCACAGTCTATGCTTCGTGTGTCTTCAAACCGTTCTCTCTTTCAAAGCTCGAAGCATCGATCGCGTCGAAGTCACTTACGATCAGCAACTCGCGAAATTCCGCGAAATTTCCCACCTATGATTTTCCCGAGCAAATCGCCTCGGAAAGGAATGCTTAACGAGCGAAGAAATTTCGGCTGCGCGATGCCAGATACGATTTAACGCGAGCCTCGCGTGCCCGCGCAATCATCTCGCGTTCCAAGTGTTCCGATTTGTCAGGCCGGGCCGAAACACGGTCAGGTCGCGAGCAGAATGGAAGGGAACCGACCTGGAACGCGCGGATCGTCTCTGAAACGCGATTCTTTCGCCACGGGCAATTAACCATTTCGCGGCGTATCCTCGACGCCGATCGTCCTCGATTTCGTTTCGTTTCGTTTCGCTCGCTCGCGGAGATCGCGAGATCTCGTTGCATCGGGAATTCGACGTGAAGCCAGGCGTCGCGACGCCGCTCGGGCGTCGGCGGCATCCATCATGCCCTCCCGTGAATTACCACCGGCTGCCAACGTAACCTCTCGAAAAAGCCTCTCCCTCTCTCTCTCTCTCTCTCTCTCTCTCTCTCTCTCTGGAGACGAAAGCCTCGAGGAGGAGGAAACATTCGAGCTGAATCGCACGCTGACAAGACTTTCGCGACTGTGCTTCGCGGTTTTATGTATTGGGTTGCTGGACAAGTTACTAGGCGAGGTGTTTGACAGCCCATATATATGTATTCCGTGATAATCCGTGTGTTTCACTGGTTGATGGTGGCGCAAACGCCGGTTGAGAGATCGTGTCTTTAAGCGATTGTCGAACGCGTCGATTAGAGAGGAAACTCTCGGATATATTATCATTTTTCGAAAAGAGTTGATACTCGACACTTCTCAAAAATCAGATTGTCTTGAATGTAATTTAATTTTTTTAATTTATAGAATATAATTTGATTTTTTAATTTCTGAAAACTCTTTCTGGAAAATGGTCACGGTGCTGTGGAAAATTATCTTTGGAATTTTCATAGGTAGAATTTATATTGTCTATAAATTAAAACTCTGTATGAATATAAATGGTTTCGTGCCAAATGACGTCTCTGGTACATCGTTATACATTTTGACATTGAAAGCGTAAAAATACAACAGAAGAACTTTCATATATACACGTGTGTGTGTGTTGCATAAAATATATAATACAAAAGATAATTGCGACTGTTTGAAATTTTTCAAGATACGAAATTCATAATAGTATTAAATATACACTTTCATATTAAATTCAAATTTTAACAATGTAACCATAATACTCGTGTGTCATTGACACACTCTCAAAATGTTCACTCTAACGCAGTCGTAAAAAATTTAAGAAAGAAAAAAAGGCAGATCTATGAAATGCACGAGTTAAAATTACAACTTGAACAACGTGTCCAATTTCACGAAGAGATCAGTTGATACAAATAGTACGGAAACAACGTGCGTCGAATCTAAATTCAGACGACTCAACTAATCCGAAGGAAGCTGAATTCTTAACAGTCTTCGGCAACTATCAAACAAGTTGCATCGAAGAAAGAGAAAGAAGAAGAAGAAGAAAAAGAATACGTAAACGAAAGCACGTACGAATTAAATAAATTGCTCTCGTTGGAGAACTCGTCTCGAGTCAATCAACGCTGCGATCCTATTCGCCTGGCGTCTTCGTTTTTCGCATCCTCACCTAATCACAGTGCACGCAATCGCGGCAACGTGTTTGATAATCCGTTACGTAACGGAAACACGCATCCTGAACGCTTATTTCCATTAGATAAACCTATCATCAGGTAAGATAATGGAGCACAGTCGGTAAATTCACGCGTGACGTACGAACGTGTACCTGCAAATTAACAGGGACGAAGCACGTCGTGTAATTTTGAATTTTAATGCTTGGAGGAAAGTAACGAAATTCAATTAAATTAAAAAAATCTGACAATCGGTAAAGGAAGATTCGGCATTTACTGGGTATCTCAATGTTCACGTTAAAATACAAAATACTCGCAAACTGCTAAGATTCACGGTAGAAGAAAATTGAAAAAAAGACTAACGATAGTCATTCGTTCATTATATCTTAGCAATCCGAACAATTTCTCAATACAATTTGAAGCGAAGTTGGAGTAATATTTTTTTCTTCTACGTAAACGAAATGCTGAACGCAGAGGATTGATTTGAGCAAAAGTGTTTAAACTCTCGTATATTTACGTCACCCTTTCATTGCAAGCGCCGGATATATACGGCAACTATTGTCGTATTGAAGAAATCACATATTAAAAATACATAATGAACTTTAGCCATCGATCATTTTATCACTGTGAAAGTAATTTTATAGCGGAGGTAACCCAGAAAACCGGGCCTCTTCAGGTGCAACGCTAATGCAACGAAAATTACCGATTGGTTGATTTAGATCACGTGATTCGTGAGGGGGCGTGAGGTAGATCTCGAATAGGCGTGGCGTTGTCTGGTACTGAGCGATAATTGTTTTGTATCGATTCAAATGTTCAAGTCGGAACAATTGCTTCTGACATTTCAGTGAGACAAATCGCACTGGGATACAAGTCGTGCAGTTTTTTCTATTTTTCGTATTTGACAGTGGAATATTTATACCATGTGAAATTACTGTAGTAAAAAATCTTTCTTAATCTACCGTAATTCAGCTACAGATAGATTTTTAGTTAGACTAGGCTTTAGATTAGATTTTTGTTGAAAAATTAAAGTCTGTTTAGAGACTCTAAAGAGAAAACATTCTAGACTCTTGTCAAGATATTACCAGCAAAATTCAAAAAATGATTCCGTTTCAAAACGGATCAACTCAAAAAGTGATTCGATCAGTTTGAGTGTACGCTTGATTTTGGCGTGGAATCTCGCGTTCAGTGGCGGCACCTCCGATGGTGCGGACCATCGTAGCGGAAGGGTTAATATTTATATTCACTGCGAGAACTAAAACTAACAAACGCAATTTCGATCACGTGTCGGAAATTAAAAAGTATTAATTACATTAAACACGATTTTTCACGGATTCGTATGTCCATCGTCGGCGAGATAATCGAACACGGTCACGCAGAACACGCGCGTTGCAGCAACACCTGAAATCTACCAGCGGAAATCAGCCAAGAGGAGATTCGTCACGGCGATCCCTTTTAATTAAAGCCTTCTAGCTAAACGATTTGTCGGCTAGGAAATCGGACCGATACGAACCGCTAGAAATCCCGAAGACCGACGCCGGAACCGATTAACCGTGTACACTCGGCGAATGATGCAACCAATGCTCGCGCCCCAATATGGATTTTTCCAAACGTACCCGACTTAATTAAGCGGTTAAACGGACTTTTATTGGCCTGTTTTACCGCCGTGCACGGTTTGGTGAAGGGAAACGGTTCGCCTAACCGAAGAAACGAGAGAAACGAGTTCACGCTCGTACACGCCGAACGAACGCTTTTACACACACGCGGCGGTTTCTATATTTTTCAAGCAAGGTATTTTAGCATCACCGGCTGTTAATGCGATGAGTAGCGATAAGCAGCGAGTAAATAATCCGAGCCGGATTTAAATAGAGAGCTGGACGTTTTTCTTCGAGAATTGGCATCGTTTGCGTATCAACTACACATTTACCACGAGACGATCTACGTGATAAAGTTACAATGTACCTTTCTTGCTTTGGTATGAATTTTACAGAAGAACGTTTACATGGACCGGAGGTATTTCTGTCATTTATTTCGAAAAAGTTAAAACCCGTTTCTTTTCACATATTTCGCAACAACTCCCGAAATTCTAAATTTCAAGTCCATTATCGAAACGCGTTAGACGCTTTATACTCTTCTCTTTCGCAAGACTTTCAATTACGTAAATTATGAATTTTCGATGGGACAAAGTTGAAGAATTTTCGACTTTCTTTCAAACTTGCCTTTAGAAATCGCAATCATCGTCAATACCACAAATCCCAAATCCTCGATCGAGTAAAATTAAACGATTCAAAATTTCTTTCCAAATCCTCAATTGAGTAGAATTGATTCAAGCAATTTCTGAGTCTAATTGAAGATTTCCTATAAGCGTCAAACGCATTTGTGTTACTATAATAACTCGGAAGCTCGGAAAATCGCGTACACAGAGGAAAAGCAGGAAATCATATTTAATACGTAATCGTCAATTTCAATCTTTACTAGTTGAGGTTAAGTTCAGGCATTATCAGGTTAATGTCAGATTTACATGAAATCGCGCTTCAAAAAGTTCGAGTCAATCTACCTGCTCTCAACTCTATTTATAAGTATTGTTTTCATTTGCAGAATCTCGCGTAGATTCCACAGTATACAGGACGTCCCAAAAGACAGTGAAAATAGCTTTGTGTAGGCGTGACGAGGATACGTATCGCAGATGCCAATGTATCTACGTAAACAAGGTAATTTCGTTGATTTGAAATTTTCTGCAATTCAAAATTCCCATTTCAAAGCCAAGAACGAGTGTTTGTGCTAACGTGCAAGATCAAAGGCATAAAATTAGAGAGGAAGTTTTGTGAGGAAGTTTCATAAGACGCAAGGTCTACGAGGACTCTTTCCTGGACGTTGGATCGGTCGTGAAGGGCGGCACGTTCACCCGATTGAACACCGTTGGATTTCTTTTTGCCCAAAGTGTAAAATACGCACGTGTCGGAAAATTTGGAACGCAAATGCTGGAACGCGTGTTTTAGGAAACCGTTGCATCGCTCTGAGATACAGACGATAGCTTACCGAACGTCCTGTGCATTTGTGCAACACTAACTTTGCAACGAAACTATTTGATCGTCTTCGCCTTTCGTTCTCCTGGTATTATTCCCATTAGTTTTCGAGATAGATGGCGACTTTTGGTGCAGCCTGTACCTGAGAAACGCCACTGGAAATACTTGCAAAGAGTACGAATTCAACGATAAAGGGTTCGAACGTACTTGCGAGACGCCCGATCCCATTTCCAACTCGACGACAATTAGCCTGGCAGCGGAACGACGGATCGTAAGGTCGGCTACGTACGCAGTAACCTCACCCACGACGATTACGAGTTAGTTGGAGCGAAGTAAGCGCGATCAAGTAGCTGGATCTTCGACTTGAATAACTTGGCGGTAAAACGAGCCACGGGACCCTGACACCATTGATAACGACTCCTCTTCTCCTCCAGCGGCTCTTTCCACGGCTCTCACGTGATCTTTCGCGCTCGTTCGTGCCCGCCGCAGGAAATTTCGTTGCCGAGACGCAGGAGGTGACGCCAGAGGGAAAATGATGTCGGTCACGAGAGATGCCGCATTTTTTCGATTAAACCTCTCTCTCTCTCTCTCTCTCTCTCTCTTTCATTCTTCTTTTCTCTCTGTCTGTCGCTGGCCATTCGACCGACTCTCTTTCTCTCTTAAATCTGGCACAGACACGGATATCCGGAAGCTAATAAAGACAAGATGCTGGCAAAGGAGGGGGAAACAGCAGAAACGGGGACAGGAAGTCGGGGAAGGGTTCAATAATAAAGGGTTCCAACGTGGCGTATCTTGACGCGCGATTTCCCTGGACAAGAAAGAAAGTTTGAATTCGATTGGCGCGTCTCTGAGTAGCGGGGAGAGATGAGGGCGCGTTCGGAGCTTTCGACCCTTTGTAATCGGAATTCTGTTACGTTACGAGAGAGAGAGAGAGAGAGAGAGAGAGAGAAAGATTGTGAGATATCGAAGATTGTAGAATATTAAAAGATTAGACAAGACACGTTAGATGTGAGGTGTGATGAAAAGCGAATTGGAAAATTATTAGAGGTGTTTTTTCAAATTTAATTCCCATCTAGTGACAACACTACTTATGGGTATCTCTATTATACTCTCCGCGTGTTCTATTCATGCATTGGAATGCAAATTTCGCTTGCGTTGTGAAAATTATTTTCAAACGATACACACTGATCGCTGGGTCATAGATGACCGTAGCAATTTATATAAAATTCGGCGATTTAACTTCAAAGTTATTTTAATCCGATTTCTCCGAAATTTAAGATTAGATAAGCTGAATAAGAATAAAACGCGTTAGATACGAAGATTACAAAGCAGAAGTTAGAGTAAAATAGCTCTAGACACACCAGTAGAAATATATAAATCGCGTGGATCACGGATGTGTATCGTAGCAACTTACTGCGTAAATTGCTAAAAATTTGAAGATTTAATTTTCGAGTCGTTTCGACTTTAGCGACACCACTTAAGGATTGAAATAACCTGCTCAGAAAGAGTTTCAGTCGAGTTATCAGTCGAGGATTGAACGCGAGAAGTAAGAAGAAGTAAAATCGAAGTATAAATAGCGAGTATCGCGAGGTGTACATGTATATAGGTCGAAGAGAACCGCGTCGCGTCGCGCGTCGCGTCGCGTCGTGTCGTGACGGGGCAACGAATTAATGCTCGTCTTAGCATACGGAGACAAAAAACGGTGCTTCGCTAAAGCTGAATTTGTGAAATCTGACAGGACGGAGCATTAAACAATGTTCACGGACGCCAGAAAACACGAGCATCTGTAAGATCTGTCAGCATGAAAGAGGCAGCATCTATTTCCCGTCTCCTCCGACGGGAATCCTCTCCGCGAGTCTCTCTCCTCGCGGACAACCCCGAAAAACCGAACCTGTTTACGATATCTAGGTTTTCGTCCTGATAATTAATAATCGCGAGTCACGCCAGAAAATGACGCGCAGCTAAGATGACGCCGAGTCGACGACGCGAAGAATATTCTCTCTCTCTCTCTCTCTCTCTCTCTCTCTCTCTTTTTCTTCTTCCTTCCTTTTCTTCTTCTTTGCTCTCCTTCTCGGAAACAAACTATGAGAGAGGAAAGAAGCAGACTTCCGGTAACGACATCCGCGACAAATTAATTTCACCTCTGAGTTTCTTCGTGCCATTTCGTGGAAAATTGCTTGCCGGGATAAAGAGAATCTTTATTAAGTTACTCGCAACGGAGACAATACCGAATGACACGCATACACGTACGTTAATGACTATGCATTTATATATACGTATTTATACATCTCTGCCGTGATGTTCACAAGTATTATTAACTTAATTTGTTATATTGCGGTTTTTGACGTTGTAGTTTCACTTTTCATTTATGTAAATTAAACTAGATACATAATTACGAGCGTGCATGTAGCGATAATGAGGCAGAAGAGTAAGGGAAAATTGTTAGTTCGGGAGTCACTTTAACTTTAATTTTATAAAATCTATGCGTGAAAGGCAAGAACAGTATAAACGCAAGAATACGCGCCTCTGTGTTTCTTCGTCTTTCGTACGACAGATTATAATTATTTATAATTATTTTTCTGCGTACACGGGTTATACGCTTTTGCGCGGAACATCGAGCTGTACCGATTAATGAGTCAAAAAATATATATAATCAATTTAAAAAAAAAAAGAAAAAAGAAAAAGCGAAGACGACCTTCGTACATAACCTCTACGTGTACACCCGGTACATTACTACTTACTCGAAACCATTCATTTCTTGTCTGAACTATTTTTCTTATCTGAACAGGTAGTTTGCAAGTGATTTGCATTTATAGATTAAAACCGGTCATCCTGCGCGTGTATTATTATCGGGAATAAATGCGCGCACAATGAGCGTGGAAAATCGACCGAGCAAAAAAGAAACGACTAATAAGTAGTACGTTCAATGCAAGATATCACATTAGTCGTAATTAAGTATGAAATTTTTAATCGTGCAATTTCAGTTCATTAATAAATGACTTGCGAGAGTGATATCGGCAGATCGTCGAAGAACAAAGTACTTTCGCAAATAAAGCCTTTGTCGCTTAAAAGCATTTATATCTCTTCCGTGCCCACTCGTGTTAATACACTGATAGTCAACGTCCTATTTTTTAAGATACCCTCTAAGATTTCTTATGCTCTAGATTCCATAACCTCGTTAACAACCAATATTTCTCTCTCTCCTAAGCGAGATGTTCTCCCTCTAGAACGAAAATTTCATATATCGTTTAACGTCAGTCTGGTATGTTACGAAGTAACAAAACCAGTGATTCCTACTTGATGAATCAGTCTGGAAATCCATTTACGGCTTCTCGTTTCTTGTACGTTGCTCGTGCATAATTCGACCATTGAACGATTTGACGATTTCTTTAAAGCCTCGTAATATTTCGCAATAACCGATATCGCTGTTAACTAGCAAATAAATCTTTTATCGCGTGCAGAACGCATCGACGCAACCTGGACGGAATGAAGATCGAAATTTTAGAAACTTTACAAACTTTCATAAACTGGGACAAAAGGAATGAAATCTTCCGTTCGAGAGTTCTCATTTTTGAAAGTCCAAGTTGAAGCAGGACTCGGTGCACGCGCACTCGATAAATTTTCAAACTTGACTCTCTCTCTCTCTCTCCACACCTCCGATTTATTTTTCATTCTTTGCGCAATTGTAATTTAATGAATTAAAGTACTTGAAAAGTGAACGAGGAAGCTAGAAAAAGCGAGATCTTCCGAAAAGAAAAGAACTGTTTAAATTCCATCGTATCACACGATCAAATTTCCCAAAAGATCTCTCGCACAACACCTTCGATCCTCGAGATCAAGGATCACCGACAGAGGAAAAAAACGAAACTTCTTTATTCTTTTTTTCCACCTCCTCTAATCTCAAACGGAACAAATTACACGAGTCATGTATAGAGGATAAGTGGCGCGAGGCGCGAGTCATTAATTGTCCTGCCGGTTTTTTCGGTGGAAAAACATGAAGGAGCGCTAATTGATCGTTCAAGTGGGGGCAAAGCCACCGTAGCCGCGGCGCACGAACGAAGATAGAAAAAACGCTTATGTCGGCGAACAGCCGATTTAGTGTTTTCGCGATAAGCGTGCCGGATCGGTTGCGTAAAAATAGATCGTCTATTGCAAAGTGGGACGGGAGGGAAAGAGAGAGAGAGAGAGAGAGAGAGCTTTATCGCGAGCGCGATAGGGCGAGTTTACCGACTGGCCGTGCGGCAATAAAGGAACCACGTCGTTTCGCGTAGCAGTGCGAACTTGGCGATGCCGGAGATACGTCGTGTCTGCTGGATAATTTTCAGTGGCCGCGATCGTTCAGATCGTCCCGCGTCCCAGAGTGAAAAATTGCGAGAGCCATTGGTGGAAGTTACCGCTGCGCTCGGAATCAATTGTCTCGATAAAGATTAACCCTAGAGTGGCGTCGTTGGGTTATGGGTGATCAAAGAAATTTATAGCCAGATATAGTCAGATTACGGTGCTTGATTTTATTTGGTACTTTGTATTCCCCGCGACAGAGGCGCGATAACGAGATGAAAAGTTTTCAGAATCGAGTCGACTGCCGTGAGGTTTCTTAATTGATCGGGTCTTTCTTAATTGGTCGAGGATTAATTGCGCAAATGTTACAGACAAAATGTTCGTAATGTGAAACATTGGCACACCATGTGATAATATATTATCGATGATTTTGTTACTTATTGTTAGCGACAGTTTCTAATTATTTAAAAATTTTACTTTTTGAAAGTAAGAACAAAATACTCGATAAAGAAACGTTCAATAATAGTAGCAGTATAGAAATGTTATATATGCGATATATTAAATGTAACGTAATATATATCATATGTATATATATATATATATATACGTGTATAGCGTACATAATCGATGTGCATAAAATAATACATTGTCTAGACAGATTTGATCAGTGTAGATCATTTTGCTTCCGAATTGTCGAAACGATTCAACGTGACAAAATTTCGCAAGCCTTCAAATATTAAGGTTAAAAGAAATTTATAAATAACCGATCTTACGTTTTACATAACTGATTCGCTACTAAGCGAAAACGATTTGATTACCAGCGTTACATAAGCAATGCAATACAAAATTAAGACGGACGTTTTGATACATCGTACGATCGTCATTCGCGACGATAACCTTTTACCTTCTACTTACGTTTCGAGGAACGGGAAAGTTCAATAAACGCATTTTGTGCCTTTCTTATCGTGCTCATTATTTTTGTGTTTTGAAGAACATGAAAATTTATCCGTATATTTCGCACTTGATGCTGATAGTAATTATTTAATTCACAATTATAATGATATACAATTTTCTAAAAGAAATAACAATTGAATTTCGCTCGAAAGTGCAAGCTGATCTTCTGTCCGAACGCAGCGAGCACCGAGGAATTCAAAACGCGAAGATAAATCGCTTGATTCAAATAATTAACACCTTGCAAAACGAGAATGAATTACGCTGCATTTCAAACAGAATTCGATATATGAATAATTCTCCGATTGATCTTGCAATTGATAATTAATTATTCGGTTACTCGATTGAAAGCATTCAGGGAGAAAAAACGTTCAAGATCTCGCGAGATATTTATCGGTCGAGAAAAAACCATTTGTGTTTTTTTTTAATACAGGCGTATTACTCGCGATTAAATCAAATGAGACGTCGAATCACGCGTATCGATAATCTTATTTTTAGACGGAATGTCGGTTAAATGTTGCCCCTATTCGTCCAAATCTTTTCTTTTGAAAGAAATGCAAGGCTCAGAGCCTTGTTTCATTGCCAGATAAAGCGCGCGATTACATCTCGGATATGTAATAATTGAAGATTTTCAAACATTTTTTCACATTGTACTTTCAATTTTTGTAAATCAACGCGAGATTCAGCTAAATTATGTACAAAGACTGAAAATGTTGCGTTAGTTCTTTATCGTAGAGTGCAATTCTTCATAATAACTTGACTTGTGTTTGTTGGAAAATACGAAAATTTTTTTTAGCGACTGATATGTAAAGTATTGCATAAGATATGACGTAACGTACATAGGTTTGTATAAGATTTATAAAATATTCATTTCTTCGTTGTAACGAAGACTCATTTCCGAACAATTATACATCTCTGGTAAGTTTAATCAGAACCACCATGAATCTCTGAAATTTTTAATCTGTCCATTTCGTTATAAATACAGGACATGAAAAATGCACTTGTTTCAAAAAATCAAGATAAATCGATTTTTCATGTTTCCTTCGTGTCTTTCATATAAAGTGATTTGAGAAATTATTTCTAATTACCATGAATACGCATTACCATAAATATACCATTTCACGCGGTATCGTTAACGATTCTTCGTCATTTTCCGATCACGGTGAGATCATTCGTCAGATCGATCACGCTGCTTGGATTTCCAATCCGATTGATCGATCAACGAAGACTTTCCATTTTGAAAATTTAAAGTGTCACAAACAAGCGTTACTTTCGACCTACAGAAAAATTCCAATTCTGAAGTATCTTAAGACTAACGAAAAAGAAACTTCATATTTCAAACGTCAGAAAAAGTTTCTCGCACGTGAAATCATCAGAAATACCAGCGCAAATTTTTACATGCAATTAAATTAGAAATAAATATTAGCAAATTCTAAAATGGCGAAACTTACATATAGTTGCAAAAATGTCGCAGAAACAGCCCCTCGTTAATTATGAAAATCTTATTCATTGTGCTACATTCTATAAATAATAAGTGATAACTTACTATGAATTTTGTTTTGACTATCACTCTGATCAAATGCACATTGACAAGACGAGAAATGTATTAAACACTTCGTATTGCGTTGTCTCTTCCATCAACATAATAAATAATGTCTGATCCCGTTCGAAAGCCAGTTTTCCGGTTTTTCTAACAGAATATACATTTTCGAGTTGTGTGCCAACTGCAAATTTGCTAAGATTGAAATATTTAAACGATAGATATCGTTTAAATTCGTACCGCGAGGATTTAAAAAAAAAGAAAAAATTAAATGCCACGATATTCGGAAGGCGATGCAAACCTTCTCTTCGAGTTCTTCTCGTTTTCGATTCGTGCAAACGTTGCTTGAAAATTACCTGTCGTTGCAAGTAAAACGCACGTGTGCCACGCCACTTGGACGGCGTGGACGGTCGCGTTCCGCCGTGTTCACGGACGAAAAGGAGCGTGTCGACGACGCGACGGAAGCGTGGCCGAGCAGAGGCGTGCAAGAGCTTTGTTAAGCTCGTGGAACGCCCACGCGGCAAGAAAAATTACGGGTGCACTGGTCGAATCGCGGCAAGAAATCCGGCAAGAAAGTTTACAGGAAACGGGGGGAACATTACCATCGTCACCGGAGCTCTTCGATCCCGACGACGACGACGACGATCGAGCCTCGTCCACCCACATTCTCCCGAGCGCAACCCCGCCAATTCAATCCGATAAATATCGATCCGGCCGACCCGGCTAGCCTTGAGATTCCATTTAATAATAATAACGGTACTTCGTACGAAGCCGGAGCGGCGAGTAAGAAGGAAAACGAACGCTGGTCAGGGGGACAAAAACCGTGGGAGGAGAGAAAAAGAAAAAAGAAAAGGAATGGAAGAGTAAGGGATAGGAGAGACAGGGATAAATCGGAGAGAAATAGGGCGGCGGACGTAGGAAGGGAGAGAAAGAGAGAGAAGACAGAGCTTCCAAGTTTTATTTCTACGTATTAGCATGATAATTGCGAGACGACTGCGCGAAAGAGTAACCTCAGAGAGAAAGAGAAAGAGTTTGCACGATACTGGCAAAGCCCGTGTACAAATACACGGAAATCAGACGACGTAGATGTGTACACGTACACGAAAAATGAGAAAGAGAGAGGGGAATGAAGAAAGAATGGAACGGATGGGTGATCGGTGTGCCCCGGAGACGGATACGTCGAACTTTTCTGGACGGTTTCTGCCATCGATGGGTATCGAGGCCGAGACTCTTTTTCGACACGAGAATTGCCGAAAAGAAGGTTACACCGGGCAGAGTTTCGCCGGCTAACCCACTTGCCTGTTGAAACCGGCCGGCACCGTCCCGGAAAGCAGTTGCATTTATCCGGCTGTACCCCGATTTTCTCTCTGGATGTGACGGAACGCGTTCCGCTTAACCCAAACGCGTTCCAACATTGTGTAATTAATGATAACGTGCTATCAGACGAGATCCCCTGTTACTCCCCGCCCACTGATAACGGTGCAACTGTTTATCGATGGATTAATGGAATATTACCGTTAAAGGAGAATTAATCGAGCTTAAGTCTCCTTCTCCTCCTCCTCTTACACCACTCGGCTACTCATTCGACATCGTGGCCGACGATTTCCATGCCGCGATCGCAGAAACACGTGCTACCCGTTACTTTCGTGCGTGACACCGAACATTAAGATTTCAATTGAACGCCCGATAGCTGCATGTTCAGGTGCGAGAGACCGTCACGACACACACCATCGAGCACCGAGATCATCTTGTTATTTTCTCCCTTTTTTTCGTTTCGAACGCACTTTAAAGTCCCACTTTACACTTTGGCGTTTAAAATTTCCTCGGAAGTTTCTCCGGAATTAAGTCAACGTTTCCACGTTCTACGGGTCGTCGTTGGAACGTGGTTTTCATAAAATTCCTCGATTCTCCTGTGTCGTTGCATTTCAATTTTGAAATACCTTTTCGCTCAAACATCTCGGATGCCGCGAAGTTTCAGTGAGACGAGCGAGTTTTGCGAATACGATTGAGTACAAATGAGTGCAATTCAACGAACGTATCGGCAATTTGTTTCTCTGTGAAACGTTACACTCTGCAGGTTGCACGGTTTCGAAAAAACGTCGTTCGTCGAGAACGCGGCGCAGGTCGTAGACCCGTTATCCGTCGATTCTAAACATTTCAAGGCAACGCGAAGATTGGCGTCACGAAACCATCCCGAGACATGGGACTCTATTCTATAGAGCCATCAAACCACGCGTCGCGATCTCGCGAGTTCGTGGAACCACCAACTTTTCAACATCGGAGTCCAAAACGTCGCGTCGTGTATTAAATTCGACCTCGTAAAAAAAGAAAAATAGGAAAAAAAACGAAAAAACATCCTATGAAAGAAGTCACGACCCGACGAAATCACGAAAGACGAGCATGCACGGCTCGCAATAAAAATCCGCGACGCGGAGGAACGAAGATTTCAGGGGGGAACTTTCGAACTTTCGAAAGGCGAGAGCCGAGTGTCGTTCCGAGATTTCCCAAATTTTGCTGTTTGCGAGAGCGCGCGCGAGGCAGAAGCCAGCTGCGCGACGCACAGCTAGATACGTCAGATACCTATATTACGCGGAAACGTCGCTGCCGGCGCGACGGAAATTCACGATTTGTAAGCCACTTGGACTTTCGAGCATCCGAAACGATACTTCATCCACCCTCTTCCCGACGGTTAACGCTGTGTACCGTGCTTCTTACGAGTCGGCCAAGTGACTCGGGCACGGATTTACTGGGGGAATTTCCCTGGTAAACGAGATGTGGTAATGCTCGCAAAATAAGAGCCACTTGGGCAGTCGCTTTTCCGGGACGCGTCTCGCGACGCGCACTAACACGAATTAACCGTAAGGTTCCCGCGAACGACACGAGAAACTCGATCGAAGCGAATTTTTCCTTTCCAACCACCGGGTTTACGCGTCTGGCGGCTGCGATCGAGAGCACTTGGAGAATTTTCAACGTGTGTTGCGTGTTTTTAGAAAATTGACAAGGTGTCCCGTAACTGGAAACAACCGAGTGGCAGATGATTTTACGTGAAAAAACAAGTCGAAAGAAAGGAATAACATTTTATCATTGAAAGTGACTTTAGCAGGAGTAACGCAGAAAACCGGGCCTCTTCAGGTGCAACGCTGATGCAACGAAAATTACCGATTGGTTGATTTGGGTCACGTGATTCGTGAGGAGGCGTGGGGTAGACCTCGAGTAGGCGTGGCGTCTGGTACTGAGCGATCGCGCCTGTAATTTGTTTTCTATCGATTCAAATGTTTGCGATAAAATTTTATGACAAAAAAGTCGTCTTCATTTCCTAGTCAGAAAACAGTTGCTTCTGGGCCTTCACGCAATCACGCAAATACGTATATTAGTAAATACACTTCGCACATAAAATCTATAAAATGAAAGTATGAACGATAATAAAGTACGCAATAAAATAATAAAACAAAAGAAAATGTTTCTTTTTTTGACAGGTCTCTTAAAATTCAACGAGTTCTAAAATTAACTATTAGAGTATTGCAAAACAAATACGCGCGTACTAATAATTCACACGATAGCTTATCATTTATTACTACCGAGAATTTCTTCCGAAAGCGATAGAATTAATTATCACGACGAGTGATTAAATACCGAGACGTGGACGTGTCAGAGAAACTCGCTTGAATCCTTAAACACTTTTCACATCGTGGAAATAAAAATTGGAAGAGGAAACAGATGCAACAGAGAGCACAAGGAAAGTGTCGAAAAAGGTACAAGAGTTGTAACTGTCGTTGAATTCACGATCCTTCGATTTTTTATCGAAAGCTAGCAAAGACGTTGAGAATTGTCGATCTTAGAGAGAATTCGATGACCAGGGACTTGGTGGGTGGCGAGCACGCATCCCTGGCTATCTCGGGGAAGAGGCATCGATCTCGCGTAAATTGGCGAAAGATTAACGAGAAGATTACACGCGCACACGTTGTTACGTTTGCAAGCAAGGCCGCGATGCTAATATGCGCGAACCGCTCTCTAGACACAGAACATGCACTAACAAATAGAGTAAATTGCTCTCTCTCCCTTTCTCCTCGTCGCGATCGTGTTTCTTTAATCACCTAATCGCGTGGAAGCGCAGCCGCGTCGTTGCCGATCCAGCGTAATTGCCTGCAATGATAAATCATTCCCGCGAGAACGAGGGTTCCTCTCACCCTCTTGAACGGCTGTGCTCGAAACGGTGATTCGAGGAATCTCCGAGGCGAGTCCTCCATCAAAGCGAGCGGGTCATCGCGGACGCGCGAGGGGCTGGCTGCCTGCCTCCTATCTGGCTGCAGGCCGTATTCAAAATCGCAAAGTGCACTGGTGCACGGTGCATTCGGCAGAGGGGTGGTAACCGTGGAGGGACGAGGCAGGGAGACGGAGAGAGCGAGAAAGAGCAGGAGGAAGAGCAGAGGAGGACGGCGCGAGCGGAAGATGGAAGTTTCGAAGGTGCAGGAAGGTGGTCGTAGGGGTGAGCTCGCAGACTGGTAGGTGAGCGTCGAGTCGAGTCGAGTCGAGGGAAGAAAAATGATCCATTAATCTGAAACCCAAAGTCTGGCGGCGCCGGGCGTCGCGGCGGCGGCGGCGGCGGCGGCGGCAGCGGTGGAGGCGGCGGCGGCAGCGTCGACACGGCCGGCTGTGCAGTCGTGGTTTCGACGCTCACGCGCAGACCGACTATAGTATTCGTATCCACCGTGTTCCCGACCCCTGCGCGTTCTCCACCCACTCTCACCCTTACCCCCCCCCTCCCACCCCCGAGTCCTCCGCGTTCTTTTCGACCCCTTAGACCAGTGATCGTCAACCTTCCCCGCGACCACCGATCGCAATCGCCGCGATACGAACGTCGGAACGAAGAACAAGACGACACAGGAGCGACAAAAATCTAGATCTCTCCTTCTCCTTTTCCTCTGTTTGCTGCGTACTCGGCTATTGAATCAATTGCGGAACTTGCTTCGGCAGAGATACGGAGGGAGATCCGAGTCGAGAAATTCGTTCAATTATAACTCCACAAAGATGCATTACAGTTTCTTCCGAGCGAATACATTACCTGTGCTGATTTAAAAATTCTGTATCGAGCTTGTTACGCAGATAGCAATGACCATCTGCCGTTACCAGGTAATCAGCCGTGCAAGTTTGATCCGGAGCAGGCTTTAAATTTGATATTTCGGGAATAAAAATTGAAACTGAGCAATAATATAATAATAACGGATAAAAGTGGTCAGGTTGCTTGCGCGCGGCGCGATGAGATGAAATTTACAAAAATGCTTTGTAACGCGGATATATTGAAAGTTACCTCGAAACTAGTGATAACACCGAAAAAGAAAATGGAGAAAGTAAATTGATTGATTTCAAACGAGATAAATTATTCCACGTTTCACATAATAACGTGATAAAATCCTGAGACTCGGGCTGTTAACTCGGAATGAATCAGTCGAATCGTCATTATTGCAAGATCATGCTCCTCGGAACTGGATCTTGACTGATAAAAATTTATTAATTAATTCGACTTCTTTCTGGAAAGTAACCGCGCTGCATCTCTCTTTCTGATTCTATGGCTAATAAATTATCCAGAATGTTTAAACGTTAACTTAATCGCGCAATTCCTTGGCAATGCATCAGGACGATAAGAGACGAAGCAAGAAAAGAAGAACGTTAATACAATAATCCACACTCTCCCACAGAAACAGAAAATACAACTTATCGCGTTCTTCCCTGCTTGTTCTAAATTTAGAACTGTTCTTACTCGTTTTAAAATTACATTGACACTACAAATAAAATCCTACAGATTTCCGGAAATTTCCATCAAAAGCAGAAATTCTAGGTTCTATTTTTTTTTTCGTAAATACGATCCGTACTACTGAAAAATGAATCTCTACGTAGTAACAAAAGATAATTGCAAAGAGCGTTGTTATTTCGATTTTCTTTTTTTTTTTGTCCATAAACGCAGAAAAATCCCACTTGTCGCTTACCCTTCCCCCCCGTAATCCTCGCTTAGTTGCTCCACTCGACTCTCAAAATTTATCTCAAAAGCGGAGATGAAAGAGAAGAGAAAAGAGACAAAACGTCGTCGTGATCTACAGCCTTGGCGCGTATCGACATCGGCATCGACAGGTGCATCGACCTCCCACTCCCACGTGGTGATGAACGAACACGGTCGGTCTAGTTGAAGAACACTGAGCTCGGCACACATAGATCTCGCGCGTGTGGTGTGCGCGCAACGTATAAAAGGGAGGCGATCTAAACTCGAACGTACGAGGGAATAAGAGGCAGTCTCACCGTCTCCGTGAAGTCGCGCGATGGAGATACGGGAGGAGGATGAGCGGGCTTGAGAAATGAGAAGCACGATGGAAGAGGAACGAACGGATAAGAGATCGAAATCCGGCCGCGTTGAGGTGTTGGAGCGAGAGACTACGACGACGACGACGACAACGACGACGACAACGACGACGACAACGACGACGACGACGACGAGGACGAGGAGGAGAGCGGCAGCTACATTTGAATCCCAAATTCGGCGAGACCACGGCGACCGTGATTAAAGAGTTCGGCGTCGTTGTCGATTGGTAACTGTGCCCTGAAATCGGATGTCCCCCTCTTGGATCGCTCGAGACCACGGCTTAGCTTCTTATTTGCCGCTGAAAACCTGCACGTTAATGAGATTGCCTGCTCTTTTCCTCCACCCCTTTCCTTCTGTCCTCGACAGTGAAACCACCGGGAGTGGCCAGTTCGTAATTTCTCGTCGAGGAATTTTTAAACGTCTCGAACTTTGTTGCATTACGAGTCTTTTTCTGCTTTCTGATTAAATTTTGCTTCGATATAGCTATAAATCTTGTACGAAGGCGCGAGACAGTTTCTTTGTGAAAAATTAGACACGGAGAAATCTTCGAACGATATTTGAAGATAATTTATGACACTCGTGACTGGAAGCGAGTGTCTATGAGGTAAATGGATCGAAGGTTTATCGACTTTGATCGTACTTAGACAAACAAGAGATCGAAACGAATTTGGCAGAGATAATTCCTCCGCGAGTGTCAAATTCTTCTTCTACTTTGATCCAATTCTTTTTACTCTACGTGGAAAACGAAATGCAGATTGATTGAAAATTAATTACAAGGTTACTTTTATATTTGCTGAATAACAGCGCGTCCGCATGTGATAGCAAAGGATCGTACAAATCTTCGAATAATGACAGAATTATTGTACGAGAGAAATACGATGGAGTTATTAGCCTAAAATCGAATAGGTGCCATTTGACGTTAGAATTTCCTGAGTTTCTGTCTACATCTAACAAAGTTCAAAGTCCAACAAAATGGCGAGAAAAGAAATGGCGAGGCAAGTTTCAAAGGATCAACGCAAAGGCGAAACTTCGGTCTTCGAGATTATGGTGGATTCAGCGGTGAGAAAGATTTTTGAATTTTCACAGCTTTTCTTTGCTTTGCCACCTGCTGCGTGATGTGAAAACATCAAAACCCAGGAAAACGAAGTTGGGACTGCTGAAACGGAGGCCGCGTGGCTTCAAAATGAGACCAACTGAATTTTCTTTCCACGAAGGTTGCTGTTTAAAATACCGACTGCACAAATTCTTCGTCGGGCGTGCGACTTTCTCCTCCGCAGCTTTGTGCCTTCTCGATTACGCACGCCGAGCGCAGGAGTAAATCGAGCGAAATTCGAAGAGAACGCAAGCATAGAGCGCGATTCTCAGGTGAAAGAGTCGAGGCTCGACGACGAGTAAAACGACGAGAAACGGGGATTAAGAAGCACGAAGAGTGGCGGCGTCGAGAGCCCGACCTCTTCGATGGAATCACGGCCGATTAACAGAGCGTCCGCAGACGGAAGCGCGAGGAGGAGTCGCCGCAGAGCGAGACAGGAAGCCAAGGAAAAACGTGGAAATCGAAAGTTAGATCGCGCGAGCGCCCTCCGATGTCAAAAAGACGAAAAGATCTCCTCTCCTCCGGTCGTGCTTTTTTCCCTGGTCTCGATGTTCGACGAACGTGGAGGAGAAACGAGCGAAAGAAAGGAGCGTTTTTCTTTTTCTTTTTTTCCCCGCGACGTTCTGCTTTCTCGCGCTGACCATAAACGGCGGAGGTCGTAATTTAAGAAGCGCGATCGTGCGTCTTGAAGCTCGGTGTTGCGGTCGGAGCGACGGAATCTGGAGGAACGGCGAGAGCCAAAAGCGGGGTAGAGAGAGAAACGACTCGTTGAACTATTAGTGGCACGCCATTACCCCAAGATGCATTCATAACAACACCACCGTTTTCTCCCTCGGCGAGATCTTAGCGAGTTGCTCGGGAGTTGCGAGAGCCTCTTGTAAGGAGGAAAGGGCGTGAAAGCGAGCCGAAAAGGGAGAAAAGCGCTTTCCACTCGGCAGCCGCTCTCTCTTTTGAAAATATCGACGAAGAGTCTCATAACGCGCGTTGCAAATTGCGGACTTCTGTGTTTCAATTCTATATTTTCCTTTTCTCTTTTTCCAAAAAGATTTTTTCGTTTCATCTGGTAAAAATTCAAATAGAAAGAAAGGCAAACACTCTACCGCTGGTTGAGTCTTCCATTGTAAACTTTCACTAAACCTACAGAACTGCAAAAATGCGTTCCGCGCTCGTGACCGTAAGAAAATCAATCTATCGTTGAATCGAGAAAACGAGGAAAAAAGGCTTTCGAGGTTTTCCCGTCAAAATTTTAGCGAGATAAACAGAATCGAAGACACTTTTGTATCTGATGCTCGCGTTTCTTGCTAAACATAACTTCAGCGAGACGAACGAGACGAACAAGTTTGTATCGTTCGTCGTCGACTGTTTCGATGTTAGCTAAACACGAACATGTTGTAATTACGATTGGAATTACTCTTGATATTCAACAGTTGTTTAAAAAACAAAAGAAGAGGTAAACATCTTTTACGCGACGCTCTTGACCATGGGTCATTTCAGACTTGACACACTTGCCTCGTATTTTTCAAAAATATCTTATTGAACTTGAATCACTACGTTCGGAAACGTTGCTCTTGCTCCTACGTATGAGGTGTATTTTCCCGCGAGGGATCGAGAGTAACTTGCCGTTGCACGTAAAAATCCCAACGAACAGTTCGAGTTGCCCAAGTGTAAGTCTCTCGCGTTTCTCGCTCGCTAACTCAATCACGATGAATTACGTGTCGTTTAGGCCTGTTGGCATCGCGCATTGGCCGAAATGGTCACGGACGACATAAAACGATGACCGTGCGAAGAAGAGACGTCGTTTGACGAAACGGCGAACGACGAGCCGTTCGAGTGCCCGATTTCACGGGCGATCAGACACGGACGCGGACACGGGCGCGAGCAAAGAGCCGACGAGCGCGAAACAACAACAGGAGCGACGTCCGGCGGCGATGGTTGTTTAATTTTCAGACGGCGAGGGGCCGAGCCTCGCCCCCCCCCCTCACCCGGATCTCGTCAGGTGCGAAACGCGGCATTCTCACGGCTAGAATCGCCGTGCAATTGATCTTTAATTCCGCCTGCTTGCTATGCAGCCCACGCGCGTCTCGTCCACGCGATCCAACGTCCGCGAACACGCGCAAACAAAAGCATCCTCGTAGTAGTAGCATCCAGAGATCGCCCGGAGTGAGTTGACCCTGGCTGAGTCGCAATTGATCTCAATTAGAGTTCCCTCTCTTCGTTTTGCTTTATCTATTCTCCTCCTGCCGCACCTTCCTCGCCCCCCCGACCCTGTGCACTCGCCCGTACCTACTCTCTTTCTTCGTCTTGCTCGTGATCTCACGGAGCGGAGGCTCGTTCGACGCATTTGCCGAGCCTCGCTCTTTCCTCCTCGCGGCGTAGCGTGGCACGCACCGTGAGGCCGCGCGGCAATTCCTTTTCTTCTTCGTCCACGTCCTCCTTCTTCCTTCTCCCCGTGAGTCCCTTTCTGTTCCGTAGAATCGCGTCGCGCTACGTCCCGCGCCACGTCCACCTCGTGTGCATCGTTATGCAATTGAAACGTACGTACGTACGTACCGCCGTGCGCGCTGCGAAAGAAAGGGAGCCCCGGACCCCCGTGCCTTCGATCGCGCTTCGACCGCGTTCCAACGACCCAGTCGCTGAGCGTTCCCTCTTTTTCGTCACTTTCCGATTCGCTTTTTCTTGCTTTTCGCGCATTACGCAATTGTGAACAAACGGAGCAACTTTGTTTGCTGCGCTGGTAGAACCTACTCGTCTAAACGCGAGTTTCTTTTAACGCGAAGGAAAAGTAATGGTATTTTACTGTATGAACTCAAACTACTTTTGCCAGTTGATTCTACGAGTAAAACTGTGTCTTTTTTCCCGCGCTAGTTCCATTTCAAGACGTCGTCCATTTTTACGAACGCAGGCTTCACGCGTATCAAAAGTTGAGTTTGTTACATTTCAAATTTGATATATATATATATATATATATATATATTGTTGATTTGCTAGTTTCGCTGAACGCGTTACAAATAATTCTTTGAAATAATTCTTGCGTGGCAAATTTTTGTTTTAATACGCGGCGTGAGGCCTGGTGACCTTGGAATTGGCCAAGGAATTGATCCTCCTCGACCTATCCAACTTTGCGAATAACGCTGATTTAGCCATTGTCGCACTTGTGCTGCAGGACAATTACCCAACTGTATCTACAGATTTCGTCGAAAAATCTCTGGCTTCAATTCATTTTGTAGAAAATTCAACCACCAAGCAACAGATTAGATCTGTTCTTATGTTGTATCCAAGAGAACACCTATTACGCTGTTATTTCGAATTTTCGTTACAGCTTTAATTAGAATTTTTGAGCATGTATGTTTATACGACATTTTTTTCTTGCTTTCACCCATAGAATCTACTGGAATCTAAGTGGATAGAGACACTGCTCCCAAAAAAGTAGAAACATCCTGTATATATAAAGTTAAGCAAGTAAATATCGAATTTTAGAAATACATATATACATATAAACGACAATTCAGAAATATACATAAATAACATATGCAGTAAATTTTTACATATGCGTTTAAAAAAAATGTACGGAAATATGCGCAAAATTTAGAATCGTCCAACGATGGAACGATAAAAAATTTTCCACAAAAAACACACATTTGCACAAACACCCGGAGTCTAGCAACGACTCTAATTGTACAATTAAAATCATCTAATTATACGGAAAAAAAATTATCTACGTAAGCGATAGTAGATGCCTATTACAGAAACCGACTACGCGAAAGATTTCGAAATCCTCGAATCGAGTATTTCTGCGAGAAACGAGTGAAAGCACGGCAAGGGGAAACGGACGCGAAACTCAGATAACATTTTTCGAGCTAGACTAGACTGGTGGAAACCGAGTGGAACTCGTTGCCGTATAATGGATATTACGCTGACGACTATAAAAATTAAATCGACAAACTTTTGGTCCTGTAGTGTCGGCCATCCAATGGCGAGCAGTCGAAGAATAGGCAAACGAACGATAAACCTTTATTACTTCGACAAATCGCTCGACCATTTGGACATTTCCATGCGAACATGGACGACTCTGAAACTTAGGTTTACCATCGAAATATTACCCTGATCGATTGATTATTGACGCTGCGAGTGGTCCTTCAACTTCCTATTCAATAAACTGTTAGTCGCAAACAGCGAAGATTCAGTAAAGATTCCTGACATGAAAATTTCATTTATTGCCATTTTTATATCTCGCTGTAATATTCGCAGAGTATTTTATATCCCTATTACCACGACGAAGCATGCAGAATTTCATCTATGGTTAAGCGAAGTTTATTCGATGTTCGATAATGAATTTATTTAAAATTCGTCGTAACTTTCGACGAAATTAAATTTCGCATTCAAGTCGTTCGTCTTTGTTTGAATAAATAAAATGACTCGGAACAATATGGGGAGAAAAAAATATATGAATCATGTCAGTGCTCGAGCTTTTTACTTTTTTTTTTTTTTTTTTTTTTTTTTTTAATATTACTTTTCATTCGTTGATACGATAAAGTCAATAAAGAGTAGGGCAGTTATTCTCGAAAAATCAAATACCAAATCGTTACTTTCAATCAAAGAGTTACATGACATAGAAGGTAAACGTAAATCAATTGATATGTCTCTGGCATATACTGCGCGTCAGACCTACAATTTACAACAGTCTGTTTTGTAAAATTTCATTCGTTTCACGATTATAGAAATTTATATTAGCTTGCTAAAACTCGCGGTGCTCGATTTTATTTTGTATTTTGCCTCTTTCGCGGCAGAAGTTGGTTGCAAAATTGATTGAAAACTAACGCAAAACCCAGTCCAATTTTTCATAATTTCCAAGATCTCTCCTCATTTGCAATATTTTCTTGTAATTCGATTGTAACAAAGATTCAACGAGTAAAAATTAGATCGATGATTATTAAAAAGATAATAATGGTGAAAATTAGAAATGAAAATAAACAATAAATGGTGAAAATCAGAGAAGCGTAAAAACAGATTTAGAATAAATAATAAATTTAAATTAAAAAAATTTCACAACAAATAGAAAACGACAGTTCCTTTCTTTAACAAAACTGAAGAACGATTAGAAATAAGTAAAAATAAAATAAGAAAAGTAAAAGTAAAAAACAACAAACAGAAAACGATAGTTTCTTTCTTTCGCGAAACGACAGTTTCTCAGGCCTGAGAGGAGCATTCGCCGGAAAAATATGAAACCGAGGGGAGTTTGCTGACGGTTCTTCTTGGGGCTGAATTCTACGAGATTCGCGCGGCTGATTATGACAGCGCCGAGGGTAGAGAGGGGGAGGAGGGCACTTGAGAGGAGTTGGCTCGAAAGGGTGTAAACGAGGATAGGTGTGCAGAAGAGGGGCAAAGGAGTAAACGAGCGGAATTCAATGAGGCTGAGGAAGGCGAGAGAGGTAATGCTAGTCCTAACCCTACCTTGCACTACCCACCTGTTGAATTACGTGCAGCCAGCCCTGAGTTGACCATCGTGGTTTACCTGCGTGCAATCCGATCCTAAATCATCCTTCGCAAACGCCGCGAACGCCGGGCCGTTCGAATAATTTAATCTGAAGAACTGTGCTAACGATGCGCCATTAAAATGTCCGCAACCCGGCGACCTCTCTGTTAAACACTCGTTTAACTTTGCCAGTAGCTGGTTAGAGTACGTAATACGAACGTTTCACGTGGTTTCATATGGCTGGCAACTTTTTCGTAAATCGCTCGATTTGCCACTTCCGGGGCTCTGTGCGAATCTTCGGATTCCATGCAATGTGTTTTCACTTTATCTTAGAAGAGATTTTAAAAGTAAAAAATTTCGAAAATTTATTTATTAAGATTTAGAACGCACACGTTCGTACATCTTCGTTCGAGACTCCAAGTGGGAAAAATTAAATAAAACAGAACGAACGATATCGACAGTCGTCGCATTGTAAAATACAAACGTAATTAAGAAACTTTACTCTCTCGAAACTTTCGCGTAAATTTCTGAAGAAAGAAGAGCAATGTGTTTTCTGACAGAACGCTGCTTCTCTGGAAATTAATTAATTACATTTTTTTTTTTTTTTTATGTTCTCAACTGATTCGTAGTAACTCACGAAATTATATCATCCGTGTCGTAGCGTATTTTTGAACGATAATGGCCAGCATCGATAATAAACGATAACGGGGAAGGTCAAGATGTGGCAAATACATTTCTTTTCTCGTGATAAACAGCTGTGAACGCTTAAACGATGTGTTCGGACACAAACGAACGCGCGTAGTATCAATCAAGGAGAAAACAAAAGAAATGACTTTATTAATTATAAATAAATCTCTCCTTTGTCAGTATTATCTTTTCGAGTGCAATTCAAAGTTAACAAGGGCGAGTTAATTTTAATTTTAATCGGTTAAATATGTACACGTTAAAAGGAAAAAAGAGTTCATGACGAGTTAAGTCGACTTTTCCAATTATCAAGTTAAAGCATATTATTCGTCTCATTGAAAAGCCGAGAAACAACTGTTCTGACTAGGAAATGAAGACGATTTTTTTGCCATAAAATTTTATTTGAATCGGTACAAAACAAATTACAGGTGCGATCGCTCAGTACCAGACAACGCCAGACCTTCTACTCGAGGTCTACCCCACGCCCCCTAACGAATCACACGATCCAAATCAACCAATCGCTAATTTTCGTTGCATTAGCGTTGCACCTGAAGAGGCCCGATTTTCTGCGTTACCCCCGCTAAAATCACTTTCAGTGATAATACGAAACAATGAGAACGTTTAACAAGTCAAAAGTTACGTTCCAAGTCGCAAAATATGGAGCAAAAATATAACTCTAAATATTGTAATTCTTTTATCAATTGGTTCAATAAATACTCCACCTGAATGTCAATTAAAATAGCAATTGAAATTCCAATCTTTTTGGTTAAAAGCAAGAAACAAAACTGAAACAAAGTAAAGGAAAAATGTAAATGCAGAACTGAAATAAAATTGTTTCTCGTAACTTTGACAGAAGTGACGGCGCACACGCGTTAACTCTCTCCCCTACCCTAAACGTCTCACAAGTCAGCGTCGACAACCACGCTCGAGGTAAAACGAGGCTCAATCCTTCAGAATCTGAGCGCCGTCTCTCTAATCGACGGTAGGCAGCTACTTAAGCTGTATCATAATTTGTAAGCGGCTCGTCTTCCGCTCGGCCCCGGCCTTCTCTCTTCTCTTCTCCTCTTTCTTCTTCTCGCTCGAGTCTCAAAAACTCGAGTGCCTCGGCGCTCGTTCGCGGTAACTCGAGCGAGACGGAGGAGAGAAAGATGGCGGAGGGGCTGACCGATCAGGGTGCAGTCGGCGAAAAAATGAAATTCTTGAAAAATTATCCGTGCCTCCCGAGAGAGAGAGACAGGTCGAGGGGCAGGTCGGTTGGACGAGACAGCGCGAAACAATTCAATGAAGCGAACCCTGATTAATTGGTTTTCGGGCTGGCGGGGGAGAAATTAACGTGCACGACGAGCTCCCTCCTAGTTCTTGCGGTCATTACCGACACGAGGGCCTCGGCTGCCGGGATTTTTAAGAGGATAATGCCGGAAGATGAAGGGTGAAACGAGGAGCAAGAGCCACGGCCAGCGGCGAGCTGCGCGAACTGTTCATAACAAGATCATTATTCAAACTTTACAGCTGTTAAGAAGGGCGCAAATTCAAACGGGGCGGTGATCGTTCTCCCCACCTCCCCCAAACCGTTCGTGTTTCGGCCTTGATTTATGTTATTTGCGCGAGTACGTGCATTTTTTTATCCGTCTAATGTTGGAAGAACGTTGATCTTTCGCGAGTCGAAGGCACGACGCAAGGTTTTCTTTTTCGATCCATGTAAAATTGTTTTTTTTTTTTTTTTCTATTTGACTACCGTGCTCGTTTTCGAAAGAGCGCGTATCGTCGAGAGGAGGTCCGTGGAAGAATTTATCGAGTCGCAAACGCTCAAGAATATTATCAGAAACAACAGAGAAATAAGACGGTCTTAACCTATTTAACGACATTCATCAACCGAGAGCATTTGCAGAGCTAATAATAGTGTCCCTCGTAATGGAGACCGCGACTTTTGTACGAAATTTTCAACGTAAGTACCCGTTATCGCTAATATCTTTTTCAAAATTTCCTCTTCTTCGAGAAAAAAGAAAAGAAAAAAATTACATGACATTAATTTTCATTCGGTATCGGGCTACATGTAGAAGCGAAATAAAATCTTTCCGTACGTCTGTATGTACTTGATGCGAGAACTTAGAGGAGTGAATTCTTTAATGCGAATGTAGGTTAAAAGGGGTGTTCTTTAAAACGAATATAGGTTAATTTGCAATTTCTCCGGCAAAGAATGACCTACCGTTAACTCCACTAGATACAAATATCCCTCGAATATCTTATTATCCTTGATGTTTCTCACTGCTTCATTATTATCGACTAAATACTACTCGACGTAACTTCACAGTAAACATATTTAAACCACTTTCACGACTCTCATCCACGGGATCGTACGTACATCTCGTTCTCCGCGATCGTGCACTTTCCGGATAAGTGAATTTCAGGTAAGCGATTAAATTCGTGCTTGGTCATCGACGAACGAAATCGATTGCTGCCGCGATCTTTCATCTCGACGCATTTTGTCAGATACCCGTGCTTCGAAATTATAATTATTGAACGCCCGTGTAATGTCAATCATTCGCTGCTGGATAGCTGCATCATCAATAAGTAGCTGTAGCGTTCATAAAATAGCCGTATAAATTTTTCGAACGTGGCTTTACGCGATGTACATAAATATTTCAATCGCTGCGTCTCTCCATCGCTATTCCCATCAAAATTTAAACTTTCACGCCTATTACTATTATATTTGTTTTCACTCGATCCCGCGTCTGTTACAACATAGATTCAAATATAGAGCAGACACTGATTATTCCTTTCTCATTTTTTTCTACATAATTCAGAGAGTGATCACTGAGTAATTGTTCGACAAATAGTTTGAAAGAAAAATGAATTGAGAACGAATATAAAATTCTAATCGATTCACCTCTTCCAGGAATTTAACATTGACTGTCAAATTTCATTCGAGAAAAAGAGTAAAATCCCATAAGATAATCACCGATAATGGTAATATATACTGAATATACTTTTTTTATTAAACAAGAGCAACTTTCTTTGACTCGTCGTTTGCTTTTCTCATGTTGTTTAGTAAAAAAAGAATAAAATCAAATGCTTCTCTTTTTATCGCTTCACACTCATTTTGAAATAACCCCCAATTTTTGTGAGCAGTGTACGATACAGTATTCGTTAAAAACTTGCCACCTTGGTAAGTGTTCAAATAGTTCCACGAGCCAAATAGTGGTAACGCATCTATCGTCTGTCGTTAAATCGACAGGTGCAAAACTGTCGGATAAGAAAACAGGGATCTGATCAATTTCCAGACAACAGCTGCAACGCGTTTCGCGTTGATGCAGCGCGTTGCAAGCGCACCGTCACCGATACGACATATTTGCCGCCCTCTTCTCTGCTCGACGCCTTACGATTAATTTAATAAACGCGGATTAACGCGGAGGATTCGCCTGAGCGTCAACGTCGTCGTCGTCGTCGTCGTCGTCGTCGTCGTCGTCGTCGTCGTTTTCGTATCGAGAGAATGTATCGGGAGCTTACGGCGGTTTGACCGATTCGACGCGTTTCAGTCGATTATCGACGCCACTCCGGAAGAGCTGTGCAGTAATTAAGCCCGATTAAATTTCCTACGCGCCTTGTGTCCGTAGTAATTGCGACCCATTCTGCATTCGCAACGAACCAAATGAAATTCATTAGTCGACGATATCCTGTCGGCCTGCCAGTTGAATCGCATTTCTCTCTCTCTCTCTCTCTCTCTCTCTCTCTCTCTGTCTGTCTGTCTCTGTCTCTGTCTCTTTCTCTATAATATGCACGTTCGATCGCTACGCCGGGAAAAATATTCGAGCACAAAGCCAGAGAACCACACTTGCGCGAATAATAAGCGTCCGCCGAAAATTCCTTTGTTCGATTTAAGTGTAACTACGCTTCGCGGTTGGCTTGACGCGCGCTTCGTCGAAACGATACATACAAGATACATATTCCGGAAATATCCCGAGAAATTATTTTCCACCCCCTCTTCCGTTTATTCCCTCGCCCACGATCGACACGTGGTCAGAGACATTTGTCCGATCTCGCTGCCAAAAGAGAAGAGAGAGGAGTCGTTCTCCGCGCTGCTATTGTCACAGAGGCGTGACAAAAGCGCGCTTCGAAACGAGAGAAAATTGCGGTTTCAATCTCGCGGACCATCTAGCTCTATCTAGCCAGAGAACGAAACCGGGACGGCACCGTTTGAGTCACAATGCGCGAAACTTTCTTCACCGGCCGGTTTAAAGGTTTAATTCGCCGTGAAACGAGAGAGAGAGAGAGAGAGAAAACGAACGTCTCCGCCGCGGAGAATCCTTTGATTTACGGGGCGAGAGACGCGCCACGTGCAAACGTACCGCGGGAAACTTCTAATTGACGCGGCGACGAAAATTCCAGCGGTGCTCGAGACGCTCCGTTGAACTTCAAAACCGTTGAAGCACCAGAAGCGGGCCGAACTGGACAAGTCTGACGGAAGATCTCGGCTATGAAATTCGCGGAAATACCAAATTCCGGCATCGGGATTCGAAACACGTAAGAGAGAGAGAGAGAGAGAGAGAGAGAGAGAGAGAGAAAGTATCCGTGAACGTTGAACACACGAGCAGACACACAAAAGAACCGCGAACGAGACGTAAGCGAAGCGAACGCGTCGGAAAAGAGGAATTTCAGGAGGCAGCAACAAGTGTGACATCCCTTACCATCGCTACCTTTTACCTTCCCCCGGACACCTAGCCACCCTTCCCAAGAGGCAAGAGTGCCTCTCTCTCTCTCACTCCCACCCTCTCTCTCTCTCTCTCTCTCTCTCTCCTCGTCCGTTCCGTGTCGTTCCAGCCGCGCTGCGAGTGCAAGACAAATAACACCGTGTGTTCGTCTAACCGTGTTACAAAGAATCGAATAAACCGCTCTTCTTCTTCTTCTTCTTCTTCCTCTTCCTCTTTGTGTACTTGCGCCTTTTGTGCGGATACTTATCTTTCTATTGTGTTTCTTTTTACTCTTGTTCGTTTTCGCTCTTCGTGGAAGACCCGATCTTCGCGTTTGTTCGAAACCGTGCGGCGTGCACGATAATCTCGTACCTTTTACGCGCGTGTGCTCGTCTCTTTTAGTTATGTAGTTTCAGTTTGTTTCGTGTAATTTCTCTTTTTATCACTGAAAGTGATTTTAGCAGAGGTCTCTTCAGATGTAACGCTAATGCAACGAAAATTAGCGATTGGTTGATTTGGGTCACGTGATTCGTGAGTGGGCGTGGCGAGTTGCCTGGTACCGAGCGATCGTGCCTGTAATTGTTTTGTATCGATTCAAAAAGTCGGCAAAAAGTCGTCTTCGTTTCCTAGTCGGAACAGTTGCTTCTGGGCCTTTCAGTGAGACGAATCGTACCGAGGTACAAGTCGTGCAGTTTTTTTTTTTCTCTTTAGTTGATCGTTTATCGGTGAAAGGCAAATTGGTACAGAGTCAGTGGGGAATTCGGGTCACGCGATGCGAAACGGTCCGTGGTTCTTATGAAAAGTGGCACTTTTGACACTTTTTCGATGCGAGCGAGTTCTTCGTTCAGCACCGTTCAAACTTACAACACCCGAGCGATTGTCTGGGTAATTTATGAGAACCAGTTTAAATATCTTCCAGCGATTGATTCGCGGAACATTCTGTTTAACGACGAACAATTTTTATGAACGACGTACATACGCGTTCGAGAGCATACAGCGCTCTTGGCACTCGTTCGTGCCACCTGCCTACGACGAATGAGTTTATGCAAATGTCTCTTGAATATTAATCGTTTAGTTACACCGGCGGATAAAGTTTAAAATTAGTATTTAACGCTGGACACACACTATTACCTACGCTGTTAACGATCCTCCGTTTCGTGTACATACATTGTATAAAATTACGGTTCATTCTTATATTTATTTAATGTTTATCCCACCAATCTCTGGATCAGAGAACGAGAAAAGGCCGAGTCAATCTCGTTGTCGTCTTTCAGAAGGCTGAAGTGTTTATTTAACGAGAGAAATCGCCAAGTTCTAATTTCCGAAGTGAACGGTTTCGACGCGCGCGTTATAATTGTTATGAATTTCTATTCTGCACACGGCGTGCACACGGCACGTACAATTTTCCGACCGGTTACAACCTACTCAATCAACGAAGGGCATAAAATCCATCAAATACGTACCAATTACCGTTCGGCGTTGCCGCGCCTGCGTTTTCCCCGATATACGTATTATTGTGATTCTGTGCCGGGCACCAGGGTCTGCTCATACTTCATTATCATTACAAGTACAACATCAATCGATCTCTACCGAATATATGTAATATATTCCTGAAATTTGCTCTAATTACTTTCCATTTAAATGTCCTGTCTGGCTCGAAAAATATTGCCGCGACCGATGAAACGATATGAAATATCTGCGCGCGCGGCACACCGTAACTTCATGGCCCTGTGAAATCATCGGTACGTACGTTCTTTAAACCTTTCAGCGCTCGTTGAAATTCGCCGAAAAATCTGAAAGTTCAACACCAAACCGAGGGGAGTGGAGTGGAGTGAGGGGGGAGGAGGGAGGGAGAGCTTTTGTACGTGTATCTTTCGATACACAACAAGGATATTTGTTCGACGTAATAAACATCCCACGTAAATGCTCTTTGAACCTTCAATAGGTAAACTTATTATTTTAAACGTCTCGTTATCTGTTAACTCAAAGGGTTAAATATAATCCGAAGTTCCTCTCGTTTATTTTTAGAAATAAACCGCGAAATGTTTTCGCAACGCCGCTTTCTTTTTTAAGGAGTAACAATCTGTCTCAGCTAGACAAACTGAAAAAAGGAAAAAGTTGCGACACGCTTACTCTAAAAACGACGGAACGTTTTTCAGCTCCAAGTTTCATTAAATGTCAAATCTTTCGTCGACCGTGCAACCCCGATCGACGCAGAGAGCATCCACGACACCGAGCGTCCGATCAAACGATAAAACCATTCAACCCAATACTCCCCTAATTGCACAGATCATTAACCACTGCGTGAAACATCCCCGTCTCCTGCGTCGATCGTTTCAACGTCTCAACGATCGTCACGTCGAACATCTTCGTCGCACGCAACACCGTCCAACGACGGTGAAAACCAAATTTCGTTGAAACAAATAACTCTGTTGATCGTTGATCGACTACTTAACAAATTCTACAAGAATTCCTACAGTTAGTTTATCGGAAATAAATTTCTTCCTGGAACGAGTACGAGACGTGTGCCGCGAGCACAAAATGGCTGAAGAGGAGGAGGAGGAGGAGGAGGAGGATGAGGAGGAACGATTTTCGCGCTAGAGCATCGTCGAAGATCGTCGATACAAGGTGGAAACGATGTCGTCGCGAGGGTTGAAACCTTGGCGGAGGGCAGGGGGTTGGCTGGGCTGGGTTGCGAGGGGGTTCGGCGGCGCGAGGGGTGGAAAAAGGTTGCGAGGACACCAGTTGCTAGGCAGCGCCTCTCAATCAGCGCTTCGCCTCACGTTCGAGCCCCCGTGTATATCTGGGTGATCCATAATGCATCGTTCTTTACCAAGCTGAATTCAACCGGAATTCCCGTCGCAGTCGCTGACTGTTGCTGCTTTGCTTATTGCTGCCTCTGAAAGGGTTCTCGATGGGAGAGCACGTCGCAAAAAAGGAGAGAAATAAAGAAAAGAAGAGAAGGAAGAGAAGAGAAGAGAAGAGAAAAGAAAAGGGAAGAGAAGAAAGAAAAAGAAAGAAATGTCGCAGCAGAGTTACGAAAGAAGAGTCGTAACGCCCGGCGTGGGTGTGTGTGTCGATCGGTTTGGTGACCAGCCGCGTTCCGCCTCGCGGAGGAAACGGCTAGTTTGCGCGGAGATGAACGCCGGTGCTTTCCCGGAACGACGCGACGGCCGCTGGATCCAGCGTCACTCGTTTATCGAAACGTACGTCAACCGCCGAACGTGACCGGTGAAAAGGGAATTTTAAAGGTCGGTTAACTCGTAGAGTGGTTAAATGCAGGTGAATCGGGTGCAGGAGAGGGTGCAGGAGAGGGTTGAAAGAGGATTTTCACGATCCAGATTGATTAGATTAGATTCTGAGCATGTTGATTTGCGCGATTTCTTTGAGGGATAAAATCGATTTTCTGAAAATCGGGGGAAGTTTCTCATCTGTCTGGTGTAAAAATTACACGGCCACGGAGAAGAGACTGTTATCATGCTATGAACGGGGTTACGAACCGGCATGCATAAATATATATCAGGTTATCAAGAAATGCAATATGGAATGTGATGAAAAAACAGGAAGTAACAAAGAGATTAGGTATCTCAAAGGGTATCATTATCACGATAAAAAGAGAAGCTACGATGCTAATCTGTGCGAATGATATATTCCGAGAACTCTCGATTTCTTATTAGGAAGGAAGTCTTATCTTATTGTCGCTTTTCGAACCTTTCCTTTTTGAACAGCAACCGCTAAACATATAATGTTGCTAGTACTTTTATTTTTGGTAGTTGGCACATGATCGTACGTATAGAACTGTGTTTGTAAAAATTTTTTTATAACGAAACACGAACGTATGTTAAAAATGAGACATTAATGTTTAAAGTTTTTAAGTTTGATCACTTCTAAAGAAAAAAAACGTGTCGCATAAAAGTACAAAATATTATACATATAGAGTTGAAATTTCTTGATAACGATCCACTATAATCGTTGAAGATAACGAAAGAATTAATATCTCAATTAATCACCTTTAGTTCTCGATTAATTTTACGAGCTCTTAAACAATAATCTGCAAGAATGCGACGAAGGAATTGCTGATCTCAATGTACATGTCACATAAAATCAACACATAGAACGCAAACATAACGGTAAAATAAATACAAAATACTGTAATACCAAAATGCCAAAATATCATGTAATACAAAAATACATTCTCATTCTTACTACAGCCAAAATCTCTTAACAATCTAGTATCAATCTGTTACAAATCTGTTACGATAACGAAAGAATTAATATCTCAGTATCTTTAGTTATCAATTAAATTTACAAACTTACTTTTACAACGGGACGTTGCAACGTTGAAAAAACCTGATCGCTGAAGAAAACGTAAAAACGTGTCACATAAAAACAGAAACATAAAAAACACGAAGCAACGATAAAATACAAAATAAAAATACCTTCTCATTCTTGCCACCGGTCGAAATTTCTCGACGACAACAAAAGAACGAATTGCCTCGATACTTTTCACATTTGTCTTCGACCGATTTTACGAGTGTTCTCGACGCCTCCGAAAGAATGCGACGAGGCATCGCAACTTTCACCCGTTACGCGGAAGCTGAAGCTCTCTTTCTTCTAACCGATTTTCCGGCTGTGTGAAAACGGAAGAGAGACGAGAAGAAGAAAAAAGAAGAAGAGAGGAAGTGGAAACGAGAAGCAGAAAGGAGCAGCAGCAGCAGCTAGTCGAGCGATCCCTCGGGGGAATACTATTAATTAAGACGTTGCTCGGTTCTTTTTTTCTTTTTTTCGATCGCCTCTTTTTTCGATCGCACGCACCAGCGGAGAAGATAACGGTGCAACAGAGGGAAGCTAGAGATCGCGCAACCGTGCACGACGGCTCAATGTGTCGATCAATTGTGGCAATTGCGGACATGAAAGTCCGCGACGTTAAACATTCAACTACGCTCGTATCCAAAGACATTTCGACGACGGAAGAAACGAATTGCTCCTCGCGTTCTCCCGACGCGAATCACCCCGATACAGAGAAGAATCGAGCTGAAAAAGAGAGGAAAGGAAAAGGGGGGGAAAGGTTGCACGGCGCCAGCAACCCTTTATCGGTACGACGAATCGACCCCGAGAAAGCGAGGGAAGGGACAAAGAAGGGTGATCTTGGTCAGGGCAGTAAGCAGATTTGTAACCTTTATTCTCTGGACGAGAACGCCAGCATTAGCTCAAAGAAACAGGGCCGAAATGGAGAAAGAAGGAGGGCGGATAGAGTGGGTGAGGAGGGGGAAGAGAAGGGTAGGAAGGGAAGGAAGAAAAGCGTTCTCGGAGGTACGTTAATTGCACGGGGACTACCCTCGATGGGCAGCGGCCCACTCGAAATGCAAAGCAGCTCCACTTTAGCATGGTCAATGACCACCGCCAATAGACTCCGGGCATAACGAAGCATTCTTAATTGTAATGCCGTTCGCTTCAACTTCGCTGACCATTTTTAATCCACTCGAGCCCGTTCTGCCCGTTCTGTCCGTTCGCGGATTCTCGTTTACCGACTCTGATCGGTCGATGCTGCGGCACAGCTCGATCGAATTGGTTTTCGAAGATCTCGCGCGATTCGTGAAACTGAGACACTTGAGATTTCTTAAAAGTCGTGACTTTCCAATATTTATTCAGTCTCGTGTCATTTCAGAAGTGGAACCTAGGTGGAGAATTGTTTTACCCACTTCGTTTCATTTGCAGATACGTACATGCAGTTTCGTATAATTTCAAAACTGAAACCTAAGGAGAATTGTTTTACCCATTTTCGTTCTTTATAACCGATATTTATGCAGTTTCGCGCAACTTCAAAAATGGAACTTGGATGGAAAATTGTTTTACCTATCGACCAACATTTAACCAGCAGCGGACATTAAATTTACATTTTCCATCTTCAAATTCTTCGTAAATATATAAATGCAACGCGAATATCTAATTGCAACGATCGATGGTTCTTAGCATCAAGATTCAATCTGCGTGCCGTCGATCGATCATTTGATAAATTACCATTTTTAAAAAAGGCACGAAGAGATACTTCCAGCTTTGCCTCTCTCTGCTTCTGACAAAATACTCTGCTCTCCGTCCACGGAGATCTTTCTGCGGTGAAATTTCGCGCGGCGAATTATCCGCGGCGATCGAGGCGATAGCGACGACTCGATCGTCCAGGTAACTATAAGCGGGGAACGCGCGCACGTGATCGAAAGTTGGCGTGAAAATAAGCTGGCGAGAAGCGCGCGCCTTAATTTGACGTCGACGGTGCACGCGCTCCATTGATTATCCTGACTCGAAAGCAAGGACCGACAAATGAGCATCGGGTTCACATAAAGACTCCGGAACATTGTTCATGCGAACGTTGGTACAATAAAGCAGCGCGCAGCGAACCGCCGTGCCAGCGAATGAAAGACGGCGGGCAAAAAGAACAGGCAAAACCGAAACTATACACGTGGGAAAATTATGCGGCAAGTCGGTCTAGCGGGGGGTGATAAAAATAAGTTGTTTCTGAAAGTTCACGTCACGCCACGCTCCGCGCTTCTATGCGCGCAATTTTTTTTCCTTTTTTTTTTGTTCGCCCGCCGCGGTATGTAATAATCTTGCTTGATTTTTCGCTAATTTTTACGGCGTCTCGCTCGAAATTTATGCGGCACAAAACCGTTCGGTTCCGTCAGATTGAAATTGATGTGGGTTAATTTCTGGAAAATTGCGCCACGACTAGAGAAAAAGAGTCCCCGATTGTTTCGCTCCTCTTTTCGACGTGATGATAATTTCACCATTAATTACTCGGGTTGTGTGACGACGCTTTTTTCGTGACATGTAGCGAGATTAAACTACACGAATATCTCGAACAGTTCTAATAATAGAATAATGCCGGAATAATGTACGTCGAGTGCTCGAATAAGTTTGAAAAAAAAAAGAAAAAAAGAAATGGGGAACGCGTACTTCTGGCACAGACACTATCTTTCATGAAAAAAGAAAGATTGAAAAAATAGTACTTGAGAGGTCAGATAGCTCGAAAAAGAATAAAAAAAATAATCAGTATCTTTTATGCTCGTAGCGATAATTTATTACGACCGATCTGCTGACTGATCTGTGTAACCTTTGATTTTACATACTGCACACCGTAAAAATTATCGTGTCCGCGCGAATCTATAAATCTATAAATAGCAACGTAACGCAGACACGTCCGCTGAATTTCATTCAACCATTTCAATATATTCCATCCACGACCGATCAGCTGAATATCTCGTGAAACAAGCGAAACGTTTAGAAAATATTTCTTCCTGTTGTACCCGACGACGACGACGACGACGACGACGACGACGGATCTCGCAATAAAATTTCTGACATTCAGAAATTCTCTCGACTCTGTGTGTAAAACAAACGGAACGCTTTCGCCGCGACGTTCGACCGCGGCATCCGCGACATCCTCGAACGAGAACTTAATAACTAACTTAATAACTCCAACTACGTACCGTATTATAGACGTATCGCGTTTAAAAATCGCGAACGACGGAAAGATAGCGCTTGTAATTTCCCCCCTCGATGAGATGTAACGCGCCGCCAAAGTGTCCCCGTAAACAAATTCTCGTGCCACTAATTATTCATCAGATAAACAGGGAAATAACCCGTCGTTCGACGATCTTTTATTCGCTTCCACCATGCGCTCGTCGCATCGTGAAATCAGACGGAAAAATCCCAAAGCGATAGTTATCAAGATAACGAAGTCGCCTGTATGCACGCCATTGATATCTACAGACATTTTCTTTAGATATACATACATTTATCGAGGCAAAATCGATGTGAGAGAACTCGGCTCGAAACAGGATAATCCACTGACAGATGATCGAATCAGGAATCAAACATTCATCCTGATTGCCTCAGAGCATCCATAATTCTGTTGTCGCCAGTCAGTTTACTATGCTACCTCTATGCTTTTACCAAGCTCCTCTGTTTCATAGAACAAAAGAGGAAAGCAATTGCAATGCAACCACTAGAAACAGAGACCTAGGAACTTTGTCTAGTTTTATCGCGTATCGACGAATTTTCAGTGGAAAGCTTTTTTTTTTTTTTTTTGATCGGAGATACGATTGATATGACCTAATCTTTCGTCGACAGATAAGGTCGACTTAAATTTAATGTTAGAATACGATAAAGACTGCAAGACTTGGCGACGATTGTGTGCATTATTCGAGCACCTCCAAGAAAGGTACACTTTGAGAAGTTAGACTAGCGTCATTCGTTTGTCCACTTTTTTTTTTTTTTTTTCCTTTTTTATTATTAGACAGTACAATCGTTATAATTTTAAAAGTTCCAGACTAATTCGCAAAGCCTGAATTTTTGAACAGTGACGAGGATTAGAAGAAGATCTCGACTGTTACAGAAAACTTGGAAGAAAATCATTACTATAGTAAAGTTATGCAAGAAGATTGTAAGATTGTTTGTAAAACCTGATTACGAGCATAATTTCATCATCTCTGTTTTACATTCGAAGAAAGATGCGTCCCTAGAAGAGAAGTCTGAGCTATAGACGCCGATAGAACTTCGGCGCAGCTCGATTAATCGACCTCCTTCTCCTCCCCGCGAAATTATCCGTGCACGATTTCCCTGGTCGGCCAATATTATTAATGTCAAGCGTGCGTCGCACGAGCTCGTTTCCCTGTACACGAGTACCCGGCCGTTCGCCGCGAGTATCGTAAGTGTACGGACTTTCGACTAATTACTCGATTAATAATGCAAACGGGGTAGCGCGTAATGGGGTATAAATTACTGGGGAGTAAACGCCGTCCGGCGAAATCAGGACTCCTAATCGACAGATCTCGCGATCTGAAGCGTTAATCGGTGATCTCGATGGTCGTTTAATGGCGCGGTCGGGGAAAAAGAGCCGCGTCGCCGCGCGCCATCTTCTTTCGTGGCCTTTGCGATCCTCCCCCTTCGTCCCCCTTCCTGCCCCTTCCTGCCCCTGCCGCCGCGATCAAACGATACCAAGTATGCAGAATCGCGTTCGTGCCGCGATGACGAAGGTACAACAAACAGTATTATGAATTTCATAGCGGGTTACGAGGTCAAGCCTTGCTGCGTTTAGCCGGCACGCGCGTTCCACGGACGTATACAAAAATTTGCGATCTCGTGGCGTGCGTCCTGACCCGTCCGTTTCGACCGCAGCATCGCCGCTTCAGCCCGATCGAGCGATGGTCTCTTTATCGGATACGCTTTTTTTTTTTCCCTTTTTTTTTTTTTCGTTTCGTCGAGTGCAGAGATACTACAGAATTACGTCGGCTGATCCAAATAAAATTTACCAGATTAATTAATAAGTCATCGGATTATCAGCGAGACCGCGTTTTTTTTTTCTCGTCTTTTTTCAACGATTGTACACACACGCGCGTGCTCGTGTGACTGTGAGCGACTACGATAAACGTTCGACGATCACACGATTGGTCGATGAAAAATCAAAAATTCGTCCTCTCTTTCTCTCTCTCTCTCTCTGTCTGTCCTTCTCGCGTGGTATACGTGTTTTTCCTCCTCTCGCTTTTGCTTTTCTCTCCTTTTTTTTTTCATTTTAAATCCTCGTAACGCGCGCGTATTTCGCGATTATTACGGCCGATGCAATTTTACGATTTGTATACTTCCATACGTATTCGCACGGGCCATTTTCGTGTTCCGTTCGCCACCGTGGCCATCGTATTTGCATATAAACGAACTATTACCTATGAATTGAGGCTATTCTCGCCTCCACCCTCCCCTCCCCCATAGTGGCGGACGGTAAATTTTAACGAGAAAATACCACCCACCACCCGAAACGTTGATACAATTAGACGGCCCAGCTTTCTTATACTTCTTTTCCGTTTGCAATTGCCTCGGCGAAAAATAAATAAACGCAATTAAACCGGGGAAATTCCACCGGTCACCACCTGAACTGCTAGTTCCGTATTCTGTCGATACGGATACGCTCGGACGGCCTCAAAATCGATTCGCTTCAATGATATAATATTGCCAGGTATTTTCGCCAGGCTAAAATCGAGCGGACAGAGAGAGAACTATTTAACATGCATTGGACCGGCGATTATTTCGCGCAGCTCGTGAAACCTACCGTGTACCTTTACGTGACAGATTGTAATTAAGGAACACGCGCGACGAGCAATTAGCACGACGGCCGTGGCCACGGAGGAGGGCGCGTTAAGAAAATCATCCACGACAGATGTTGACGGAGATCTGATTTTTTTGCTCGTGAAATGATCAACCATTTTATTTCGTAAACGGTGCAAATTTTCATTTTCCACTGTTTCGAGATATTAATGTATTCGAACAAACGAACGTTTCAACGAATTTCTGAGTTATAAATTTCTTACAAGTGGAAATTCCACGTTAATTTTCCTCAATTTCTTCAACAGAAAAAGAAAAATTTACACGCGTCATTTTCAAGTCGAACAGTTGATATCAACCCCGTTGAGGGGTTAACTCTGCAACAGAGTTTCGTTTGCAATTCTTTTCAATCGACTCGTGTTTAATTATTCTGTTGTTTAATACTGAAGAATTCTGAATGGAAATTCCAAGAATTTACTCAATATCTCTCCACCGTTATATCTTTCAACTAGATTCTATAATTTTACAAAATTCCAAGCAACTATAATATTACGACGTTAAAAAGAATTATAATGTCACTGCTTGCTCCTCAACAGGTTAATAAAACTAATCAGTTTCGCGATTAGAATGAAACAACTAGTTTAATTCGGGAGTAAATTGTCTTTCAATTGCAAAGCTAAAATCGAGTAAAAAATGCAATCTGCTTTCGCAGATTTATAGTTATTTGCGTACACTGTGCAAAATTCGCATATTTATGCGCGTCATTATTATTAATAATTTAAAAATGATGTAGCACTCAAGGGTGTAACGATTCATATAAATGACATGTTAATGGCACGTGTTAATAAATCATAGAAACGGTGATAACATTTTTTATTTGTTTTAACAATTTTCCAGGCGATTTACGTAATCGCGCGCCGTGAAATATTTGCTTTAACGTAACGTGATAAAACGTGAGCACACTCGTACTTTTTAAAATGCATGGCCATTTTGATTTTCAGTCTGATTAATGTCAAGGACTTGGCTGAAGGATGCTACAAATTAGAGTTATTTCCACGGAAAGGATTTGAATCGAGATAAACCGAACTGCTTGAGATTCTTACGACTTGTGGGGTGAATAGGATGAACTGAACCAATAACGATGAAAAATTGTTATAACTTTGTAAAACGATTCCGTTCTATACTATTTTAGAGTATAGAACTTCCACTTTGACAGTCCTAAGTTTGTTCTTCTTAAACGTGATTTTACATCGCACAATGCATGGTCAAATAAAGAAACTTTTTTTTGAGGAAAATTGTAAAAATTCAAACATCTCTGAAAACATCGAAAAAATTTGTTCGTGATCGCCACTTTGAAAAGCTCTTTAACGAGTCTTTGAAACTTGCTGTACGATTTTTCTCCAGCATTTCATTGAACTTTGAATATTAGGACAAGAATTCTACAAATCCTAATATAGTTCAAAGAGATTTCAGTTTTCAAGAACATAGTGGATCTACTCGTGAAAAAAAAATTTTTACTATTTCTAGACACGTTTGAATTTTTGCAATTTTCGAGGAAAAAGATTTTCTCTACTTTCCTATCCGCTGCATGGTGTAAAATCGTCTTTGGAAAAAACGAAGACTGCGAAAATGTACTGAGCTCTGGAACGAGATCAAGTGGATCATTGTGCGATCTTTATTCACAAAGTTACAACGGTTTAAATTATCGACAATTTTTCATCGTTATTGGTTCGCTTATGCCCTCCGTCGTAACTTTTAAAACTATTCGAAAATTTTTAACTACATCTACATTTCTTTTAAACTACAGTTCTTTTAAGCTACGTCTACATTTTACGACATTACGGACCACACTGCTGATCTTTCGAGTTATCCTCGAATTTTAGAAATCTTTTCAAGCGTCCACAATGTTAGACCCACGCATTGTTGCACACGAGCAGATCTAACGGACAGTTCTACCTTAAGTAGGGAAAAAAAATCGGCAGTCCCTGTTCTACCGGAAATGTTCTTCAAAAAGGGAATGAAAAAAATCGCGTTGGAATCATAAAATGTCCCTTTACAAAACCTTCTTTTAAAGTGCTCGTCGTACATTTTTATGCGATCGTAATTCGTTTCTACGATAATGTGTAATTTGTCTCAAGTAGAAATAAAAAGGATCGGCCATTTTTGTTCCACCGGAAGCATTCTTCGAAAAAAAAAACGTAAAGTGTCCCTTAACAAACCCTCCATTGTATCATGTCTTTTAAAATGTTCGCGGTATATTTTCATCCCACGACTACGCGATCAAAATCCACTTCTGCAATTTCTGTACTCTAATCCTAAGTAGAACTGAAAAAAAAAAAAAATCGGTAGTTTCGCCGGAAATGTTCTTCCAAAAGAACAAAAAAAAAAAAAAGAAAAAATCGCGTTCGAATGGTAAAACCTCCATTACACCATGTATTTTAATAAAATGTGCCGTTCTTTATTTTTGCTCCGTGATTACTTCTACAATAATCTACGTAAGATAACTGCAATCGATCACAATTTGTAGTGAAAACAATTTCGTCCCACGTGCGAAACGATCCGCTTTTCACTCGCGGTCTTCTTATCGGAAAAGATGCGTAATTTCACTTCTACCTTCCTCTGAAAATTTCTCGACGAATGAGAAATCGCGGATAACAAGAAGGATCGAAAGATCGTGCGTCTTGCGATTTCTCTCACGTTCACAGGACGTGAGAGAACGGTCGGCCGGATTAATCCTAAAACTAGTCCTCTAGCGGTGGGTTCGCACCAGGAAATCCTTTATGCAAAAATCCCGTCGAATCTATTCATCGGAACTCTCCGGTGTAAAGCGGTCGGTCAACCGGCGGGACATTTTCAACGGAAAGCGTGCGGAAAGGCTGTTCCTGTTTCGCGTGGGACAATTACGATACGAACGATCGTCATCTGCTCGGAGAAGGGTGATCGCGATCATTCGCGATAGGGTTCGTACGAAATTTGTCAAAAATATAAAATATCCACGACGTATCTACATTTGATGACAGAAACAAATTCCTATCCAAGTACCATTTTCTTAGTTGCGTCCATAAATGCTCAAACTTGCAATTTTTCTATAAATATCCTTTAACAACAGAAGTTGCCAGAAGTAACGGCGACTATTTTTTTAGAATATTTCTCTGTAAATATCCTGCAACTTGCCTCACTTTTACAGGTGCCAATTTTTCATTACGGGTCTTTTTGAAATCAACTTACATCGCCTTACAATAAAACGATTTTGCAAAATTTGATGTTAAAAATGTACATTAACATATGAAAAATAATATTATTAATAATTGCGTGTCGCGTTGATATATTAAAAATATGTAATATAATTGTGCAATATAATTATATGTTAGCCCGTAGCTATTTATTTGGCTTTCCACGTAAAGGTTTATGACCGAACCCCGGTACCCAATAAATTTGGAAAATCCCAGCAAATGTTTAGAAAAATGTTGTAATAAAAAGAGGATCTGGTCACAGAGTGGAAAAGGTGACAAACCCTTGCCGGTAAGAGGACGTTGTGTTTGCGCTTACGTCAGAATCTCCGAATCGAAAAGATCACAAGTTTCACGAAATCTTCCCCTAACAGGCACAATGATGCCAAATTTATAATAAAATTTATCGACGCGCAATTTTTACTCTGCAATTAAACGAACAAACAGTTGGGTCTGTAAGGTACGTTCGGATTCTGGCTCTCAACTTTAATCGATCTTTCGTGATCTCACATCTGCCGACGTTGCAAAGCGTGTGCCCCACCCCCGCGTGCAACCCTTTTTCCCACGACTTTCCGGAAAATCGTGCGGGCTGATCTGCATTTTTACCGGCCATCTGCCTTGATTTCGTCCCCATTGTCGGGACACGCAGCCAGCTGAACTGCGGACACCGTCTGAGGATTTCGGACTTTGTGTCGGGGGCGAGTCGCTTCGATTTCCACGGTTCTCTTTCCGGACGAAACCGGTGCCTTTTCTGCGAATTGGCAGATGCGTTATTGCACAATGATGACTAATGGCAGCCGGTCGCCGGATTTTCGGATTCTATCTCCCGATGACGTCAACTGAGGAAAAGAGTCGAGCCATTACGGGTCGCGTGACAGTGCGATACTCCGCGAATTTCCAAGTCGATAATATATTTATATCGCGAGAGGCAATTGCGTTTCGATTCCTCTTTCGCGTTGTTCGAGAGAGACAGTGAAGTTTCGAGACCGTGGCCGTGATGAGACATGGATACGTTTCGATGCCAATTTCGAAATGTTCGGAAGCGAACAATTGAATTTTAGTAAACGCCCCCCCTTGAAATAAAAGATAAAAGATATCGCTTGAGAGAGAAAGAAAATTTTAAAGAACCTTAAATTATTCGATATTTAAATTGTTCAAAAGAGAATTAATTTTTCGTAGAATTGTTTAACACCCAGGTAATTGTAAATAAAAGAATGTCACATTTTATTGTAAATAGATAGCACCTATTCGTTGTTTATCTAGAATATTTTAACGTTTCTTACCATCCAAGAGAAATATTAATATTTCTTATTAACATTGATATTAATTTAAATTAATTTCGCGTTAAACAGATGCTGGATGAAAAACATCGTAAATACCTCGCAATTGAATAAGAAAAAAATTACCTTCTTTTATCTAAAGTTGTAAAAGTTCAAAGTCAAAGTATCGAAAAAGACGAACAATGAACGAACGAACGATACGAGTATCACGGTCTATTTGCAAGGGATCTGCGAAGAAGCGCGAGATTTCTATTATGCAGACTAACGATGAGCTCGTGGATTACAGGACGTCCAATAAATGGCCAATTAATAGAGATAATACATTTTCTGCTATATTATAACTATCGAGCCACATAATTGCCAGTGTTGCGTAAATAGTGTTCATTAAAACCACCGTGGGAGAAGCTTCGCCGGTCAGTCTACAGATGTATTAATGATGTAACGACGTCGATTACGACTACGACTTTCGTGTGAATTTGTCATTTTGATAATTATCTCTTTTTTCTTAAATCGGCGACTTACGTAAGCGCGCTATTAACGTACAGTCATACATAAAAATCCACGTGATGGATTAAGATAAAGCAAGAAATTCTTTTTTTGAACTTTTGGACAGCGTTTTCTCGTTTGGATAGCGAAGAAGGGAAAATTCTTCGTTGCTTTATCACGCTGTCACTGTATCGATATTTATTTTCCACACTTACTATCGAAAATGCAGGAGATTTTGAAATTTTCCAAAAATATTTATCGATTATATTTTCTGAAATATTCTCTCTTACTTTAGAATAAATTATTCGTTTTTATTCGAGTTTTTCGTCGATTTGTTACAGAATAGTAATAAAACAACTCTCACACGTAGTGCAGAAAAGAATAATTTTTAACATAGTATTTTATTTTTTACAAAGATTTTTGCGAGCGGCTGTACACGCATACGTTAAGATGACACAACATACGAGAGAGAAAGAGAGAGAAAGAGGGGAAAAGAGACAGACAGAGAAAGGTCAATACCCTCTTTCAAAATTTCATTAAAAGGCAGTTTTACAGCGATTCAACGTTATTAACATTGAACGCGACCAGAGCCGGCTGCCCGTTTATATGAAAAATACCGTGTTTCGCAGAAAGCGTTGGAATTTATATTCAATATCAGAATCGGGGGTACAAATACTTGAAAATCATCGGAGCTAATAAATGCATTAACCTTTCTCATTTTACGTACAATGAACAGCTATTTCAATACGTTTGTAAGTACAATTACCGAAATAAAAGATCTTGCCTTTGCGGTTGCTTGCTCCTTCCGTCTTACTTCCTCCGTGCGAGTTGGAATTACTTTAAAAATATACTTTAAAAAATTTTCCACGGGCTACGCGAAAGTGGTAATCGAAAAGATCAATTGTAGAAATTTCTCGAGCGTGGAAACGTTTCAGATAAATATAAAAATTTATTGAAACGAACGATGCGATCAAGAGAGAGTGGACAAGCGATCGTGAGATGAGTAATTTATTCAAAAATATATTTTCGATGTGTTTCAAAATTCTTAGTCTCTTTATACAAATTTTTAAGTATACGATTTTTTTCGAAAATATGCGAGATACCATAACGAACAATGCGATCGTTACAAAATATATTTCAATATGTTTCAATAAGTAGAATTGCTGAAATAAAAGCAGTTCTTGCTGCATCTGTCCGTGCGAATTCGAAGCCACTTGATAATGGATTTCTACAGATTATAAAAATCTCGATTCCAGTCGAAAGTTGTTGACGAAGATGTTTGAGATGCGATAAACAAAAAAATTTGTTGAAATAGACAACGCGATTAATAGTGAATAGACGAGAATAGTTTTCCGAGGGTTGTTCTACTTAAAAAAAAAAAAAAAAAAAAATAAGTTTCAAAGGATCGAGGCGTTTACATCTTGCGATATCAAGCACGACGCACTTCCGTGTCTATGGAAACTGAGCACCTGTTGTCGACGCTTACCCTTACATTATATACTTACTTTGCTCTGCTTTTATGGCACGCGGCACATACCTACGCGCATAGGTAACGGTAGATGTTTCCACCTATACTAAAAGGAGCTTCGAAGTGAAAGGAGACGAGGATACGCCGCGTGACAGTGTCTCTCATGTCGAAATGAAATGGAAACTCAAACTCGTAGGCAGTTTAAACGTTCAGAAAGTTCGACACCTCCATCGCTCCGTCCAACATTCTTTGCTTTATTATTTCTCTTCAGATAACGCATTGTGCGTAATAGGCCGTATTTTCAAGCAAATAATGAATTATCTCGTTTGCAAGTAAAAAATAAAATATTCAAGATACTGGAATAAATAATTTTAATGTTGCAAAACGCGTAAATAAAAATTACGAAACGCAATGGACAAATAAGTTTATCGATAAGTCAAATAATTTAGAATAACAATAATTGGAAATCTTGCAGAGGTCGTACATTTATCTGAACAAAATCGCGAAATACCAGAATTTTCCGTGACATAACCTAAAAGTTAACTCGAACTCTTCTATTATTTTTCATATATTTTTTATTTCTTATTCTTTATATATATATATATAATTCTTTCTTCGAGAATCAAGATAAAATTGCAGCAATAAAAGACTGCAGTGACTCGCGTCAATGTAACCGCAAAGTTAACATTCGTCGAAAGTTTCTTCGGGAGTAATGTCTCGTTTATTGCGTCGAGGCACGAGAACCGATCGAGAGGCGTTCGAATCTCCTGGAAAATGTCTTATTCATTATTCAGTAGCCTGACATTTTCTACTTTCCCGAGGTTCGAGGAAAGTCGTGTCCCCGCCTCGCTGATGTTTCTCTGATAAACATCCCGTGTTCCCCTCCCCGTTGCTCGGTTGCACCAGCGACCGATTAGCGACCGTTCGTTTCGTCGCCCCTTTGATCGGTTGCTCCCCGAAGATGCTTTGCTGTTTCTTCTCTCTTACGCATATATGTCCGGTAGCAGCAGCCTCGCTCCGAACTTTCTATCCGAGTTTTCCTAGAGAAATTTGAGAGACACTGCGCCCCGCGTCAATAGTACCGTATCGATAGTAACGAGCTAGCTCGGAACGCAGGAATTGTTGCACATTACGCTACATATTTATAATCATACGCAAGGTTATATATATCTAAGCACGCGCCTATATATAGGCGCCACCTTCAGCCATGTATATGCACGTACACGCATTACGTAAACGTACTTGAGCGATGCGACTACGCATAAGGGTGGCTTTATAAAAAATCCTCTAGGGATCGATTGCCGTTGTTGCCATGGATATGGTAATCGCCGTTTAAACATGTCTGCGAGTGTTTTTCACCATGGCGGCGGCCGTTTTCTGTGTCACCATAACTTTTCAACTACCTTCCCGCCATCCGTTTGAAAAGCGAACCGCCGCGAGTTTCAACCATCTCCATCTTCTTTCACCCCTCGTGCCATCGTCTAATTAGGCGTGTTTTTTTTTTTCTTCTCTCTTTTATCAGAGTCGATGACGACGACGACGTTCGTTGGTCTACTGTTTTCTACAAGTGCAAACTGACAGACGAATGAACGAACGAGGAAATTTTGATCGCAAAAGGGAAATATACGTAGCGTTTGATTTTCAGTTTGAGCGTCGGTTGACTGAATTTTTAACTACGTACGTATTTGTATTTGCAATTGAACTTTCTTATTAGCTTGGAAAAGTCAATTCAATTTAATTACGCAAATATAGCATCGCGTCTAATAATAATTGTAACAAATTAAACCGTTGCAGTTTGATTTGTCTGTAGTTTTGTAATTGAGTCTTGTCAAAAATAAACACTCGTGCGAATGCTTTTGGACGACAACGCACAACGCGCAAATATACACCCTCGCGAAACGAAAATATATTGCACAGCCACCCACCCCCCTCACGTATTGTAACTTTATGATGCAGCTAGTGATATAATGCAATGTAATGTGACGTAATCGATAAAATGGACCGTAGAACACTCTGTCAAGCATTCTGCGGATTAATGGCAACATGTAGCACGCAATTAACCCCTTGGTTCACGATTCTTTTTTTTTTTTCAGCAGATATGTATTGGATTACCTGGAAAGTTTATGCCGACTCCTACAGGCGGCGTTTGAATATATCGAAGCACGGGTGAAAGTTAATGGACGCGTATGAAATTCATATGTATTATAATTTGAAAGATTATCTTTTCACGTGCCTTTCGGACAAAGTTTCGCTACAAGTGGTTGACTCTTCGTGGATTGTACGTGTATGTATATATATATATATATATATGTTTCGAAGGACGAAGAAAGATGGAAAGTATCTTCTGTATTTAACGACTTTCTTTTATCGAAGAGAAAAATGTGTTGCTGACACGGTAAATAAGATACGTAATGTTTACAAAGAAGACATTTTATCTGATAGCACCGTTGCTCTAAATGATTTATAGAAGTCTCCAGATAGAAGTTTCGATGTTGAAGATTAAAGATGTTCTGGATGTCTGCTTTTCATTGACAATGGCGTAATCGTGGCCATATTGTATTGTATATTAGAAACAACTTGAAATGTTGTTACGTGGAAATCGATAAAAATATATCATCTTCTAATCTCTTATTCTTCGCATTTATCTAAAAACTTCTTCGACAATCGCTTCGTAAGTCAAATACCTTGTCACATCCGATGACCAATTATTTATTCCAAACATTTGCAAACTAATCGACTTGTTAAAATACGGGATTAACGTTTAATTTTAAAAGAAACAAGTGACTCATTTTCTGTACGTTTCAATTTATGGAGTTGATCAATGAATCACGCTTGTGTCACAAAACTACGAATGACCAAAGTGTAAAATTCCTATCTGTACACGTTAAAATAAAAAAAAAAAAAAAAAAAAAAAAAAAAAAAAAATAAAACAGCTTTATAGCAGAATTTTATAATAGACACGCTTTTGTTTATTTACACATTATGGAAAACCGTTTTCTCCACAAATTCATCATTTTCAGCATTTTGCAAGTTTTGGTAATTCGATTTTCAGTATTTTGTAAGTTCTAGCGTTGAAACGTGAATCTACGTTAACGTAACCAGCGTCAATTGAATCGCAGCTGCAATCTCTGCGCGTAACAGTACAGAAGAAAAGAACATTTATATAATATATCGAGAGTAAATCAACAGATATGCAAAGCAACAACCATCTCGGAGCGTGGGCCGGGCCTCTTCAAAATTCTCGTAACCCCGAGTGAACAATAGCGATCTTGCAAGATCAAGACCTTGCACGGTTGACAAGAGAGAAGGCGAAAATGCTGGGTGGAGGGGGGAGAGGGGAGGGGGGAGAGGGAGAGAGAGAGGGAGAGGGAGAGCCCCCTCTTACTTTCGAAGCAACGGCGTTCCACAACGACGATAAAATTGCAGATAGTGCGCAGAAGAAGAGAGGCGGGGCTTAACATTATTCGTTCTGCGTTGCGAGAACAGCTCGACCTTGAACAATGTTAAGAGAATAAGAAAGCCCGCGGGATCCAGAGCGACCGAACGTTTTCGTTCCACCTCGAGGAAGACCCTGTTGCGTCTCGTGTTTATGTTTCTCGCTCACGCATCGCCGGATCTAATTTATTTCAGAGTGAACCGGCCGCTGAAACCTTCGAGAAGTTTTATCTTTGGAAATTAAAAAAAAATAACTCTCTCTCTCTCTCTCTCTCTCGGTGTTCTTACACTCGAAATGATGTCGACTGAAATAATTTACGTCGAAATCAGAAAATCTGTCACTAGCAAATATTCTGTTTTGGATGAACACAAAGATATTCAAAAATTCGCATAAGGGAGGCTCCACTGTATTAAAATTTACCGTGTAATTTGACGGTACATTGCATGTAATTTTACAGTAGCTTGCTGTATTAATTCACTTGATATTAAATTTTGTTTTGCGACACAAACCCGCAATGAAAATTCCAAAATTCCAAAAAACGGTCTCGAAAATGGTCTTCGACGATGTCAGCGGAGTTTCGATTAAATCGAAACTGCAGAAACTATGGAAACAGGGAGGACCTTCTTTCAGCGTGCTTTTTTCTTTTCTTTGTACAAACTAGATTACGAGTCTATTTCGGTTCCACGAATACCATAAATTTCGACAAACATTTTCTCGCGGCGTCTATAATACGATACAAAGGGCCAGGTTTAAAAAAAGCAACAACGTCCAATCGCTTTCGATTTTAGACGCAGGGAGTGAACGTGAAACTGCGTCGTCATCGAGTTTGGCCGCGCCGAGTACGGACTTGGCTGTAATTTAATTTGAGCTGGTAATTTTTATTCACCAGCGGTGCGCGACATCTCGCATATAATGGAACATTAACCCTCCGCGCGAACATGAATTTCGTCAGCGTGCAAAAGCGTATAAATAGTATCAAATTTAGGTTGCGGTGACAGGCTCGCCGCATACGATACATTTTTTTCTTACTGCTTAACGCAACGTGTCGCTTCAGCGTGTGATTAAACGTTAACAGGCGAACGTTGCTGCGTTTATAAATCAGCTGACGTCGTTCCATCGTCGAAACATTCCCAGTAAGTAAGTGTCGTTTCAATGAAATTAAAGGCAATTAATCGAAGGAGTTGTAGGTTAATTAAACAGTTAACCCCTTCGCATCTCAATTATTCAACAGCCACAAAAAGTGTGCTGTAGATTTTCCTCCTTTTGTTTCCTATTCTGTTTCGCGATTGTAAATACGCGGCCGTGCAACGACCGTGGGAACGCGAGAGGTTCGTCCGGTTCAATCAAAAGATCGTTTCGGTCGAATTAGAGATTAATAAAGGCGAATTGAATAGCTTTAGCCCTCAGACCGACGAACGTGGTACCTGCGAACGCGTTTGATGCGAACACGTGACGATACGATTGAAAGAGACTTCGTGAAACAGACACGTTGATTTATCATTACGAATTTTTTTATATTAAATTAACGACACCGATTGTGTCGCCGATTGTGTCTACCAACTCTGTAATGTGACTTTTGGTCAGACCTCGTGTTATAATAAAATAAAAAATACAAACATCGATCGGTTCAAAGTTGGAAAATTAACACGTCCGTTTTTGATACGTTTAATCGTGGATTTCACGCTCGTCGCTCATTAACGGCAACAACAGATTATGTCGTGTATGACTGGCGTAAAATTGCCATCGATGTCGCGTAAATTTTCCAGAAACAGCGAAAAACGCCGGAATTGTTTATGGCCAAACTTATCAACACGCTTGAACATTGAATAATTATAATTAAAATCGTCGTGCTAAATGTAGGTTGCGACGATACGTCCACCGGTAAACCAGTTTGGATAACTACGAGTAAATAATGTTCATGCAAATTAGTATTTTTACGCACTCGAGTTAAGGAAATTTGTTTCATCTTTGAAATATTCATTTGGGACTGTTTTCGCAGTCTAGTTGTAAATACGGTAGGACTAAATACTCGATCGAATGAATTCTGGCATATTTGAACTTGAACTCTCGCTATATATACAAGAGAAAAAACGTAACGCGGAACTCAGTGGACTATCGCATCAACTACAATTATTACACAAACTATTCTCCTCTAAGTTCACCTCGACACATTTTTTTTTTAGTAATAATATTAATCGGTAAGCTTTGCATTAACTCTCGAGGGAAATGAAAGGTCCATGAAACGAAAAAATGTTGTTCCTCGGTATTTAAACGTTTCTATAATTATCATTCGATTGTCAGGAGCCTGCAGAGAACTCTAGCCAACAAAGTACCAAACACCAGCGACACAGAAACACGTACATGCGTATCTCTAAACTTATTATTCAAAAGTCTCGCAAGATAAAACGCAAGAATGTTTCCTCCTTCGATAACAACTACGTACGTCTCCCACCGAATCGTGGCTGAGACAGGCTGCAACATTGTTATTGGCAATACACCAATGTATTTTCTCTTTGTTACCAGAGTTATTAACCGCTCCGAATCGTATCTGCTTAGAAAGAAGCAGCTATGCTCGGCGAGAGAAGGCCGGCGTTTAACACCGACTTAATGCCACCCATTTATCGGGGAACAATTAAGCAAACGATCAAACGCATAGGCTGATTTACTCGTCCACCGATACACCTCACCTCTGAGCTAGTAAGGCAGCGTCAAGCGTTAACTTTTCCGCGTTAACGCGGCCCTTTCACTCGGGGAACTCGTATGAACTATACCGTTCACGCGTGACGTTCCGACGCAATCGCGGCGCGTATCCCTGGCTCGGGAGCGCAACGCCTAACGCGTGGGCTTCGGGTCGCAAGGATTCTTAAAGAATGCGCGGTACGCGTCGACATTGCTTCGAGAACTTTGCATCGAAACCGCACTTTCGGTTGCGCAACCGTTTATACGTCGCAGATCGCGATACGCCGCGATCGAATGATCGCGCGGAGAAAGCTGCGAAAAGAATCGCCCGATTCGCGCAAATTCCGACGCGTGAGTTCCAGTCGCCGGTTTGTAGGCTTGCGAAAATGTTCGAACGTGTATTGCAGGTACGGTTACGCGCGTTCTGAAATTTTACCGGAGAGACTCGATTAGATTCATGTTCCTCGGAGACGGGAAAAGTTCAACAATATCGAACGAAATCACCTGCTCGAGACGTGTAATAAATTCCTTTAATAGCCTTTCGACGATTAAAGCGTAAAATTTCCACCAGAGACATTGAAAACACAATTGAAACTTTCATTTGCATATTTTACGAAAAATTATTTAAATTATTTAAAAACACGCTGTTTTGCAAAATTATGTCAAAATTGATTATTTTGATAGTTCCAGTGTCAAATACTAACGTCTGCGATATTTCACGAGTAGCCTTGCTCTTATTCGATCTTTATCCATGATCGAATTCCTTCCAAGCCCGATGGAACGTAACGTTTCGTTGATATCTGAATGCTTTCGAATACTTTCAATACTCTACTCTTTAGATCCGATGGAATTATGATCCGTTACATTTACATTGCAATTAACGAGCTAATCGGACAAGTTTTACTCGCAGAGAATGCTCCAACGTGCGTTTCTCCTATCTTGTTTCGAGAGAAGTTTCTCTTGGCTGTACGATAAAAAAAATTTCAGGCAATAGCTGAAATATCGGGAATCGTTGGAAATGCGAAACACGTGAAATAAATTATCGAGTGACGAAATTTTCAAACGTGTCCGATCGAACAGCTGAATGACAGAATTAGGATAGCACTGGCACATTCACTGAACCGATATTGACAACTATCTGTCAACGATGCGGAGTACCAATTTCCTCCAAATATATATATATATATATATATAGCATATCAAAGTAGTTAACAATTGCGAATCGCTTTATCACACGTAAGTAGATTATACAACAGAAAGTTACGATACGTCTTTAGAGAGATTTTGGTACAATTATAAATGTTAGGTGCAACACGACTGCAATTTTTAAAACTGCGAATTTACACCAAACACGATAGTCGTTCGAAGAAAACGTGATTATTTTTTTATCGGGCAAAAGACATTGACACGTGCTGACACAGATAGCTGACCGGACGATTTGTCTTCGCGAAGGTAGGAAGTAAAAATTCTTCGTGAGTTTCACGGCGCAAATCGCGCAATCTGACGCAATTTTCTCAAAGTCGTGTCATCCAGTTCCAGCTTCTTTCGAACCGTGACGGAATCCGGACTCGCGACGCGGCGAACATTTCAAAACTGGCCTGTCCCCGCCCCGCGGTATCTGGTATCTTTTAAATAACCAGTACCTGCAGCGCGGGCTGCAATTTTTCAAATTGCAAACCGCGTACTGCCGCTGATCCATCACGAACGCGTGACCATCTGGATTATTATTTATGCCTATTATAAAAAGGAGACGAGAGAGAGAGAAATGAAGAGAAACAGAAACGAATGAAATAGTATATGCCAAACGATTTATAGCTGATTTCCGCGAAGTGGATGACTCTATGTGCCTGCGAATAATGAACGTCGCGTGAGCGCGCAGACCAATTATTCGAGGAACATCCGAAACGGACATAATCACCGCGCTATCATCCGAGAGATAGGACGCAGAGACGTAGATTATGCACCGATACACACATACACACAGATGGAACGCCGCGCGCGCGCGTGTGTATGTATCGCTGGAAACGATCGCGTGAGTGTTTCTAAAAGGACGACAGTCTGTATGGAAATGAACAAAGATTCGACAGGTGGTTCGCGCCGGTATAAACGCTACAGCGTGAATAAATTCGCATCTTCATTGCGGAAGATAATAACAGAGAGGTACGCGTACGTGTGGTTTCGCGGATGATTTCGAGAATAATTTTTGTTGTTGCTGGATTTCAAGAGATAAATTATTAGAATTATTCACTGTGCATTTCGATTTACGATCTAATTGGACAAAATTGCTTGAAATGTGTATGTACGTGTGTGTGTGTAGAAATAAAGGAAAATTGAGTTTTAAAAAACTCTTCTGTTTAATTCTTCAAAACCTTTTAATATCGTGACTTTTAAAAGTCAAGTGGATTTTTTCTTTTTTTTTTTTTTTTTTTTTTTGACTCAGATTTACAATCAACGTTCTCGAATTCTCAAAAAGCAGGCAATTAGTTTCTTCGTAAATTGGAGCTGTCCAATGTTTGTTTCCGAACAGAGCTCGTCCTACTCGCGACAGTTCCAATCCAAGGTTCGAAATAAAATCCCCGTATCTATTTAGCCTGTTTCGTAAAAGACCACGTCGTTCCTACCTACCATTCTTATTCCATCGCATTAAACAGGGAACTAGCCCACAAAGAATGCCAAAAGAGAAACCAGCGGTCGCCCACACGAGACTCGTGCAACTATGTGGAGGAGCTCGTAATATTCCGACGAATAGTTCCATAAAATGCTAGCGGAATAGAGAAACAAGAAAGGTGGAACAGCCGGTGCAGCGGGACAAAAAAGGCGCGAAGGCGCCCTGAACCGTTTCGAATACGGTCGAAAAATGCACGTACCAAGCGTGCGTGGTTCGACGAAACGTGTATCTAATTATCCGTGGACAATTCGCAAGTAAAAATAAAGGCAAAGATAAATTGTCCAGAGACATGCATCAGCGATCAAGTATCAGTTTGCATTTACAACAGACGTTTATTAAAAATATGTTTTCGTTTGCTAAAAATATGTCTACGGACGTGTCAGTTCGTTTCTCTCTGAACTGAATCTTACACCGACTGTCACCTGTTTAAATTTAGACACACTGTCGTTCGAAAGTTCGAAAATTCCCAATTTCCGATACGCACTTTGCTACTTGCCGAAAACTTGCCAAAACCTTTGCTTCTCTCTGATTTTAAGCTAAAATCGCGGTTGAAAATTACCGATCCTTGTCGCGTCGGTACCAACAGGTAACGACAGATCTGGATGGCCCAAAGTCTCTCGACTGTCGGTCGAATTGGCACTGACGAAGGAAACACGCCGGCGAAACACAGGCGGCAAGGTGGATCCAGCCTGGTGTGTGTGCGTGCGTGTGTGACGTTACCGTGTCGTGGATGGAAACGCAAACTCGCGATATTAGAAGGTGGTGCGCGGAGTATGGATAGAGTAGGAGAGAAGGTGGAGGGGGGCCGAGGAAGAGGTCCAGTGACGTCACGCGCAACCTTGAGCACCGACCTCGGACAACGAGTCGCCTGGTTTATCTATATGCACAGGCCGATGGTTTTCTCTGTGTGCGTGGCCACGGTGGCCGTGTACCGACTGTAAAGGCGCTTGCGCTCTCGCGTGCGCGCCGCCCGGGGCCAGGGGGTAGCAGAGCCGAGCGGGAAAACGCGTGAAAATTCGCCTGGACGTTTTATCGGTATACGGCGTGGGAAACGAACGCCGCGATTAAAGCGGCTCGATAGGTCGCCAAGTCACGGCGAGGACGCCGTTTAATTGATATTTCGAGTCCCGTCGAATTAATTATCCGGCGCCGGCGTGCACTCGTGAGCGCTCGCCGCGCGATACGCTCGTCGACCGAAAACCTTCGGAGCATTTTTCAAAAGCGTCTCCTCCCTCGTCGTTCGCTTTAGCCGAGACGTTTCCACCTAGCGCCGGAAAAAATCGTTTTATCGAGGTACTTAAGCGATAAGATAAATCGAAGCTCCGTACAAGCGAAGAGAGAGAAATCGACCGTCGAAAATTTCGAACGATCGACAGTGATTCAAGGTTATCTCGCGTGCGTCTCGCAGAGCGAAACTTCTACTTAGGCTTAGGAGAACGATTTTTACGAGGAATCACCAGCACGCGCTGGTCTTTCTGGCGAAGAGGCGTAGACAATTCGCGCGAAGACAATTTGCGTGACGTACGAATAAAATGGCAGTTGCATTCCTCTCGATGGCCCAGACGCCATATAATAAAAATAACGGCTCCGTATCGGTCGATTTTAATTGGCCAATCCACTACCACGCCAGAGCTAATCCGTCGTCCGAGATTCCTTTTCCTTCGTTTCTTTCTTCTCTTTTTTTTTTCTTTTCCTCCCGACACGTCTGGCACGGATCATCATTCGTCTCACGTCACCTTCACAAATTTGAAGGCGTAGGTTGCGTTCGAATTTAATTCTGACCAGCCGACAGGCATCTACGGCAAAGTCTTTTTAGTCCGCGAAACTTGAAGAACGAGCAATCCACCAGGTACCTTTGCCTTCGTTCTTAAAAATCAGCGATAACTATAGTTTCTCAATTTTCAGAAAAATTAGTCGTTTCTGTACAAGACTTTCGAGTCTGCCAAAGATCTGCCAACATCTCTATACCGTATTGAGTACAATCGTTCGCTGAGTGAAACGATCGAAACTTTTTTCTCGATTTTTTCTGAAAATTTCATTTAAATCATCGACGATTTGACTGACGATTTGCCAAGGATTATAACAAATGAATTATAATTCTAGATATAGATAGGATTTGAGAAGACAGATTTTCTCGGAGTCGTCTCGCTAAACCGATTCGAAATTTCGTGAAACTCGAATTGCTATTACGCTGGTTAATTAACGAATTGATGGAAACCGTAGGAAAAAGAAACCTCGATCAGACAGATATCGACAAAGTGTCCTAGTTTTGAAACAATCCGCACGCATCCTTCGATACCGATACAACTTTTATGCTGCCGGCATCTCCGGGGAAATTAGCGCTAGCATCCGAAATTCGACGTGTACGTTTTGTACACAGAAACGAGAGAATCCCTGTCTCGTTCCTTTCCCGTGACGCGCCTCTCTCTTTCCATTCTCGAAACTGAAACGCCAGAGGAGCAGAAATGAAACCAATAAAACGATATCAATCGCGAAACAGCGAGGCATCACCAAGTGTGAAACATCGTCGAAGGTCTCAGACGTGAAAACAGAGACGCACGACTGGCGCGTTTAACTGGTTTTCTTACAAAGCTGAATTTTTCGAGAAAATTTTCCCGACGAACGGACAAATAAATTCATGGTTCTGTTTAAAGTAATTTGGAAAGAACTTCAATCTTCTTCGGAAGCTTTTTACGTTTCTAAATTATTATAATTTTCGTAACAAATCTCACAAGTTTAAATCTTAAACGTGAAAACATTTCCACGAATTCTGATTGCATACTTGCATAATTTCGATAGAGGAAAATTTGGTACGCTTAAGAAAAGAGATAGGGTAATCGCAAAAAAAATGTACATACACAGTTTATATCGATACAGAATGAATTTGATTTCGAAAAAAAAAGAAGAAAGAAGAGTTACGAGAATTTGACAATCGTTCAAAGTGTTCGCGCACGTTTTTCACATATCTGACACTCTGTATTTCGTTTGAGGAGAGTTTCGCATTCAGTCGTGATTGATATTCCAGCTTAGAAAGTTCCAACAAAAGTCGATTGTACGAGACAGTGTATTATTGATGAACGGAACGAGGCGGATATTATTATTTTATCACGAATAAAAGGAGTACGATAAGCCGAAAGAAACAAGCGACAGCGAAGCGTCAGTCGCGTATGCGTGTGTGCACGCAACAGTGCAATATCGGTCGCAGTAAATGCGCACGTCGCGATGCAGACGGAACTATAATTCACGTGATTAAAGCTGCACTTTGATCATCTGTTTAGACTGCGTTTGCCACTATCGCGAACGATGTACTTCGCCGAACGTATCGTTACACACAACGAGCCGGATTCGCGGGAAGTACGTAGTCCCGCGGGCTTCTTAATAATTAATCGCACGCAGGATAATATTACGAAACGGAGAAAAAAGGGAGCTGCTTTGCCTTTGAAGAGTTTCTCGGTAGCGATGAAGATACCGAGCTGCCGATTCTGTTTACCAGAACAGTCTACCGGTTGCGTTTGTTGAAAAAACACGAGCGAATTTTATTTTACTGAGTATCTCGAGCATCTGCACCTCTCGACCAACATGACCAAACGAAACTAGTTGCACAATTCTAATAACATTGTTGCCCAAAAGAACGATCGACGATCGTAACGAATTTAAGATAAGAACGAGCTATTTACATAAATCGTGTTGATAAGTAAGATGAAATTAGTGGAGATATATATATTACGCAATTGATAATGTCTTTGCCGTACAAAATTACTTCAGAAAAAAAAAAAAAAAAAAAAAAAAGAAGGGAAGAAAATCCAATTGCAACGGGTTCGGCAGTAATCTGCACGTTATCTACCCGGTGATACTATTAGTTGGTAAATTATTGCGCGAGATAAGAATAAGTGGCGAGGTGGAAATCACGAACGAACGAGTAAAATTTTCATAAAGATGCGTCGTTTCGATTCGAAAGCTGAACCTCTGATATTTCGATCTGATTTGCAGAACTGGATCCGTTTAATTAACGGAAGAAGGAACGCGGATAATGAATGTTCTCTCCGGCAGCGCGAGTTCTTCTCGCGCCTTCTCCGATCGCCGTTCTTGATACGTCGACGAGTCAACGAGTTAATGAGTCGGACGAGACGCGACAACCTGGTGACGTTTCCTTGACGTCTGAAAGATGAGAGACGAGATGCACCGAGAAAACCCCGGAACGCCTGAACCCTGGCGAACATCCTCGAGCAAGATTCGTCATTCGCGGACGTGGACTTGATTCTAGCGTCACCACCGAAAAAAGAAACGGACAAAGTACGCACGGCCCGGCAAAATCCTCGTTCCCGACGGTAAAGTCGCCGTGGAACAACGGGGAAAAACCGTTAAGACCGTCTCGATGGCTTTCCATTCGTACGCTCGTTGAATATATTCGCGGGGAACGGGTTACACGCTGAAAAGACTAAAACAATACGGTTGTTGACAGAAGGAAATACTGAAAGAGCCTGGTATCGGAATGAAACGTCTTTCTGCTGAGAAGACGCAGACTGCAACGTACTTTTGCTCAACGCAATGTGCTATATTTAGACAGCACGAAATATTTTTTAGCGTCCTTTCTTTTTCTTTTTTCTTTTTTTTTTTTTTTTTTTGTCTCGTCAATGTATCGTACGTTACATTTACTGTTTTCAGTTGCAATCTCGATGTTAGAAATCTACTAATCTTTCGTTATAAAACGTCCACTTTTCAAATATCAAGTATGCAAATGATCGTAATCGGGACAGTGTACATCGCTTCGATAATTATTTTAATGGAAGCGGAACGCAAATTACGCCGAGAACAGTGTTTTTTATTTTTAATAATTGCCGGCAAACGAAATCTGAAATTCATCGACATGTAAATTACATTCATTTTCAATACATTTTCATATTAATTAGCTAGTAATCCATCGGTCTGATTCCGTAAGGCTGTCTGCCAAGAAGCTAAAAAAAATGATTCGCACTGCCAGTGTCTCTTTGACGCAATAACGTTTAATTTAATTTAATTTTTTTAAAAGACATAACAAAATTATTGTAAGAATATTGTATATAAAAAAGAAATATTTCGAATAACTAGTCCTTGAAATTCCTCTCCAGTCGTCACCAATTCCGCGAACTCAAATTCCAGATTTACAAATTGAAAATTACCAGACGATTTTAACCATAGATAGTTGACGATAGAAGCACGATCTCGCGCGGGAAAATTATAACGTTGCCAGTCCGCGATTGCAGATTCCAAATGCTCGGCCGCCGAATTACGTAACGTCGCACGCGTTCGCATTATCTACGAAAGTTGCGGGGACGCTGGTATCGAGCCGTGCTGCGACCGATTTCAAAGTTTCCATTGAAACTTATTATAAAATAGAGAGAGAGACAGAGAGAGAGAGAGAGAGAGAAAGAGAGAGAGAGAGAACTGTAAATCATTCTGCCAGCTGTATCGACGCGCCGATGTAATTGCGACGGTGGAAAAAAATGAGAGAAAAAGAGAGGAGCGAGTGTTGTGTGTGTGTGTGTGTAAGAGAGAGAGAGAACGACGTGTAATCAGTCATTATCAGTATCATAAAGTGGCGTGCAACGATCAGCGATTGAACTCGATGACGATATAAAACCGATAATTTCCTGGCCCGCGCCATGTCACTTATGCCGCGTAGTTCCGACATCGGCTAAGTAACGTTGGATAATTTAAATTTGCAAGTCTCGTCGGAATGCGCGGGCACGCGGAACACCAGGTGTGTATGCCTACGTACTCGCGCACGACCGCTCCTTACGTACGAGTAGCAAAATGGCCAGGTACCGTGCACGCGATGCGAAAGACGATAAAATCGCGCTGATCGTCCGCGAGACGAACATGCACGGGCCTGGAAATTATATCGCCGCGATGCAACGCGCAAAATTAATCCAACTTTCATTGGACGCCGAAGGATCTCGTTGTTCTTTTTTCTCCTCGTTGCGCCCTCGGCTGCTGCTTCTGCAGGAGGGATTCTGCGTTCGTACGTCGACCGAGGATAATTATTATCGACGTTTCAATGACGTTTTCACGATTAATCCGAATTTCACTGTTTCGTCGATGAAATTGGAAAAATGGCTGTGTGCGCGCGGCGAAACGGAGACCGAATTGGGGGAGAAGAACGAAATCGGAAAATTTAACAACGACGATCGTTCTCTAAACATAGAACGCTCGAGCAGCCTTGGATCGAAAAATAAAAGAAAGAAAAAAATTCCGACAGTTCAACCGCGAAATGTTATTAAAGCGGCTGGTTTTTAGAACAGACGCAATATACATAAATGCATTTTAAATTTAATCGGCGAAGGTTGCGAGTAAACGGTTGAAAAAGGCCCGATAAATCCGTGAATGTCCGGAACGTTTCGCGCAGGCCTCTTTCTTTCTTTCTTTCTTTTTTTTTTTTTTTTTTTTTTTTTTTTTACGGAGAAAAACGAACTGACCGACTGCGCAAAAGAGTTCTCGAAATTCCGCAGACATACTGCATAAAGATATGCGACGTGCAACCGGGCTACGTTCGAAAAGCCCGGCCAGTTTTGTATTCCCCGTTGTAATACGCGTCGCCGTTTTTATTCGGAACTGCGCGCGACTATTCGTGGAACCTACGTACGCGCGTTTCTCGCGTTGTAACTTTCGAAGAGACAAGAATTTCGACCGATCTTTCCTCTTCTGTAAAATACGCGCGAGAAAAACGCGTCGTTGGTCGTCGAGATTTTTCAACCGCGGAACAGCAAATCGAGACGAGCGAGATTTGCCGAGGAAGCCGTAAAGCATAATTGCAAGAAAAACACGAACCGATCCAAACAAAAGCGTCTGTTGCACGCTCTCGTTTCTCGAAACTCGCTTTCGTTCTGGCGAGTCTGTACCAAAAATATTCCCATAAATATTTCCCACCCAACCTTACCTTATATTTTACCTTTCCATCTTCCGAACGGTCAAACAGTTGCGAGGATATACACCGGGGGAAAAATGTACATGCTACTCACAATTGTGATACGTCTTGTGCAATTTTATAAATTAAAAATAATATCAAGTGATCAATTATAATCTTCATTGTTAAAATTCTGAATACAAGGCACCGCAGTGTGTCTGATCAAGTAGAGCTTTTCCACTTGAACCGTCAACGTCCGATTGTTCAAATAAAATATTTACGAAGAAATAAAAGCAATAAATAATTGCTCTATTTCGTGATAAACCACATCAAGAAGGACATTTTCACTTACGCGATTATTCTCTGATTATTCGAGTGAAATATATAACGTCACATAATGCCAACAAATGAAACAATAAAGAACATAAACAATTGTTACATCGTACCGCGTACCAAATTTCGCGTGCAATAAAATTACCTACGAACAAAGGAACGTCGTAGGATGTCTGACCAAGAATTATTCTTTTTCGCTATTCGGCTGATGTATAATATAATCGTACAAGCGTAACAAAGCGATAAAGATAATTAGATAATCGTAGATAATTGTTACATGAAATTTTGTACAATTGCCATTTTCATTGTTTCCAATAACGCACTACAACCAGCGGTCTCTGATAAAAGATTCTACACATAAATTGCTATACTTGACTAAATAATAACACGATAATATAACATATTGTATCAAGGTTTATTGATACAGTAATTATCCTTACATTGTATAATATATTATTAACATACTGTTTAATATATATCATTCCTCAGCAAAAAATAGAAATTCCATTATATATTTCGTTTCGTCGAGGAATGTTGGTAGTTCCAGCGTTAAAAAATATATTACGCATTCGTTACGATCCTTCTCTTTTTTTTTTCTTTTAATTCCAGGCGATAGTGACGAGAAGTGATCGTCTAGTGACGTCTTGCGACCCAGCGAGAACGACCGAGACGGTTTTTGCGCGTTAACCTTTCATTCCAGACGGAGTATCAACAAAACGGAGAATCACTGACAGACTAATCGCCCATGCCACACGGTGACGTCACTCTCCTGCGTTGCACAGGCGAGCACATATCGTTGCGCCCATGAGCGAGTCGCGCGCATGCGCGCACGCTAGTCAGCGGATACCGAATTTTGTTGCAGCGCATCCGCTCCGACGCGACGCGCAGTATTTCGAAGCGGTTATCCCCGACCACGACCAAAAAAAAAAAAAAAAAAAAAGAAAAAAAATTATCGCGCGCTACTCGGACCAACGTCGTCTGACTCGACTCGATTATTTGTGACATTTATCTTTTCAAGTACGTACATATATATAAAATCATTCTTATATAATCCACAGATAGGTCGCAGATACACGATAGCAGTAGTAGTACGTAGAAACGGGAGTAAATTAAATAACAGACGATGTTAATACGTACAACGTCTGGAAAATTGAAAAGGATTGAAACGGTTGAGTTTCAAATGAACAAGTTGCAAGATCTTGCAGTGAATTGTCTCAGAGACGGAAGAATTGAATCGGAACCACGAGATAACAGTAATCAGTAATTTAAACATACAGGTCTTTACGAATACAGAGACACAAAGGAAATGATCCTGAAACATGCGTAACTCGCAATCAGATCAGTTGTCCTTATAGTCGTTATCCGACGATAAAAAGGGATGATTCAACGAACGAGGCCAAGGAGAGCATTGCCAAAATACGAGAGGAGAAATTGATCGTTCGAATTGCAATCATCAACGTGTTCTTGATTGATCCATCGAGGAATGAAAATATCGTTGTAACGATAATTTGGCTAAATGGTACATATATTTCCATTGCTGCGTGCACACTGGCGCAGCACTCTTGATTACTGTTATTTTTTTCAAAAGATATTAACGATTTTTCGTTTATCTTCCCATTGAAAAACCATCGACCAATTTTAAGTTAATCCTCGTTAAACGTAATGTATTCTTTTATCGCTCTTTTTTTTTTTTTTTTTTTGGTTGCCGAGTTCGTAATGGGCGTAACCGACAGAAAAAGAAAGAAAAAGAAGTTGAGATAACTATGAGTGAAGTCTGAATAATCGAGGAATACAATGAAATGCATTACACAGCGCGTGGCAGATAAATAGAGATACTTCCATTAATAGCTGTTTCCATTTATTTTTCTCTTCAAAGGTATGATTGACTAATTCGTTAAAAATATATCGTAAATATTCTGCTTCAGCGGAGAATGTGAATTTTTTTTAAATAATTTAATTTTACTAAAAAAGAAAAAGCAAATTCTGTCCTGTCATCATAAAACAAACATTGACTTTACGTTTGGTGTTTCTAATTGAAATTAATCAAATATCCAATGAAATCGTAAATATAAAATTTTCGTGAAATATTTGAGTTTAGGTCAACTCGGACTCGACCAAACTGTCAAATATAATTCCATAAATTTTCGCGCGTTTGTGTCCCAGGGAATGTACAATGTAATTAAAAAAACGTACGTTTTTCGTATCCGACAACTTTTAATTTCAACTCTTGAATCAGCCATTCTTCGATTTTCATCCAAGGGTCCAACAAATGAGACGCTACAGTCAATTTTCGCGCGATTTATTTATACACGATGAAAAAGTCTACGAATAAAAACGCTTTGCAATAACGCGTCAAGCATCTCGAGCGAGCCGCCGCAGCGTGTTTCGTTTTTTTTTCGCGCGGAACATTTTTAGCGAATTCTACGTCGTATTCGGCTTAAAAATAAATGCGGCGAAACGAGCGACGAAGGTAAAGAGGCGACGACCAATATAGCTTTTTGGACGGCACGTCGATCATCTATCTCGAGCGATCGAGACCTCGGAAACCTCCTCGAAGCGATTAGTCCGATGCCCGATCGACACGCCGCTGAAACGACAAATGGGCTCCTTGATCTTTGAAATGAAAGCGTCAGAAAATTACAGAAACGAGTGTTTCGCAATCTTTTTTTATCAACTCGCGCGTCCGCGATACTGCTCCACCGAGTGGTTGACGTGCTCGTCAACGATGACACGGCGCGTTGGTTTCGACGAGTATCGGGCGTCGAAGGGCGCAACGTTCGAGCCAGGAGCGTAATGTCACGCAGCGCTGCTGCTGTGAAACGTCAAATTCGGCAGGCCAAGCTCGTCGTCGAGCACGATACAACACGCGATAGCGACGCGCGGGCGTGCGCGTGCAAATAAGACATTTGGCACTGACTGGCCGAAAATACGCGCGATCGGGCGATCGTGCAAGTGGCACGTGTGGCGATACGATACGCTGACAATGTAGCACAGATACCAGCTGTGTACTATCTACGGTCTAGAGGCCAGCATAATTAGGAGAGGCGGCCGTTCAATTAAAAGCAGCGCCTCGTCGAGTTCCTTTGCTCCGTCGAGTGTCGGAAGGACGGAACGACGTCTCCCGGAGAGATCGTAAAACGAGCTCGTTTTCACACGATCCTCGAGCGCGCGTTCCGTGCGCCGATATTCATGAATTTCATGAAACAAGGAGCGCGTATCACAGCCTGCATCTATATCCTTTTCTTTCTTTTCTTTCTCTTTTTTGTTTCTGGGGTGTTTGAGAGGTGTTCTGCGTTATTAAGTTAAATCGCATGATAATATATTCTTCTCGGATACTTGTAGCGCGGATATTCATAAATTTAATGAAATGGAAGCAACTCTCCTTGTTACACTGACCGATCGGTTGTTGTTTTTTGTGCGGAGAGTCGCAGTTGCAATGTCACAGCGCGTAGATACAGAATTGGTCACTTTCTCGACGGGAATTTTAAACATCTAAATGCAAGCATCTAAAATAGCCGCCACGTTACAAAATTTTGTTGATTCTACATTGAAGAATTCGAGAAATGTTGAACTGATTTAATTTTGTTTCTCGAAGCGTGCTATCTTGTACAGCGTACTCCTCGAGCCAAGTGGACTGACAAATATTTCATTCAACTTTGAGGAACAAACAATTTAATATTAGAATCGCGAAACAATTTATTTGTCCCCGTGCGACGGGGTATCTTTTGTCGTTGCAATTGGCTCGCGCTTGCAGCCTGTACCGACGCACGAAATGTATTGTGTTATACCTCGAGCTTCCCGAGAGATTTCTGCAATTTCAACGTGTTTAACGCCTCTGTTAAAAAGAATCGGCTACTTCTGGATTCAACTTGGCGAACTAGCAATTAAAGGAGACGTTGCCTCTGATCTCTCGCGTTCATAGAATCTCCTGTAACAGCCCCTGTCGCGAATTACGAACGACAGATTTCGTACGTCGATGGAATTCATTCATCAACACCGTTGGACACCGATTTTATTAATTAGCAACTCTCTGTTGCGTGTTCTGCGAAACGTGTGACATTTCTTTAATTAACGAACAGCGTCGTTATTACCAACAGCCTATGTAGGAAAGACGCGTCGGAATAAATCATCACGTTGTTACACATAAATCTTGCAGGAATAACGAACGACTGAATTTGCAACTGCGTAAATTTACGATAAATATTTTCCAGTCTAGTTGCCTGCGTCGATCCCAATTGAAAACGCGAAACGCGTCTAGCCGACTGACGCGGCAGATTGACACCTCGTGTCGTCGTTGCTCGTGTCTAAGTTACTGAGTTGCACAAAGGAAAATAGGCGAACGATTAGTCAGGCATTTCTATGCAAAAGAAAAGGAAAAAAGAAGAGAGAACGAACAAGAATGGAATTAGTCTCAGCAGGAGTCGATTTCCAACTCGGATTGCAAAATATCTTTTTGGCGCAATCTGATTAAATCCGTATTAAATTCACATTATTCGACTTGTCTATAAAAATTTCACTATAATCTATTTCATCTCGCAAAGGCAAATTACTTCAATTTCAATAGGGATCAGCTTTTTGAAAATACTAAATATACAAAATACTAAAATTCCTTTTAGGACAATTTCTTTAAATAACTTTTATTATTTGTTTATAAAAATATTTATTTTATAACAGGGATTGGTTTCCAATTTAGATGGCGAAATATTTTTTGCAACACTAATTACATTTTGTTATTTTGAAATACCTATTTTCGAATTCCTTGTCAAGGCTTGTTTTGCTTTTGCAAAGAGATTACACGATTGGCTATATACCTGTTATACTTTGCTGCAGTTTCTAAAAAACCGATAGCCGATCGCCTACTAATGAACGGAAGGCAAAGAACGTCAACATATTATACGCGTAGCCATCTAAAGCTATTTGGCGCCTAAATTCTTCAGCTCCCTCCCACCTCGTAGCTGAATAAATCACTATCGAGAAACGAGTCCCTCGGGGGACTTCCATTCATTTCCGCGCGCAAACCGATGGAAGTAGTCCCAGCGATTGCGCGTTCCGCGTCCTTGAAATTTGCCTCATCACGTTCACCAGCGGCAAACCAGCGCTTTCCCGCCTGAATAATTTGCAATTGCGGAATTTCAGGAATTTCTTCGTTGCCCCTCCTTCCCTCCTTCCCCCCCTCTCCACTGTAAATCGCAATTAAACCGTGGACGTGGACAATTCCAACGAAATCCCGCGCGGTATGGAAAGTATTACAGCGCGATCGTAAAATCAATCAACCATTAACCTTTAAAGAAAAACTCCTTCGAGAGTTCCCTCTGCAAAAACAGCTATCCTGAAACTTTCGCGCGAGAGCGCAGATTGTTCTTCGTGCTAGCTCCATCGGAGAATTTCAGTCTCGCCTCTCGACTAGTTATCTTTCCCCGATTATCTAATTTCTGGTTACTTCATTCCCGATTCGTAGGCTATGAACTTTCGTACATTTATGGGAGATTTAAAAATGTGAAAAGATTCGCAGAATGCAAATGACATGCAAATACTCAGTGATAATTTTTAGCAGCAATTAATTTCTTTGATGAATTTCTGATCTTTTCTTTCTTCGCTCGTTAACAAAAATACAAAATTGCACAAAAATTCGTAAAATAGTAAAATTCGTAAAATAGCACTGACTGCTACTTAACTTTGGTAGTGGTACGACCAATTTGCAATTTTTCTTAGAAGACAATGCATTTTTAAAATTTTAACGATTTTTCGAAAAATTGTTTTTTTTTCTATTTCAACGCTTCTGACGGGAAAATTTTATACTTTGGTCGTCGAAAAAAAATCGTAAATCGTGCAAGGATTGTTGTTATCGTTACGAAACGCTGAATTGCGTGGCGCGTTCGCCAGTGGTCGAAGAAACGAAATTCTAGATCGTGGCGATGCAATTTTTCGACCGGTGCCGGGCCGCGGCGGCGTGCAACGGTAAACGACGATCCGCCAAACACACGACGTTCCTTCTTCCTCACTTTGGGCAACGAAGGTCCGATTACCTGGGCCCCCACGGCCAGGTATCGAATGGCAGAAAAGCTTCGAGACAGGAAAGGACACGACACGGCGAATTATTCGGTGCATTAACTTTTTTCGTGGCTGGACGCGATTTCAGGTTTTTGATTTGGCGGCGTATAAACGAGCCGCGCGCAGTAGCCCCCCGGTAGAAAGAAAAATCGAGAAATCTCGAACGAAGCCAGAGAGGAGCACGAAACGATATTGACGATCGTATTTTGTTAAACGATCCCTTTCCTTTTTTTTTTTTTTTTTGTTTCTTTTCACTTTTCACGAGCCTTTGCCAGTCTGCGTCGTGTCCGCGTCCGATTAGTATGCTAAATGTTTAATGAAACGCGATTAACAGCTTAAACACGTCTATGTTGCAACCTGTAACAACGCGCGTGTGATTTTTATCCAAGTAGCAGACGCTCGTTAAATTGAAGAACGCAATTACTAGTCGTTCTGGCTTATCAGCCAGTCGGATCACGATGCCAACTTTGCTTCATTTGTCACTGTCTGGGCAATGTAATTTCTTTCCTCCTGCGCGAGGATCTCACCAGCGGCGAGGAAGACGATTCGACGGCGCGATCGGAACGTGGAAATATCGGTAATTGCATCTTACCCAATTTCTTTTTCTTTCTTTTTTTCATGAATTTCACAGCTTGATCTTGACCCCAAAGAGGTCTCTCACCCTCTCACCCTCTCACCCTCCGGCATTGAAAGAAGATACGAATTCAGACTCACCTGCAACAGAAACGGAAAATATAGATATATCAAGTCCTGCGAGGGGACTGTTCGTATGGCTTGTTACGCGAGGAAAAATATTCATAATGATAATGATAAGGTGAAGCGAGCGTTTGCAAGATTCTACTCGTAGAGATATAATTAATTGGTTCAGTCCAATTATCACGTCGAGGAATATCGACGTTGAATTATACGACGCATAAATTGCGTCCCACGAAATTCGAGAATTGATCACCGTCCACGAGGACGATCCTAATCGCGCGCGAGGGTTGCCAACGATATTTCCCTCGAGCGCAGGTACCGACGCAAGAAATCGCGAGGTTACGCGCATCGAGGATCGAGGATCGAGGATCACGGAATGAACGTGCTCGATCGAATTCGGGAACCGCGCCAGTTCCAGGAACCATCCAGTCTTTCACTTTTCAATTTACAGCGTGAGGAAGGAAAAAAAAAAAAAAAAAGAGCCCGATACGAGCTCGTCTCCGCTCGTCTACCCCCGAGTAGCGCCACTTTCTCCGCAGCGATCGAGGGCACTCGCCGAGGGGATGTAATCGCACGGTAATTTCCTCGGTGAGTTTTCTTACCCCTCGCGAGAGGACGCACTTGGATCGAGCCCAGTTGGCCGCGATTCTTCGCTTCTCGCTTTTGCCAACAAATGCCATAAGGCAGCAGCTCGCTACAAAGCCTTGTTACTTTGCATTAACGCCGATGTAACCTGTCGATGACCTTTTCCCCCCTCGGCGCCGAGAAGAGCCTTAGAACTCGTCAAGGAGCAAAGATTCCGAATCGATTTAAAGGTGCTCCACGGTGGTGATGGTGTTGTCGTGTAAAAATAGAAAACGAGGGAAAACGTTGCCACGCTGGCGCGTCGCCTCGTCGTTTTCAACCCCCCGGATTCAACAATCCCGCTTGATACGAGAATTTCGACGTTCGCGTACGCTTCTTCATCTTTATCGGAACTTTTTTTAAATTTTTCCAATTCTCTCATAATATTTAAGATTAAAAAATATTCTCAGTAATTGAAAGGTATTCTAAAGTGACAAAAGGGACAAAAGAAGGAACAAGTGCGGTATTCGAAATGTAAGATTTAATTGGTTCGCGTCGTGCATTTCCAGCCATCTCAGCACCTGAATCCGAATCTAATGTAATAATGCAAAGTTACGCTTCCCCGACATTGCGGGCTTTACTTCTAACGTAGCACCGATATTACAGCAACCTTTTAACTGGCTCGGAAGTAAAGGATGTCCCTGAAGCCGAAACTGAAGACCGTAAAGTGAGGATTAAGTGAAACAATGTAGCACGTGGAATTCCTTTTACGCCACATATTCAACAGAAACAACGTGGCGGAAATTGAGGTTTCAGCAAACGCTGTTTGCTCGGCTACACCTTGTGCAGTTTGTTGTTATAAATTTGACCGGTGTGGAAGAAATTGAACCTGACGATAATTGGCAATTGTTCGTCGTGCAATTGCCATCTTTTTGATCGCACGAACCAAGAGACTTCCAACGTGGAAAGAAGCCATAAAATTGGTTACACAGCTTACACACGCTCAGACATGAATTGCAACTTTTACCTTAACACTAGTTAAGTTATCTAGCTTCCCGCGAGTTGCACTCAACTAGCAGAAGAACGGAGCTACTGCACTTGCTAGAAAATTGTGGAAATCGTGAAGCTCGTGATCGTGGTGGAATGTTCGATCCGTGCCGTTTGTTTGATTAATCAGCGCAATTGCGTGACACTTCAAGGCTCCTTCTCGAATTGTAAATGTGAAATGTTGCAAAATTATTGCTCATCGTTAGACAGAAACGAAACGAGATGCAACTTGTCGCTAAAGTGGATGAAACGAGACTTTAAAGCGAAAGTAAAAATACGACGATCGAGTAATAACCAATTTCGCGCCACGCGCCGAGGACGCGAAAAGAAAAGATTACACAAAAGAAAAGAGCTTTATAAGACGTACGAGAGAGGAGAAGCGCGATAATCGCGTAAGAATCGCATTCTGTTAAACACCTGCCGCCCAGCGATATCCTCGAGCCAAAAGGATAAGACGCGTTAAAGCAAAGTGGAACGCTCGAGTATAACGCTGCCAGCGGAAACTTTAAATCCAAGTTTCCAGTGGGCGCTGGACTTCCACCGGGTTGCAGGGACGCGTAAATCAACCCCTCGGTTCGCGCTGGCCGACCGTTGCTTTATCGTTAAAACACCGACGCGGGGACTTTGGGATCGTGGCGGCAATTAAGACGTATGTCACCCGGGCGATAGCAATTTCACGGCTGCTTCCTCACGTTCGGCCGCGTAATTCTGCGAAACGCCGCTGACACGCGAATTATATTCGCGGGAGGAAAATTCGAGCGAGATTCGAAACGGCGCGGCGACAAAGCCCCGTCGAGCAAAAAAAGAAAAAAAGAACCCTGCCATAATTTCAGATCAATAAGTTTTACGAGATCTCGCTTCCCCGGCCGTCGTGTTTATTAGATTTTATTGGACATCGAATTTTATTAGATTTTATTTAACATCGTATTAAACATCGGCCCCCGGTGTAATATCCCGAAACGGACGCGGTCGTTTGCTCGCTGGTTCGCGCGCAACCCCCATCCCTTGCTGTCGCGGACAGCAATTCGAAAAATAGAATTTACGATCGAATTTTTCCTCTATTATCTTTCCGTCTGTTTTTATCCTATTTTTTGCCGCGGAGAAATTGAAAGAAAGAAACGGGACATTATACAGTGTCTTTATGACGTTTTAGTCTGTAGAATCGCTTCGAATCTAAACGCTCTTGAGTCGACCAAAAAGTACTTGCGTTTTCTTCTAGCAGATGCGACCAGCTTCATTTTAAAACAAAGCAGATTCATCGCGTGATCTGATACCTGATTGTTCCAGCTTGTTCCAGTTTCGGAAAAAGGAAATGCATCGATTTCGTTGACGATTTTGTGTTTCGCGTGCTTCCGAAAAAATTATCCGGTCTGTACGGCAAAGAAATCTTGAAACTCCACGACAGCGTTGGAATTTGTTTGCTAAATTTCACTGACTAGGATATCAAACTAAAAGAACTTGAGCTATACAAATACTCTTTCGTTGTTCAAATCATGAGTGGATCGGTGGATCAGTCGTTGCTACATTGTACCTAAGTACAATACGTTTCGACAACGAGAGTATGTTTGCACGCCACAAGCCACTTTCGACCAAAAAAAATTCGGAATCCTCGCGAATCCTCGCTGATTTTCACCGTGATACGACCACGAGCAGAGATCTGTCGCATTTACCGAATATGTCGTACGTACATACTTTTGCACATCGTGCTCCGCATCTGACGATAGAAGTGCATAATCTACCGATTGTAACAATCCCCGTCGGGGGGAGGGGAAAAAATCCAACGCAAACGCCGCAAAGGAGGGAGGAGGGGGGAGAGGAATTCTCAGCGTTAAGATACAGCGAATTTAAACAAACCTGGCACGCATAAAGAGAGCACGGGGATTCTTGTGCAGTATATTATCGCGCCGTTCCCAGCCGAAATGCAACAAGTTGCCCATTCGGCCCGAGTACCACCTTCTCTCTTTCTCTCGCTCCCTCTCCTCGCTCTCTCGTTCTCCAGTCGAGAATCACACCACGCTAAAATACATCGGCAAACGCGTAAACGCGTACACACACCAACGCGCGTCTCACCTGCGAACGTGTTACGCCTTGCACGGATTTCGCGAGGCACGTGAAAAGCGCGTTTTATCGCTAATTCGGCCGACCTTTTCTTTGCCGCGCACGTTCGCCGATTCGTTGTCCAGTGGGAATTCGTTTTTCACCGCCAAAGCGACGAACGGAATCTTCCCTCCTTGGGGACGACGATAATTCTCAGAATCTGCGTTTCTTGGTTCGTCGTTCCTTCTTCGACGATAATCGAAGAAGCGAAGCTCTATTAACAACTGAACTGAAAAAAAACACTGCGCCGTTGAAAATAAATTCCGAGACACGCGTTTTATTTAATTTAGAGTTGTAATTAAAAATTTGGGAATTACTTTGCAAGTGTGCTTCGAGTGAAATGTCTCGTCGTCAAAACTGAAGAGTATTCCACGCATTTAATTGAACTAAATGCATCCAAGTAATTCGATCGTCTGAAATATAAGAGCATCGTGTCACTATTTCTGATAAGTGAAGAAACAAAAAAAAAACTCTATCAAAAATTCCTCGATTTTAACCATCTTGTTACACGATTGTTACACTTGGAATTGTAATTAAAAATTTGAGAATCATCTTGCGAGTGTACTTGTCTCTTTACCGTGACTTGTGAAACGTCTCGTCATCTAGCATTTGGCAAAACTGAACTGAATATTCCGCGCTAAACTAAATCAAGCGTATCCGAATAATTCGATCGTCTGAAACATAAATAGAACGTGGTATCGCTATCTCTGTGACAGTGCGTATCAAAATGTGGCCACGAATAAACCGCGAAACCGGAAATCTGTGAAATCTCGCGGTGCGACGACAATTATATTTTTTCCTCTCTCTTGTCACACTAGAGGAGCGGGTAAGATATGGTATTTTCGAGTAAAAGTGTTCAATCTGCACATCCGCGTGTCTCGACGATTTCTCACGAACGACGAACGACGAACGTGTGATTTCTAAAAATTTTCTGTTCCAAGCGTGTGTGCCGTGTATCTTACCGCGAGCAACTTTCCGAAGAAGTAACTTTTTAAATCGCTCGCTAAAAGATATTATCTCCGTTCGATTTAACCTACGGCTAGTTCGTTACAGGCCGAGATAATTTCGTAAAAGCTTATTCGTGTTCGTGTTGGACTCGCGAGACGGTGCACGGAGCAATTACGGAATTTATCACGTTTAATGGAACGTAGACTAAACGGGCAGATTCCGGGTACTTTCGATCGTTCGTCCGAGCTTCTGTAATCAGGAATAAGTCGGAAAAAGTTGCCTCGCGTCGCGTACCAAATAAAGCGACCAACCAGGAGAGCTCTTCCAGCGGCCAGCCGAGCGTCAAGTGCAACGTATGTCATTGCACAAAACGGAAGGAGAAGACTGTTGACAATCGGCAGACAGGAATATCTCACAGTTGCAATTAGCGATAACTAACTTTCGAACCGTCTTCGAAAACCGTTTGGGAAACGGTTAAAGTCGCAGAGTCAAAATTATTCGACTCGGTCAGCTACGAAGGAACGAATTCTCGCGAGCACGCACGCTTATGCGCGATAGAAGAACGACGGACGGTTCTCGTGGAGTACGAAATTACAAATCAGCTTTCACGAGCTCGACGTTTTGACTCGAGATCGTCGTTGTTCACAGTCGGTCGCGATCGCGAATTGTTCAAAGAAATCGTAAATTATTTCTCTTTCCAAATTTTTCTCTCAAAGACGATAAGAATTGAACACGTGCTTCTATTCTCGTTCGACTTGACTCTTTCTCGAGTGAAAATTTGTTATCGGGCATTTTTCTCCCATTGATTCTACACTAACTTTGTTCCACTGGCCTGATCCCCAACCGGATCGTATCGTTTTATTTGTATCAGTTATTATCGTCAGGCTCGAACAGTAATTACACCTGCAGCTGCAACTACTCGAGCTATCTTTTCCTTCGCCGCTGTGAAAAATTATTTTTTACGCAGTTTACGTTTTGCGACAAAGACGTGCAAAATTATCTTTATTTGTAATAAATTAATAATAGCAATAATAATAATAATAATAATGTTACTCGATCGTAAACGAAATTATGGGCGAAGAATTGAAATATAAATTGTTTGTTTTTCTTTCTTTTTTCTTTTTTTTTTCTTTTTTCACAAACGCAACGTGTAAAGATACGATCTAGCAATATAACTTCCCATTTAAACAAACTGAAAGTCGGCGCGAATTTTATTTAAACGAATGGCCCGATCTGATTTCCAACTGGTAAATAATTCTATTCAACGGCGAGCATAAGTGGATTTTCATAAACCACTCAATGCAATTCCGTATATACTCTCGTGCAACTTTATTATCGTTCCACATGATTCTCTTCATTCCGCACCTCTCTTCTTTTTTTTTCCATTATATATGGCAAGTCGTATAGTAAATACCGTTGCGTGCCATCAATTACAATATCCTCCCCCCGCGCGCATCACAGGAATTCCACAGGGACAAAAATATTTCGCGTAAAACACGTCGAACACGCCCGCGCTCGCCGCGTCCCAACTGTCCCCCGCATTCAAAATTCTAGTCGGGCGTTCAATCATTCGAGCAATGCTTCAAGTGTCTCGACAAAATCCGACTTTAATACCTCCGGGCCGATTCAATTTTTGTTTTCCAGCCGCACTAAGTGGATACGCACTTCGGCGAGATCGAAAAATCAATTTTTTCAAAAAAATACTTTCCTAAACGAAACCGTGATCTCTCTCTAGTGCGTTTCAATAAATTTTGCGCGTCGATACCTTGAAATTTTGAAAACGATATTTCGAGAAGGCAACGAACGACGCAAAACGCGAGTAGACAGGGTTTTGAAGATTGAAACAACCTCCTTCCTCTTTTTTTTTAAACACTGTTTTTCAATTACTGTATTAATGTAGAGTAGAAATTTTAGAAAACCGGAGAGCTTCGAAATTATACATTTTACCCCGTTCGGGAGAAAATTCTATTTCTACAAACACTGCCGAGGCAGTGTTCGAGCAGAGTTCGAGCTTTGTTTCGACTGAATCAAACGAACGAAAGCTTCGAGTTGAATTAACAAAGATCGAAGGATCGGAAGTGCCGATGAGAGAGTCGTCGAGAGGATGGCGAGGACTCTCTGAATGAGATTCTTAGCCAGCTAAACAAAGTACATACACGTACGCGTATATCGCGCGAAACGTTCTTGCGGCCGATTGATATTTTTCCAAAGGCGTCAAGGTGACCTTTCGCGAGGTTCGCGTGGTTCGCGAAAACCTCAATGACCACGGTTCGGTGATAAAGCGTCGTCGAGCCGCTGGCCAAGAATAAAATACGCACACGAAGAGAATGCGGTTCGAGCCCGAACGGTGGACGTGGCAACGGTGGTCAGAACGATAACCCCTGTGAAGACTCGAGCGATAAAGAGCCGGTTATCTGCGAGAGCTGGTTATCGTCTTCTCTCTCCCTCTCCTCAACCCCTTTTTTTCTCGCTGTTGCTTCTCCGTCTCCCCGTTATCCCCCACCAATCGCGCTCGTCCGTTACACTCGCTCGCTCGGTTTAGTAATCTGCCCGCCAATCACGTGCCATTTGTCAAAATTGCCGGCCGGCCGATCTTTCGCATTAAAAACTGTCGAATTTCCGGTCCTGGCGAGCAACGACGCTCCGCGCTTGCTCTCCATCCGCGGGAAAAATCGCTCGAAAAACCGACGCTTCGCGATGAAAAGGTAACACTGTCCTTGCTCGGTTACTACATTCGTTCGTTATTTGACCAACGCTTTTATAGCCAGGCGGCAATTAGAAAGATTAGCCGGCTCGCACGGAGGCACGTGTACGTGGAAAACAAACTGTAGGTACACACGTCACTTCGTCGCAAGAACCACAATCGATTTAAAAAATCTTGGTAATTGACGACGTGCCTGGTTGGTATAACGTAATCGTAATGATGCTTCCGTGAAGCAGGGTGAACTTATCGCAGCGCAATTTTAAGGTAGACTCTAGAAAACAATCGATTAACAAATACGTATATAACTTCTCAACGCTGAATGCGTCGATTCGTGTGCGTATTGAACGATAATGAGATAGTCTGACAAGCGTACCGAGAGTACGCTGTACAAACGTTCCGGAAAAACGCGGGAAAATGAACGATCGTTTTTACAAGCGCGGAAGAGTATCCGTAAACTGCAACGTATTTAACAATACGTTCGTTCACGAACGCCGCGAACGTTCGCCTCGAAAAGCGAGTCGCAGCAACGCCCGACGTCGAATACACGTGAACCGGGGGATCGATCCGAGGAGCTTATTACGCTGATAACTCGGTCGATATAGGTAACAACGTAATAAATATCGCGCTGATTAACAACCGACAATGAGACTTTTATTGCGGCGCAAAGACGCTGTCCGATATAATCAGCGCAACGAATCTTGCCGGTTTAGTTTCTGGATTTTATTTACCCGGCAGGTTAACCAGCCAATTAAACAGTGCATTGTCGAGCACGTTCCACCGACGAGTTTAATTATACGTTTCGGCCCCCGGTGTTTGAGTAATCGCGAACACGCTTTAATCGATTCGCCGATACAACCTTGTACGATTGCCGCCGGTTCGTAACGTTATCTCGTCGTAATTCGCGCGCGCGTACGCACGCGTGTGACTGTGCGCGTGTGTGTGTGTATCCGAGGCACATTAGTTGCATGGCGCAAAAGATGAAACGGGAGAGGAAACGAATTTAAAAAGGAAACGAGAAAAAAGACAGAAGAGAGAGAGAGAGAGAGAGAGAGAGAGAGAAACGCAATTACAAATTGATCTTCGTCTAACATCGTACTACTCGCGCGTCTGAATATCAGTACATATCCCCGCGCGATGTAGGATGCTGTTTCACGACCGTGCGTGACAATCGACGTACAATTAATCGAGATTCTCTCGACCATAAATAATCGCACTGACAGCGAATTGCGCGGAAACAACGTACGTGCGCGGAAAAAAACATTTATTAACAACGCAAACCAGCCTCGAAACTTCACGCATCTTCCGTGATATGGATACTTCTCGCCCGATTCTCGATTTACGTGCGTGTGAAAATGCGTGTGTGCGTTTCGTTCGTCGTCGCACTACGCGCTATCGCTCATCCTCGTTCGTTTCAGATTAGCCGGAACCGCGAGAAGAAAAAAGCTGATTATTCCTTTACATTATGTTAATCACGTCGCGTCTATCCTTTACGTAAAACGACAAAGATCAAATGTTAAAGGGTCGTATGCATAAGGAATGCCAACGATTTATCTCTAGGCCTTCTCTCGCGCCGAAACGTTTTTTCAGTTGCGCCTGTGATAACTGCACCACGATATTTTCTCGAGTGGCCGATAGCGCCGAAACTTATATGCTCGAAACGATTCGCAATTGAAAGAGAAATGGAGACGCCCTTGGACAAAAAGATGGCACTCTGTCTCAAGGACAAACTGTCAGAACTTTGGAAAATCGAAAAATATGTAACAAATACCTAATAATAGTATAGTTGCTCACGTTAATATTCGGACTAAACGTTGAAACTGTTACAATTTCGTAAAGCAGAATTAATATATTTTAAAACTTGAAATCTCCATCATCTTCAAAGTGCATCAATTTTATTTTAACAAGATGTTTTTGCAACAAAAAGACACTTTTTGAAAATATCGCAAATTATCACAGGGTGCGAAAATATTGAAACATTCTTTTCACAACTGAATCTACAGTGTATTTGAAGGTTGAATCTCTTAAAATCTGATGATTTTTTGACAGTTTTTTGTAATTTCATCGAACTCTGAACATTGGACGAACACAATGCCGAATATGTCGCAATTTTTTGAATTGTTAAAAAGTCCGAATATTAACATGACCATACCAACGAGCCGTAGCTTCGAAATTCCTCGTGTTTATCATCAATAGTTGCGAAATACGGTTGACGAAACGATGGCACACCAAACTTTTCCTCAATATGTTTTAATACATTCTCACTTTCAACATTGGTGCGAATAAAGTGTCGTTATTTTCTAAAATTACAAAAATGAACAATTTCAAAGTTGAAGCGAAACGAAACTTTTCAATTTCGAAAGTTGCAAGGTCCGTCAACACAACGACCGGAAGGTGATTTGTAATTTATTGAAAAATGTGAGCAATTAAGATACGGAGAAAAGGTAGTGGGAAAAAATTGCGCGTCGCGTTGAATTCCTCGCTCGGAAAATTGGCGCGAAATCCGCAAGTGTTAAATACGCGAAACTTAAACGGAAACGTTAACGAAGAATCGTAAAGATTCTTCAAAGATTTGGCGAAACGATGTAGTAATATGCTGGAACACAGAAAATGGAGGCTTGGATTCAATTTTTATTATCGTCAAGAAAGGGAAAAAGTGGCACAAGCACGACGTCAAATGAGTGGAGGTAGCATTGCGCTGTGGGCCAGGTATCGGATATAATGGGAAAACATTTAATAGTCGTTAACTAACGAACGAACGAACGAACAAACGCCACCATCTATCGTAATTTGATTTAAGATCAAATTAGCAAGTGCGCAGCATATATTGCCATTGATAATTTTATTCTCTTCCAGCGTAACAATGTTGCAATTCAAACCATGGAATAATTTATGCAACAATTTAAAATTATTATTTTCATTCGACCTTTCAACATCTTAGTTTTAAATTGGCCCAATTAAATGCTCTCCAAATTTTAGCGTAGTTTCGCAGATTTGCAACATTGTGCTTTTAGAAATTTGAACGATCTTTGCAAAACGAGATGAATAAAGTCTGAATTCTTTATAGTATTGTAAACGCTTTTTTCTTTTCTTATTTCTTGCATTTTAATTTCTCTGATACAGTTTTTATACAGTTTTAATCGCCGGCACTTTAGTGCTAAATATCACTGGAAATTATTGGGATAAACTCGTGGACGCGGTGAAGAAAATATGCATGGAAAATAAGAACGGATCAAAGCATTACTAAATAATAAAATACGCTGTGTCTTTTGTTTAATTTAATCGACAGTGAACATTGTAATTTTGAAAGTCATTTTACTGTCATTTCACTGAATATTTGATACGTTCTGTATACAATCGATACAAAAACGAATAATGGAATTTCTACTTTGCTCATAATTGTATTATACTGCGAGGTACTGTGAACAAAATCCTGAAAACCATTCACGAGAACCACACGTGTGCTGTCTTTTCGTCCAAGGCTTTTAGAAGAAAATAAATGTATTTACACAGCATTAATTTCGTCAATTAGAAACTGTGCAGATTACCAAAATACCTACGCACGAGTCTAAAATTTGAACAATTCGCAAAGTGTTTCCATGCGAATAGATTGACACCTCATATGAAAATAGTCAGCTTTTATTACACCCGATTGTGCAACTGAATGTTTTATTTACGTTATTCAGTTATACCCACGTTATATCACATTAGATATGTGCAATAAGACAAAAGAACTCGTCACCGCGTATTCGTTTCTTTTTCTTTCCTTTTTCTTTTTTTTATCGTCCGTTTAACGAGAAAAAAATACGGCTGGTATGATAATCGTTAATTCTGTCGAATCATCGACGTCACGCTGCACGGTTCGCAGGCTTCAAACACCAGTGACGAAATGGATTACATTAAATTTTGTCTCATTTTCTGTCGTCAGCGTCAACCAATTTGGTAAACGTTACAAGTATCTTATCGTGGCATACATATTTTAAGCTTGTACGTTTCTCGTTCGTTTTCAACCCAACAACAATTCCTCCAATTTCATTCTTTCAATCGTATATTCAGAAATGCGCAGATCTATTGCATAAATTTCAATTCTATGATTGCATTTGCAAAAATATAATAACAGACACGATGTACGTACACACAAAGAATAGAATAAATTGTTTCTAACCAAAATTTCAACAATATTTTCATCGAGCTCGAGCAACAAAAACAATGTAGTGTCTAATATTGCAGATTATCACTTTTTCCGTTTTTTTAAATTTATTCGAAGAAACTTGAAGAAACAAGATCAAATTCTTTCGTATTAAGAGACAAGAAAGAAAGATTCATTTCGTATTAAAGGTGCAATATCTTTTCCACCTTTAACATTTAGCTCTTCCACAATCACGTATAATTTAAGAAAGACAAAAGCAGATCGTCAAATACTTTAGACAGATATACTTGATGTCGAAGCTCACAATCAGATAGCTTCAAGAAATCTTCAGAAATCCATCAGTTTCGAAAACTAATAAAACGCCGTGGTATTTGACCCAGAATTTCGCCCAGAAACGCAAACGTCTAATTATTTTAAGCACCATGAAACAGCCGGCTCGCATACTTAAATCCATCGTTACGTTTCGTTCGTGTTGCGCAACACTGCGTCGAGATAGCATTCGACCCATATTACAAACGAGCGTCACCCGATCGTGAAAATTCTCGGTCGGTGAAACTTTGATTCTGAGAGAGGACAAAGATGCCACAGAAAAAGAGAGAGTGTGTATGTGTGTGTGTGTGTGTGTGTGTGTGTCAAAAGCAGAGTAAACCGCGAAGAAAGAAAGAAAGAAAGAAAAAGAAACGCAGCAGACACAGCGAAGCTGGTCGGAATCAGGGTCCAAGGTTGCGAGAAACCAAACTCGAAGTAGTGGCAGCTACTATCACAGGGTAGCGTATGGGTAGCAACGTCCTTGGATTCTCGGCCCTTCGTGCAATTTACATTCGACTCGTAACCCGCCACCGAAGGCCGTATGAATATCCGGCACTGGCCGAGCCTAATGCCGAGGCAACTTTGTTCTCCGTCCTACGTGTGCCTCGCCTCGAAGAAAAAGAAGAGAAAACGAGCAACCGCGAGAAAATAAATACGCCGTAGCGTCATTAGCTGCGGGCGTTCTTTCGATGCGTCCGGCAAAAATGAACCATTTAACGACGCGCAACGCCGAGATTAAAGGAAACCGAACGATAGTAATAGAACACGATGATAAACGCCGACAGGGTATAAAGAGATTTTACGAGGAATCTGGAAACATAATGTAACTCGATGGAAATGATATCGGACGAAATGCGTATGTGTACGCCTGGTTCTATAGATTTTGAATTACTCTCTTTGCGAGTAAAGCGTATGCTATTTTTTCCTTTCTTTCTTCACTTTTGCGTTTCCCTTTCTCGGACCTCAGACTTCTTCAATCTTCTCGAAAAACAGAGATCCGAACAATGAAAACTTTACGCCACGTACTTTGCTTATTTTTTTTCACATAAAATTCCATAACATTCCCAAATAAAACAAAGCGTTTCAACATACAACGTTGAACATATATTTTATCGGTCGTCGTGTTTACAATTATTGTTTGAGTCATGTTGTAATTAGAGCGTTAAAAAAAAAAAAAAAAAAAGAAAAGGAAAGGAAAAGAGGAAAGAAAAAATGGGAAAGGATACGCTGAAAGGCTGTGTATTGAAACATCTCCGCGCCCGAGACATAGGAATTTCATCTAACAATTAATACCGCGGCAACTGTACCGGGAGTAATCGTTTTATTTGCACGTTCGGTAACAGTCGATCGTCCTATTATATTATTTCATCGAGGACGCTTGATAATAAAGTCGAGATGAGTCGCGCGGCTCTGCGTTAAGCCGATTGCCGATTGCCGTATCGTCGTCGGATCTTGGAATGAGCAGCAAAATTCCGCTCTCCGCGCACCGTTTTAATAACCGTTGCAATTCTACAGTGCCGTTTTCTCATTGTATCTACGTCGCGAGCAATAAGCCACGTCAAACAGAGCGCAGTGATAAAGCACCGATAACACCCGACGATAACTCCCGTCTCTCTCTCTCTCTCTCTCTCGTCTCTCGTCACGAAAATTACAACAAAGTTAACGAAATGAGCCGCGAGATACACACACGTACGTGCATATACGTGCGTGTGAAACACGTCCACGAGCTGGAGGCTCGTTTCGTTTCGTTCCGTTTCGTTTGACCCCCAACAGCTTCGCACCGCGAAAATTTCACCAGCCGCAAAAGCCAAAAGTCCAGGGGATTCCCCGGTAACGTTGATAACGCGATAACGTATCCCGACCTTGATACTCGTGTACCTAAATTATTCAACTCTCGCGCGCGTATCGCAGCTTCGTTTGCCCGGCGTTGTCGGAATATAAGATGGAACGATCACATTATTTTAATAATCGGCGTGCACGTTTTCAATGTTTCGATCGCGGATTATTTGACACGGAGATTAAATTTTTAGAAATTGCAATATTGCGTTGTTTTGTCAATAGAGTGCTGATAAAATTTCAACGGAATACACTCGCCTTTCTGACGAATCGATCATCTTCAAGGTGAAAGAAGTTTGCAATCTCGACTCGCTCATGAGTGGACCGAATAAAGGATCTTTATCGCGATTATTTTCTTAAGAACGATACTCGAATCGTCGCAAGAGATGCTTTACTACATTATCGATTATTCGATATAGTAATATCTAACGCGATATAGTAACGTCTAATTCGTTTCGCGAGTTTCTAGAAATTTTCTGGTTATTCCAGAAGAATCATCGCGGTCTCATTCACGAGAAATGAAGTCACTCGAACATGCTCGATTTCGACTTCTGAACTTTGAAAATAACATCGTACGTTTTTCTAAAAATAATCTCTTTCAAACGCGGAAAATACTAAACTCAAAACTAATTAACATGTTACGAAGCAACGTCGCTTCGTTCGGAAGTTAGAATGTACGTAGAAAAGAAAAACGTAACGTACGAAATGTATTAACCGGAAATTTCTCCAAGAGTTTTCCAACCTCTGTTTATTAATCAAACATTCGCCAACTCGTCACATCAAACCTCAAACAACAAACGAACCCGTTCAATTTCAATTCGTAAATAGTTTGATATTAATTTCACGTTAACAGTTTTCGCGTTAACCTGGGCGAACGTCGAAAATTGAACGAAACGAATCGAGGATACTTTCGAAAGCACGAAATGGATTTTAAACTTCCGCTAATGCAACCGCATAATCGCACAACAAAGTCAAAGGTCGATGTTTGCATCGCCAGGCGCGAATCACTGCCGCGTTGCAACAACGGATGTATGCAATTACATGGGTGTTTATTTCGCAAGCATTATTTTCGTATTCTCTTACAAACGCGGGCACGGTTTTTCATACGTACGTATCTGCTGTGGCAACGTCAAGTTAAACACGTGACAAACGAGAGTTGAACGTTTTCCATGCTTTGACCTGCGTGTTCGAATTTTTCCTTTCTTTTCTCTTTCAAATTAAATTTTGACGCTGAAACAAATCCAAAATCTTTGCTCGCGGTACAAATGTTCTAACGTATTTGTTAAATAACAAATGTTTTTAAGAATTCTCAAGTTTCATAAAAAAATTTTTTAAATTTCTCACTGCGTACGTTCTGCAAGAGTGAACTTTACTTTCGCACACATGTGAAATTCTCCTCGAAATATTTTTCGCTTCGTTTTCGCTTGCTAAAAGAGACAAGCTTGAAATAAAATCTCTTTGATTTGTTCTTCAATATTTCCTATAATATATCTTGATATCGATTCTATAAGACAGCGAGAATAATGGACATTTTGTATAATACTAACGGAACGCGTAGGCGTCACCTCAGCCGCAACTTTGCTAATTATTTTCCACGATTGGAAATTCGGTGATAATCTACGAACTTGCGGCGAATTTCCTCAATTCCTTAGTGCTGCATCAAAGAGTATATACCCTGCAGAGAATTTACTAAATTCTTCTGAAAATATTTCTCGTTTCGTTTTTGCTTGAAAGAAATCTCTAATAACGGATTTGTTCTTCGACGTTCCCCGTAACATCCGATTCTATCAGACGAGTGAGAATACGTAATAATGGACGTCGTACGATACCAGCGGAACGCGTGGGCGTAACCTCAGCTGCAACTTCGCTAATTATTTTCCACGGTTGGGAATTCGGTGATAATCAACGAACTTGCGGCGAATTCGAAGCCAAAGCTGGGAAAACACGGGTTACGTTGTAACGAGAAAAGAAAAGTTCTCGGTGACGTTTAAGCGGGAATAAATTCCGGCTCAGTTTCGAGAGGGGGGCGTGTTGTTCAATTTTGAGACACGGCGCAGAAAAGCACAACAACACGGTTGTTGGAGGACGTGCACGCTGTACGTTACACATGTCGCAAGAAAACAGAGTCATCGGCGTGACATATGAGACGATATCGAAACGGGAATGCCTAATAGAAATGTAGCGCGCGTCTTTTAGATCACTTCCCTTCAAAGGATACTGCTCCAATATGTTTCAATCTGGCATCACACATATACGCGCGACACGCACCTTGTGTGAGTGTCTCCTTTTTTCTGTGTCTCTTTTTTTTTTCTTTTCGTCGTGACGTTTCAGGATAATTGCACGTTCAATGTATACACGGACGCCGAGGAAATTGTGTAGTTACATATCAATTAAAGACTGACGAGAGGCTAAATTGAAAATTATACACGGCGCAAGGTTAATAGACCGCGCATTTCCATTCGATGGACTTTTAATTCGCGCACAATTGAGGAAGTGTTTAATCGCGGCTTTTGAATACTGGTACTGCGAGATAAGGATAAGATATTAAGTCACAACAGTCATTGAAATGATCTTCATATTCGATCGTATCGTCCGATCGTATCACCCAGTTTTACATTTCAATTCTACGAAATTATTTCATTTCGTTATTCAATTTTAACGAAATTATTTCTCAAGACTCGATACGAAAATCCTACGCGCAAGTTCAGTAGATCTTGGATTTTAATAGCTTCTTATGTCGCTCCTGCTGGTTGAGCGGAATGAAATCCAAAGATCAAGAAATCCCAAGAAACAAATGACGCAACAATTATTCAAATTCTTTAATTCTTTTTTCTTTCAATTCGAGAGATGCCAGATTGTCGTTTCCTCTCTCGATCGAAACACCGTCGTTTCTCTGTCAATCGAGTTACCACGAATGCAAGTTACCACGTTACCTCCAACAAATTACCCTATCCCAGTTCTTGCACTCACAGAAATTCCGCCAAATTGTCCCCGCGGTCACGGTACATCGTGTCACGCGTGCAAAAAACTTGAAACTCGACCGGCTAATCGCCGGTCGAATGATTTTCCTGGGCAGCCGCGGCTAAACCAGCTCCATAAATTACGAATTACTGGTACTGTTTCACCGAGGCCGCCCAGACTGCGAAAATGTCGCTAATTTGCCGAGGTAATAGCGCATGCTAACTCGGAGCAAGAGGTAAGCTCGGACGCTCCGTGTGACGCGGCGTTCGAAAGTACGTTCGACCTTATCGGCCTCTCTCCCCCGCCACAGCGGCGCATAAAATGCAGCTCGATGGGCTGGTCGTTTATTTTTGGAACACGCTCGACCTCTCTCGGACTCGGTCCCCTTACTTTTCTGTACTCGCATCGTCGAAAATAGCTTGGCGCAAGGTGGGCATACGCGAGAAAGAAACCGAATCAGAAGCGAGAGCCACCGCGCGCCTTTGCATTTCGGCAGAATCTCGTCGACGCCACGCCACGCCACGCCACGCCGCGCCGCGCCACGCGTTTTTGGCCTCTTTTATGGACACGATCTCGAGCGCGCGACACGCGTCCCGTTCCTCCGTTCTTTTCAGCCACTTCTGGAGCTTCGATCCGCTTCGATCGATTCACGCTCGCGGTATTACTCCATTTGTCCAAACACACGACGGAGGAGAAAACGATTCGATTTGTACAATCGGCTCGATACTTGTTTTGACTTTCGTGCAAATTCGTGCAAATTTTGAGAATGCGACAAAAAATAATAGAATTTTGGGACATCGTTCAACTTTTGCAGTTTCGAAAGCTGTTTTTCAGCTTATTGTTAGACTTTCGAGCAGGAAAGTACGCATCGACTATTATAGAAAGCGCGGTACTTTGACACACCATTTTTAATTTTACGCTTATTCTTCTTTTGTAACACTAATTTTTTTACATGTGTGTCAAATAGAATTGCACGTCGAAGATGGAGACGCGAATTTTTTTCTGAAGACAAATTCATACGACAACGATGCGACAGAATGACGACGCATGTCTCGCGATTGCGATAATCACAAGTAACGATGAACGATATGAAATTCATACGGTGGTTAAAGCTAATTAAAGCATAGTAATTTTCTTAATACACCGGAGAATCAATGCGCGGAGAATCAATACGTGTCACAGGAGCTCTCGTGTATTTTGTATTCGTTAAAAAAATCCCATTTAGTGGAAATTAATCGTTTCTCTATACCTCGTTCAAATGAACTTCAACTCGTTTGAGTTTCAGAACAAACAGAAAGGAAGTTTCTATAATCGTGTCACAAATTTAATTTCTCGTTCTTCGATAATGTCGAAAAATTGAACGTTGAACATAATTACGCGGCTCCAAAGGAAAAAAAAAAAAAAAGTGAAGAGAAAAGAAAAACAATATCGACGATTTTAACTACAAAACGATCAAAAAATGACAAGAAGAAACAAAAAAAAAAAAAAGAACAATAACTTTATCGTAGGAATCGCCCGTCATTGCCCGAGCTAAAATATCAGATACTCGAAGCAAACGATAAATATCGACTTTTTTATCAATACGGATATTACTGTTCTTTCACAGATTTTACCAAAGAGCTTACGTTGCATACGTGTATCGCGTATACACCTCTCGACGGAGGAACATCCTCGGCACAGTAGTGAATACAGTGAATCAATTACACAATCGCAGCAGCAAAACTGCGACAATGCGCATTACATCACATGGATGAATATTTCCAATTTAGTTAATTAGCAATTATGTCCCATTGACGGTGGATTTGAGATTATTCATTATTAAAGCAAAATTCGATTTTATACAAATATGTACGCACGTTCCTAAAACGTTCGGAAACGTTCGACTTTTCATTCCAAAGATAAATATCGTCCGTGATTCGGGATTACAACAGAAAGATATTAAATTGTACCAATATGCGAGTACTTTGTAATTTTAAGCGCACATAACTTTGCGGAATTACGCTCTTTCCGTGTCTCGAACATATAGGTCGCTGTAACGCTCGCGATTTATCAACAAAAACGACAGAGAGATTGAGGAATCGCTGTTTTCCCTTCCTTTTTTTGTTTCTTTTTCCTTTTTCCTTTTTCTTTTTTTTTTCTTTCCTAAACGAAACAAGGTGAAAAATATCTTTCTAAATGCGCGCGGCTACTCGTACTTTCCCTCCGTTTCGTTCGACGGGAACATCTGAGTTTATGTAATTACGTCGTATCGGTATATTGATATAAACATCAAAACATTGCGAGGGTGACTGAAACGCTACAACTTGTTTACGGGATGGAATTACGTGAATGTCCATTCATTGATCGACAATATTATTGCGCGCGTATAAGCACACTCGAGTCTCACGTTACAAAATAAATTACGTTCTCTCCGCCATGTATGGAGTATGGTTATTTTCAAACTTGCAGCAACCGGATGGGAAACCCCGTGCGAGAAAAAAATTTCAACTCGCGAGCGAGAAATTCGCGCGCGATACTTTCCCGTTTCCAGCGTTTTCTGCGAATTAATTTTTCGTTTGTTCGTTGAGTAAATCGTAAACAACGAGCAACGGAACAGAAGAGAAAAGAAAAGTTGTAGCACGAATCTCAAGGTGCTGTGCCGCAACTTGGAACACTCTGACTGCGAGTGTAACCCCTAACGAATCTTGCGCGAGCACAACGCGAGCAGCGCAGTACACTTCGCAACGAACTATTTTTACCTATAGTAACGATTAATTCAATCTTGCCGCTTTATCTAAGGCAGTCTCGACGACCGACCGTGAAAAATATTCCCAGCCGAGGAAAAGTGAGTTGTCTGTTGAATAAATTTATATTAAAACCTGTAATACATATGCATCTCGAGATTTGCAACTTTGTTGTACTTCAAGTCTTGCGGTCGAACATTCGAAACATCAACGAAAATCATCGGATGAAACTATAGAGGAATGACTTTCAACAACGCGATGCTCGTTTGATTATTACGTGGTTCGTGTCCTCTCGTCGGTCAAATATCTCTCTCTCTCTCTCTCTCTCTCTCTCTCTTTCTGTCTTTGAATCGATCAAAATGGCAGTACGAACCGTCATCGAAGATCAGTATGGCCCATTTCAACCAATCGCCTACCCCTCTGAATTCTTCGCTCGCTAGTGCGATCGTTGCGCAAATCGACGAAGCGATAATTCGCAATTACGCATGCACGATCGGCAGTCCGCCGATGAAGAATCGCTATACCGCTCACGGATCATAGGTTATCCTTATAACTCTCTGCTCTAACGCGCAATAGAAGCCGGACCGTATTTATCAGGCTGGTAATATTAAAATGCTGCGCGTACTTGGAATGCTTCGGCGCTGTCGTCGCGCGAAACAAGACTGGGAAAATATTTTTCCAAGCCGAAATATTTTTTCTACGTAGCGCTGCGCGCGAACTTTGCGCGCGTTGGTTGATCTTTCGGAACCTTTCCCGTTGCGCATAAACTTCTCAAAAAAAAAAAAAAAAAAAAAGAAAGAAAGAAACTACGACTTGCGCGAAAGAAATTGAAATTTTTCCCGCGAATTTCCCGTTTGACACGTGTCTTGAGCAACACGAGGAAAAAGTGCTGTTTCGAAATGGCGGAGAGAGGAATTCGGTATCTTTTTTGTCAGGAGCTCCGATATCTAATTTGAATTTTTCGACACCCGAGCGTGTTATTAATTTCCAACAACTTGTCGACAGGTTTTAAATCACCGTGATTTAAATTATACGAGATTTGCATTAATTAGGAAGCCACCGTGTTTGCCATTCAATCGACAAAGTGGAATTATTGCGCGTCCGAGGAAAAAATATCAGGATCCGAAATCAACTGATGCAACAAGTTCTTCAGTTGCGCGGCTACGTATTCATCAGCTACGCGATGAACAATCGAATCGATCATCGTGAAAGCAACCAGAAATCAAGATCTTTCTTCTCAAGTAGGACGTACAGGTATTTTCATTTCCGTCTTCATTAAGTCGTGCACGCTACGTGAAGGTTCATGCCTCGATAAATACAATATTGTATCGTACGAACGTATCAGCTCGAGTTCTCCAAAGGTACTACAAAACTTCGTTGATCTGTACTGGTCGAAGGACAAACAGCCGCGCTAACCGAAGTTCATCGATTTTCACCGCAGCCTGTAATTTCTTGCTCGAACAATGGGAGAATTCCCATTCAGAGAAGTAGATTTAATCGGCGGGAGTTGGGTTAATCATAGAGTAACTGCAATTTCGTTCCGATGAATGAAGTTCAGATAAATGGAATTCCACTATGCACGCCACTGTGCACGTGACTTTTCCGAGGAAAGAAACATAGTCGTACAAATCTTCGTCTACTGAATGAAATATAAATTTCCTCGTTTCGATTGGCGGAGCATGAGAATTATCCTTTGAGAAACGAGAAATTACCAACAGAGGAAGGTAGCTTCTCAATAATTTTGAAAATGTGACAAAAGATGAAGATCTTTTGTAAAAGAGCGCGTCGCTTTGTTGTATCGATCAAGTCAGTTACTAACGTGACAACTGAAACATCGTCGGAAAACACTTTCCAGTTGTTTGTATTAGAAACTGACAAATTAGCAACTCGTACGCCAATTAATACTTTATTCGTTTGAAATAATTTAACTAATTTACTGTTAAATATTCTTCTTAATTAACTTTACAATTAACTATTCAAAAATTATATTTTCGCATAGTGGCTCACGAAAGTGTAATCTCTATTGTTTCATTGACACAATGTAATAAGTTTGAAACAAATAAACTCTAAGATATTCGATGTAAATATACTTGTATTTTGAATATTGCAAAAGTATTTAAATATCCAGTTATCTGTTATATTAATAAGTCTGAATATTTAACATTTATTACGTACTTGAGAGAGCTATGCACGCTATATATTGACATTTTTGTGAATATGTATTTGCACCAAGTATCTCGCAATATTTATATACATTTTCAGATTGATACCAAATATTTTTTTGATATTTAGAATGTACTCGTCAATGAAATTTCAAAATACGTATCATCTACGTACGAAACTTCTTCCAAAGTGGCGAGTGTTTGAACACTGTACGCATTGTCAGAAAGCTGTTCACACGTTCGAACCTATTGAATTGTTCCTTTCTCCTGCAACTACTTTGTATGTACAACTTCTCCCACTTCCATTTCACTAAACAACAACCGTCAAATAAAATTTCTCGCACACTCGTAACAAACTACTCTGTAAATCGTCCCTGGCCAGAATCAAGAAATCAGCCAAAACGTAACGGGCGATCTTCGGACGCCAATCTCTCGAGACGAGAGATTGCGTCACGCGTGCGAATACCGGCGGAGGGTAGTAGGTAACGTCGCAGGCATGTAAAACGGGAAGCATCCTCTGTTAATAGAAAGTAAACGTTCGGGCTGACTCGCCGGGACGTTCATTCGAACGAACAACGGCGTCGATGATTAACAACGTATATATGCTCGAACGCAAGCGAAGTGGCGGCTTTTAATTAAGGCCTCGTCGAACCACGACGGCTTTTCCCGAGAGCATCATCTTTACATAACGCAGTTTCGAAACGGAGTCGCATCTCGCGTGTGCCGGAGTCGTGTATCGGGCCCCGCCTCTATCTATCTGCACATCTCTGCATCCGTACCGCGCTGTTAAAAAGTATAGAACGATTACGCAAGCGAGAGCCGCGCGTCCATACGGTGCGCGCCGATTTTATATGAGCGCTGGCTAAGTTTAGAGCGCGGCGATATGCCCGCGCCGCCGCGTCGGTTCGCGTCCGCCGCCACTGCCACCACCGTCGTCGTCACCGCCGCCGTTGCCTCTGCCTCTGCCTCTGCCTCTGCCTCTGCCTCGACCGCCGCCGCCGCCGCCGCCACCGCCGCCACCTTCTTCCCGCCAGCGTTTCCGACACTTGTTGGATAACGAAGCCACGAAAGCGGTGCGCGAGCGCGGGTCGAGCTGAGCGGAGCCGAGCCGCGCCGAAAACGGCCGAGCATGCTCGCCGCGGGACTGCCGGTTCCGACTGGTTCTCCTCGGCGCGCGCGATACCAGGCCAGGAAAGGGCGCGCACCGCGCGTTCACGCTTTCGAAAATCTCGTGGATCGATGCGTTCGCCGCGAACGCTGCACGTGCGACCGAGACACGCGTCCGAGATGCCCTGCAATGTTGCTCGCACACTTCCGTTCGTGTATATGTATATACATATATATATATATATATTATATACGAAAATTTTTTGGAATTCTTTTCCCTCCATTTCCAACAGAGTTTCGGTCATTTCAATGGAATTTCCACGTTTCAAGTAACGTTAAATTACATTGCATCACGCTCGTTTTAAGAACGAGCGTGCAGCGACTATTTTTAGATTAAGTAAAGCATATGCAATGCAAATATGTACGTATAAATAAGTCATTAAAATGCAGAACGTCCATTAATGTCTAATTAATTCCTTTTCTTTTTCTTTCTTTTTTTACTTGTCACTTGTTTATGCCTATTTTGAAACAAACGTTCGACGACTTTCCCGAGATATTTAGGTGGCAAGGATAACGAGTATTAATTATTTCTTGCAAAAAATCGTTTAATCGTATTAACCTCGCGATGACTAATCCTAATCCTGTTTTCTGCGAACGAAAGATGGACTTTCGATGCAACATCGAGGAGACCTTAATTCTCCCATAGATAGTTTGGAATTATTCAGAGCGTCGGTAAAGAACCAGAAAGTGGAGTCGTTTTTGCCGTGCCAACTGGAGCACACACCTATGCTCTAAACGTGCCACGACTGACACGCGAGCGGAATATGTCAAAGGATCGGTGGTGGGTTTATATACTTGACCAGCAACGTGCCATTTACGACGATAACCGCGCACAATCTGCTGGATTGTTACATCCTTTCGAGTTTTTACGCGGATATGTAATTAAAGATCATCGAGGAATGCTGCTGGTAAGGACGAGACAGTACGTAGAGATCACGTCTGAAGATCATCGGTTTTAATCGGAGACGCGATAATCCTTCTTTCGGTTTCTCAATAACTGCGAGAATATAAATCTTCGTACTTTATGACTGTTGCAACAATAAACCGGAGAGGAATATTCTCGCGGCCTCATGAATAAAAGATAAATAATTCTTTGATGAAAAAAAAAAAAGAAAGAAAAAAAAAGATCGAACCTCTCCGATCAATTACTCGTCATCCCAGATTTCAAACATCTCGTCAACCGTAACGCGAACGATACACCCTGACATTAACGTAAAATAAAGTTATACTTCATCGTTGCGATTAATCACTATACTTTGCTAAACGACGCGACGTTGTTGCTCGGAAAGCACCAAGTGTATAATACGTTCCAATAAATCTCCCATAACGCGTATCCTGTAATAACCAACGTTCTCGTGTATCATTAGCCCCTCTTATTGTCCAGCGTGTGTGTGCTCGGTACGTGAATCCGAAAATACGCGAAGCCAGGAAAGAAGAAGCAGAGACGCGGCGCGTAAAAACGCGTCCGCGTGGCTGTGACGAAAGCGCCGAGCAAATGACATCAAGGATTTCTAAACGAGAATAATTATTAAACCGTGATGAGAAACGAACGCGTGTCATGCCCATTATGGAAGCGTTATTCGAACGACGCAAAGCGCCTGCCGATAAACTCCGACGCGAGGCCGGAAAACACAGACGCACACGGGCAGCACCGTGTTCGAAAAGTTCAGCCTCGTGTAAAATTGTTTCGCAAATGAAATCCACGCAAATGAAATCCACGGTTGGTGGCCCGCGTTTTCTTCGACGTTTCCACGTTTCCGGCCGCGTTGTTTCTCCCGCGAAATTCCAAAGCCCACGTTTCACGCGACTTTGTCACACGCGCGCGCGCGTCGTCGTATTACGTACGGACGCATGACGTGTACAGACACACGTGTGCCTCTTATCTCTCGCGTAAAACAAGCCGCAGCCCGGAGGGCACCGAACACTAATTAGGATAAAAACCATTCCACGTGGAAAGTTTCTATACCCACGGAAAACTCTGCCTCGTCATGATCGACGTTGACAAACCGTGGGCTGCCATCCGCGGTTACGAAACAACGAAATAGTTGCCGCGTGGTTTTCTACGGTGCAACTTTCCGTCCTTCTACCAATTAAATAATTCGAAAGCTCGTCGCTCGTCGCTCGTCGCTCGTCGCTCGTCGCGGACGAACGAGTCCAGGCTGGAGAAATTTCAAAGAGCGATCCACAATCGCGGGGAAAAATCGCTTTCGCTCCTTATCTGAACAGTGATAAATTTGCCAATTAATAACAGATACTGTCAACTGTCAATAAATCAACAGAGAGAGACACTGTTTCGTCAGGGAATTCCAGGAATCGATCGTACACGTACTACGTTTTTCATTGTTAATCTCGTTGTTAATTCGAAACTATTCGTTCGAAATTCGACGAAAAGAAACGTTAACGCGAATTTCCTCTATTTTCAATTGAAAAGAAAATTATAATTAAATGGCGTCTCGAGCTGCAAGTTCTTTATCGAAAAGAGTCAATTCCTCTCAAAACCAACGTACCAACGTATAGTCGTCGTTTCTGCATTCAAAAATAAACGACCGAACGTTCGGTTCGGTTTCCGAAGGAACCGAAGGAACAACCAAATTCTCGAGAAAACGCGCGCGAGCCGCCTACGAGTTCACGAAACGTATATATACGCGTTTGGACAGTTCGTTCTTCGCGTTCCCCCCTCCGCGGCGAGCTCGCAGTTGACTTTGACCCCAAGCAGGCGAACGCGAGCGAGACGAAGGCGCGCGCGATCGGTGACGAGAGGAACGTATAATTATGTACGTACGAACTGGTGTACACAGAGAGGCGAGTGCGTCGATGGGATCGTGTATTTCCGCGCGTATACGCGCTATGTTGTAGCTGCGAGCGAACGAGCGAACGAGCGAACGAGCGAACGAGCGAACGAGCGAACGAGTCGGTGGAATTGCGACGTGAACAGAGCCTGGTCGTGCCCCTCTCGTCGCGCGCGGCGATTGGTCTACTACCGTCTGTCTGTATCTACTGTGGTAGCACTCGACGTACTACGCACCAGCGATGGTACAGTCTTGACAAACAATCTACGTCTTGGCATCGCCGTCCCCGACACGGCGCTGATCGTCCATCGAGCCAATTATAGATTGCTACACTGTAGATCGGAATACTACAGCTTCGATCTGAACGGAGGTAAACAATGGGAATCGCGGGGACACCGCGATATATAGTTCCGGTGGGTCGGTTGACATTTTTCAGAAATACACCAGCCGTGTCGCGCGAGGAGCTGGCGATGCTCAAAAATACTATACACACCAGGAAGGGAGAACATGGTGCTCGCGAAAGCATTCGAACGTTTGTCTAAACTCCTTGGAAATAAATTAGTCGTGTTGCGTGAGGAATTTGGAAAATAATATTATATTATATTATAATAATTGATGTGTGTGTGTGTGTGTGTGTGTGGATTCTTTCTTTCGATAACTTTTTTGTTTCGCGATCATTCCCAAAAAATGATTTTACTTAAGCGAGAATCGAGGCAGCTTCTGCAAATTGATAGAGCATTCAGTTTTAGAATGAGCGTAGTTATAGTTGACAGAATCGATGTTTGCCAGGCTATTATAAATTACGTCTTCCACGACAACCGAGATCGCGACACGATAAGAGAAACCGCGTACAACCGCTGAAATATCAACGCGTTGCGATATTTGTACAGTTGTCTTTGTCACATAATATGCAAAACATCGCTCGTCTCTTTCTGCCAGAGAGAGGAGGTATGTCTTCATTTCGTTCGGATCGTGTAATTCTGCTGCAGTCCCTCAATTTTTTATGCTCCAATCCCGCTTTTGTTTCCAACGAGACAAAAATTGTCAATATTTTATTCCGATGGTGGCAAGATACGTCACCAGGTATCAATAACAGATTGTTTGAATTTTTCTGACTGACAGTGAGACTTAATAGGATACAGGATTTTCCCATAATTGCCCATACTCTCAGATTGTAATTGCTAGACATGTAATTAAGAGTAAATTAAAGATCTTTAACACACAATCGAAGAGAGAAATTCAAAAATGTTTCTACAACTGTCAAAGGTCAATTTATAGAAAATTTTTCATAGAAAAAAATTCACGAGAACTTCGTCGAGTAATACGCGTGAAAGTGCGAGGGATGATACGTCAACGAAATCGGTTCGTCAATTGCGTTTGTATGCGACGACATTTTTATTTCACGAACGAACATCCACGCACTTGAGCTAACACTCGCGCCAGGGGGAAGCAAGACTCGGCCTGTAAGCTACGCGTACAGGTTTTATTCAAACACGCAAAAGCATGATAGGAGTTGGTTCGATTCTTTGTTTCACGAATCTTCTATCCGTCCCGATAAGAACGTCCCGATAGACAAAATACTCGCGCTCGAGTGACACTTTTCTTTTCTTTTTTTCTTTCTAAATTCAACGTCTGCTCTGATCTCTTTTCATTACTGCGAACGGCAGTCCGCGTTTAGAATAAAAAGCTAGAGATGAAATTACGTAATCTCGTGGAACGTTTGTGACTTCATTTTTTCTTTTACAAAAGAGGATATCGCGGTGGTTGGTGTTGTAACATGCATACGTCGTGGATGTATAAAAATAGCAGAGTGTACACTTGCTTAAAAAGCTGTGCTTTAATAACAACGAGCAGCGCCAAGACGATATATTATTTAACATCTTTCCTATATAATTTTGCAAAGCAAACGAATATGCATGCCGCGATAAGATAGGTCGGAGTTTAAGGTTTCGTATCTTCGTACGCACGTACGCGTGTGGGAAATCGTTGTTTTTCTTTGGCCTTTATCCGTTCCATACCCGCTTAATTCCACCGAAGATGCAACGATGTGCACGCTGAATCAAACTGCAATTGCACTTTATGTATCTTCGCGAATGTGAACTTTGAGTTGACAACACCTCAACGACAAATCTGACGAAAATGTAATTTCACCGTTGTGGCAGAAGAAAATTGACATAATCGCAGATATGCACGTTCGTCAGAGTTTCTTGAACGTCCTGTAAGTGATTGTCGTATGTGCAATTGTGTACGCTACCAACTATATCGCGAATAATTACTATACAGAACCAAAGAAATGAAAAAAATACATTTTACACGGCGATGCGATATACCTATATATACGTTGCTTGCATTCACTCGACAGTTAATGAACAACATGAATCGAGTCACCTTCCTCGTCGCGGAGGGAAATCGTAGTAAATCGCGGATTACGTGTTTTCACGTTGAAAATATTTAGATTTTACATTTGCACTTCTCGGAATATGCAGAACGTCTCGCAGAAAACGTTCATCAGGTTCGTATATCATTTACGCGTAATTCTAGTAGATGGCAAGTCCTGCACAGTCTCGTTCTACTACGTATGCCAAGTAGCGTAGTGTTACGTGGTCTGCTGGAAGAGTTTCCAATCTTTTCCTACAAATGACGCTTCGCTGAGAGTATGTACTCGGTTCCGTCGAAGTACGCATTCTTTTCGCGTAACGATAATCATCATATTCAGAATCGAAATTGACAGCCGAAAGTCCATGCTTTAGAAACGTGTCTGAAATAATCCGCGATCTTTCGCATCAGCGAAATGTGCTTTCGTTCGTCCCGGATAAATGAAAAAAAAAAAAAAAAAAATCTAGCAAAGATTAATCGAGAAAAATCGATAAATTTTAAGACTTGTACCGGAGAAACATTGTGAATAACATTTGCGTTCAAAGATCAATGAAGAAACTGACAAATAAATGAACGCGTCGTGGATCGGTAATGTTCCAAGTTCTGTCAAGAGCTCATTTGAATTACCAATGCCGAACTACGTTGCCAACGTTCGTGTGATGTAACGTGATCAATGTGTCGCTTTCCACGAATTCGGTGCCTTTTCGGTAGGCGCAATATCGTTTTAGGGCGTACTCGGTTATTTAGTAATCACGACCAACAAGTTGTCCTTCGAGAGAGTTGAATTTCGTGGCGCGCGAACACGAAAGCCAGTGACGAAAGAAGATCTTCCCCCGTTCTTCTCCCGTCGTCGAGGATGACGCCGAGTTTCATTGAGGAAATTCTACTTAGCCGTCGACACGCCGTTTTCTCCGCGTGCGTACGTACATGTTTGGTTAGTTTCCGCGATATGTGTACCTCGCTCGCGCCGCGCCCTTTCTCGTCGTCGTCTGAACGTGGAAATTAATCGTCGTGCAACAACATCCTCTTCAGGATTTTATCATACGTAATTTATTCGTAATTGCGCAACGAGAGATTCACCAGAAACTGTTTACTTCCAAGAAATCCTTGTTGTCAAACGTTAAACTGCTGGAGGAATTACGATCCGCGGAGGAAGAGGGGGGAATATCAGAAACGCGTACCTCGAGCGAACCTTTTAACGATGGTCGCTCGAGTTGCTCGCGAGAAGGCCACTGAAAAAGATGAAATATTTTCCTTTCTCACGGAGAAGCAAATCCCATCGCCCGGTAGAGACGTTCTCGCGCCTCCCTGGTCTTCGCGCGTGAAAATCACAATGCCGTGCGGAGAGCGCGTTGCCGAGTTTTTTTCTTTTTTTTTTTTTTTTTTCTTTTCGCCGTATACCAACTAGGTTCAAGAACGTACTCTCCGCGAGCGCGTTGCGTCGAGTTGCGTCACATTTCAATGATCCAGCGACGCGCGCGGATGTGTGCGTAGAGACGCGTACGGGCCAACACACAGGCACCGCAGGCCGCAGGAATATTTTATACGGGACACCGTAACTCGCCGGGGGAAAAAAAAGAAAGAGAGAAGTGACGTTCTCTCCGTGCGAGGGACAGCGAGAAGGACGAACCGAAAGCGAAAAGGGAGGAACGAAGAGGAACGGCCCCGGCGAACAAACCGTAGGGACAAACTGGCCGAGCCACGAGGAGGAAGGAGGAGGCTCGGAGCCGTGGCAGAGAAGGGCGACTAAATAGCACGCGAGGTCAGTGCCTCGAATCGGAGATCGGGCCCAATCAGTTTGAAGCAGATAAAACTCGTGTCGTAGTTCCCAGCGAGGTCTTTGCTTAATGAGCAAAACTACTCATTTCAAATTACGCAGCCTTCGTTGTTCAAGCGGTCCTACCTAACGAACCATCCACCACTGTCGATGGTGAAACCGAAATTTCAGATTCCGGTACTTCCCCACTGACAACGAGTACAATTGTATACGAAATTGTACGTTAACAGGCAAAAATAAGGTTAAGCAGCTAGTAAGTAAGAAGTACAGAAATGTTTCGTTAGACGTGTATTATGGAGTAAGGCACGATACGTAATGTCGACGAGAGCACGTATCGATACGAGGTATGTTTACTGTTTTTGTACGAGGTTGTACGTTTGTATCCAGTCGAGGAAGTTTAATATAACAGAGTTTGGGAGTAAAAGTTTGTTATATAAACACGTGAGAAAATTGGACAAAATTTTATGACAATAGTTATCCATGGTTTTATTTGCCTAGGCAGAGGCACTGTTTTAAATAAACTATTTTTATATTCCTAGCTTGACAAAATGTCGAAATCTGCTGCTAAATAATAATACCTGTTTCACGTTTATCTGATCAGAATTATATTTTCATTATTAGAGAACGGATTCACGGTATGAACATAAAACGCGTAACGTTTAATCACTTATTGGACTCCGTTTCATGAAAATTATTAATTTCTTTTTTTTCCCCTGTACGAAAATTATAATTTATATCTTTTATGCGATGTGTTCAGTAACGCCTATAATGCGTGAAACAAATCGATAAATAATTTTATATTAGAGTTTTTGTATATTAATTTTCAAATAACTTCTGCAACAAATAAATAGATGCAATTGATACGCGTATTTCGTATCGAAATCATTAAGTTAAAAATAATTCAACCGAAAGCGTGTATTCCATCGCGAGCAGAGTAAGCAGCGCAAACCTGTCGTTTATAAAATGGGACTACGATAATTAGAGAAACTGCAACGTTCTTGCTTATTACGCACTATAGAAAAAAATCCTCGATTGATACCAAAAGTTTCCGTGTTTCTTCACACGGCCGAGCTATTCTCAGCGTTATAAAAATAAAATTGCATATTCAGAGGAACATTTTTATTAATGGAAATGACGAATCAAGATCATTTTGATATTAACATACTTCCAAGAGTAAAACATCGAGAGTTTCTGCGCAAATAACACTTTTTGTCACCTGATAGAAACACCTGATAGAAACAAGACAGAGACAGACATTGAGATTACGCGTATTGCGCGCCGACGCGACAGTGTAAAATTTCAAGTTCCAATCGAGCGGCGTTTTCTCTCTCTCTCTCTCTCTCTCGAAGGAAAGAAGACAAGGAAAGAAGAAAAAATCGCGAATTTTTGAACCTACTTAACGCGATTATACAAGACGAACAAAAAGCAGATATTTTTCTTGTGCAAGATAAGTATGCGTCCTTCCATTGATGCGCGTTATGTACATTTGTCATTATAAGCAGAAGAGATTTGCATGTAATCGTTAGAAATTTTCCGCGTGTATGAGCGTTGTCGCGCGTTTCTTTCTCGAACGGCTTCTCGCAGGCAAGAGTCGACTCGGTCAAGAGATCCCATCAACGGCTCTCTCTCTCTCTCTCTCTCTCTCTCTCTCTTCCTCTCTGCCACCGTCCTTTTCACCGTTTCCGTCTCTGTCTGTCTTCGTGTACGCTCCGATCAAGGCCGTTCGCCGGCCGCACGGTGGAAAAAACTGCCTCTGCTCGCCGCGCGCGATTTTTCATCTATTATATCTCAGCGCGGGCAACGCAACGCAACGCAACGCAACGCAACGCAACGCAACGCAATGCGACGGAACGTCCGAGTCTGTTGCAACCGACGCAGAAAACCCCGGGCAAAACCGAGGGCTTTTATCGCGAAGGAACGCTTTATTAGATGCTTAGCCAACGAGCGTGCAAGGGGGTGCGTGGTATTCTTGTAACAACACTGAGATAAATCGCCGCAACACAGACAACAGAGCGCAACGCGCAACGCCGCCGCTGGTACACACGACGCATGGCAGAGCGTGCAACGGTTGCACGTTCATCCGTGTGCACCTTCGCGCCACGGCACGTGCGTGTGTGTACGTTTGTGTACGTGTGTGTGTGTGTGTGTGTGTGTGTGTGTGTGTATCTGTCCACGAAGCGTCCAACATACGTAACGAATGTGCGATACTCATTAGGAGAGTCAAGGGTATGTTACGTGAAGAGTGCGGTTACGCTCCGTGTCTGACATTACGTCACTGAATGTGCATCTGTCGGTGAACACGCAACGGACGGCCGGAGTTTAGCACGAAGAACGTGCAAGCGCCACCGAAACGCGATACCAGACTGCTCGGTTGAAAGGGAAAACGTTTCTTTCGCTTTTTTCCCCCGAGCGTTGCTCGATTTTCATCGAGCGGCTACGCACTACGCGGCTACGCGAGATTCTCCTCCCCTCGGCCTCGCTCGGTTTCGCCTGGTCTCCGTAACCTCGCCGTGTCTCGATTTCCGGGCAACCAGATTGAACTCTCGCGGCACAAATTGTTGAATTTGAACGCGAACGCTTCCGATTCGTTCGACGCTTCGACGGAGGAGGAAGGTTCGATGAATTTTCTTTCGCGGGATATTCTTTCGGGAAAGCAGCATTCGATGAGCCAAACTACCGAATGATAACGTTGAACCGATAATGAATTAAACAGCAATCGACGAACTCGCTATACTTGGAAGTAGAACTGTCGGCTCACTCAAAATTAAAAAATAAAATAAAAAGTTTTTACATTTCACGAGAAATCTGTAAAAACACGCTGTAACTCTGTAAAATATCCAACAAAAATTGCAAACTGGTCATTTCGACAGTTCTGGTGTTAAATATTTCGCATCACGTCGTACGACGAAAAGATAAATTACGCTGCGCAGACGTGATAAATCAATAATAGAGAAATATGAATGCTCGGCCAGCGTTCGAGGAAAAGCCGAGAAGGAAATCCGTACAGAGACGTGCAGAATCGCGTCACAAAATATGGGATCTTCCCGATCGAGTCCGACGCTTTTACCATATTACGTGAATGTCTGATGTCGCGTTTCAAATGACGTAAGCGTCTGTCGAGTTTCTTGATTACTCGATGGAATATTTTAATTACCGCCTGCCCACGTGTTGCAAAGTCCTTCGCAGTCAGATTTCAAGCGTACGGATCTCACAATGCCGTATGCAACGACACAATCCGCCGATACGACGATAAGCGACCTCAGGGAACGTGAATCGTTATCGATCGTTGCGCGAGTCAATCACGCGAGGCCTAACACGGGATAGAGATATAAACGAGGACATGTGACTACTAGCGTACTTCGCTAATCCACGTAACGCTCGTGAAACGTCGCGATCACGCGAAAGATGCTGCGAAATTCCCACCACGATCAATGTTGATTAAACTGTCGAGAGATGGAAAGATTGGATCTAGTTCACGCTGGATCAATGAATGCACGTCTGTCTAAATCCACTGGTCAAATCTACCAAAGAAAATTGTGTAAATAACGTAGAACCAGCTGGATTTCTCTTGCCTCTGAAGAGTCTTTGCCGTCGTCTCTTCAGCTTTCTACCGTACACACGTGTTCGAGACGATACGACGCAGGTGGAGGAAAAAGACCAGCGGTGAGCAGTCGAGGTGAATATTCAATCGCTCGGGGAAACAAAGTAAGTAAAACAAACGCGATATCACAGAAAAAAACAGCTGGCTGGGCTAACGGATCCAACGGATTCGGCCAACTTCGAACAATTTTGTTTCGCCTTGACTCGACTGTGACTCGGTTGAAGTGAAGATTCAAAGGCAAATACAACCTTGCCTTTTGTTCGAAACGAACCGAATTCAATGTAACGAGCTACGTCGTAGTCGGGATCTAAAACCTGCTCGCTGCGTCTCTGCACGAACGCTAGAGAGAGAGAGAGAGAGAGAGAGAGAGAGAGAGAGAGAGAAGAGGAGGGAAAGACGCTGGTCAGAGAACGCCGAATACGATAATTGCGCTTATCGGAAGGTGACTCGCGGAAGGAATTCAAATAACAAGAAACCTGTCGTGCAACACGCCGAGAAAATCGCTCGGGGCGAGAAATTCTGCGAGAGAAAGGTGAACACCGGCGTTCTGCCGACGGATCGGGCGAGGCTATAAAGCACGGCCGGCATGATTCTGTCGCAATTTACGGCAAGTGGAAATCGCAGCCTTGCTCCAGGCAAGGTAAATAGAGTGTCGACCACCACCGAGTGGTCGGTGAACACCGACAGCTGACAAGACGCGTTTCACAAACGCGTTTTACAGGAATCACCGCGAATTTTTTTTCTTTTCTTTTTTCTTTTTCTTCTTTTTTTCTTTTCTTTCTCCGTGAAAAAGTCCGTGACTCCGCCGCGGTGACTTTCGGACCGAGTTACGTTTGAGTCGCAGACAATGATTCGTGGCACGCGACGCGTTACGAAATCGTCGCTTTTTGGTTACCCTATAAAATTTATTGTCGCTAAAAATAAAACGGTCGACCTACTATCGTCGCGCGTTTCCTCGAGAGTTTCGCGTCACAAACATCGCGATCCTCCTCGTCGGTAGATGTGCACGCGCTCGCACCGATTAAGAATGTTTTCATCGGTCACGACGTTACGAGTCTCGAAGTGGGAAAGTTGGAGGGAATCGCGAGACAACGCTTGGATCACAAATTTGCCGGTGGACTTTGGTTTACAACAGTTTGCAACAGTATCTCATTACGAGATTGAATATTCAACATTTTTGAGATATTCCACATCAGGCTGATGATATCTGGTCATTTATGAGCGTAGAAATGATGATGAACGCACGTGATTTATATAACACTCGAGCGAGTGTTTCTATTTAAGTTTCACTTTTTTAATTTAAATCTGCATAAATAATTACAGGTGACACTTGGATATTCACATCAATATTTATGATCAAGATAAGGATCCTTGCTCGATGCATCGTTTTTGTAATAATTGTATATGTCAGAGAAAATCATCAGTCAGAGACAATGCAATCAGCATCAAATGCGCGTGATGGGGAACAGAGTTTGCAAATATTTCTATATAAACAAAAGGACAAGAAGTGTCGATTCGATTAAAGTAACGATAATGACCGGACGTCTCTTACAATTAAACTCGGTGGTCGCCGAGTCTGAGTCTGACAGAGTAGCGTCCGATTCTACTTTGTCACTGACTGTGAGACGCGTTCCATCGGTAAAAGAAGGTAGCGCAAATTAACCTATCGAAGAACCGATTGTCACGTTAACAGCGACGATTTCGTTCAATTTTCTAGCGATGTTTCTAATCAATTTTCGTTTGTCGATTTATATTCGTTGTCCCGCAATGTCCCTGCTGTGCAACGTTTTCTAAAGGAATTCCAAGAATTCGCTATGTATACTCCACATAGTTTCATAAACTTCAAAGAAGTCGCATTATTTATAACTCGCGCGTACTTTATTTATAACGCGGTAAGATATTACTGGGACCTTAACGGATTGACGCGCGCGTTCCTTAAACTTAATAAGCTGTGCGTCGATCGACCACCGTTCCCAGTTCTCTCGTTCGACTTTGCGATCGAAGCAGGTGGACAAATGAACGAGCGAAAAAAACCGGAGGAAGCTTCTACCGGTCCTGACGGTCGTCGGGCCCGAAAGTAAGCGAAGGGAGAGATGACCTCAAGATGATGATATCGGCAACGTGGTCGTCGCAGGGTCGTACCGCAGAGGTGGCAGAGAGAGAGCGAGAGAGAGAGAGAGAGAGAGAGAGAGATCGAGAGAGCTCGGAGGAGAGAGGAGGAAAAGAGATCGACGAGGGAGACGCGGCAACGACGCCAGTGTTGCCTCGTGCAAAAATAACGTGGAAAGCCTGCTTTAAACTCAGCCGACCGCGCTCACTCGAAATATACGCAGCGCGCGCGCGAGCTCGAGCGCGAGCACGACCGCCTCCCGCCTTCCACCAAATCATTTTTAAATCTCATTGAACAGCAGACGGTTCGGAAAATTCGCATTAATTGCGCCACGCTTCGTTAATGACGACTGTCTATGTGTAACGCCCTGTCTAAACGACGCGTCGCTTCGATCCTCGGGAACGTTTCGCGTACACGCCGTAAATGGACGCCGTGGAAATCGACGCCTCCGGAGATCGTTCCGTTCGGTTGATCTTTCCTTCCAAACCGCCCGATTATTTTTAGAGGAAATTCTATTGGCCATCTTCCCCCGTTCGGCTGTTTGAACGGAAACGATCGAATCGAATTCGAAGCTGTTCGAAAGCTTTCCCTTGGTATTCGTACAATTTCGGATCGCAGTCGTTCGCGGTCCTCCGTCGTTCGCGCGAGTCGAAACGGCGAAAGTACCAATCTTGTTCCGTTAAAAGCTTCTTGCTCGCGCACGATACACGTACGTGCGTAACCTAGTTTCTGAAGTTCCTAGGTTTTGAACGTGTGCCCCTGGAATTTTATTTTCATTTTCAACTTCTGGTCTGATTAACGCTCGCGCGTTTCGTCAGAGTATAACGAAACAGGATGCGTTATAATCTGAAACTAACTAGAATTTAATTACTTGGAAATGGAACATCGATCAGTGAAACGGCAGGTTAATGGAAAATTTGGAATCGGTTTTCTTTTTATTTCTTATTAAGATTGATCGAACAAAGTAAGAACAAAAGTCGAAAGAAAGTCAAGTACTAAAGTATTTAAGTACTTTTAGATGCAAGCATCTAAATCTTCCGTGATACAAGCATTTCCCTATTTGCACGCTCACTGTAAATATATCGAAGTAATTACTACTTGGAAGACCAGATACTTATCTGTCCTTTCATATTTTGTGACAGAATTAATAACAAATTGGACATTCAGGCGGAGAAAGGTAACCTAAGGGACCTACAAAGACACTCGGTGTTTATGTTGTCAGTTCATATCTCAACAGATACAAGAACAATGTTTCTCTGTCTCGTATAATGTCTATCGTTTGATAACGTTTTCACATTTCTCCCTGAAAGACTCATCCTCCGTAGAATTATAATTGAACGAATCGTAATTGGAAAAGGAAACGTTGTGCATGCTGTTCGTAAACAAGAAAGCTTACAGGGAACTCGTAGACGATAAAACGACATAATTCCCAACTATGTAGATAAGTATATTTGTTCAAGAGTGTTTCGACAACTTCGGACACCAGTATTTTAATCCTGCAATCCATCTGATCCACAAAGAATCCCAAAATAATTTCTTACAAAAATATATATTGAGACTTTTCCATCGCCGACGTGAGAAAAAATAGATTGACTGGAAAAGAACTAGAAACGAAATGTGGATGTTGATCTCGTACAAAACCTGAACTCGGAACAACAATGAAACAATGTACAAAATGTATTTCACGAAGAAATACCCGAGAATTTCTCCTGGTAACTCCAACCTCGAACGAACAACGCAAACGAACGTTTATCGCAGAAGAAAAAAAAAAAACAAAGGAAAACAAAGGGAAAAAATGAAAAAGAAAAAGAAATAAAAGACGCGGCGTGGCAGACCACGAAATCGGAGATTACGAGTTAACGCGAACCCGGGACTTTCGTAATTGTCCAACCACCGCCTCGGAGTCTTTTATTGCTCTGCGAACGCGCGAGACATCCACGTGGAAGACAAAGCCCGCTTTTCAGCCCGGCGTCTGAAACGACATAAAATCCAGACGAAGTAAACGGGCAAAATAAGAGGCTGCGGTGAAAGAATGGCGCGTTACCGGGAGGATACCGAGAGGATTCTCTCAGACCGATGTCTACGCTCGGTTACCGATTATTAAAGCACGGCTGTCTAATCGTCATGGACCGAACGGCCACGACTTGCGGGCAACGAGTACTAAAACCGGACGGATGACCGACCTTTGCCGGGCTCTCGAAGTTGTTGTTGCTGCTGTTGCTGTTGCTTCTTCTTCTTCTTCTTCTTCTTCTTCTTCTTCTTCTTCTTCTTCTTCTTCTTCTTCTTCTTCTTCTTCTTCTTCTACTTCTTCTTCTTCTTCTTCTTCTTCTTCTTCTTCTTCTTCTTCTACTTCTTCTTCTTCTTCTTCTTCTTCTTCTTCTTCGTCGTCGTCTTCTTCGTCTTCTTCTTCTTCTTCGTACGAACGAGCCGGCGATCCTGTAGCTTTGAGAAATCAGTCTGAACCAACGGCGCCGATATTGCTTAAGGGCTTTTCACGTTTCGAACACCGAGAGGAGAGGAGAGACCTTTCCGTCGCTTTCCTGTTTCAGTAATATCCGACCGGTGCCGGCATTCTTTCTGGATATCCTTGACTGCTTTCCAGCTCCAAGGTTGAATTTTCAATCAAAATTTTCAATCGGAGCGTGCAAGCCTGAGCAATGAAATCACCACGATTTTCGACGAAATTCACCGGACTTAATGAGATACAACGTTGGACGAGGAATCGGTAAAGGGATGGAAATTTCCAGAGGAATTTTCCGCTGGTTTTGTGGAGCACGATGATTAAACTTAAATCTGGATATCCCAGGTTCGTGTACACTGAAATAATTAATGGGAACCAGTGCCAGTGTCGGACGATGTCGGACTATGTCCACCGGTTTAAAACGTAGATATTGTAAACGCCACCGAAGGATGCATTCGCACGCGTACGGATAAGCAAACGCGATACCGAGTATCTGTTGAAACGTCACGCGAAAGTATGTCACGTCGTGCTTTGACGCGTCGTACAAAAAATTGTTCTGCACAATTCCGAAACTAATGATTCTAATCTGCCGGAGAATCTAATCTCTCTCAAATAAGTGTGTAACCTGAGCAGAAATTTATTTCCAATGCTTAAAAAAAAAAAAAAAATACTTTATACACGCTACGCATATTTTACGCGATTTTTGCATCCTGAAACTGCCGCGTGTAGCGCGTAAAAATCGGCAGCCCGCTAATCGGTAATAGGATCTTTTACTCCGTGGCAGAAAATTTATTGGGAGCAGAAGAGCAGCTAGAGTTTGCCTTGACTCGCAGAACAAAGTACTTAAATGACGCGACGAAGCAGTAAACATTGAGACGTTAAGTCTCAATCTGAGAACCATGGCCATAATACACAATAGTTATGCACGTCGCAGATAATACCGTTTATTACCGTCGCAGACTATCCTCGTTTATTTATACTCTCACTCGTACACGCGACCGGCCCCGCGAGTAGAAAACACACGACGCCGGAGATACAGATATTTATACACAGACACCACGTGATTGCACGCTGTTTCGCGCCTTGCATGTGAACTTTGCAGCTGCACTAAACGGATTTTTCGCAACCGGACTCTCGGCGCTACATGGCTACCTTCTGAACCGAACCTCCGGAGCCGAACGTTTTTACCGATCGCCCTTCTCGTCTCGCTTTACAATCCGCTCGAGAAAACGTCCAGCATACACTATTGACACTTATATCCTCCACGTATCTCGCCGGGGCCGTATTAATAAATCTTTTGAAAATTTATCCCGTGAGATTCTCGCACCCGATTGCTTTCTCATGTGCTTGTCGCTGGAATTGTTTTATGGTGAACGATGCGAATAAAATGCTTTTCTTTTCCTTTCTTTCTTTCTTTCTTTCTTTCTTTCTATCGACAGTCATTTTTGCACGTTCGTGAGTTAATTATTAATCATTTAAAAGTGAATTACACAGAGAGATGATGTTTTTGTCAATTACGTGAAAATTGTGCAACGATCTTCTGTACGCGTAAATGTAAAACAACCTTGTGGACGAGATTTTTTGCACGCATAAATTGAAAATAATCTCGATCTCGTCTAATCTCGCGTGTTTCGATTAAGATAAGATAGAATTATTCGAGTGGGAAGGATATTCGAATCGAGCCGGGTAATTTGTTACTTGACAAATTCAATCGCGAGCAATTTTCAGCAATCTAATGCTCGAAAACAAACTATTTAACTTGTTATTAGCGAAATCACATCGCGTACTTGCATTGGTAGCTCGCCGGTCGTGGAATTTCACGACTACACGACTTTTGCTCGTCAAAAAGTTTGTTCGACTAATACGTTACCAACATTCTCAATTGTAACCGTCACGATTCGATAGCACGCGTATGTTACTTTAAATTAAAATTATTCCATAACGAAACCGAACTCTTTGTAACAACGTCCCATTGATTCTATCGATAATGCTATCGCGAAGATGTTCTCTCATTTTTCAAGTCATAAATGAACTTTTAGCACCAGAAATTCATTTCAGAAATTACGAGTCGCCATATTTCTATTGTTTCGGCACTTTTACTCCAACTTGAGTGTTTCAAACGGTGCTCCAATTTAATTTACAACGTAGCATCGTATCAAGAATTACGGATGCCTCGTGCAACGCACGACATGCGATCATTTCGCTGACTATTTCGCGCGAAGTTCAACGTCGTGTACGGCAAGGCGCGGTGAGACTCGAGTAATCCTGCCGGTCCGTATTCACGTTCAGCTAAAATATCACCGATGGAAATCGCGACGAGGCATAAGCGTCGACGAGGCGTCGCTGTTTACCGGGAAGCCGTATTTATTTCCCTCGATTTCAGAACAACTCGCAAAAGTGGTCCGCTTTGAGGGAAAAGTACCAACGCGGGAAAAGTTAACTTCGCCAACTGTTAAACCGCGGCAGATCGATAGCGTGCTTTTTTTAAATTCCGATGTAACGGAGATGTGTGTTGCACGCGCGTCGTTAGAAATCAGACCGCGGCCGAGACGCTGCTAATATACGCGTGAAAAGAGGCGCGCGAGGCGATCGGCCAACTTCCAACATCGAGATCTCGCCGTTACGATTTTTATATTCATTATTCCCCGGCTGAATATTCTTCGGCGGAGAATTTCGATTCACCGAGAAAGCGGCCGCGTGAAATTCCTGCCGGTTTCAGAAGGCCAGAGACCGTTTTCCGCCACGCGTAAAACGAAAAGGAGGAAACAAAGAAAAAAAGAAAAAGAAAAAAGGAAAAATCTTCTTACGCCGGCGCACCTTTTTACGGCAGCTCAATCGAGAAAATAAACGTCCGCAATCGGAAAAAGCCAGAACGCGTATGAAAATCACGCGGACAGAAGTTCAACGCGGAGAACCTGTTTTCTGCGTTCTGTCGTCCCTTCTTTTTTCTTTTTCTTTTCTTTTTCTCTCTCTTTTTTCTTTTTTTTACATACCACGAATATTCGTTGTATTGTACCGTACACTATCGTTCATAAGTGTACGAACGTTTTGCAACGTGACGGTTCATTCCGAGTTCATCATTGTTCAAAGTGTACAAATTAATGAGACGAATTAATTAGACGCGACATCTGCTACGTTAAGAGATTCAGCAATAACAGTATTTGTTTTACAACTTTCCTGAATTTCGCGGTATAACGTGCGTAATAATTGAGCGTTGCGTTTAGCGGCGTGTGGAAAATTTACGATAAAAACTTGATAAAAAACCGTGGATATTTCTAACTATCGAATTAGTTGTTCTATCGTTTATCTTGAATTTATTCTTCCACGCCGCTAAAAACCAAAATACGACATTACTGCGATACGATTGTACGATTTGTTATCAGAAATAAGAAAACGTCCACTTTTGGATTGTACTTTTGAACGATAGTGTATGTCCACGCCGAAAAAATCTAAAACGCCTGGCTGGCGCCTTTCTCTTTCTTCCTCTCTCTTTTTCTCTTTCCCTATCTTTGTCACGCGTATTCACGGTCAACGTTTCGTCAGTGACGAGAGAATATGAGTCGTCGAGTCTCGTTAGAATCGCTGTAACCAATCGCGAATACGACCATGCGAATCAACGCAATAAAGTCGTCCAATGAAACGCGAAAAAGTCGCGGACTATCTGGCCGTAAAAATAGTTGCGTCTAATTATTTACAGGAAACTTTATATCATTCGACAGTGCGCGAAGGAACGATTAATTTCCTGTTACCGATCGTGGCTTTGAAACCTTACGCGCGGCGATTTTTTAGAGATTTTCAATCGACTCGAGTATTTGCAGTATTTGTTTAAATCTGTATTGATCAGACTTACAGTCTGACAGATCAGTGCGGAACGAAAAAGAAAAAGAAAAGAGTAGCAGAAGGAAGATACAACTTTCATATTTATTTAATTAATTGGAAGCTCAAAATTAGTAGCTCTCTCTCTCTCATCTAAGATTCATTTTCGTGAATTTTGCAGTTCTCAATGTCTCGATTTAGCCAATGTCAAAATTTTGCTCAAATAACAATTGCGCAAAGATCGATTAACGCAACAGCAAATGACACGAAAACTGTCAGATGCATTTTCCATTTTTCTATCGATCAATAGGAAAGTTAAACACTCGCAATTTGCCGGTTTAAATGCGAAGTTTCGCTACGAGAAGCGTCCTAACAAACGCGCATGGCTATTGCGTAAGACGAACGCGGGAACGCGAAAACGACGAAAAGGACGCGTTATATGAACCACGAAAGATAGTAGCTTGCTGCGATGGGTTTTGTCAGTGTCAAACGTATTGAAACACGCGCTCCAAAAAGCAAACGTTACGCATTTGCAATTTTCCAGCTAATACCGTGAAATCTATTCATATTATTTTATTTCATACACATGTATATTTTCATATCGCGCGCATTCTACAAGTTCTCGTACACTTGAATTTCCAACAAGACCTCTGAAAAGTCAAACTGATCAACTCCACTTTTTCACCGACTCGTTAGTTTCATTACGCGCCATTTTACGCCACAAGCGCGCCAATAATACCCGATTCCAATAAGTTTCATTTACTGCAAGAAGACGTACATATATGTACATAAATGAGCGAAAGACAAACTTCCAAGATCAATTTCAAAAACGAGAAAATTTACTTTTCTGAATCTAGATCAGTAGAGTTGTGGAGTTGACTTTCGAGTTGACGTTCTCTGTACGAGAACGAAACAGACTGACTGTGAGTGACTAACCTTCCAACCAGCGCTGCTGTTGCTCTCTCCTTTTTCTCTGAAGTACGGGATATTCTGCATCATCCACTCGTAGATCTGCGAGAGAGTCAACCGTTCGTCGGGGGCGCTGGTAATGGCCTGAGTAATGAGATCGGCATAACTGTGATTTCCCCAGGCGTTCCGCCGGGAGGAATTCTTCTTGACCGGAAGCAAGCCGGTACCTTGGCCGAGAGTGCCATGCTGAGGCGGCGTGCCACTTTCGACGCCTTCGACGCCCTCTTTGCTAGCCGATACGCTCGGCACCACGTTTCCCTCGATGTATTCCTCCGGTCTTGGCAGCGGCCACGTGTGCGACCGTGCTCTCGTCTGTGGTTCGAACCCGCTCTCAAGGTCGTACGGTACCCCCTGCTGTGGTTGCAACCCGGTCTTCGACCCCGACGAAACCGGCACCGAGTCCATCATGTTCGTTTCCTCTGTGTACTCCAGTGTGACCGCGAGCACCTCGCGAGGTGCTGTCCGTCCGTTCGCAAAGTCTGTATCGCGCCGCCTTACCGAGAAACCGCGAAAACTCGCCGTAACGATCGACGGTCACGCTCTGCGATCGAAAATCGAAGCTACCAACTAACTACGACGATACACACTGTCACTGTGTTTACCCCCGATGAACTCGCACTACGTCAACGCTTGGTAACAAGCGTCGAAAACCGGAAAGCAGAAATCGCACGAGTCGGGATCACTTGTTTCTTTCCTTTTTTTTTTTTTATCTCCCGTACGTTATATATCTCGTTTTCCTCGGATCCCGCGTTCCTCCTCTACGTTCGCGATTCGTCACACGGCTCGTTGTTTCACCGGCCACACGACCGCCAACGATATATCGCGCGCGCGCGCGCGGTGCGTATCGATAGGTACTCGGCGTACCAACGTGATTGCGCGAAGAGAAAACGAGAAGCGGCGGCGAAGCGACTGCGAGGAAAAGCAGAGTATCGCGGAGTATCGCGGAGTATCGCGGAGTATCACTCGAATCGAACTCTCCCGCAGCTGGCAGCGGACCGACCGAGAATACGCTACGCTGTACGTCGTTCTGCGTATCGCGAGCGAGCGAGAGAGAAACAGAGAAGGAGAAGCGGCGCGAGAGGGACAGACGGCCGCGAGAGAGGGGGCAGACCACGTGGTCAAACTCACTGTTTACAAGCCGCGCCGTCGGTCACGTGGCCATGTTTTGATAAAGAACTTGGCCCACTGCGAGGAAAGAATCTTCGAGTTTGTTGCCTGGCGGTTTCTACGCGGCACGCTCTTGCGAAAACTTTTTGCGCCGGGGTACGGCTGGCCGTGTCGCGTCGCTTTTCGCACACGATCTCGCACGCACTCGGCCGATCTCGACGCGATCTCGACTCGTCGAACAGGCCAGACTATCGATGTCCTCTCTGCTTCGGAATCACCGCCTTTCTTCCTACTTCTCATCGATGTTCCCTGACCGAGTTCTTCCCACTCCCTCCGTCTTCTCCAATTAATAAACACACTCGAACACTTTTGGTGGACGCTCGGCAGATCAGTAGATCGAGACGATGCGAAGGCGTCAGACAGTCTAACTGTCAGAGCTTCTTGTACTTTTCGCAGCGCGATCGAACTCTCTCTCTCTCTCTCTCTCTCTCTCTCTCTCTCTCTCTCTCTCTCTCTCTCTCTCTCTCTCTGGAGTCTGACGACTTTCTCGGTTTACACTGTAAACGCAATTCGTGCACGTTCCAGATATCTTCCAAACTATATCGTATCCGTGATCAGATTCGCGCACTTTTTTCTTCTCTTTTTCCTTTTCTTTCTTTTTTTTTTTTTTTTTTTTTTTTTTTTATTTTTTGATCCCTAGGAAAATCAAATCACCTTTACTCCTATGCACAACTTGCCGGCAATGCAGCGCGGCGAATACTGACGAATTCTTCTGGCCGGCAGCCGGAACTGACCGAGCGAAGCCGAAGTCGCGTGAAGCGAATTCGTGGCGCCTGCCTCCGCGCGTACGAGCGGGACGAGGACGAGGCGACAAGCTGCGAGGCGAGTCGGTGAAGGAGCGAGGGATCGCGGCGACGCGAGCGAGGCCGACTGATCGATCACTCGAACGTGCGACAGAGAGAAGAGAAGGGAGATCGCGAGCGTAGCGAACGAGCGATCTGGTGGGTGGTTCGGCGCTGTGGTGGGGACGAACAGGAAAGGTGGGGGCGAAGTAACGAAGTTGGAGGAAAGGAGAAAAACGCGGCAAGCGGGCGAGCTTGGTAGCAAAGAGGTTAGCGGAACGGGAGAGGGAGAAAGAGGCAATGATCCGGAATGAGCTGGATAAAGGGTGGAGGGAGTGAGAGACAAGCGGCGAAGGGGGGGGGGGATCGGTGAGGGCAGCGTGGTCGGTTAGATCGACAAGGTGGGCGGGGAAAGGGGTACGTTATGCCCCCAGGGCCAGATACTGTTCTCCATACGGGAGCGAGGAGAGGGAATTCGCACGCGGCCACCTACCCCACGCTGATGAGCGTTCAATTCTCTCTTCTCTTTTACAAGTTTTCGAATAATTTCGCTGCGCATAATGATGAAACCTCCCTGGTATATTATTCGAGTTTCGCAGCAAAAAATGTGACGAACCTGTTAATCTGTATAGGCGAGTTCGATTTCATCAATTTGACTACTTTAAACCGTTCAAGTGGGAGCAGCCGTGTTACGGTACAGGATTTCTCAATGAAATACGCTCGACGAAATTACTTTTTTGAGAAAAATATTCTGGACAGGCAGAAATTAAACGAAGCTCCATCGAACAGAAATTGACTGCGAGTTCGAGACGTGCCACATAAAATATCCGTGTATTGGGAAAGATAACATTTTTTTTATTCGTCTATCGAATAATGATACTGACTTGTCAAACAAACTATTTATCTACGTGACGTAAGAGGAACCACGAAAGCGATTAAAATTGTTAATCATTTCGTAATCAATAAAAAAGAAACTCAAGCAAGAAGTTCCAAACAATTATTAACGAGTCAACGTTCCAAATAATGATTATCGAGTCAAACAATCTACGACTTTCCTAACCTAAACCACGAATTCGACGATTTTTCTAAAAAAAATATCGTTATTCCTTTCTTAATGTATCGTCCTCACTTTTTTTTTTTCCTCTCCATAATTTTTACCGTCTTGAACGAGCTATTAATAACTTTAATGCTCTTATTGATTTTTTTTGTAATTTCTAGGCTTGGAAACTTTTTTCCTTTGGAAGACTATTTTAATGCCTGACAGCCTTTAAGACTCTCTCTCTCTCTTTTTCTCTATACCTTCGGTTCTCGTTAAACTCGCTAAAACCTTTGAAATTTCTCGCACGATCGACCGCGTTTAAATTCCAACGACCAACAATCAAAGCCGTTTGAAACTCGTGTCGTCGATAATTCGACGAATCGAAAGCGGACTGGTAGCTACCTGATGCTCCCTTTTTCACGCAGACACCGTTGACTTTTATGCTCGATTCGATTTCACAACGTACCCTTTGCCAACATTTCACGTCCTACGCTCGACCTTTCGCGGTTTTGTAGGATTTTAACGTTAACAGCGAAGAACAAAGGTGGAGCGCAGAGTTATCGGAAGCTTTTGCTGACCTGCCGCGATAATTCGACGCAAAGTGCATGAGACGGGAAAGGTTAACGAAATGCATGAACTGGTTATCTTTTCTTTCTTTCTTTTTTCTTTTTTTTTTTTTTTTTTTGTTTGTTTAAATGAGACGTGCAAAATGTAAATGGACTTTTGATATTTGATTGTACCTTGACATCGATAAAAATTCTGCAAAAGCTACTTCGTACGGAATAATCAGTTGTTATATTTTGCGAAATTCGAACGCGATATCGAAATTGAAAAATTGAAGATGCTGCTGAAAGCATGAAACTTGTATTTAAAATATATTTAACAAACGCAACAAATGATCGAAATTCCTACGTTCGTTCGAATGAAAAATAACTAAGTTCCAGCACTATTTCAAACATCAGAGTTATGTGTCGAATGTGCATTCAGTGAATATTCTCATTTATCGAATATCAAAAATCTTTATTCGATTAATATTTATTTTCCGTTTGTTGGATGAAACTAACTCTATTATTTCTATATAAGCACCGTTACGTTTAATTTATAAAGTAAAATATCGTGGTGAAAATACGTGAATGATTTTTGGCAAAAATGAGAACAAACGAAAAGAGAATAAAACAGTGTGTATAAGTATTCTTCTACCGGTAAGTTAAACAGAGTATCGAGAAATGTAACAATGTAAACCTATTGTTGCAAAAGCACAGAAAGATGGAAAGATATGAGCAACAGTAAGAATTCTAAATATTTATTCGATAATATTTTATCAATGTACGATTTAAATAGAAAAAAATAATAAAAAGGAAAGTCGGAAAAAGTCGTGAAGATGTCAGAACGACGGACAGGTGTAAAAATTCGTGTCAAAGATTTTAAAGATTTTGCACTGCGAACGTTTTCTGGAAGAGGGGAACTTCTACAGCTACGTACAAAAATATACAAACTCGTGTACACGTAAATGGTAATTTGTTGCGTTAAAAGTAAGTTCGTTAAATACAGTTAGTACAGTTAAAAGTAAGTTTGTCTAAATATGGTCATTTACTCAGATTGCTATGTAATAAAGATAAAAGCAGAAATTATGTAAAACGATACGAAAGGAAGCATTTGTGTTTCAACCGACTGTGGAATAAAAATTTTTTCATCTTACAGCCGATGGTATTTTATCAAAAAGGAAATGCGAGACGTCGGGAGGGTAATTGGGTCATTTTGGACTTCCGTGTTGTACGAAATTTTATCGTGTGAAGATCGCACATGTGAGGAAAATTAAAGAAAGAAGGGAAGCCGGTATCCCTTATCCATTAGATCTGCCCGAAAAAAAAGGCGAAGTTAAGCTCGTACTATCAATTACGTTACCCCAGTTCTAAAGCTTACTTTACACGAAATTGAATCAAGACGCCACGGATAAAATTTGTTACGACAATGAATTCACTTTAAAATAAGTTTGCCTACGCGATTAAAAGATTGATCAATGTTGCGCGTTCAATTTCATTACGCGTCGGTTAATATGGACGTTACTTAAACATATTTTACAATTTATAAAAAAAAAAAAAAGGAAGCACGAGCTACTCTTTTGGAGTTTAATTTCAAACACATGTATAGTTATATGCGTCGATAACCGCTGGGACAATTAATTATATTTTTAAATAATTATCATTATCCAATAATTATGGAGCATGTTGTATAATTGCCATGAGCAATTGTATAATATTGGTACTATATAGCAATAATACATAGTATAATTATTGACTGATTATGAACAAAAGAATAGCCCGTGTTTCAATTTATATTATTCAATAATTACGTTATGTCACATATTTTTATACAATTGTAATCATTCAATAATTACATTGTATATTGCGAGTGACTAATTCGTAAATATTGCCTTAAATTTATAATTAACAAAGCATTAACAGGAATTAACTACTTATATTAATTAATAAAACTTTGCATTCCACGTGTATACATTTCAAAGCTGGTAATTCTAATAACGTTCACGTTCGATTTTCATTCGGATTTCGAACGTAGTTCGCGAAAAATTATATGTTATTCGTGGGAGTGTCTCGATCCATTGAGCGAAATTTTTATAAATATGTTGAGTGAGTCAAATGGCATGTAGGATGAAACTTGAGGGTTTAATTTAAATGATGCAATCACGAAAATGTACAAATTAAGCCTCATAATTAATTTTTCTTATACAAATTTTCATCGTTTTACGAATATAGGAATGCTACAGCCATCTGGCGGTGAAGAGATGGAACTTTTACAAGGCTAGAACTACAGTCGAGATACGTACAAGATTGGACTTTACATCCTATGGGACTTCGTGTCTCTGAAATACCGACATAGTAAAAAAAATCACTAGTTTTTTAATGCACTCTACGTCTAAACAACAGTGAATTGGGGAACTACATCGTAATACGATCAAAATTGATCAAGTAGTGAATGAGCTAGAAATATGATTTTTGAAATCCATTACTGTATTGTCGAATTTTCAATGCCGAAATGTAAACCTAGTAATTAATCGAAATCATTCTATTCTATATCAAAAAAAGCTCTATTCATGTTTTACAGAATTACGACAATTTTTTTCTCATAGTAAATTAAAATTCTAAAGTTATTAATAAAATATTAATAAGAACCTATCAGCACAAATAAATTTTATCAAAAAATTCAACACAATAAGAGAAATTAAAGAAAAGAAGAAAAAACAACCCTCTCGTTTACAGATATAATCGTTATAGAAGAAATAATTAATCCTAAACTTTCTAAAATATTTTTGTACGAAAAATATACAAATTCGTATGAAATATTTTCCATACTCTCACAAATTAATTATCCAGATATCATATATTATTTATTTTTCATTAATTTCATGGGTATGTACCTTCATACAAATACCTAAACGAGATCGCAGCCAATCAATTCGTATTACTTCAATCATCAAATTTTGTAACGAGCATTCTGTTTTGAACATTTCATAGAATTTTTTATATTTAGTGCATTCTACGTGCAATCTTGTTTTATTGACGTCAAAAAGATTTGTGAAATACATTTAACAAGATATATTTAATTACCATTAGTCAAGACCATTAGACATCATTCTCTCCAAATTCCACAGTCCATGTTATTCCATCTTTCATCCACGCATTTGGAAGTTGATAAATCTGCAACAAACTTATTTGTTCGATTAGTAGTTTAAAAAACTTAAAATTCCACACCACTAAAACAGTCCCGATATTTGGAAAAAAAATGCAAATGAGTAGCCAAAAGGGCTACTACACAATTATTTGCTACGTTGCGAATCCGAGCAATAAACCCGAGTGTTTTGTTTCGCAAAACTATCTTACTAGCATTAATTATGAAATAGGAAATTTTCAAAAAACACGAGGAGTGTTTCGTCATGCTTAAAACTCCCGAAAATATATACGCGACGTTATTATTCCACGCACTCATGTTTAAAAATACTCAACACTAATCGCGACGCGTCCAATGCAACCATGCTGAAGGTTGTCGATGAATGATTACTTCTGTACAGCTCTTGTAACTGCATCTGGTGATCCAGGAGCAGGAACAGCCTTCCACGAATTCAGTGGAAGAATTTGGGCATTTCGTAAACGCAACGCTAGTTCAAGAAACGCGATCATTCATTATTGCAACACTAAGAGTAAAAGTAAAACTGAAAATCGCGATGAAATAATCGCAACACTAACTGTAAGGCTAAATTTTATGAAAAATATTATTAAATACAAAACTGTACGAGTAAAAAGCCACTTCAACTATCTAATCTATTCTAACAGTCTAAAATTAATTAAACGCAACGACTCTATAATTCAATTCAAAACAATAGAAAGCAAGATAAATTTTACTATGTACACTAAACTGTAAAAATTCAAATCGAAATTGCAAAGGACAATCGCGATATCATAATTCGCAACTCTACAGCAAACACGATTATCATTTTTTCGAAACTCTAATTCAACCCGTAATCAATCGCTCGTAACACTAACAAGAAAAACCGCGATTTGCCCAAAACGATGATGTACGATGATGAAGAGGAAAAAGAGTACAACTACAGATACTAAAAGAGCATAGTGACAAAGTAGTAACGAGAATGACTTCCCATGCTCTGGACGATCATTTGAACGATTCAAAGTTTGCCGGGCCTCTTCTTTCTTCGAGCGCAATGCCCGCTGGAACTTACATCTAGCTCGAGTCTTTCTAATCGCAAACCAAAAAATAACTCACAAAGGTGAAATAAAAAGATAAACCGCGGAAACTGATCCCAATACACATGGACGAACATCGATCATAATGATCGTTGTCCGTTCGCACGTGCGTGCTCGAGCAATACCTGTATGAACGTTCGTTTCGGAACCTATTCGCGACCTATCCGCGACCACGACCGCGGTACTAAATTCGAAAAATCGAACAGTAAAATCAGAAATGCTCCATTCGTACCAATTTCACTGTCGATTTTTCAAATTAGATTTCCTGAAACAGGTTGGACACGCGACCAGAGACTGTGCCAACCTGCCCGGCCCTACCTACTTACAATTAAACACATTCACACCAGAAAGTATGCTACCTATCCTAACCGATCGCCCTATATTTAAAAAATGGCAAAACAGACACACCAACACATTCACTCCACGGTTCTCACACGTACCACCCGGGCGCAGCATACCTACACTAGAGAGGACGTCCCGGGACACCTCCGACACCCGAGCTCAACATACAACTTTCACACTCTAATTTACGTACCATTTTCCTGAAATCGACTGACAATGGCTAGCGACTGCGTTCATATTTATAGCACGTTCATATTTATAGTTATATGTGAAATTAAATTATGTTTAAAATGTGAAATTAATAACTGAGAGAAAACGTATATAATTTCTATAGAAATTACGAGCGCAAGTTGACTTGGAATCATTGTTATAATTGATAGTACAATTAATAATACAACTATAGTTTATTTAACAAGTATTATTCTAATAAATTCATATTTCAAATTAGTGCGTAAATATTTTAAATATTTATAACAAATGGAACAAAAGAAACGACGCAACTTCACATCCTAGCCACACACACACACACACACACACATGCGGAAATACGTCGTGCCGACACGCTAACACATTGCCAGTCGCTGAGAAATTTTTTATAAAATTACAAACTATGGTCATCGCGCCCAATGTCTTTCACCCACTCAAGTAACACCTGGGCACGTGAGTGAGATCCTGACAATGAACACGGAATGGGTTAAACCTGAAAATCCTGAACTAAAAAAATGATTAGTTTACGTAATTTGTGTCTAACGGACTACTGCATTATTTCGTTTCAAATTCTAACGTTTCAAACTCTACTTTTTCGGGAAATTATTGAAATTGCAAGAAAATAAAGACTATGAACAAGACATGAATTCATTAAAAAAGATACTGTGAACAATCTAACAATTCATTTAAATAATCAAAATCAAACAATCGACTCTATAGAAATAATCTCAGGCGACTTCTTCATCAAAGCATATTTTCGAAAATGCAAAAGCAATGTTCAAACTTGTTGCTTTGATTCAAAAATCTGCCTGTCGCGAAGTATCTTCTTGCACGTAATATTTCACACAAGTTTTTCTGAGGCAAAAAATTCTAATCTGTTATATTTCAAATTTTACTCAAGTTCAACAATTACAAAACTCAATTAATTAAATCATCTAATACTATTATTAAAGGGAAAATGAAATTAAAAATTATTAATTGTTAATTATTGTAACAAAATATATCAATGAGTACATAATTACTGCATTCCGCATAGCAACGAAGTCGGAGGGTATCCATCTTCTCTACTATGAAATGCTCAAACGAAATCGTTTTAATAATAATTGTTTATAAACATTTATAACCTATCTATTCATATGGATATTCACATTCAAACATTTATATTGAATACACTTTGATTTTATAAGTAAATATTATAAATGTATATTTTAAATGTTAAAATCGCGATGTGCAAAAAGTCCTATCCTGATCTGATATATAAAAAATTTGAAAACATTTGTTACTACTCACGAGTATAAAAAATACCCGCGGTCACTATGCTCATCAAAAATTCTACAACCAGTCACCCGTACCGATTTGGACCTTTCGTCCTACGACATGACTGAGTGACCAGAGGAACATAAATGCATGCGACTCACACAATAGATGTGAAGAACGTTATCACCAATGCTGCACTGAAGCGGAGGAAATTATCGTAAAGACCGCATCAAGTAGGTACCATTGAGAATCCCATGGTGAAAGTGAACGCCGTGAAAAATTTCTTAAGAAACACAAAACAATTTGTTTTTAAAGACACAATGTTATTTGTAAAAATTTAAGTTTTAACAATGATAAGATTTGGGACTGTAATAATTTGAGTAAATATTTTTATTTTATTAAGTATTTTTATTTTATAATTATAACTTTACATTCGACTTCAATCGAAAAACAACTATAAAGAACTATAGAATTTAAATACTACATGCTAAAATACTTACATGTTTAGCTTGTTTCAAGCAACATAAGATTCTTAGAAGATTAGGGGAAGTGGAGACTGTAGAAGATCTGTAACAAAACATTAAACATTAGAATTTATATTTAAAAACAAAGCAAAATCTCAAGTTGGTGATAATGAAAGATTCTTACATTCTTAGCTTTTGAGCTACCATTTTCCCCCAGGAATGCAAAAAAACTGATGCTGTGAAGCGTCTGTAACAAACATCAAACATTATACTTTGGTGTAAAATTTGAAAAATTGAATAAATTGAGATATATGTAAAACTACTTACGATCTTGATTTCCTGAAGAGGCCTTATCCTCTTGAGCACTGACTCTAATACCGAAAAGAAACACTGAACAAGAAAAAATACAAAAAAAAGAAAAACAAAAGACTATTAATGCGCGCGTTTAAGTAACTACCGGCGGACTCACTGACTCTAACTTCGCGAATTACAATTTCAATGAATTGATTATTTAATTTAATGAGAGCTATTTTGCTGAGAAAAATATTAAAATGTTGCGCAACAAACACTGACTCTAATGACCGCATTGCGCGCAGTCAGAAAAATTTTCTGAAAATAAGGCTGATTACAGTACGTTGAGGGAAAGGGCAAAGAGTACGTTCATTTAGAAAATATTGCTATTTTCCAGATAATGATTATAAATTTGAATATGCATTAAAGATATGAATTGAAAATTATGAAGTATTCCTCAATATTTGCAGAAATATTTGTAGAAATTGTATTCTGAATGTTCGTTATTAAAGTGAAGTATGCACATTAGTAATATGTCATGTCGCGTATTATAAATATTCAAAAATGTTTGCATAAGTCAAAATTTCATAGCTACAGTAATCAAAAATATAGTATTTGAATCGTTTAATTGTGCATCAGCGTTCGAAAAAAGTATATTGTAGCAAAAGTATAAAAACTTTGAATTTAATAATCTAATACAAGAATATATATCCATTTGAAAGTATACATCATTCAGTTACTACGATCTCCATATTTGAAATAAAATATTAATCAATTTAATCTTTTCCATTTTCATCCTTGTACCTCACCGCAATTACGAAATTACATGTTGTAAATTGTACATCAAATATACGTAATTATATATTTATACATTCTAGGTAGAAAATATTACCTGGAATGAATAAAATATTACCAACTTTCCATGAAAATTCATCAGATTGTTCATTAATGGTCGTGACGTCTATGCATTCTAAGCTATCTTTGCAGCCAAGGAATAACCTGCACAAAAAGAAACCAAAAGTTAGAACAAATATGTCAAATGAAGTCAAGTATGTAAAAGTGAAATCATAATCAACTTCAAATTCTATTAAATAAGCGTACGAGACAAAATACCGGTAACCGAAGAGTGAAATCGATGATCGAAGAACAATCAGCACGAGAAGCTTCAAAATCTTCGAGAAGCAACGCCATCGAAGTCAAAAGTGCACTTTTTATCTTAAAAATACACAACACAAATACAAATCTAACTATTTCATTTATATTTTTACCTGAGAACTTTCGGATAATACTTCTTTCTGGGTGATCTTTCTGGATAACGCTTCCTTCTTTACAGACGAAGTGTACTCCTCTCCGCCATTTTTAACCGCCACTTCTCGATCAAGAGAAATATCGCTTTCGAGTTCGAGAATCGTAGGAAGTATATTGCGTAATTCACCGCTGAGGCGCTGTAATCGCGCGTTTCACACTTGGAATAAAAAATAAAAAACTGGCCTAAATCAAATACACAAAATTCACGAGAAATTCTTTAAAAAGAAGGAAAATATTCACACATCTGATAAAAAATTGTCAATACTTCAAACTGGGACATGAGAAATTTTATTATTTACCCAATAGGTTCATTACTTTAGTCATTAAATACGTACATCGTTAATAAATTATTGTTGAATTTAGTATTTAAATCGTTAAGAATTACATAATATGAGTTTAAAGAATCAACGAGTAAATAAAAAATGTTACAATAGAAGTACAAGCATATTACGTACATATATAACAAAAAGGTAGTCATATTACATTTGGCTCCAAGTTTTATCTTAAAAATATACAACACAAACGCAAATCTAACAGCTATTGAGTTAATTTTTACCTGAGAACTTCTAAATGATACTTCTTTCTGGATGATTCTTCTGGATAATATTTTCTTGTTGTCACAGACGAGATGTACTTCTCTCCGCCATTTTTAACCGCCACTTCTCGATCATGAGAAACATCGATTTCGAGTTCGAGAATCGTAGGAAGTATATTGCGTAATTCACCACTGGGGCGCTGTAATCGCACGTTTCGCACGAAAAAATGAAAACTTGGAATATAAAATAAAAATTCTGGTCTAAATCAAAACACAACACAAAATTTATGAGACATTTTTGAAAAAGAACGAAAATATTCATATAGTAGATAAAAAAATTTGTAGAACAATTAACTTGATTTTATTTTAAAGAGTGGAGTCTCCACTTTAACAATCCTGAGTGAGTTTATTTCGTTCAAAGATATTTATTTTTACACCATGCAGCAAGTGTAAAAATAAAAATACTTTTCTTCTAGAAAATTATAGAAATTCAAACATATCGCTGAAGAAAAGTTTTTCCATCACTGAATAACTTGTTTATGATCAGATCAATCATGATCTTTAAAATTGAAATCTTCCCTTTACGTAGAGCCTTTAAAACTACTTGTATGATTTGTTTCCGCCATTTTACTGAATTTTAGAGAATAATTCATTAATTTTTAAAAAATTATAACAACAAATAATGCCTCGTATACAAGTCATTGAATTTGTCTTACCAAATGACATTCCAATTTCCATCAATCGCTGTTTTAAATCGTTATATTCCTTTATTGATGAAGTATCAGCACGTTCAATTCAATAAATAATTCTCAAAGCAGATGTGGCAATATTGTCCATATTTTTTAATTTTAATTTTCATCACTAGTAGTGCTTCAGTGCAAAATTTTCCTGAATCGGTACAACAAGATGTGACACGAAAATGATAAGGGAGTTCTGAGACCCCTCCCAATCTTTGTCTGAAAAAATTAGTCTATTCATATACTTCGTTTGTAATGAGGCTTTGGCAGTTGCTATGATAAGACTGTCTTACGCGGTCATAATAAAATAGAGGAAAATTTTTACCGCGGTTTTCTAGTTTCTCGCTCTATCAAAAATGGCGCTGTCCGTCTACCGTATCTTTCGGCGGAATGATTGAGCAGAAGTAGACGTCGCTAGATTAGTTCGAGCGAAAGTAGGTGTCGTTACCTTAGGTTGTACGGGAGTAGGTGTCGCTACTACCTCGTCTATGGTGTTGTCATCTATCAGATCTATCACTAAAGTGAGAGATCTTCGTTTATTATCAAGTAGATGGTAGTACATAGCCTATTCTTGTCACATTTTCTGGTTGATATACTCACAGATGGTAGTATCTGTAGTTTTCTGTAAATAAGAAGGAAATTAACGTGCAACAAGGACAAATATATGTATGTTGTGTGAGAGAGAAAAATTGTATGCAACAAGAATGGATGGTGTATGAAGTAATAGTGTATGAAGAATAGTAATAGCGATTAGTTTCATCATTTCGTTGCTGCATAGTAATAATGTTAGTTTAAACTTTCATTTGCAAAAAGAAACCAATCAAACGAATTAATTTATAAATTTTTTTTATGTATTCGTAATTAAAACCTGGATCCTCTTTTTGTTTCAGTTGATCTACATGCATGTATAAAAATGTACGAGTTGCATAGCAGTACTTGTTTAAATAATATCTAATTTCCTTTTAACTGTTTAATTTATAGATCTTGAAAGATATGTTTCTGTAAATTTCTATAAAGCCTATGAAATATATTAATCTTTTTTTACGAATTGTGTTATAATTGATACAAAAAACTAAAACAATCGTAACATTGCTTGAATCAGAATTGTGAATTAACGTAAAGTGCATTATACTTATACTCATACTGAAATTTTGATATATTGGTAATTTAAACGATCGTGTAATAACAGATAAGAAATATTTTCTTCTTAAAAACTTATTTCAAATATATAAATTAACATAAATTAACATTTATCTATATAATAGTATACTGTATTTAGTTTGTTTAGTTATTTTTATATACAGACATTTTTAAATGAAAAAGAATATGTTATATAGCTTTTTGTTTATAAAATAAAATTTTAAACATGCTTTTGTTTAAAAATATTATCTTTATAAAAAAATATCATAAAAATATATCCAAAAAATGTATACGATTTATTTCTGGAAATATGTAAGTATATTAAAGAAATTAGTTGAATAAATGTATCATATTTACATATACAAATAGTATGATATTTTTTATATAGAGAAGAATGGAAATCTACAATTGGATTGGAAATACATGCACAAATTTCAACAAAATCAAAGTTATTTTCTGAAGCTCCTACAAATTTCAATAATCCAATTAATTCTTGTGTGTCACTTTTTGATTGTGCAATACCAGGAACAATGCCAGTGAAGTATAATAAATGTTTTCGTAAAGTAATTCATTAATTCCTTATTGTATTGTTTTTATAGGTATTAAATAAAAAATGCGTAGAAGCTGGGGTATTAACTGCTTTAGCGCTTTCTTGTGAAGTAAATGCTGTCTCAATGTTTGAGAGAAAACATTATTTTTATTCTGATTTACCTGTAAATAGTTTATTGTTAATTATATTTTTAAGATATAATTATTGGAAGTAAATTAAAACAATATGAAAGTTTATATATATAATACACATACATTTACATTTTATATTTCACATTTACACATATTTTATGATTAATTTTTTACATAGGCTGGCTTTCAAATTACACAACAAAAGAAACCTTTAGCCACTGGTGGAAAAATTAAGTTTAATGTATTTAAAACTGGAGTGCATAAACAACCTTATTCAAAATCATCAAAAATTAAACAAATACAGCTGGAACAAGATAGTGGAAAAAGTCTTCATAATGAAAGAGTTGGAAGGTATTAAATATTTTTTTATAATTTATAAATTACAGTAATTGAAATATATTTTGAAAAATAAATTATATATTGTTAATGTCAATTATATGTCATTTATAACAGGAGTTTGATTGACCTTAATCGAGCTGGAATACCTTTGATGGAATTAGTGTTTGAGCCAGATTTAACAAATGGAGAAGAAGCAGCAGCTCTTGTAAAGGAACTATGTTTCATTTTACAATTATTAGGCACATGTTCATGTAAAATGGAAGGTTATTTTATGCATACAACTTTCATTTAGAAATAATTATTAATTATAAATAAATGGATTTTTTTATATTTACAGAAGGAGCTTTACGAGTTGATGCAAACGTTTCCATAAGTAAATCTAATGCACCTCTAGGCATTCGAACAGAATTGAAAAACATTTCAAGTTTAAGTGCTATCAATCATGCTATAGAATATGAAATAAAGAGACAAATTTCAATTCTACAGAAAGGAGGAGAAGTTATTAATGAAACACGCGCATGGGATCCACTAAGTAAAAAAACAGTTCTTATGCGTGAGAAAGAAGAAAAACATGTAATTACAAATTAATGTAGTTTATATTTGTTTAGTAATATTTTAGTTTAGTTTATATTTTTTTAATAATTTTTAACATTTATTAATTTTTAGGATTATCGTTTTATGCCTGAACCAAATTTGCCTCCCTTACATTTATATGTTAATAGAAATGTGCAAAATACATACAATCTAATTGATGTTCCATCCTTAAAAGAGCAATTGCCAGAGTTACCAGAACAAATACGTCAAAATTTACTCAAAAGTCTTACACCTGATACACTTGCAGCAATAACGGTATGTTTAATATCCGAAACATTAAACTTTATATATTAAATTAAATTTTACTTTCAGAGTGATTTAAAATGGTATCTACTGTTTTGCGACATCTTAAAGAACGGTAAACATCGCGAACCTCAGTTAGTGGCTAAAATTTTTATATCTGAAATTTTGTCATTGTTAGATAAATATAATTTGGATTTTACATTTTGGTAAGTTTATTACAATAAAGTATAAAGGAGAAATATTAATATATTGAATTTTTAGCATTAGCAATCAGAAATATATTGAGGAATTGATAGACTTAATACAAGCTAAAATAATAAATCAACCAACATTTAAGAAATTATTAAGTGAATTACTCAACAAGCCAAATAAAATGCCAAAACAGGTGAAAAAATTTAAATTATTTTATATTTTCTACGTATTAATGAATTTTAATAATGCTTTACTATATGTAGATTGTTGAAGAAAATAATTGGTTTATAATATCCGATGAAAAGGAATTGGAGATGATATGTTTAGAAATACTTAAAACAAATCCTAATTTGGTAAAACAGTACAAAGCAGGACGTAAAAAAGTATTTAAAAAATTTCTACACAAAACATTTTTACTTACTGAACAGCGTGCAGATATGGCCAAAACATCAAAAATTATGACAAGATTATTGAGTTAATTTCGAAATGTATCTATAACATAACATTTTAATAATAACTGTATAAATAATTAAATGTGCCTATTTTTTAACACGTTTACATATTACCTCATTAAAAATATAATACGAAATATAAGCAATTTTTCTAAAATTTTTTTTTTATAAACTGTCGATCACAAATATAAAACCAAATATGAAATGAATATTTCAGATAACAAATTAGAGATTATCAGGCTCCTATGTAACTTCAAGGTTTGATTTGAACCAGCACAAAATTTTATTTTCAACAGTGTTAATTATATTATAAAATATTTCACAGAAATGTCAGACCACATTCACTGACTGTTATCTACATGATACCTGAGGGTGGGAACATGTTTATTATAATCGTGCAAGATATCATAGCAGGATCAATCTTTATCAAACGAATGAATTCTCAAAGATTTAATTATTTTGTATTGTTTATATGAAATATTGAATGTGGTTTTATAAATGTTACAAAGATGCATTGACACAAACTGACTGACGAATATACAAACAAAAATTTACAAATGATTACTTGGATTGTTTAAATAATATTGTATATACAGTACAATCGTATATATATTAGAATTATAGATAATTATACTTACAAAAAGTACATAATAAAACATCTCAATCAAGCTTAAAAATATTTGATAAAGATTGAACTACTTATCACAAATTGTACAAACGGACTTTTTTTTAATTTATACAATAATGAGCATTGTATACTGTGATGTTAATTTCATTCAAACATTTTTCAATAAGCTGTACAAGTAGCTGTTACATGATGTAATGGAAGTATGTATATATACTAAACAATTACGCAGAATTGTTATTTAGTAACAAACATCATTATGAAATAACTATTCTTTTGTACAATTTTTTACAATAACATTGTTAAAAAACATGTCACCCATACATTATCATTTGTCCTTTTCTCATTACCTATAAATTTATTATTTTTATCAAAATTAAAATTTCATTACAAATATTACCATTTAAAAAGTAAAAAACTTCTTTTCAATCAAGTACACACTAAATTAGTTATTAAATGTAATAACATAGTTTCCATCGTTGGTATCAGTTATTAGAAACTATATTATTTTTAAAATTTTTTCATGTATTACAAATTTTTAGTTTGAATTATATTTCATTAACAAGAATTGTAAAATAATACATTAAAACATACTTTATTTAGTGTACGAATTTTTGTTTTCTGTAAAATATGGCAATGATGGAAGGATTATAAATTGCAGTCTTCCAGGAAAGGCCACTTGAATAGCATGAAAATCATCTTAATTCTTTTTTTTTTTTATTGTTCTAATTAATCTTGTAATACTCTACGAATGTATTCGTTTGCATTACAATTATGGAAACAAGTTTATACAATAAATTCGATATATATCTGTTATGTTTTTTGAAAGTAAAAAATTTTTCTTATTTAATTCTAAAATGCCACGTTATTATTACCTATTACGTATTTACAAAATATCCTTATAAAGAGTCAACATTAATAACGTGAGTTCTTTAAAAAAATTGTCATAAAGAACATTTGCTTTTTATCAATTTGAACGAAGTACATTTTGCTTTACAAAGCGCCGGCTCTAAAATGAACCATGAATTTTATCTTCGACAGGAAGAGTTACATGTGAGAAAGTAAAAATTCTAAATCCGTTACAGTCAACTATTCACAATTCTAAGAATAGGAGCAATGTTTCTCTTCGCTCTTGGCACAGCCACGCGAGTGATTTGTTTGATAATAAATTAAATTACTAGCATTAAGAATAAATTCATCAATAATGTGATGATGTAATATACATTGTAAGAATACTAGCAATAATGATCATGATACTTTATAGCTAAAACAATTCATTCAATGCAGTTGTAATGCAACATAAGAAACGCTATACAGTCATTTTTTAAGACCATTAGAGTTATTTGGATAATTTACTGATTACTCTTATCAAGGCACCGTTTTCATCTTTTAGCCTCTGGTTCTCACATTTCAATTGGTCCATCACCTAGAAAAAAAAAGTAAAATTACTTTGTGTCATTTTTAATTGTATTCCTTACTAAAAAAAAAAAAAATTTAAAAAAAAAAATAAAGGAAGAAATACAAAGACAATGCCATTATAGAGTGGGTCAAATAAATATAAATGGTTCACAAAACAAAATGAAATAACTCAAATAGAAAATAGGAAACAAGCAAATACTATTGTAATTAGAAATTTAGAAATTATTTTGCAATATAATTGTAAAACAACATAACAATTAATTAGGTGCATTAAAATTAAAGAGTAGTGTACATAAAATACAACAAGCAGGTATAATTTTACTGCTATGTAAAAACTTGCAAACATATAATCTTGCAAAAATATGATTAAACTAAAATATTGAATTTTGTTAATTTTTTTTAAATCTTTGGAGAATTTATACATTTATAATCTTAACAGTATGTTATATTTTGAAATTATATGCATAAATAAAAAGTAGAAGCAAACATAATTATTGCATATAAGGCAATTACTAATATATACCCCAATATCTTGGCTTGTTTATTATGTATTTATTATTTTCTGTTTCCAAGTTAACATTCTAATTATATTTCTGGTTCTTATTGTGCTGTAAATTTATGCAATTTTATTACAATTTTTTAAGTAAATTATTTCTTTATTACTTGATTAAATTTTATTCCTTAATTATCTAATTTTTCCATGCATCTTACAAAATTACTAATATTAAATAATAAATAAAGAATGATATGCATAATATAAATCGGGCAATGAAATGTGAGTATCAAACAATACGTAGTGCAATAAAATATATCTTTATTCTGAACATGCTTTTTTGGGAAAAAGTGTATTGTTATACAAGTTCTTAAATATCGATTTTAAATGTTTCCTTTTAAAATAAATATTTAAAAATACTACTAGTACTTCTAAAGTTTCATATAATTATAAATAAAAGGTATTTATAACTTTCTTTTTTAAATTAAAGTGAAATTCTGAAATAATTTATGTCCTATTGATCATAATTACAAAGTTCTTTTAACTCAATTAAATTTAAAACTAAAATAAAGGACAGGCTGCGTTTTTTAATTTTGTGAAAGAACGTAATTAGGTTTCTGATATTTTAGCTTTTACTAATGTAATATTTATATTGGTACAAATGATTTAATGATAAAATATTTGTAAATTTTATTAAACGTCACATTTGTAAGAATTTGAAAATATAAAATGTATAAGAATCAATAAAAATGCATATATTATAAGATTGTAAGTATCATTAGTAAAATAGAAAAAAAATGTTGTTTACATCATTATAATATCTATTACAAAGATTTACAAAAGCTTTAAATTTTTGTACCATAAGCTGTTATAGATTCTTAAAGTGAAACTTATTTTAATGATCACAATTACGCGTAGTATATTTTGCGAAGCTGTATTATAAGATAAGTCAGTGAGCGACATCGTTTCAATATTGCGATCAGAACGTAAAAATCGTAAGTAATCAATTAATTAATTAATATTGTACATGAAATACGATGTACACTGTTAACGCAGATGCTGTCATTATGTCCTTTACCTATTTAGTAGTATTGGTGAGTTTGGATACGACGCGGGTAAGTGCCCGATTTTCGGCTTTCAATCTCTCATTTTCAGCTTTGAGCTTTTGTAATTGCTGTAAACAGTGAAACGATTAGCCCAAAATTCGCTTGTTTTGCAAAGGCCCCACCAGATAATACTATATACTCTATCATCATTTATTACATTTTCAATTATTGATCAGATGTATAGATAATGTAAATCACACAGATTATGAATTAAAAAAAAATTAAATAAAATAAGAAAAAAGAAAAATACCAATTAAAATCATTATACTGCGTAAATAAGCGTGATTATTTGATAAGAAGTACTAAAAATAAAAGCACCAAGAAATGGCAAATAAAGAAAAAAGCAATGCATTAAAAGCTGCTTATACTTCTTGAATCTTTTTTTAAATTAACCACTCCAGATATGCTGGCACCTTCCTCTGTATTTAGTTATAACAATCAAAAAAATTGTCAAAAAATTGTAACGTGCATTCTAACTAAGAAATATATAAAAAATATATAATCATAAAAAATTTATGAAAATATAATGATACGTAATAAGTAAAATTAAAATGTTTCAAATAATTGTTCAATAAATTCTTTGATAATATTTGAATATTATTTTTAGAAAACAATGGATATAACTTTAACTGAAAAATGTAAACGTAAAATGTTTCTGTTCTAATTCTTACTTTCAATTCTTCTTCCATTTCCGACAATTTCCTTTCCATTGCTCTCCTTTCTCTTTTCTCAGCTTCAGACAGGACTGTTTTATTTTGTGCACTTTGTGCTTTGTCCAATAAATTTCTGGTTTCCCTTAATTGTTCATCTGATCGCCTAAGTTTTTCTTTAAGTCTTTCATTTTCTACTTGAGATTCTTCATACAATTTTTTGTAATCTAATTCTCCATTCTCAGAAGTTGTAGATTTTATTCTAACTGACATAGAAGGTGCTTCTGATGATAGTGATGATATAGACCCTAGTCTGTTAGATCTTCCAGTTCTATCATTTCCACTCTGTAAAACAAAATCAAATGAAAGCAACGTATATAAAAAAGTTAAGATATTTTTTATAAATAAATTTACAAAGACCGTAACAAATTTTTTTGTAAAATGTTTTGATATATTCTCTTACAATGTATCCTTCAGAACTGGTTAAACTTTGCATACTAGAACTTCTAGATCCAATATGAGCATCTGGTTTTGTTTTTAGTTTATTAAAGCTTTCTGTTCTTTGCACTTGCGGATGATTGATTGAATTAAGATTTAAATAATTATAACTCGTGGAAGATGGTAAACGTAAAGAGTTAATATTTATTGGCAGAGTTATACTTCCATATCCTGATGTTGTTCCACCATATGTTGTATATGGATTTTGATAATTCAAATTACTTGTAGAATTTGAATAAGGAGTTTTTCTATATGATTCATTACTTTTTGTAGTTTTATTGAAAAAATTTGGCAATCCAATAGGATTTCCAGTAATTCCTAACAAACCAGAATAGCTATTTTGATTTAAAGGAAATAATCCACTAATACTTCGTGATCTGTTTCCAAAAATTGATTTTCCATTTGCTGACGCTTGAGCTCTCAATCCTGCAGCTGTTGTTGGTTTTCCTTGAGATCTTTTTCTATAGGATGACATTGTTTATAAAACTGATAAAATAAATTCTGATAAAATCGTCTTGTTTTAAACTTCTTTGCTCTTAAATTAAATATAATTTTTTCACATATTATTTCTTGAAAGAAATTAAAACTTTTTGTATTATTTTACACCTTATAATGTAAAATCACTTTGCCACAATTTACTCAAAGACGATCTAGTTCTAATGACAGTAGGTATTTGACTGACGTAGACTGGGTGGAGGAACGTAAGACATCAGCCAGTTTACTCTAAAGCATCAGTTTGGTATGCTATTTATAGGCCACATGTATAAACTCACACTATTACGAAGATTGTGTGTTTTAGAATAAATATATTTGATATTTCACTTTTAAAACATTTTATATATAATTAAATATTAGGAAGAATGTATATAGCTGGTTTATAATCTTTATAATACATCAAATTATATTAATAAAAATAATTTATCTAAATAAGAATTTTTAAATATATATAAATTCTATAAATGTGATACACATGTCATATATTTACAAATAATGTAAAAGACACGCTTAGGCACTAAAATAACTAAAATAATTATATCTTTGTATTTAAAAATTTTATATATCATACATATATTATTATAAAATTAAATTTAAAAAAGAAATTGTTTCTTTTTTATATAAACAGTATTCAGTATTCAGTGCAAACAACAAATAAGTTTTTTCTCATCTATTCTAAATGTCAAAGTGCCACATTGTTCCAAATGTCAATAGAATATTTTTAGATACAGCTAGGCCATGTGTTCATGATTAATTTTTCTGATTTGTTCCTACTTTCATTACTACTATGTATTTAATATATTACATGAATTATACGAATTATTATATGCTAATTAAATAAAATATAAATGCAATAATTTCAGTAAATTTAAATATACTTTAAAAATTATCTATTTATAAGAAATATAATGTATGCGATAAATAATGTAAAATTATAAAATGAAATTATAAAATTATAAATATAATTTTAGGTAAATTATTTGAAAAGATTAATAAAATTATAGTACTTCTATACGTGCAATTGGTCTTAATATATGGTGTGACAAGATATAGGAGGATAAGAAATGGAAAACTATTTTTAACAAAGCACGAATAGAGGTTAATCTTCCCAGAGACTAATCCAAAAATAACTCAAAGCGTGTGCTTCATGAAATTGCGTTCATATTATAATACTTATATATAATGGTTACTAATTCAAATAAAGTAAAAATATTTTATTATAGATAAAAATTTTTTTTATTCTAATAAAAACATGAAGTAACAAAGAGGATTAATTAAATTTTTTTCTATTTGTTTTATTTCCATTCAATGTATATAGAATATCTCATGTAGAATTAAAGATATAAAAAAGATGTTTTAACAAAAATTGTTTAGTTCGAAAGGGGACATCATATAAGAGAGATTTTAAAATCAACATATATATGTTGAATATAAATCTTTTTTAACATAAAATTTTTGAAATTAAAAAATTTGTTAAGATAAAATATTTTTTAATGTTATTTACAGACCTAAAAAATAATAAAACAAAATTAATATATTTACCTCATTGTGGTTGATTTTGGACTCATCATAATCCCCGCCAGCAGTTAAGTCTTGTTTCTCGGGATCGATTTCCTATGAAATATTCAACACGAAAAATATTCAACACGAAAAATATTCAACACGAAACTCAAATAATTGAAATTAATGAAATAATAATTAACACTGGATACTAACGTCCATATCAACGTGGACAACGCCAGTAGATCTTCTTTTAGGTCTTCGTCTCCTTTGTATAACAGCTTGTGTAGCTTGTGCATTTCGACTATCATTTTCCTTATCTTGTTCTGGAACATATCAGCAAAAGTAATATAAAAATTTTTATTCGTACACTTGAACTTACACACGTAAGTGTCAATGCGTATACCTTTATCTTCAGGTTGTTTTAACGATCGTCTTAGCGGTAAAGTCACTGTTGTTTCTGCACTACTCGTTGCAATGGTTTCAACTGGAGCAGATGATGGTCTTGGTATACTTGTACCCGCTGAAGGTCTTCTCATGTATGCTGTAGTAGTATCTGGATTAGATAATGTAGTAGCTCTGTTACTGGCATCTTCTAACTGGAACTAAGTAACACAATTTCTTTTAAAATGATAAAAATATATTAGCTATATAAGCATAATACGGATTATATTAAAATTCATTGAAGTTATATAAACCACAAACCTTGCTTCCATTATCCACTTTCAATCTCCACGAAGGGCGTCTCTCAGGTAAATTAAGTTCTTCAGAAGGTTTATTTGCAATTACGGTAGTAGGAGTTGCTGTTGTTATTGTAGCTGTAATCGAGGCTGTATTGCTGGTAGTGGTTGCAGGCTGAGTTATTTAAAAAAAATATGAATAAACAATTATAAAGCTTTTATTATTATTAGGAAGTTTAGTATTTTATAAGTATTGCAGATATGCAAATTAAACCAAGTTTATACATAATAGTTATATATGGGGTTAAAAAATTCTAGCTTAATTATATATTTTGTAACAATTGTACTATTTAGGGTAAAATAATATTGTATGAAGAGATTTACCTGTGTAGATGATATTACAGAAGAAATTTCATTATTTTGTTGTTTCTTTTTTACTAGTTGTTCTGCACTTTTAATTTCATCCAGTGTCACTCCTTGAGTTGAACGTCGAGTTTCTCTTACTCTTTTTGCATGAGCTTTTCTTTGTGTTTCACTTTCTTCATCACGAACAGGAGGAACAAACGATCTAAACAGAAGTTTAATTGTGTTAATTTTATTAATAGCTTGCATTAAGAGAATACCTGTACAATATTTTTAAATTTTTTTCAAGTATGATACACAATTAAAAAAGCATTAAATATAATAAACATAATTTACAGGCAACATTTACAAATATCACATAAAATTATTATTATGTTAAAATTATGTTTTATTTTAACATTAAACAACTATTTTATTATTATTTATTATCAATTAAAACTATTTATAAATATTACAGTTCTATATGTAATATTCAGGAAATAAAAATATCATTTGTTTGTATTTACATCACACAGATAAAATATAATTTAAAGACATGCCAAAACTCTTTTTTTCACAAAATTAAAAAATAGATGTCAGTGGCATATATTTCTTCTTTATGTCATTCATGGTACTTCTGTGCATTTGAAGCCATGACTTTGTGTCATCACTTTACTGAACATCAGTAAATTTACTGAAGTACGTTTTATATAAATGTGAAAAAACGAAGAAAAGAAAAAAAAAGAAAAAAGAAAGAGTACATTGAAAAATATGAAGCTATTTAAGTGGCTGAGAAAATTAATTCATATGTTTCAGTAGCAAAGACAAGGCAGTGGTTATTGGGACAAGTAATATTTTAGGATAAATGTATGCAACTCAAATAAATAATTATTTGTAAGCAAATTTTCATGCCACTGCCAATAATTTTATATTGTATTATAAAATATGCAAAATATCACACGTTTCAAGAGAATCTTCTCAGGTCAAACATTAAGTACCCACTTGAAGAAATTCTTGAAGATATTTCCTGGACTTAGCTTGCTCCCTCCTGGTGTAGTGGGAGTTCCAGGAACTGCTACTGAATTGTTTGTAGCTGTAGCTTCCACTGGTTGAACACTACTCAGCCACATTAACATTGCACGATGCAAATATGAATATATAAACTACAGTCTTAAATGTATTTTATACATATTCTAGATTGTAGTGTTTGTTGTAATTAAGCTTTAAAATATCTATTTTAGTTCTTTTAGCAGATTCATTTACTGAGTTTTTGAATTTATTATTATGAAATTGTTGAGAAAACATTATAAATGGCAGTTTGTTTTCCTGTATCAATTTGTTCAAAATAAATTTTTGCTCTTTCTAATATTTACCTGCGTATTTGATTAGTTGGAATAGGACTTGTAGTAGTAGTAGTAGTAGTAGAAGTAGTAGAAGTAGTAGTAGTAGTAGTAGTAGCAGTAGTAGTAGTAGAAGTAGTAGTAGTAGTTGTTGTTGTTGTTGTTGTTGTTGTTGTTGTTGTGGCAGTTGTAGTAGCTGTAGCTGTAGTAGTTGGCAGTGTACTTGACACTATTGTTTTAGATGTAGTTGTTGGTGAAAGTGTATTGCTTCCTTGTGGCAGTCTTGAGAGTTCCAAGTTTAATTTTGCTTCTTTTTTTCTAAAGTCAAAACAGTATGGTTGTTATATCATAGAAAAATACGATTTTATTTCAGCTACGTAAATTTTATAAAATTAGAATAAAGTTTAATATTACACTGTTTTACTATCTTATTTTGTGAAATACATAATACTGTGAAGTATACAATAAAATGATTAATTGATCTTTAAGCCATGCAAAAAAGCAGAGAATGCAGAAAGCTTACTTCGTACATTAATGATTCCAATACAACAAACAAATTAAATAATACAGTATGCAGAAGCTTGTAATTCTAAATTAAATTAAATTATACATATTGAAAAAATTAATGATGTACGAAATATGCGCACCTGTGGGTTTCGCGTAGAGATGCAGAACGTGTCGTAGTATTCGTGTGAGTAAGAGTAGCTGCATCGCAGCAATGGAGAGTAGGACAAGAAAACGCCTTGATTCGAGCTCGTAATGCCAAGTACTGTTCATAAAACCTGCATAACATGCACCATGCCATGCACACAACTACACTAATTTTCTATATGCATAAAGCACAAAAGCTACTGCATTTAATTTTTGACGTAAATAAATAATTTGTTAAATGCTTGCAAACTTTAATATAAAAAACAATAAACATAGATATGCAGAATTATAAATAATTGTGATACAAAAAATATAATTATATTAATGAAATTTGAATAACAAGAAATTCGAAAATTGTAATATCACAAACAATATATATTAAATTCATTTAACTTACTTTTCATCCGTTTCAAAGCTATGTGTTCTTGTCAATACAACATCAGATTCTGTATTAAGCTTGTTTGACATGGTTGGCGATTTAATACTTTTATCTTTTTCTTCAAGCCCTATATATATGTAACATAGAAAATAATAATAATATATTGTGGTGATGTGAGACAATATAAAATATCTTTATAATATTCATAACTTACTCGAAGATAAAGTGTATGTTCCTTCTGTATTTTGTACTCTATTTCTGAAAGAGCCTGAACGTCGCCAAGATGGTATAACTCCTTCTTCACTATCAGTCTGTTGTTTTGGAGGCATTATTGGAGCCTTAAAAAATCAAATTGCAAACATTGATATCAAAAATATATATTGTTAAATATTGATATAAATATTACCTGATTAGGAACTTTACTAGCATCGATAGGAGACGAAGTATTACGCGAGGATATTTCTTCTCTATTTGCTCTATTTTTCTTTTCTGTAAAATTAAATTAAAATATAATATAAATTAAATCAATTTTACTATGTTTTCTTAAGAAGGAAGGACATCAATGGAACATGTACCCATTAATTTCAATGGGGATGTTTTTAATAAACAAATTTTAAAAGTATTATGTTCATTATGAAAAAAAAAAAACAAAAGAAAACAAACATATCTTATAATACATGCAACAGAATATAATTTTAAGAGTATAAAAACAGCCTTACAGACAAAACTCACCATCATCTGTAAGACATGGAGAATGGTTTGATTCGTTAGACTTATCAGATTGATTGGAGTAAGTGGAAGAATGTGAGTCTGAGCTAGTCTCAGATTCACCTTCACCATCACTCTCTTCCATATCTGTTTCACGTGTCGCTTCTGTCCATGCAGCATTGTTACAAGAAATACAAATTGCTGTTAAGGTAAGTAAAATAGACTTGCAAAACTGAATAGTGCGTAACATATTCTTCATAAAACAAAACTATTCCTAACTACGTCAGCACTCTTCAATCATTAGTAAACAAATTAAAAATAATCTTTGAATTTTTCGAAAGAGAGTGTAAAAAATTTTATAAAATTTACATTTCATCAAAATGTATTTATATAGATAAAATGATTGAAAAATACTAAATTTACTTTCTTTAATTCACAGAGTGCCCCAATAGTATTACTCTGCCACACGATTTTAAATAAAGTTGTAAGTATTGTACATTATTGTGTTATACAATATATTTTTAAGTACATTTTTTCTACACAATAATATTTATAGTATTTCTAAGTTTAGAAAATCATCACCATTTAGTAATAAAATCAAATAATTTACCAAATATTTAAATATAAACATGCAAATCAGCAAACCCATATAAGTAATATAAAAAAAAAAAACAAAACGTACCAACATCACTATTCGTTCCAGTACTAGAATCTTCTTTATCAGATTGAATTTCTAATTCGACCTTTTTAACTTTATTTGGTGTTTCCTCTTCAAATGTTTCCACTGATTCTTGCGTAGTTATAGTATTTTCATTATTTGTTGATACACTGTAATATGATTGATACAGTAAATAAAATACTTTTTGTATAAATAATGATTTGTATAAATAATTGTTTCTAGTACAGACCGCTTCTTTGGTATAGTTGGTTGTTTCTTATTAATAATTTGTGGATGATCTTTCATTAACAACTGTTGTTTCGCTTTTAATTCCTCCAAAGCTGATAATATAGTTGAATCAGCAATGTCAAATGCAGTTTGATCCTATCAATGTAAAGTTATGAAAGAAACAATTTTGGTTATTTATAATAGAAAACAATTGTAATCTTACAGCATAATTCTTAATGTCCATATTACAAAAATTTTCCACTAGAAGTTCACAAGCTTCTAATTGTCCCCAATGTGCTGCAGCATGTAAAGGTGTCCAACCATCAAAATCTTGAGCATTAACATCACATCTAGCTTGCAGTAATATTCTGAAATACCAGTGTTAAATATAGAACATAACAAACAATAGTTTTAACTTACATTTTTCCTTAACTATATTAAATAATTTATATTTTTAATAAATATTTTTTCTAATACTTAATATTAATAGGATCTAAAGAATCTTACTCCATAACATCAATATAGCCCTTAGCAGCAGCAACATGAAGAGCAGTAGCTCCTGATTTAGGATGGATTGAATCCTTGCCAGCTGCTCCTGATTGCCATGCTCTAGCATCATTTAACATTGATCTTTCTTCCTCACTTCTGGCTTGATCACAGTCTATGCCTATGAATCAAATTATAAAATATATTTTATATCTTTTATAACTAAATGATTACAATATATTTTTTATAGGAGATAATTATAAATACAAACCAGCTTTACTTATATGTTGTTGCAGCATATCCTCCATTTCAACACTTTCAGCAATATCAAGAGCTAATTGACCATCATAGTTAACTGCTGCTAAGTTACATCCTTTTTCTATTAAATATCTGCAACATTTTATTTTTGTTTTAAAAAATTTCTGAAATTACTATATTATAATAATTATTAAGATTTTCAAATCATAATATTTTCAATATTGAGCTGAAAGCAATACTAACTTAGCAATAGATATAAATCCGCAAGATGCAGTTGCATGCAATGGTGTCCATCCTTCATTATCTCCACAATTGATATCAGCTCCTTTCTCCACTAAAAATTCGACCATATCCAGATCATCATTGATACATGCCTACAATTAAAACATTGAGACTCCTTTTAATTGTACAAATTATAATTATGGAAATGATCAAGTATTTTAAGATATAATATTTATGACTAAGGATAGAATATATAAAAAGTTGCATTAATAAATAAAGCCTTCAAAAATGAGTGCTTTTTTTTTAAGGTGAATAGGAAAAAAAGAAAGAAAGTAAAAAAAAAAATTTATTAATAATTTATTAAGATGAATGAATTTTGATACTTAAATATTGTATGTTAATCACTGCGTTGTATCTAATAGGATTATAAATAATAAATTCTTTAATTTTATACTTTGAATATACAAATATATGTTTAAATAAACATGAAAATTGAAGAATGACATCATATATAAATTAAAAAGGACATTATGTATCATAACATTTTAAGACAGAGGACATAGAATACAGATGCTGCAGCCTCTGACTTCTAACAGAGAACTATAAATAGCATTTGATGCCTGATGTATTTTCACATTCTATTTTCGCAAATCCATGAAATGCCTAAACTTCCTCTTACTATTACACTTAAATAATAGTAACAAATATGATATATTTTATGCAAAACAATTTATTTATATGTGCTCTTCTTGAGCTAAATCATTTTTGCTATAGGAACACACAAATGCTGTATAAATGATTCTAGTTCAATTTGGTAATTACATAACTATAATACAATTCATTCAATAAAATTTATAAATTGAATATAATTCAGTAATAACGCGAGCAATGATCAAAGATTATAATAATTTTGATATATAATAAGTAATACTATTTTCCTTATACTGATTTCTTGTGAACACTAAATTCAAACAAAAAAAGACACTTTTTTACTAAAACATATAAGTCAATCATTTTTTAAATATATGATCTTTATTTATATACATTAATAAAAAAAAATTTTATTTTTATTATAATATGAATAATTTGATTTTGAATTTTTATAAGATTTCTCTTCATCCTTTTCATACAGATAATAAATAATACAGATATTAATAATAATAAAATATTATTATTTTATATAAATATTGTTTCATTATAATAGTAATAATTTAAATATTTTTATTCATTGAGAAAACATTTTTATTTTATTTTTATCTTAAGTTTAATATATTTCATAGTTAACAACGCATTAAATTGATATTTCAAATGTACTTGTTTAACAAAGTAGATTGAATGTATGATAGATTGAACCAGTACAATATTTATCAATTAATATTAAATCCATTTTTAAAAGGAATTCTTTTAGTTTATGTACAAAAATATATATACTAATATATAAAATATTTAATATTAAGTTCAAGTAAACTCTTTTATAATTTTAGACTTCATTTGCGTAGAATTAATATTTTAATTGATAGTTATGACGTCAAATTAATTCTTACACGTATGATTGTTATAAATTTTGACATGAACATGAAATGCAACAAGAAAAATTTATACAGATTTTTAAGATAAGATGATAGTAGAAGAGGAAAGATAAGATTTGACTGCATTTGTCGAGTTAACTATGCCATTTAATTGACTTATTAATGAAATAATGAGATAAACAGATATAAGTGCAATAATTTTGTTGATTTTGAAAATTTTATTTGCTGCATATATATATATATATATATAAACAATAATCACAGACGGATGAGGGTGGGATGGGGTGGGGGGTTGAACAGTTTTGTCGAGTGTTATCAGAGGGAGTAGTTGTATGGCTTGAATTGCGAGAGATAGCGGAAGCGTATATTCTGTAGCGGAGCTACATCTGCATCTTTCTCCCATTATTAAATGTGACATTGTAGATTACAGCCGTGAAAGAAAATTTGATCGATTACAGTTAAATTAGACAGTTAGAGCATGCAGTAGCCATCTTGCAATAAGAATTATAATCGAACGAGAAAAACATGAGGTGAAAGCAGAGCTGGTAGAACCGAATCGAGTTTGTTGTTGTGTGGACATTGTCGTATCGAAATGGAATATAAACAAAGGGGTGAAAGAGTTAGCGGGGGATTGTACCTGATGTAATGCTGTGAGACCATCGACATTTCCGGTATTGATATCCGCCCCCTTTTGGAGTAAACGTACGACCTCCTCCTTGTCGCCTGCCGCGCATGCTGCCAGGAACACACAATCCGCTGAGAACTTGATCTTTCGCGCGACCTGACGTGGTTGGGTCGGTTCGCGATTTGTCTCAGACTGTTCCCAGCGTTTCAGTTGTTCAGCCCTCTTAAACAGGGCCGAACTCGAACGACTCTCAAGAGACATTGCCCGAAAACACGCACGACTGCACTCAAGAACCTTATAACCACTTCGCACACAGTTTCTCCTTCTCTTTCTTTCCCTTCGTCTCACTCTCTCCTTCTCTACTGCTTTTAGAACTCCACTTCGCCGAGGCCACTTCACTTCAGTTCACTTTGCGTGATTCGACACGCTGAAACGATCTTCTTACCTCCATATACGACTTAATCGCGAATCGCGCGTTTGTCTACTAAGAAAAATATACGCTAAAATACGTTCTGACGGACTACGAAGGGAGCGGTCGGTCGCCTTCACCAGACTCAGTTACAGGACGGCTAGATTCGCGTGCTCTTTGCTATTCTTGGCCGTCCCGTACCGTGCGAGCTGTGTCGAAACCAACGAAACAACCTGTAGTGTAGCCAACATTTTGCGTCCTCGTGTTTCTAGCGCCTCTTCAATTCTCTTGTCACATATAATCCATCGCGAATAATAGTTAAAAACAATGTTAGGAACAACGTACTTTAATACGTATTTTTGTGTTTAATAGAAACGATCACACTTATTAATTGTAAAATTACATTAATTAATAATTTCATGTATGAAATGTTTTCATACATTTATTTATTATGATTATGTTCAATTTTTAATATTGAAATAAAACGAAAGCAGAGGAATATCAAGTTTATAGTAAATTTGTAAGACCACAAAGGTAAATAATCATTTGAACATATAAACAGTTTTAAAAATGGAAAGTAAATTTTTCTTGCTGTAAATATAGTTACTTTTTTTGTTTCGAAGTTGACACTGTTGTTTTTTTTTTTTATTTCTCTAGGATCATGAAATCCTTTAGATTTTCGTGAAAGTCATTCTTGGTTGAGGTTAATAATAGTTCTTGCTAAAAATTATAAGCGAAGCAGTTTAAAGTGGTGTTAAAATAATAATTTGTGAACAATGAATACTGAACAAATCCTTAAATATGACATTAAACAATGTTTGAAATTAATAATAGTTGGTAAAGATACAGACGTTGCAGAAGGATGGACCACACTTAAAAAATTAGAAAGTGAACCCGTTTATGGACAGTTAAATAATTATGAAACTATCTTACGAGAACTACTCAATGATGAAATAAGAAATGTACAAGAGGTTCCGAAGATCATGATTTGGTTTTCAAAATATTTAATAGAAAAATCATTTACTGTTCATCCAATATCAAATGATGTTGCAACAATGTTAAGAAATACAGACATCAATGATATGTCTCATCTGACAATGATACTTCAAGTATTATTGGAATATAGTGTCTATTTACCAGAATCTGTGAGTCATTCAAAACTTTGCGAAGCAGTTGTTATTAGTTTGTCTACCTTCGTGATGCCCTGTGATCCGAAAAAGATTTCCGAGTTCAATGATAATGCTACCAAAGTACAAAACTTCCTAAAAGTAGTAAGATCGAGGTCTAGGAATATTGAAAATGATAACTTAATTTTCATATGTTTGCAAACATTATACAGAATAATATCTGACACCAAACAAAAACAAGATCCTGGACCTGGTTTGGCTGCTGTATTACAAGTGGTAGAACCTTCTATTATACCACAAGCAGTTGATTGGATTCTTTCAGAATCTCGCTCTGATGCCCAATTGGCGCAAGCCTTGAAAGTTTTATGTAGTTGGCTTCCAAAATGGATAGGTGATCGACTTAGTATTTGGATTATGGAATTTATACGTGGTTTAGAAAAACGACATAAGTATTCAATACTTATTGAGGTCACGAAAGCAAAGCTTGATGTAATGTTTCGTGCTTTATCAATACCTGTATTTCGTCAAAATGCTTCCACAATTTTATTTTATATATTAAAAAAACAAGGATCACCGTCCTTGTTTCAAAATATAATAAGAAATACACAAATGGTGATATCTTTCTTTTTGATGAAAGAAGATTCTGAATCAAGCAAAGAATGTATACAAAATTTAGTTGATATCATGAAAATACTTACATTAAGATTTTCAAATCAGCGTGTCTGTACTAACTTGGAAAATAGTTTTCCAGTACAACCACGAATGGATGTCGTTAGAGAAATATGGAATGATCATGTTTGGATAAATGAAATGGAAGAGATCGAACCAGTAATTGAATCACCAAAAACACATTTGGGAAAAGTTGGACTTTCTAATCTTGGGAATACATGTTATATGAACAGTGTGTTGCAAGCATTGTTAATGACTAGACAATTTTGTTATGAAGTATTAATGTACAAACCTTCAAGCAAAGCTGATGATCAAGTTGTACTTAAAAAGTTGCAAAATCTATTTGCTTTGTTATTATATTCAAAGAGGATTTCCTTGGCACCAACTGAAATTTTATTAGCTTCACGTCCTGCTTATTTTCTACCGGGTCAACAACAAGATAGTTCAGAATTTCTCTGGTTAATATATTGCTAATATTCTAATGCCTATTTTTTACATTAACTAATATTTTATAATTATTATTTGATAATTGTTATTTAATGAAATATACTTTGATAATATAATAATAAATTTTCATATTTATAATTTTTATGATGAAACAAGTTTAATTAAATGCTGTATTATATTGGTTTCCAACAGTCATCTTTTAGACCTTCTACACGAGCAAGAAAAGTCGACTACTATAAATGGTGAAGTTAATAATTCTAATCTTAAATACAAGGATGATAGAGAGATAAATGATATTTCATCAGTAAATGAGGAAGAAGCTAGTATTAAGCGTTGGAGAACTGAAGGAAATTTAAGTGGAAGTATTGTATTGGAAAGAAAAACACAGTCATTAGCAGATTTTACTCAAAGTAATTTTTTTTTTTAAATAACGACATTATTACAATAATTTAGATTTGGTATTAATTTTATATCTTCTTATTGCAGGAGAAGATTTGGCACAAGTACAACAACTTAGCGATTCACATTCAGATTCCACAGATAGTGGAATACAATCTGTAGGTGGGGAAGATACAAATACACAAATACCTCTTGTGCATAGAGTGCTAGGAGGAAAATGTGAAATCACGTATCAGTGTGCACAGTGTGATACTAGTTCTCATAATACGGATAAATTTCGTGACTTACAATTGTGCTTCCCAGAAGAGATACAAGAGAATCAAGAAGTTTCTGTACAAGATCTCATCAATTATTATCTTACACCAGAAAAATTGACTGGTGAAAATAAATATCGTTGCGATAAATGTATGAAATTATGTGATGCACAAAGAATCATAAAAATTTTGCATGCACCGACATATTTAATTTTAATATTAAAACATTTTCGTTATGATTTTGATACCAGATTAAGAACAAAATTACGACACAAAGTGATGTATAATGAAATTATACAATTACCAATATCTACACCATCTACAGAAAGTTATCAATTGTATGCTGCTGTTGTTCATTCAGGTTATAGTATGGATTATGGCCATTATTTCACTTATGCTCGCGACTCAAAGCAGAATTGGTACAAATTTAATGATAGTTATGTTTCACAAACGACATTTAATGACTTTAAAGATTTAAAACCACCGGATACGCCTTATATATTATTTTACGAAAAAGCTATGCCGTTTGAAGGACTTTATGATGAAGATAAGCCCGAATTATCGACATTAAGTAAATATTTACAAGAACTGGTAGCAAATGATACTACAGCTTATATTGAAGAATTGAGGCATCAAGCGGAAAAATCTCAACGCGGACGACACAATTCGATATTATTTAGAAAGAATGAGAATTCTGATGATGAAAACCCTCCACCTAGTAACTGTCGGGGTGCAGTTAATATGCCTGCGAGTCGTTTTCTTTATTAAGTTATTTCAACATTTAAATATTATATTCTTTTATAAAATTAATCGAATGTTCCAGGTAAATTTGTAATACATTTTCCTTACATTAGTGAAAAAAAAAAAAAAACGGAGTTCCTTTATAGGTACAGTATTATTGTATCAATTGGTATAAATTCATTCAAGAATGAAATATTGTAGGGAAATTTATATATATATATTTCTTGTAGTTTTTGATCTACACTGTTATTGTATATCTCTATATGTGTAGAAAAAAATTATATATTTCACGATTATTTTTAATATTTAACTAATATATCACAAAAAGTTGTTAATATTAATATTGCAAAATTAAGATATTGTAAAGTATATATAACGAGTATTCGTGAATCGTACTTAGTATTTATCTTTTACAAGTTTAAAACAATTTTTTTTATTTGTTAATGTATCAGTTTATAAAAATAAGGAAAAAATAATTTACATTGTTATGTATATTGGAAAGTGTATTATAAAATTGTAATGGAAAGAGAATACAAACTCAGTATTTTATAAGAAGTTTAATATAATTGGCTGTGTTTTTACATAGTGTATGCATACAAGAAACAGTATTTATGTAATATTTGAAATATTATCAATTTTATAATCATATTTTTGTCATGTTTTCGCACACAATGATTTGATACTCATCTAAACAAATGCCTTTTGTCATGTAAAAAAATATATGTGTTATATGTTATACAATTTTTGTATTAACGTTTATTCTGGCTTCTAACATGCATTATTTATAAATTAATAAATATAATGTATATAAATTTATAACAGGCTTGACAAATGGTAATTGTATTTATATAACTGTTATAAAACTGATCAATGGGTTTGGATTTCTATTAGTTGTGGTTAGAATTATAAAATTAAAAGAAAAATATAAAAATGGTAGCAGCTCTATTATTGTAAATATATATTTTAATTGTAGTTATCTTAAAGAAAAAAAACTCCAAGCATTACGAATCTGTGATAAATTTATACTGTCAAATTGATAATATTAATTTTTTAGATTAGTAGTCAACAGATACAAAAATAAAGATCTATCTTAATTTATAATTGAAATATTGTAGTGTACAATATTTATTAGGTTTTATGTATTTATATATAAATCTCTTTAGACTGGGTATGAATAAATCATGCAAAATATTTTTTTGTAACAGACTTGATAAGTTGTATTTATTGCTCATCTAATATCTGTCGTTTTAGAAAACAGCACAAAAAAGGTACATGAATGTTATGCCTATTTACAGGGTAAAAAATAAACATTCGATTAATATTTTATCCTATAATTACATTGTTATTATTAATGAGATTATTTGTGTGTGGTGCAACTATTTTCTGTTCATTAGTTTAATAATATAGTAGTGTAAACTAAGAGTGGAAGACTCAGTAAATAATTAAAATTAGACATAATAAAACAATACGATTATTGTCTACTGAGATGCACAATTTTTTTTATTATCCTATACAGTTTTACTACATAATATCAGCATTGAAATGTTTTTATCTCGATTTGTCGCCGGAGAATTAAGGATATATCTTGTCCGATAACGACGTATACGTAATACACTGATTATGAATACATAACGTAGGTTTGACAAGAAACTGTCATTTGTAACATTTTAACATTTGTACGATCGGCCGGTTTATAAATTATTCGTTTGTTTTGTGAATATCTCGTGGAAATTATGAAGAAAGTATATTTAGCTGTCTTTGGTAGTAAGTTGTGTTCAACTGTACTATATTGCTTATATATATATATATATATTATTTTTGTATTATTATTCAATGAGCTTAACTTGATAATACTTAATAAATATAATAAAATATAATAAATATAAAAAATAGAATTTCATAAATAATATCTTAATTATTATATAATTAATTAATCGTCTTAATTATTATGTATCTTAAATATTATCTTAATTTATAATCATAGGCAGTTTAGGTACGATGTCGTTTGGTCTATTTTTTGGCTGGTCATCACCTTCATTGTCTCTTCTATTGCAAAATGACAGTCCTATACAGTTGACCATCCAACAGGCTGCATGGGTTTCATCCATTTTTATTCTGAGTTCAGTTATTGGTTCGATGTTTTCTAGCTACATTATAAATGTAATTGGGAAAAAGACGACTCTAGTTCTTAGCGCAATACCAGGGTTGATAGGATGGATGATAATAGCTTTCGCGACATCAGCATGGGTAATTTATCAATATATTTCCGCTACATATAATAATACAAATAACAATAAAAAAGGGAGAGAAAGCCGGGTAAGATTTTTAGTATAGAACTATAATTTTTCAATTTAAATGACTCTATGATACGAATGTTTGGTTTCTACGAGATAATGGCTAATACTTTAAGCCATGCAGACAGATATTGACTATTAAAAATTAAACTGTGACTTTGTAACGTGGATATAAATTCGATATTTTGCTTCAGATTTCTTGCAATATATGGAATTGTTTTTTCATTATTTATTAGAATTCATTTTTATTCTTTAGGAATTAATTGCGGGCAGAATCGTTTGTGGATTGAGTAATGGATTTGGATATATATCCGCTATTACGTACGTCGGTGAAATTTCGCCGGCTAATATAAGAGGAATATTATTGTCCACGTTAACTCTAGCTGCGAAATTTGGTCTATTCTTTGAATGGGTAGTAGGACCATTTCTCTCTGTACGAGATCTTGCGCTCGTGTCATCGTCGATACCGATTCTCTTCTTCGTTTCTTTAGTATCGTTACCGGAATCACCGTATTATTTGATACGTCGTTGCAGAAATCAGCAGGCGGTAACGTCTCTTATGCAATTAAGAGGAACCACAGATGTTTCCAAAGAAATGGAACTGATCGAGAAGTCCATAAAGTACGACCTGGCAAATGACACTGGATTATGGGAATTAATCAGCGTTCCAGGAAATCGGAAGTGCGTTCTTGTTTCATGCATTTTCAGGGAGAAGTAATCGACGAATCTTTGTGAACTGGTAACAGATCTGGTAACAGATATTAATTTCTTTTGCTTTGTGTTTTGTAGAGCGTTAATAGTTGTGTTGGGTCTATTTATTACGCAACAATGGAGTGGAAGTTTGGCAATACTCTCGTACGCTGAATTAATTTTCAATGAGACGAAAAACCAGCTTGAAGGCAAATACTTGACCATGATATTGGGTGGTGTGCAAGTGGTGTGCACGGTGATCAGCGCGTCTATAGGGGATCGGTACAACAGAAGGACTTTGCTTCTAATTTCTGCGTCCGGCGTTTCCATTTCCACCTGCCTCATTGCTTTATTCTTTTTCCTTCAACACATCGAAGTGGACGTTAGTGAGATCGCCTGGTTGCCAGCTGCTGGATCGATACTTTACATCGTCACGTATGCTTTCGGCTTGGCCACAGTTCCGTTTACCATGATTGGCGAAATTTTCCCTACGAATGTTAAAGCGGTGGGCAGCATGATTGGAATGCTGTGCGTAAATTCCTCTGCTTTTGCCGTGTCTTTCTCTTACCAAAGTTTCGCGGAACAATGCGGCATATACGTTGTGTTTTGGTTCTTTTCTTTAATCGCTGCTTTAGGTGTCATGTTCACATATTATTTCGTACCGGAAACAAGGAAGAAAACGTTGCAAGAAATACAAGAGCAGTTGCATGGATATAAATTGTAATAAAAATAAAAGATTAATCACGCACTGACGTTTTAGTACAAACAGTAAGAAGTAATTACGAAGTAATTACATTAATAGAAGTCTAGATTTATTCCAGTGAATGTACTTGCACTTAATTTGGGCATTTGTCTTGGACGATAGAAACTTTGAATAATTCGTCACAGCAATGGTTTGTCAATGTAACGGCTAATCTGGATCATTAATGCCATAAATTGGAGATTTAATTGATGGATTCGTAGTACTTGTCGTGGGAAGCTACATAGGTAGGAAATCCATATTGGTCCGTTCGATAGTTTCTGTTTCATAGGATGCTGCCTCTCCTTTATGACACAACTCTGGTATAATTGTCAAACGAAATATCTTATCATTGAACCCGTAATAACTGTTTTATTTTTCAAATTAAAATCTTTTTCATATTTCACTGGTAAATTCAAATAATCAGTTTTTTGATATCTTTGATATTTATCTCGACTTGTTCTTCTATTATTTTTGCAAAATGTCACAATAGAACAGATTATTTTCTATCCTTTTTTTTATTTATAAATAGTTTATATAATATTTATGAGCAACAGGAATATGTTCCCATTAATATCGGACGTATCTTTCCGAGGTAATATTGGTGAATTACCTAGTTACGTAGTTACCTATAATTAGCACATAAAACATAGTTGCAATCAGGTTTTTTCGATAAAATTATGATGCTTTCGTTAAAGAACACGATTATTTTTCCAATCGTACTACTCATCTTTTGCCAGAGAAGCCTTCATGATACTTTGTCAAGTAATTAGTTATAGTTTTGTTCGACGCTTGCAACTTTATTTTTACGAATATTTTTTAAAATCTCAGATCGCAACAAAGGGAAACCATTATACTCTTGTTTCACAGTGCAACGTTGCACGCTTGAAACACGTCTCGCGTACATGGCAGGCACAACCACTTTGTTCCCCTGCAATTATATTTCAACGTATATGCAACTTCTGTTTCACTTTCCGGACTTTAATACAGTCTATTGAAAATTTTACGAATATTGTTCACAAACATATGGGTGGAAGATCACAGTTTATTAAACTTTCAGTTCTCGCACTTAATCTTTATTTAAAAATTAAATATGAACGAATGAATCATAGAATGATTGATAGATAAATGTGATTTACTTACGCTAGTAATAGATTGATAATAAATTATGTAGACTTTTATAATCAGAAATTTGGATTGGAAGCCAAGTTATATAAACCGTCTGATCCATATAGCTCGTTACTACTGAGATGTAGCGAATATAAACCGTTATTGACAGTGAATCTTCCTAATCATGATCAGACATAACATATGTCTCACGTACAATTATATAATGTATAAACAATGTGGTTTCATAAAGAAATTATTTTTCATTCGATTGTTTGTAAATAAATTACTTACTATGTATCATAATCATTAAATAATTCCACAATGCAGAGATAATTTTCTGTCGATGCAAACAGATCAACGTTACACATGTTAACCACAAATACTTATTTTGTCAAAATCTTTTGTTTAAACTATCCAGAGGCATATAGTCACGTTGTTTCAATTCCATGAAAGAACTAACTGAATGAGATTAACATCCAGCTAGCAGAATAGATTATCGTTTGGTTACTTGCGCCGTGTATTAATTAACATCCAAGTAATCAATGTCGCTATCTGTGTTGTAGACTGTGAATAAATACATACGCGACGATACATGTACATGATATTTCGTGTGTTTATAAAGATGATTATTCATAGGTTACAGCAGATTATATTGTGGATGTTGGTTTAGTTGTATCTCATTTGTAAAGTAATTCTCTTAAATATAAATATTTATTGGATAAGAAAGACTTTGCATGTTGATAAGCCGATAAAATTATTCAAAATTGGTAACGACGTTTGCTGAAATTCATAGTGACTCTTTAGTGTCGTAATATTTGCATAAATAATACGTCTTGTAAAACAATTATTTGTATATGCACGCACACTTCCATCTATTACGGCTGCGTTCATTTTATGAATGTATAAAAATATTCAACAATTCTTATCACAGCCTGTTCACCTTCGAAATGTTTGCGAAGGAAAAAGCGATAGTAAATTTTTATCGATGCAATTATGCAATTATGCCTGCGTTGCGATACATAGTTTTATATTTTAGCAAAAACGTAGTATCGCGTGACACTTGTGAACATGTCATATGCAAAACTTTATCTGGTGACTTTCGTAGGTAAAAAAAATTCTGTAAATAGCGTCATCTATTTTATAGATAATAATGTTGGATGATCAATTGATAAACTGCAATTATACATACATATATATAAAATTAATAATTGTTGCGTTAAGACAGTGTGCTTGGCCGAATTGAACGCGAGTCTGTTTTCGAAATGGACGCCTATATTGTTCGTCGATGACTTCCCGTTTCAAATCACTGGCAACGAAGTTTTCTGGACAGTGTCTTCATTAAAACTCGGAACGGTCTTCGGATGCTTCCTCTCCATATTCATCGTCGATTTTCTAGGGAGAAAGCTCTCGATATTATTCACGATCGTGCCAACCTGCCCGAGTTGGTTACTGATAGCGTGGAACCCATCGATTCTGGTAAATACAAAGATTTTCGGAATATTTATTTATCGAACGATCATTCCCGAAATTTTGCAACGTAAATCGCGTGATCGCGGTCAAATATGATTTTTCCTATTTTCAGAATATATACGTGGTTCATTTCATAGGCGGGACCGTCAGTGGCATAATTTTCACGAGCGGTTTGGCGTTCGTGACAGAGATCTCTCCTGCGCACATTCGCGGTGCCTTGTGCAGTTGCTTCGTATTAATGGATTATTGCGGTGATCTTCTGGGTTGCGTAATCGGCTCGTTTGGCACCGTGCACACGTACTCGTACGTCGCGATATCGTTGGCAATGATGCAATTCGTGTTGTTCGTCTGTTGCCCTGAAACTCCTTATTACTTGCTACGTCAGAAAAGATTAGTGGCTGCTATGGATTCCCTGATATTCCTGCGTGGCACAGGTGACGTTACCGAGGAAATGGATTCGATTATGAAAGCAGTGGAATTTGATCCTCGAAGCAGCGGGATATTGTCTTCCCTCTTGCACTTAATCTCCGAGTCAGGTAAATAAAATCCTTGACGAAATTTTGGTCAAATCTGAAAAATCCATATTTAACTTAGTTATTTAACTTTTTCATTTTTGATTTTCACAGTCTGTGATATATTAAAAGGTTGAACTCTTTTCAGAAGGAAAAGCCGCGATCTTGATCGGGTTGGCTGTGATGCTGTTGCAAGCGCTCTCGGGCCCGATTATTCTTATCGGTTATGCTCGAACAGTCTTTGAGAAGAACCACGACGTTCAATTACACGGGATCCCAGAGATTACCAATTACCTCGTTTTAGCAACGGTGTATCTGATCTCTTATCTCGTGTGTATTGGCCTAGTGGATCGTTTAGGGAGAAAACCCCTAATGATCATATCCGCCGTAGGCGTTTCCAGTTGCAACTTCTTTCTGGCCATCTACTCTTACGTGGAGGAGAGTGCTATAGATACCACGAATCTTCAGTCGTTGTTCTTTGTAACAGTATTGCTTTACACCATTAACGTCTCTTTAGGATTGGCCAGCGTACCTTTTGTCGTCACGAACGAGATATTCCCAACGCACGCAAGAGCAACGTGCGTCAGCATTTGTTTTTGCATAAATTTCACATGGTCGTTTATTATGTTACACGTCTGGCGTTGGATCGTGTTCCAGTACAACATACATTCTTTTGCCTTTTGGATTATTTCCGGATTGAACGCGTTCAGTATCCCCTTTCTGGCGTTTTACTTCCCAGAGACGAAGAGAAAATCGCTTTTGCAGATTAGACAGTATTTCATCGAGGGGATGAAAAAGTGATGGATCGATCTGTGACTTTTGGTTGTGAGGGTGTGACGAATCGAGAGGCTTGGAAATTTACGATTAATCAATAAAAGGGGATATTGTCACTGAAAAACAAAATTAGAAAACCACATAAATTATTTATTGAAAATGTTGAAACAGCCTTTTAAAAGTCCCTTACGGAATCTATATGTAACAGGTACGACAACACATATTGTAATTTACAGTAATATGTACATTTGAGAGTACGAACAGTCTGCAGATCGACAAATATCATATTCGATATTTGGCTAGAAACATGCTTTATTTCACAGTGGGCGAGTTTCGAGCAGCGTCCTCGTTAGAAACCAAGGAACAAGCGTGCTTTAACGAGCGTATATTCGATACCGATACGAAATAAACAAGTTTTCAAAAGTTCCTTCGTAAAAAAAAAAAAAAAAGAAAAAAGAAAAAAGAAACGAGAGAGCGTTCTCTTTTGGCCCGAAATACAAATCTTTCCAAAGATGTACAATACAAAAATACTGATTGATCAGATTGGTCGTACAATTTTATTCGCGCGTAGAATACTCTGTTGTACTCTTTCGCAGATACAAAGATGTCGAAGAACTGTAAGGAGCGTCAATATTCGATTGGAAGATCAATGTTCGTTATCGCGGCGGCAAAATTCTGTCGCTGAATCGACAAATTGTCACTATCGATCGACAATCGTACAAATATTTGTCCTTACGTTCGATTCGATCGTCTTTGATTCTGCATCTGCATTCACGATTCCCGCCGATAGTAGAAAAAAACTCAATACGTATCTAGATGTGCTACATTGCGGGAAATGAAGGCGATCGTTTTCGACAGATCGGCTACAGACATTTCGCGAGACGATGTTTCATCTACGATAATTTTACTCGAGTTTCCCCCTAACGACAATGTGACAATTTGATGAAATATATATCGTAAAAAAGAATCACATAGAGAGATTCCGTCAATCGAAACTGACAGAGCAAAGGTAACGATCGATCGAAATAGCACTCGTAACGAATCGAGCGTTGCTTTGAGCGAACTGCGATGGTGTTCGACGTTGACGTTCGGTCGGTTTCTTATTTCACAGACCGACTCGGGGATAAATTATTCATTGGCGACGTGGAACCATTCGCAAGCCGAATAAATTTTCTCCGAGTGCAAAGACAACCGGCAATAAGTGGCAAGAGGAAGATTCTGTCATTATCGTTCACGTGCCGATCGTATAAATAGACTCTGAACTTCAGGTGTCTTGGCTACAGCTATTTTTCCGAGACAGAAGAATCTGATCGATCGTGGCCTCCTCGAACTTCAACGAGGACGACGGTATCGCGTGTTCGTTCTTTGCTTCCATTTTAAGTACCGACGTCGTAAGTGGAACCTCTGAAACATACACGAGTGGGGACACCATCAATAGTGAGAATGCAACGTCTCGAGCAACACAGATCAGCTAAATGGTAATAGCGATATGAAGAGAAATCGCAGAAACGCACGTTGCAATCTACGATCAAAGACGCAGTTTTCCTGGAACGTTGTTCGGATAAATGATAAAACGAATTCCAACCACGTTAACTTGCTCGTACTTCACTGTTCGTCGCAAATAACAATTTTCAAACGGTTTGTGCCCCGGCAGTGTAACTGAAATAACCACGATCAATTCTGAGGTCGACTAATGCTGGAGTAAAACTGCCCGATTAATATTCGACAATTCGATAAATTGAAAATTTACGAAGCTCGTTTAAGTCGTTTAATCAGAAGCTTGTTTCAGTCAAATAATAACATCTTTTTAAAATTCTTTAAAATTTTCACCAATTAAAATTAAATCTCTTTCACGCAGAGATGTGATTTTAAATTGCAAAAATTGGCAGCTGATTGAATTTCTTTGAGCAAACAAACTTACATTCGTTTGAATGTACAAATCTTACACGATTCAATTTTTGAGCCCACAAAATGAACCAAAGTCAGCCTCTCGAGTGTATGCAATATATGCGTAGAAGCGAGCAGACAGGCATGTGAATAGATGGAAAAATCGCACGTACACTTACCGGGTTTTCCCTTCTGACTGTCAGAGGCCGTGTCAGGGAACTGGACGTGTTTCCTGGACGGTCGTCCTGAAATAGGACTTTTCTCCGAGGAGAGGGTGTTCTGACCGGCAGTAGGACTCTGTGTCGGCGTTGCGGTCGTTTTGGTTTCGTTGTTTGTCGCTGTCCTTCGGGAGCTCAAACAAGACGTGGCTGTTGTAGTCGGCGGCTGAACGGCATATCTCACTGCTGGAACCTTCAAAGGCCACTTCATAAGATCCATTTTATAATCGAATTTCGGCGCGATCGATCTCTTTCTTTTTCGCAATTTTTTTTTTTTTTTCTTTTTTAACCTACACCGAGTAAAATGAACTTTCCTGTTTTTTTTTTTTTTTTTTAAGTTTCTATTTGAAACTCTAGCGTAAGTGGAGGATAAGCTTTCTGCGAGAGGAGTTTAATCGAAACTGGATATCGTTGAAGATAATCTAGTTCGTGTTAATACGAAGGCTGCAAACGGATTTTTTTCTTTCACAGTGTTTGAAATAAACTCGATAGCCGCATTCGAATCGAAATATTTTTCAGGAAATGTTTTAGGAATTGTTTTACTGCAACGTATATATGTACGAATAAACGAACGTATATTTATGGCAGTGATTCGTCGATGTTACCGTGAATTTGCCGGATCGTGTCAATCATCTTGAATGACGCTTATTCGAACAAACTTCGTTACGAGAGATGTCGCTACGTCAAGTACTCCTTGAAGGGGATGGGAGGGGGAGACTAATAATACGAGTTCGATCTGTACATTGACGTGCGTGTACATATAACGTCATCAGTAATGCAATCAACATTAATCAATGTCTGAAGGTACCATCGAGTAGCTCTTTTCATACGTTTTTTATACACGGACTATTGCATATGCCTGTTCGTATTATCGCAGTTTGATAAAGAATTTTAATCCGAAGGATCCAATATGCAGGGTTGCTCGCAATCCTTAATTAAATTATCAAGCGTGATTGTCTGCGGCTTTGGATTGTTACACAGATAAAATATTGATTTGCGTGCGTTAATAACGCATTATGCGACGAAATATCTCGATGCAGACAATCTCCTCTCTTTTATTTCTATTCCGTGTGATTTTTTTACGGGTCGACAGAACCCGTGCAAAAATTGGGAAAAAAATTAGAAGAAAGGTATAAACAAAAAAAAAAAAGAAAAGAAAAAGGATTACTTTATCGAAATCGATAAAGATTCAGACCGACTGATATTGTTTGGATAACAAGATAGCCCGATATCGATGCTTTCGAGATCTTCCCTAATTTTCTTAGGCAAACAGAATTACCGGCGCGGCGGGGCTCGAGAATCGAATTTATATCTCGAAAGAAGTTCCCGTCTGTTATCCTCCTCCGCGTCGTTCGTTCGAACATAATTGGGGCGATATTTTTGTAGACAGACAATCGTTACTTGATGTCGCTTCCAAGGATATTTGCCACTGTAACTTAATAATAGTATTTCGTTCCTTGAGAGATGAAATCCTACGCGTTCCAGTAGCATCCGCTATTCTCCTGTTTTCTTTCCAACAAGTACTTACATCAGGGAGACTTTACCGTGGAAAAGATGAACGGAACAAAAGAAACGAGTAAAGAATGAGTAGAAAAGACGAATAAAGAAAGACGAAACTCCTTTATTGCAAATGCCATTATATTATGAGAAGATAAAGTCTTAAAGTCTTGTCGTTGACAAACGACGATGAATGATAAACGTCAATTTATTTACCACGCATTGTTCTTAAATCCGTCGTTCGGTTTTCACGACGATTAATTTCGTCGCGAGTGGTATACTACTTATTCGACAATACAGTTAGTAGTACACTTAACTTTTCGTCTCTTATCCCGATCCTGTTTCCGTTGAGAGACTCTTAGAATACTGACCCCGTATTCGTAGTCGTCCGCGGCGGTGCCTCGACCAGCCATATATTCTTGATACTGGGAGATCACGCACAACACGGAATATATCTGAAGTAAAGGACATTGAAGTGGGACATAGCCCGTAAATCGGCGCCTGGTCTCATCATCTGACAACGTAACACATTCTTTCTACCTATGTTTTATGATTGAAAAATGAAAGGTCAAGATCAGAATCGTGAAATCGAAAGTAAAAGTCGAAGCAATATGCTGCACTGTGCTGTTCAATAAAAAGCATTGCGTTGCAAAAGTAAACGTAATATTTCGGAAATTAATTGAAAGCATAATCCAAACGTTGTTAAGATCGTACGATGCCGATGACGAATTATTGAAACTAGATGATTTTAAAGGAAAAGTTTTGGAAAACTTCACGAACTTTGACTATTCCACACACAAATCGATTTCCGAGGTCTAAATATACTCACGTTCAGGCAGAGGAGGAAGAAATTCAACGTGTACAGCATCACTTTCGTCGGGTCAAAGGCGGACTGGAACAAAATCGGGAAACAAAATGAAATCGATCGATTCGACGAATTTTATATTTAACGCGAGTGATTACGTTCACGTTGAATATAAGTTAAACGATGCATTGTTGTAACACGGATGGTCGAGGAATCATTGCGATTCCTGAAATCAATTATAGAGAGGTAGTAAAAGATTGATGTTTGCTATTATTCACATCGAGTTTATACATCGACTATAGACCGGCTGTAAAATGTTATTCGATTTCCCGAGGCGAATACGCGGTAGTTAGCACAAAAGCCTTTCATGAGAAGTAAATTTACATTGAACGTTGTTTGTACGCTGCGCTGTCTGACTTTTTAACAAGGGATCATATTGCATAAAAAGGACACGTTTTAAAATTTTAACATAAATAAAACACATTATTTTTCTTCGTTTCGAGTAGAATAACAGCTTGAGTTGAGTTTATATAATTTTATTTTCGAATATACATATAATTAGTGTATATTATTTAATATAATTTAATATATATTTCGAATATATATAATATTGATATATATAATTGTATAATATAAATAATATATATAATTTTATTTTCGTATATTTCGTTTATCGGAATAGTTGGGGAAAAAAGCAATTTAAAGCAATCACTTAGAATCTCTTTTATTCGAATTATCATTTTTCGAATATTCTTAATACTCTGTATTACTGAACGAGATTGTCTGCTCAATTAGAAAATCATCGCTTACAGATATTTCATTACAATAATACAGGGTGGGCCAAAAAACTACTTCCTACTAAAATAAATCCATAATTTTTTTGTTACACGTATATTTTTTTACAAATTAAAGTACAAAAAAATTTTAAGTTAATAAACTTCTTTAAATTCAATTTAAAATTAAGAAAATTAGTTTTTTCTTATATTTTGATGTTTTATTAAACAAAAATGGTGGTGGGAAGAAACTTTTGGCCGATATAACGATTTGATATTAAGATATTCTTAAAATAAAAGTTCGGATGAAGGAGGCTCTGTTGTAATTCCATTCCAACTTTCATAAGCTGACCGTTACGTGAAAGAAATCGAAAATATTCCTAGTTTACCAGAAATTTTATCGCGTTTGGATAGATTGTATCGATGTAGAAGTAGGTGAAATAATAGAAAGAAAACAAACTTTCTGATACGCACTTTCGACCGAAAAGCTAAAGTGAAAAAATTTTCTGTTAAGCAGCGCTACTCAGCTTGACGTTTCATGTCAAATAAGACAATCAAAGAACTTGTAATTTACATGGTGAGTCACGTAACTTGCACACCTGAAATAACTTTTAAATGATGCGTCTAATGAAAAATTGTTTAATACAAAAGTTGTATAGTTTTAAGGGAGGCAAATTTCTCTATCAATTGGCCTATCAATTTTTTGTGCGTGTTGGGAGATTTCGAAATTTCCAAGATCATCTTTATTTCTCTTAACTGGACCTATATTTTTTCCATCGTAAATCGAAAGAATATTAAATTCCAATGCTAAATTTATTAACAAATCGATGACTTGTAACTTCTAATTTAAACAGGAAGGTGCGCGCGTTTCATCAATTGACTACTTTTGACACAACGAACAAAGTTTGCGGATAGAATTCGCCCTGTGTCGCATGGCTACGTCGCAAGCAAAGTGTCGTTAACTCAAAAGACGATAACGCAGCAGCGGCTGGAGTTCATCGTAGTTGGTGTAATTACAAGCGACTCGTTGCATCGATGTTACCGTTTCCAGTTACCGTTACTGGTAAGGCCGAGGCAAAGGTTATTGCAACGGGACACACGTTCACCAGTAAAAAGATACGCGCCCGGCGTTTATTTCGATCTTATCGAAACGATAGTTTTTTGCCCGAGAGAAAAAGAAAAAAAAACTATACTTGTACCCCAGTACGTGATTCGTCTCATTGAAAGGCCCAGAAGCAACTGTTCTGACTAGAAAATGAAGACGACCTTTTTGCCATAAAATTTGATTGATATGCAAACACTTGAATCGATACAAAACAAATTACAGGAGCGATCGCTCAGTACCAGACAACGCCACTCCTACTCGAGGTCTATCCCACCCCCTCTCACGAATCACGTGACCCAAATCAACCAATCGCTAATTTTCGTTGCATTAGCGTTGCACCTGGAGAGGCCAGATTTTCTGGGTTACCGCCGCTAAAATCACTTTCAGTGATAAAAAAAAAAAAAGGTGGGGAGAAAGAGAGGGGTAAAAAATGAAAAATACTTCTGTTCCCTCTGTTTTTGTTTTACGAGGAGAAAGCTCGACGTACAGTACAGACGTTAATGAAGATTGCGCGTAACGACGGATGCGTTATTTCAAAATGAAGTTTTACATCTGGCTCTTGCCAGTGCACGGTAATATTTGGCATGTGACTCCGGTCGCGTGCATTTTTCTCTCGCGTATCATCGTTTAAATGTCTGCACTTTTTATAATGCTTCGTATCGTTGCGTATTTATCCATTCCGCGCCGTTGTTCACGCTTTCTGCGCTTTTACGACACGACTTGTCCCGAGTCTGCTCTATCATTGCTCGCTCGTTCTCTTTTTCGAAAAGCGCGACGTGGGACTATTTCGATGTAGGAATACTGGGATTTCACACATTTCTGAGTAACAGTGTTTATTATTAACTTATTTGCTTCTGGAACTATTGATTTTGACTTACTTTGTCCATTGATTTGGTCGCGAAACGGACGGATTCAGATGATATTTAGATGATGTTCCGTTGTATACACCAAGTGATATAACGCGATTTAACCAAATATTGATCTCCATTGCTAGGCTAAGATAAGAAAACAGAAGTATCTGTTTAAAGAGATCACATTCGATTCTTCAAAAAATCCAAATATTCGACGTGGCTTTTAAGGCCAGTGAACTCGAGACGAGAAGTCCTCTCCTCCAGATAATTACCGAAGAATCTTGAAAGCTTCCGAGCGTAAAAGTGCATACGTGAGCTTCTTCTCGCGCGTGCATGTTACAAACACGAGGATGTAAAGCGGTCTCCCTTTAAGGACGTCGAAACGGAATGAACACGCGAGTGAACAATAAGTCGCTCTAAATACGTGAAAATCACGGAACAAAAGTACCCGACGCTTTCGAATTACGCGGTTGAAAAACGGTTCAACCCCTTTGGGGAGGAAACGTCGCAGCTGTGGGAAACGTGTCCGTGAAACGACGAATAAAAAGGAACGAAGAGGAAGAGAAAGGGATGGTCTTGACAGAGAATTTGGATTGCGGGAAATGCGCACCACCTTCCTTCTTTGTGTCGTACCAAGGATTTCTCGAAACGAAAAATTTGCGCTCGGAAGCAGCTGTGATGAACTTGACGTTGGCTGCATGTCGACGTACGAGAAAGATTACTGAACGTAATCCCCGAATGGCATTAAATGCCTTCGCTTGCGTGTCTGCTCGAGGCTCGAACCGCCGCGGCGTGCTTCGTAAAAGTTGTAAGCCGTCGAAGGATACAATTTTAACGGACAACAGAGGCGTTCGAACCCCGATTTTATCGATCGATTCGGTTATCGAGCTCGTCGAAAATGACACGCGACAGCTGAGCGATTCTATTCTCGCTCGTTGAAAAAAATCATGCTACAGCCCGAGATTCTTAGCCGTGCGATGTGCATGCGAGTTCGAACACGGGGTTGGGTTCGGTTTAAAATTTCTTGTTCCAATAACACGAGCGAAGTTTCCCTCCGAACGAGAAGGCCGCTCTTATCATATTCGACGTTCCAATGTTGAAAGAAGGTCTCATTACCTGCCGAGGGGCGTAAGTTAAAAGCGTGAACTTAAAAACAAAGCTTCCGCAACTGGGTCAAAGAATTCATAATCGAACGCTCCTGGGTGGGGTCGCATTGGCAAGTTGCGCGTTATCGAGTCCCGTAAACCTAATGCTCACCCGAGTCTTCGGAATACGATCTCTCCCTTGAAATGACATTTTCAGTTTTCATCTCCGAGAAATCGTTCGGAGATCTCCCGTGGAACGATTTACGTTCCGTTTGGTAAAAGAAACATCGCTCCTCTCGATAGACGTATTCCCATCAAACGGTTGGAATCGCTTCGCAATTATCACGAACGTGTTCTCTCCCCTTCCCGCGAGCTAGAAGTCACATGGCTTGTTCCCACGAAAAAGGAAGAAAACATCGTCAGTAAATCGCCACGAAAATATTGTAAGAATTTCGTCGTAAGTTTTACAACTGAATCCATTTATACACAACAACGTAAATCCAAAAATAAGTAATATTACTCTTTCAGCATAAATAAAGAGAGTGTTGTACTTACCGCAGTGATGAACAAGTAGAAGGAATGCGCCATATCGATAAAGCAGGTCGCCACGATGACGATAATCCAGGGTATGAGAAAGATACGCCGATCCTGAAATAAATCGATCGTAAGTGAGTAAGAGATGAGTGGAAAGAAAGGGTGGTTTAGTCCCTTTTTCTTGGCTTCAATATCTTTTTTTTCTCTCTCTCCTCTTGTTTAGTCTACGTCCTTTGGAAACATCCGATCCGGCTCGTTGCATTCCGCCGGAGGTAAAACGAGAAACACTGTTCGAGTAAAGTCTACTCGGCGATTTAAGAGTTCAGACGAGCTCTCGACGGGGAGGAGAAGAGTGGAAAGTTTCTCCTCTGCAGTGGGAGAACAATTGTCTCGTCTCCACTCGGAATCGCCGGGAGTTGTTACGCTAGACTAAAGAAACGGCGCGATTATGCACAGGGGTGTAATAATTTATCGTTGTTACGCTTATGAACTTAATTACATTGCAAATCATTTCCTTTCGTTTCGCAGGAGAGTGAAACGCTTTCGAAACGAAATAGACACTTTCGCTCTTTTGCGTTCTACGCTCCAAGTGGCGTAATATTAAATCTTTTGTCCAAGTCTTAGTAGAAGATAAACGTTTTATTCTACTTCTACAATCTATTATGCTGCAACGATATTACTTAACGCTAGAACCATCGACAATTAAAGTATTAAAATTTCTATCGTTAAAGAGACGTTAAAATGAAAAAAAAAAAATGGAAAAACTTTGTAATACAATGAAATACACACACTTTATTTGTTCATTCAGATCTTTAAAAATACACTATTTTATATCTATAAGATATCGAGCAAAAATTAGAAATTGGTCATTTTCACTACTTTGATAGTTCTAATGTTAATTTATTTCTAAACAGAGGAAATGCTAGTAAATCGTCATCGTTTCCGAAGGAATGCTGGCTCGTCTTGCGGTTCCTTTTACAAATCCTTGTAAAAATGCGACACGAGAGGCAGTACCGCGCTTATACAAGCTTACAATGAAATGTTCTCCCATCTTCAATCGCATTCGCGCAACCAGACTGTTTTGTAATGCGATTCAAACAGACTGAACTTGGCTGAAACTTTGTTACGTGTGCCGGCATATTTAAGCGCGTATGAATATTCTCTATGAAAGGCTGAATTCGTAAATTTACTTAGAACGTACATGTATTTCGGGTAAAGAATTAAATATGTTGAGACACGCGCGTATAATTTTTCTTTCGGCGCGCACACCGAAACGAAACAAACGTGATATAGTCTGATCATTTTTCTCTCAATGTGGTGACTATCTGAGAGGAAAACTGGGTCGGCCATCGCGGGATCGTGAATATATCAAAAAGATTCTGGAAATACTTTATATTTCAACATGTTTGAACAGCCAAAAACGCGAATATATTACCGTAAAAATATGCTTTTAGAGAGTACGATAAATTACACGTGCATATTTCGTACAGGATACGCACGATCTGAAAATTCTTAGTGCTGGAGTAACATTGCGACGCGGAACGTGTTAAAAAATGATGGCTATCGGGTGACAAGTAGACGAGGAAAGAGGGTGAACTCGCGAGAGCCTGAATACGAAGATCTTGGCAAAATATTGCCACGGTTATTCATAGCGAGCTACTATCGCGAAATAAACGCGGTAGCTTTGCCGCAAAGTGATTAATGAACGAGAAGATCGATAAGAAGAAGAAACATCGGGGCTGGACTCGGTAAATTTAGCGACCGAATTTAGCCGGGAATTTGAATCTGCTATAATAGGCAACGACAACGATAAGGCAAACATCAATTAATATTTCAATCACGGTCGAATAATTGGAAAATTAGTCGCAGTGACGACCAGTAAGATATAACCATGTTAGATATATATACATTATATTGATTCACTTCCTTCGTGAAGATTGAATCTACTTACGCAAACGAACCCTTATTTTTCTTCTAGATAGTAAAAAGCACGTTTCAAAGGGCGAAATTTCGATAATATCGCAGAAAATCTTAAACTTTTTTTTTTAAGGAAGTATACCTGAAGCGAGAAAACGAGCCACTTCCTGTATCGTTTCATCGTTATTCTCGGAACGATCACTCGATGCGCTTGTGTTTTACGTAAGAGAGCTGTTTGCAACGTGAGCGATAGCCGCGTCGATTGCACGCGAAAAGCGGCGATAAATCAGCGCCGTGAAGAAAATTGATATTCAGGTTTACGAACGTTCTTTTTTATCACGTTCGAAGACGCGCTGGAGATGTGCATACGGTTTCAACTGATGGATGAGTTATCGAGAGGCAACATCGAGATTAACTCGCCGAGCTTAATTGCGTTAACGTATCACGGATCGGAAGGAATCCACTTTGAAAAGTTAGTCTCTCTCTCTCTCTCTCTCTCTCTCTCCCTCTCTCTGGAGTTAACAGAAGCATTTCATCGCTACTCTGCAAATTCCTTGCTGTGTCGATCCGTATCGCGAAGTGATTTCTAAGTTCGATACGCAATGATGCGGCAACAGAATAATTGATCCGCGCGAAAACCCCTTCGAAAGTACGTTCGTAAAATAATCTGCTTTCTCCCTCGACGTATTTTCTGAGATATGGATCGCTTGCAGGCTGGATAAAAGTTCTTCTTCTTCTTCTTCTTAAAAAAAAAAGTCTAAATCTCAGCACGAAAGTGTAATTAAATATCGTACTTCGTTTTACGTGAAACTTGATTTCAGAGAAAGTATTTTAAAGTTGAGATTTGACGAGATTATGATGAGATGATTAAAAATATAAGAGAGAGAGAAAGAGAGAGAGAGAGATATTCAGACATCAGGTGCTAAATGCGAGAAGATTAAGCTATTAATTAACAGAGAGTAGCGAGCTGTGTGCATCGTGAATAATTAGAAAGAAAGATACTAAAAATGTTTCATCGTACCAAAAGTGTTTGTACGAAGTATCTATACGAAGGAAAGGTGCGATTTTGCACGAGATACTTTGTTTCAATAGATAGGCAACGAAAATTCAATTCGATCGCGGGGCAAAAGGAATTTCGCGTTTGTTGCCGAGGGTTGTTGTCTTATCTGGCTCATAAATCTCCCGCACCCTTGTCGACTATATACAACGTCAAATGTATCTCTTCTGTCCTTTATTCTCTCTGTTATAGATTTAAAGAGTTAGTACGACGAATGCTCGAAATAAATTATACATTTCAATTGAATAATTCCCTCTTTGTTTTTCTCCCTCGTAAATGATGTTTTGTAGGTGACAACGACATTATTCGGCTCTTTGTAGCCGCAATTCTCACGTTACGTCGTTCGTGTTATTATTTTTCATACGCGTCACATTTTTAGATACGAGAACATAGGACTGCATATGAGCGTGTATGAAGTATACAAAAATAGACGGAAATAGGAATGAATTTCGAGGGTGGGAGTTAATTCGCGATTCGACTAGGTCAGACTAGAATTTCATTTTTGATTCGCCGTGATTTTTCTCCACCGGGAAATTCGTGTTATCGCTTCTACAGAAGCGGTGATAAAAATTGCATCGCTGTGCCCCGAAGGACGGATTTATCCGTCACTCGAGATGAACTAACGGGAAGACTGATAGGAAGGCGATAAGACGATTATAGGACAGAACAAATTCAGCGATTTGGACTTTTTTTCTTATTTACTTTTTTTTTTAATAGATTTTCTTAAAAATAAACTAAAAAAAAGGAGGAAAGAAAAAAACTATACCAAAAACGAAATCTTTGATCAATGTATTCAATCTGCAGTCTTGATCTGAGGTTAATCTGAAATTAATTTGAATTTCGAGAAGAACAATTTCTGACTACGCGCCGTTCTTCATCTGCTATTCCACCTAAATATAATCTGAAACAAGAGGAACGGATGTCGATTCATCCTTTTCCGATGTTAAGTACAACGATCGAGGAATCGTCCTCAACGCTACTTTCTCAACGCTGAGTTAATTTTATCTCCGCTAATAACTTCCATTTCGCGTAAGAACCACGTGCCATGGGAATGAATATCACGATTTATAACGAACATCGTTGCGCAAGATTCAGGACTTGCTTGCACTTTGCTATTAACGTTGGTGTACGCGCATGATATACATATACAGAGAGATTCTATAATAAAGGAATAAGTCGAAAGAATAAAATTTTTTTTCATTTAAAGCTCCGAGGAAATCACGTTTGAACATTTAAATTTATAGCTAATTCTAAACTGGTCAGAAATAGAAACAGAAAGTTACTCTAGCTGCGAAAATAAATCAAAAGTTGTTGAATACTATTTTTTCGGAATGCCATTCGTTTTCGAGAAAACTCGATTTCAAGCACACATATACCGAGCCAATTTTTAACCCTGAACAAGTTTAGAGTCTGCTTTCTTTAAAAATTTTGTTCTACATTTTTCGCTTATTTCTGCAGATAGAATAATCTCCTATCTATTACACACTGTCTAGTTTAAAATTAGTTAAATTTAAGTACATACTTGCTTAGTAAATTTTCTCCAAAAAAGAAGCTTCAAACAAAATTCAGAAGCTTCAGATAAAATTTTATTCTTCCTTTTCGACTTATCTCGTTATGTAGAATCATCTCCTTTCCAGTTGTATTGGAAACACCCTGTGCGAGAATTAGGCGAATAAAATACTGGTGAACACTAATTAAGAAATTTAATTAAACAAAATGCCATTTTCATATCACAGGATGTGCATCGATTTTATAAAAATTCCCTGCATGGAAAACAGGTGAAAAGTATTTGCTAGTTATTTAGTGATCTTCTGTTTTGATTCCTCGGTAAACAGGATATTCAAGATTGTGAGAAAATTTATATTACATTCAACTGGTATATAATATAGTTAGTATACGAAGTGGTATTCATGGACTTTGATAAAGCAAGATTCTCTATAGGTACCTAATATACTGAAATGTTGTCTGACCACTGGTCTATACTACTGCCGTTTGCGATGCTAATTTGCTTCAACCGCTGACTACCCAAGAAACACATCCGGATCTCAATATCAATTTCCTTTATTTGAAGTACAATGCCACAATCAAGGACCATAATTAAAGTTCTTAACGGTAACTTTGTTATTAAATATATTATAAATAAAATATATCTATATTATATATTATAAATATATTGCATATATTTTGCCTTTCATCTTTTTGTAAAAGTAACTCGGAAACGACGCACGATTCGTGTGTTATTCTGAATGAAATTGTCCTAACTCTTAATCCTACTTTTTGAAAAAAAAAAGTTTGCCTCGCGGTTAACGGTATCTGGAGATTTCGATCCAACTTTCCTACTTAAGCTTAACCGCGGTTTTAAACTGACAGGAAATTTTAAGCCTGTCTGATTCAAAAGCACGTGACGTGTGTCGGAAAATCTCAGACAATATCCGTTATAAAAAAAAAAAAAAAAAAAAAAGAAACCAACTTTAAGTGGCGAGAGTTTTGAAACTCGTTTGTCCGCAGCTTAATCGCGAATATTTGAACGAAAAAAAAAAAAGCTCGTCAAATGTTTTCAGTCGACGAAGTGCATATATTTACAGACTAATAACACGTTACGGAAGGAAACGGGCGGTGGGATTGTTTATGGAACGCTTATGTTTGGAGCGTCTTACCTTGCAGAGGCCATAGAGAAGCAGGATGCAGCAAATCAGACCGCAACACGAGCATATAAGCAGCGTCACGTTAAACCGTACCGTCGCTGAAGCAATAGAGAAGTATGTTGAACGTGAGATCTTATTGTCTTTACTTTTTCGCCTCGTGTATGATTTCGAGTAATTTCGGCTTGGTTGGAATTCGGTTGATACCGAATCGGTTAGTGACTTGTTCAAGAATTCTTTTCCCGGATACGTCTCTACCGTGAACATTGCTATTACAGTCGAATACACTCACTTGGGGATATGGTGTCCGGTTCTAAGAAACTACTGGATTCTGGTAGCGAGCGATTCCCTCGCAGATATTGACTCTCTTCCTGGAGCACTTTACCCGTGGTTAAAGCCAATAGGATAAAGTAAATCTGAAACAAAACAAATACGTAATGGTCGGACAGTTCGTCATGAATTCCTGGTTACGAGTTTCATTGAGAAAAGTACAGTTCGTTGATACAACCTGGCATAGAATTTCTCGGAAAAGCTGATTGAATATTGAAAATGGGGAATATTGAAAAACATACAACTGTATGTTTAGGATAGTAGCATCGATATTGAGCGTTTAATCCTCTTATCTTTAATGCCAAATAAGCGATGTGATATACCTTTCTACTTGCGTTCATGATTGACTTTGCCGCCTGAGTTATGTGATATTGAAATATTGTATTTTATGAAAATAAAAGTTTGATAAAACCGTGTCTTGTTTCTGACCAGACATCGAACCGAAGTTTATCTTCGACTTCGATCAATTAGCGTAAATCCGTTAAAATTCTTGCGTAGTATACAATAAAGTACATACGTGAAGTTTGGTAGATTTAATTGAAATGAATTTTCCAGGAAGTATCACAAGTGTAATTTGCATTTTAATTGAAAGTTAAGTTTGAAATTCTTATCAGGAATGAGAGCAAGTCTCGTTCTAGAATTGCTCCTCCCTTTGGTCCATCCACTTTAGTCGAATCGCAATCGGATCCTTTTCGATTGATCCACTTTTATTTCTTTACTTGTTACACTCGAATCTCTTCCCACAAGGAGCAAGGTATTGTGCAGAAATTGGAAGTCTCAACTATTTAGATTGCGTCTCTTTAAAAGAAGGATTCACGAACAGCCTCTTCGCGACAGAAAATGAAATATTCATAATTTTATGATTTCGAGACCTTGCTTTGCATATTTATCTTATATATAATATATCAAGTACAGTATCGAATATATTAATGGGATATTAATAACATAAACACAAGTGGAATTTTACTTAATGAGGTTGATCTTAGACTTTACTGTTCATTTTCAATCTTAACTGATCCTTTTCCTAAATGCACGTTCATAAAATCCACGTAGTTCTTTAATAGAATTTAGTAAATCTCTTCGAAGGTAAGAGCACGAACTTTACTTCTTCTTGTTAAATCGATGAGTTCGCTATAGTTGTGTCAAAACAATATGCGGAAGAAGTTTCGCAACCCTTTCGATCCAGGGATAGATCCAGGAACTCCTGGGCGTCTAATTTAAAAAAACTTTATATCCGATATATTTTTTTCTAAAATTGTCTTTATATTCGTGTAACTCTGTCACGTATAACTAAGTTATATTTAGGTAGTTAGACTTTATTCCAGTGAGCAACGAAAAATCATTAAAAAGTTACATAACGATTTGTCTGTTTTGTAACTTTTCTAGTAACTGTTTTGAACTAAATGAGATATTTTTAAAATTCCTTTTGTTTTACATTTCATTTCTTTCGTTTGATCGAAAAGATTGGAAGAAAAAAGTTTTATCGCTTCCCCCTTCCCCGGAACGAAACGGTTGGTATCTACTACGACATTTAAGGTGTGATAAAAGTCTAACCATCGATCAATATTTATGAGACACTATTATTCGACGTCGATGTTCGTTCAAAAGACACGATTTTCACCTCGGTATTCACACGTCGACGTTTATCATCGTTCGTCGGTCGATTTGAAGCGCGTTATGAATCGTGTGTTGGATCACGTGCGTACAAATGCATGGCGCACAGGTACGTACTAATTGAAAGGGATGAGTAAGTGGTGAGAGGCGTGCTGCTCGAAGGGCGGATGCGTCGCGCCTCTCGTCTTCGTTTGGACGAACGATCGATCGATCCCAGGGTGATTGGAGGTTATTGAAATTGCTTCCCTTCTCTTGTTGTCTCTTGTTGGGTAGCTACGTTGTCCTTGGACCAATTTCGTCATTTTGTACGCGCTTGAAGTACTCAAAGTGTCATCAACGTGTCGTCAACTTCGTATAAACATACACGAGGAAAACGTTTTGGCCGCGTTTCTTTGACTTCGTGCATAGACACGTGCTACGCATTTCGAGAAAAGCGAGAACACACACACACACACATCTACTTACGTAGATTCCACTTTAATCTAGAGGTACTAATCTCTAGAAATTCTACCTTACACGTGCCATTTGTCCAGAATGTAGCAACACGGGAAATTTAATTTAATAGGAATGTTGCAATGTATCATAGAATATCATCGTCAATTGATAAGCCCGGAATTTACGGTCGAGAATTAACAAAGCTTCAGCGAGACCTTTGCTCTTCCTCCGTTACGTGAGAAAAGGAGATTATCATTCGCAATACCAAAGATAAAAACGGATCTTTTCAGCAGTTTATTCTATAGTTAAAGAGGCGCAGCTTGATACCAGGATGAATTATTGCGTTCGTATTTCCATTCTCATGTGTCGCGTCGCTACATCTACATTCCTCAGGTTTCGATTGATAAATCGGGGGATGGGAGGGGGAGAGAAGAAAAAGGGAGAGATAGAAAAAAATTTCCACGTATAAATAAAACAGGAAATACAAAGAGGTGCCGATGTTTTGGCAGCGGAACAAACAATCGATTGGCGTGAGAATTCGTAGAGTCTGTCGCGCGACATACCAACGCGATAAATGTTTCCAATGTTTTATCAAAAATATTTTTCGTTCTATTCAATTTCTAAATAACGTAACAACACGACGCCGCGCTGTGTTATTAAAAGCGCAGCTTAGAAACCACCGTTCTGTGATATCTTCTCGCGAAATAAATTGGCAATACTCAAGGCAGTAACTATGGAATCCCTTCATCGAATTCAATGAGCCTATGCCTGTCATTTGGGAGGAAATAGAGAGCGAGGTTGGTGTAAAAAAAAAGGGAAAGAAAAAGAGGACGATTCAGAAGGAAGAAGCTGATAGCCCATTCGAAAAGGACGAGTGGCGAATTTGTTGGCTTTTCTATTCAGGATCGACTGATGCGACTTTTCCGCTAGAGAAACTCGATGGGGAATTTTTTGCAATGGTACACACGCCGCTCTATTCCTTGCATCGTTTCTTCTAACGATATCGAGCGTCGAGCACAGACGATACCCACGAGAATTTAAATTTTTTTATTTTGTTTATTCTTCTGCTCACCCGTGCAATAACTTGCTTCTGAAATTCAGAATTAGAGAGTACAGCGAAGAGTCGAAAGGTGAAAAATTATCGATATCTTGAACTGTTATAATTTTGTAAAAAAAGGAAAGAATCACATAACAATTCGCTGTGAAATGTGGAGCCTCTACTTTCTCACCACTGACATATTTTCACAACATCGTTAAAAATACGTGCTTGCGGATATTGAAAAATTGTTTCCGCGACTAGATACAGCATGATCTTAAAGAATGAAATTTTTCCTTTACAACGACAATAACAAAAATTTAAAGAACTCTAAACATCTCGTCATCTAAGCCGAACATTCAAAGTTCGATAAAACAATGAAAAAGAAATCGTGCAGCACGTTTTAAGAGATCGTTGTAAAGAGAAAATTTCAATCTTTAAAACTGTAATACAAAAAATATGATAAATATATAATGACGATAAATCCAATCGTGAGAAAAAATTGTTCGATGTTTTTAGAAACGTTTGAATTTACACAATTTTTGAGAATAAAGTATCTTTCTCATCCGCTACGCGATGTAAAAACATCTTTGAAGAGAACGAACTCACGATTGTCAAAGTAGAGGCTTTACATTTTTAATTGTTACATATTTATTTTTTCTTTTTTTTATATTTGTATTTATTTTTGTGGAAACAGTCTACTTTCCTATCTTTTCTTATTCTCTTTTTCATGAAATATTTCCAAGCGACAGAGACATGTATAGACATTTTGCCCAACGATGCGAACGTAGAGAAAGATAAACTTCTATCCATAGATAAGTGGATTTCTTCCGAGAAAATTGACCCTGACTTTTTTCGGATTACATTATTACTTATTAGATTCAATATAAACTTTTGAACTTTGAAGTTGATAACAGTGACAACGTTTAAAAGAAAAAAAAGAAAAACACTTTCTGTGATCAGAATATCCGATCGACGAAATCTGACGTCCCCGATCCTATTCAATTTTGATCTTAATCAATTAAATGTAATTTTCATCTCAACATAGCAAACATATCAAATAAATATTAATCGCGGATACCGTTGTCGAACGATTGTCGAATGAGTTAAAACGATCATGGGATTTTCTGCGTTGCTGTTTCAGTTATATCGTTATGGCGTTTATACGTTTGAAAGCGTTCACCCACTCTGATCACTCTGATATTCGATATTTTAATCATCTTTCGATATTATCGGGCTTGATGCAATTTATAATCAAAGGGGCATCAAAATTTTCCACATCTTTTGAAATATTTATACCGCGAGCGATATACGATTTCGTATACTAATCCGTTGTGCTGTGAATAATGCCCAAGATAATATATTTAAGGTCTTCTCTTTTGTTTCTAGTCGGATCACGCTTCGTGCAATATGAAATTCTCTGGAATAATAATAGAAAATATCTGGAACAATATTTGAGGCGCATATTAAGATTCTCATAATGTATGGTCCAACTTTGTTTGTTCCAAAAACGTTTCAGAAAAACTGGTTAGTGTAGAGCATCAGAGCAGATGAATTCGTGAGTTTCGAGAAGATACCTGTTTTTTTTAGAACGATAGATGGAAATGTCTTTGGGATGGATCGACGTTACAAATGGATCGTAGTTATTTTGAATCGTCGGATGTACTTTTCTAAAGGTACATCAATATTTCATTAAAAGTAAAGTTCTTTGGCTTGAGTTAATTATTCCATCGAGAACTTTTACTAAAATTCTTAATTGAAGAAATGTTCGTTCTACCAACGACGTAAAAGAACGCTCGGAAGCGCTTCTAAAAATAGATTTTACCTTACAACGTACGTTTATTGCTTGTCGGTTACAATTTGTTGAGAGATTTCCTTCTCCGTGGAAAATTTTTCATATTTACCTCATTTTTCGTAACTCTACTCGAACTGACCAACAAAATGACGAATAGAACGCGTAATTTCTTCGTCACAATTACTTAACGCGTACAATTTTGGCTTAATCGAGATGAATTACTTTATAGTTATATAATTAACTTAATTTACGCAATATCGGATGTTGAGTTTTTTCAACGCCAAACTATTTCAAATCTCTTTCTCATATCTTCCCGTTCGAGGCATCAACGCCATAACGAAAAGAATGTCGAGTAATAAATGGTTCAAAGGTGACGTTTTTCCCTGGTATTTCGTTGCAATCCTGACAATTCGAATACGTCTTTATAAGACACCAAATATCGTCGATACAGCTGCTCCGTCCGCTTCCAGTCTAAATTAAATTTCGGAGGTTGTTGTCGATGCTCGATATCTTCCGTTTCATCTTAAAATTGTCGCTCGAGCTCAATTTGTTTACTCTGGGAATTATCGTATGTTTACGTGTAAAATTACTAATTTTCCGTTTTAATTCGAAGCTTTAACCTTATTCCGACTTTTCGTCGTTAGATGCCTTTTATATTTTATTATTCCGTCCCAGCGAACGTTCTGATAATTGGATTTTTTTAAAAACTTTACTCTCAGACGTACGAAATAAAAAAAAAGAAACATTTTTCCATTCTAGCCACCCATGTGTTCGTCACTCATCTTCCATTTACTTTTTCACGTGGATTCCATCGAAATTTGATCAACGAGCTTAGGATGACCAAAAAAGACGAAGTTCTGTTTTTCTGAAAATCAACCTTTATGAAAAATTTGCAATAAAATTTTGTTCGCTACTCTATATAAGTCAGTCCAGCTGTTTAATATCCTGATTGAGAAAACACGCCGATTCTTCTGTTTTATATCACGAGGTAACCGAACATGAATATGTATCTTGTATGATTCCTCCATGTTGCAGGGGATTGATACGTCTTGCCCGGGAAATATAAATATACTAGTTTCGGTTTTTAAGTACGTACGTACGCGTGTTTTTTCTTCTCGAAAAATTTGTGTTTAAAGTGAATCGACATGAAAGGCATTTCGTACATAATACGAACGCGGTGTCGAAGATAGTGAAACTAACACTGAGTTCTGAAAGTCCATTAAGTTAATTTTATTTATGTGTAAGAAATCTCCTGATATATGATATCTTTAATTTAATGCGTTCCGGTGAAACAGGTTCTTGATGAAAAATTATGTTTATTTCTTATTCAATTGTAGAGAAATTTCGAGTTTGTGCGGTATGAACAATGAAATTAATAAAATTATTTTTTTTTTTCGAAATCGAATTACAAATTCAGGAAAGATGCATCGTTGGTCATTGAAGTTTCGGAATTTATAATAATTACGGGGACTCGATGTATCGATCATTTGCACGCAGCAAGGTAAATTTGAAAGCTTTCGTAAGTTTAATCGAGTCAATGTAACCAGAATAATAAACGATACAACGTGTACTGTATGTACCTACAGTGAAGAGTATAACTGAACACATAATGATGAAAAATTGCCGATACGTTAGATTGTTACAAGTTACAAAAGAAATTATACAACAATTTCCTTGGTCTGAGATTATATAACAATTTACTTTTAAAATCGTAAAGCTTCTACTTTTCTAAGTTTTCGTTTTCTTCAAAAATATTCTTTCACATCACGTGGCGAGTGGGAAATTGTAAAAATTTAAACATTTCAAAGAATTTCTTTCACAACTAAATCTATCATGGTATTGAAATTTTCTCTTTATAATGACCTAAACTTGCCGTACGATTTCCTTTTTCTATTTTATTGAACTCTGAACGTTAAATGTCAGGATTTCTTGAATTTTTGTCGTTCAATCCTAGTGTTCAGAGTCCAATAAAATCGACGAAAACAAATCGTATAGCAAGCTTTACAGCAAGCTTAGAGTCGTAAAGTATCGAAAGTTCAATCTTCAACGTGACGATGGATCTAGTCATAAATAAAAGTTTTCAGTGTTTTTACATACGTGTATTTATAAATTTTTAAAACTTTTTTGAGAAAGCTAAAATACCCTACAAAAAATTACATGTTTTTCTTCTTTTGCATTCTACGTGCAAATGCTCAATAAGATATATTATTTATGTTGAAATTCGACGTGTGTGTTCAATTTTGCTCATTAGTGTATGAAGATTACACGTAATAAATTACTATAATATCCCAAAGAGTGATTATAACTAATGCATATATGCAGTGACGAACATTTGCGAGTTAATCTCAAATAAATATAATTATCATAGTTTTTTATTATGCAACGATCAATAAAATTTTCATGATTTGAAATATTCATTTTCCATCAAGACAATTCAGTGAATAATTTATCCGAATATGTAATTCATTGAATTATGCTTCATATGTGTGAACGATAGCGAACGAATTTTGGTCCATGTTAAATTCATGTAGAAGGTTATTGATTTTTTGTTACGCTTCGCAGATCGTAAAAGAACTTTTAATCTTTTAATTATAGTTTCAGTTTCATCTCGGTTTCGCAAAATTGGAACATCTCAGTTGCAAATTTTACATCTTCTACTTCATTAAAGAGTTTAAATATGATCGATAATTGGCTTTTAAATGCACGTATAATATACGTGAGCTAAAAATTCAAGGAACGATTAACATCTAGACAATACGAGAAGCGTCTGCTTATACGTTATTTACGATTCTCTCTGTAAATCCTTATAAACATGTAATATAGTATCATTGTAGTGTACTTTATTTATTCTTTATACTTACTAGAGCAATAAAATACATCAATTCTGTTAACAACCCCTTATCTCGGTTATTAATATCTTTTTTGTTTTTTTTTTTCAATCAAATCAAATATTGCCGGAATGGAAAGAACTAGTAAGCTTGCACAACAAACATTTTGTTTGTTTTACCAATGCCCATTTATACGTTTTCTTTCAATTAATATATATATGTAGCAGTTTGATGTAGTTTAATAAATTTACTATACATTACTAGCGTAATGCACTTACTTACGTACGTTCCGGTTTACGTACGTTACGTATATCGGAAACGTCTCAGCTTCTCAAATTCTTCCTTTATTTAATTTCATTCTCTCCACGGCGGAATAAAAAATTTTGCGAATTTGCCATTTTTATTTGTTTGCTTTTTAAACAAGAGCTGTGTTCTCTTTCCTGGAATTAACTGAATGCCTCTTTCCCTCTGCCAGTTATAATTAAATTATTTTATATTAAATAAATATGAAAGAATTTCGTTGAAATTTTCAATTTCAAAAGTTTCTGCTACATGTTACAGTAAGAAGTAGACTAAATTGGATCAAATGTGCTTGTGAATTCAAGTATATAATACGCGATCGTAAATATATCATTTGCCGTAATGAACCCTTACTGCGAAGGTAAAGATATTTTATTGCCACGATAAGAGCGTAAATCTTCGAAACTCTTTCCACTTTGATACACCGATATACGTATTTATACTTATTCGGTTATACTTTCTTAATATCGTGCATCACACGCTGATAAAAAAAAAGAAAAAAAGAAAATACGTACTTTTGTCGCCGTAAGCCAACGTTTATCATGCTATTGTTATATGATCAAATATTTACGTTTCGGCTCTTTCAGCCGACAGCGTAGTAACGTATCAAATGAAAATATTTTTCCCCCGCGCTACATCGTATATTTAACTTTCAAATGTGTTGTCTCTGAAAGATATTATCTTGACAAAGCGCAGAAGATTTTGTAACGAGTAAGAAATCGGGCGAATGTTACGAAAACACAGAGGGAACGAGAGTGTAACACTTACCCCGGTGTAAAGAGCACATGCGAAGCTACCTCTCCTCACTGACCGCCAGCAGCAACAGGATTGCATGATAGCCATGCTTTAGACGCGTGAGCGATCACACATTATACGCACTGCCGACCGATGAACTACTTTGCGGCACATTGACTGATACCGATTATACGTTCGTACGCAGTTCATGCCATATGGGGAAGGAGAGACGCACGAAAGACGAGTAATAGCACCAAAACATTGTTCGACGTTGGAGCGGACCGAGGACCAACACGCGTGATAGTTCGATTCTGACTGTCGGCCTTTACGATGTTCGCGGCGCGAAAACTCCGGTGTACACATGCGCACTCTCCGTCTTCGGTCAGTTTGTACATATTTTTCCAGCTGAGTAACATACTTCGTATTAATCGACACGTATGGAATTATCATAGCGGAAATACAGGGTTATACTCCCGGGATCGCACTCTCGCGGGACGTGCATAGAGGAATTCGTTGAATGTTAATAGGGAAGATTAAATATGTAGTTAGAATTTCAGCTTCAGTATTCGGCCGATAATGGTAATACGTACTTTGAATTCGTAGAATCTGTTTTTGTTGATGTAAACAGGGATCATTGATTTTGAATCAATGACTTCAGAGTGCGATTGAACTTTAGAACGGTGGTCGTCGTCTAGTTGAAAAAGTCAAACGTTGAAACGATTGAAAAATTTTAAGAGAAGTGCGAGGTACGCCTCTCCCTCCAGAGTCGTAAACTTCCATGAATAATTTTTCCAGTTCCGTTGGAGTGGGGATACAGTTTCTTCTCTCGTTACGTATCGAGAGATTTTTTATCGAGCAAATCTGTTCTCTGAAAAAATAGGTTCCCGTGACAAGATCGATATTTCGCTGAAACAGACGAAGAGAACGATCGACCGTTCGCGAGGCTCAACTACATTTCCGCCTTGCGCGCATCGAATTAAAAAATTAATCGTTCCATCTAGACACATATCGTACAATTTTTACATCTCTTCGTTACGAAATTCACAATTTCCCGTGTTTTATAGCAAATTACGCGTTTTATTGACCGGTGAATCATCAAAGTTTTATATGTCGTAACATTTTCATGTTTACCAGTCATATCCAGATTATGACGCTCGTATCTGTTCGGTGATTCCCTTTAAAGTCACTAACAGCCGCGAATGATATTCCGGATCGTTCGACGTTTACAACGCTCGTAACGTTGCTTGGGTTTTCGTTTCCGCGGCTTTCGCAATTATAACATAGAGCTTCACGGGGGGTCGATACTCTGTATAAATCACCAGGACACCTGTAGACAGCAGAACCTATTTCGTGAAATTTATATCGCGAACATTGACACAGTGTGAGAATTCGTTCTCACGAAGAAAAGTTATCTCACCGTAGGCAATAGTGTTCTCCACCGCATAGACGCGCGAACGCTCTATAAATTCCCGCGGTGAAAGCAGCGCGAAAACAGGCGAGGATACGATAGAATAAAAGTAAAGTGCTTAATTTTACGCTCCATGTATTTCGTCCCGTTAAACGCCAAACCATTTCTTTCTTTCTTTGTTTTCGATTTAACTTTGTGATTAATTAAAACCACGCATTAGCGAACGCGTTTCGCCTGTTATTTAAATTTCGCATTAGCGGCGAATTTTTCGTCGGAATAATCGCGCGTTCAACTGCTCTCTGTGAATTCTGCGAGTTAGAATATCCGGAGCGTGTGTGAGACACAAATTAATATGAATATTGCTCTTTCATTCGCCGAGTAATTTTCGGTGCAAGCTCGCTTTTCCACCTGCATTGTGGAGGATTTGATGACGCGTGGAATAGGAATTTTTGTGAACTTCTGTTTTAGGCTCGCGTGAATTTTGTTTCGATATTTTGAAGAAGAAAAATACCTTTGAGTAATTACTTTGTTGGGGTTTAGTTTTGTCAGCAATATATTCAAAATGAAACATTCGAATTAATCTCAATTACGTGAAACCGTCATTCACATTTGACGCGGTGCAAGCGGAATAATAAATGGAGCGATAATTGGAACGGTTTAACGTTCTCAAAAATACAAGCTTCTCCGCTTGGTTGAATCACATGTGCGAATGCTGTTGGATAAAGATATCCTATATTTTTACCATATGTCTATCAATACGAGAGGGTCGAATAAATTTCAGATTCACCCTCTCCTTTCCTGCCACAGGATGGGATAGCATCCTATCACGTCACTTATATGAAATAAATAAACGAAGGCTTCCCCCTCCCCCCTAGAGCTTGCGGAACGAATATGATACTTATAAATCGGGTTATTTGTCACTCTTTTCATTTTTAATATTAGCACACACTTTTTAACTGAAGAGAATTTTGATGTACGAATTTAAAAGCGTGAGATTGTTGAAAGTATTTTTTAAAAAAATTGATATCGTTTTAAAGAAAACTGCGAAACATGAAATTTTTCAAAAGCTTGAGTGTTAATGAATGAAAATTATTTGTTATTACTTACTTATTCTCAGGACAAAGAAATCCTGCGATATCCTTTCTCGATATCTGAAGATATCTGCTCTTTTATAACTTTTTAATCCTTCCTTTCTTTCGGCAAAGTTTTTTGCTTTTCAACGAAATGGAAAAAGGAATGGAAATTCACGTCCGGAAACACAATTTAGCCACGATACCTTCCTCTTTGCCTGGTGTACATTTTACCTAGAAACACACTTAGCCAGGACGACAGCAAAATTTATGTACGGTTCTCAAGAACTTTTCTTTTGAATATTAAAGCACAAAAAGATCTAATAATTATTTGAAAAAAGGATGAAGTAAATTGCGAGCGCACGTGTGCATAAGGTAAGTTATAGCAAAACTGTTGTATAATTAAAGAAAAAAATGTCTCCTTCGCAAGATATTTCCGATGCTCTCTACAATATACATACGTACCTACCGACGTCGTAAACTTGTTCAAGATTCACGGCGTATTTATATATTTCATCATATTTTTACATCTGTAATTTCGTAGCTCAACTTTTCTCAGATATTTGGCATGATAATAAGACTAATAAAAAAAAAAAAAATGGCATGTAATAAAATAACTTTCTAATTCTTCGGATGTATTCAACCTGGATTTTCATGTGTTTGTAGGATTATTTCTATGTGTATTCATCAAAATGTCGTGTAGTTTCAGAGTTGTTATCTGAGATATTTTACGATCGTTGTCTTACGTAAAATTCATGAGCTATTTCACGCTTCGTTGCGAAAATAACGTGCGTATTTTACGTCTGACAAAGAAGATTCGATAAAGCGGAAATGAAATGTAATCTGAAGTTGCAGAGTAATTCATTTTAAATAATACTGCATCGGAGATGATTAATTAAATTAAAAATCAAATGTACCATTGTAAATTTATGGCACATATGAACTGAATTCTGTCTTTTTTTCGCCGTACTGACTAAATTGATGCAGCTGATCCCAACGGTACGTGAAAGCAGTTTCCTTGCCACTGGTAGAGTTTTCTCTTATCGAGACAAATTGATTAGTATAGACTGACAGATAAAAAATCAATATCAATGCCGGATCTTAGACTGTCGATCTACTTCATGAAGAAAAATACTCTTACATTTTCTTTATTTTTCTAGAGAAATGTTTTCTACGAAACAATCTAGAAGGAACGGAAAGTATTCTCTCGACGAAGAACGTTTCTCGATAGACTTCATTGTGCTCCAAATTTAATATCGTCAGACAGAATGAACCACGTGCCATGGAGGAAATTGAACAAATTCGAAATCAGTCACACTTGACTTCATACACACCCGTTGTCTTTCTAATTTCCATATCTACGATGGAATTTCCAACACTGGTGTACGTAAGAATAACCTTAGGCGAAAATCTAGGTCAAATGGAAATTTTCCCTTGACAAATTCCATTTATCTGCCTCTTTTGCTTTATCCCTCCAACTTCAACTTTGATAAAGTCTTAGAAAGCCTGAGGCAAACGTCCCATTTGCTACGTAGTTCCGGTGTTGATCGTTAATGACTACTAGATCTCCCGGCCAACGAGACCAGTCCTTGGAAATGGAGAAGCTTCTGAGGGAAGCCTACCAAATCCTTAATTTTCTGCTTCATTCCTTCCGTGTAACCGATCGTAAATCAGTTTTGAATGACACCAGATATCCTCTCGGCATTTAATTATGAGTAATTGAGAGAATGGTTTCATGATCAGAGAAAAGATTCCACTTTATAAGGAAATTTTTTTAAAGGCACACTAGACATTTGTACAATGATCTGTTTTTATATTTCATGTCACTCTTTATAAATCCTTAACTGTAACATGAAGGCACCACAGATTATAATTGATATAAGCAGCAAGAACTGCTCGCGTACACTATATTAGATACAAATTTACCCTGACAGTGAATACGATTTTCGCATTCTGTTTGTGTCATTATGAAACGTTCCGAGTTCGATCACAATCTCGAACTACAATCTCCTCTCAGCCTTCGAATAGGCAAGGTAAAGAACGTGCGACAAAATTCAATTCTCGTTCACCGTCACACGTTGGATATTGTATCATAACAAATGATAATTATTGATAAATAGATTGGTCGATGATTTACAAAATGCAAAATGAAAATGGGATTACATACAAATGCAAAACTAGGTTATATAAATTGCAGCTCCCTGGTTCGGTTCCGTTGGGAAGACCAGATCGCCGAGCTTGAATCCATCTTTTATTCCAGATCGACCAATTTCCTTTTTCAGTGTATCCACAAATTGCGAAACCTTGTCTTTCGTTACGATAGCCACTATGCAACCGCCCCACCTATATAGAATAAAATTATTAGACCGTGTCATTTTATTAATTTTATTAATTTTACCCTGTATTTTATAATATATACGATGAAGTTCGTATCGACGAAATCAAATCAAGAGATGCGACGTTTTTGGCAATCAATGTAGGTCTAAAATATTGTTAGCGATATTGAAGTGCTTGTAACCGCTTAGGTTGCGTGTTATAATGTAATAAAAGTAATTTCTTGGATATACTCTATGCTGGTAAACACACCCATAGATCGATCTTCTTTTTTTTTTATCGAAGTATATGTACATTCAACACAGTAAGTTTATATCTTCCCATCAAAAGTTTATATTCTTTTTTTTATAAGGATGTTAAAAAAGATATTTCATGTAAAATGCACACGGAAGAGAACTTTTTTTTTATAATGAATAAAAGCGTAACATTTTTCCAAAGTTATTTAAGTATTCTACGCTACGTAAAGAAATTCATTGCACTTCCTTCGTAAAACAACCCCATTCTTTCGTTTAGGTTTTTGAATCTTTTTTCTCTTAAATATTTAATTATATTTTCATTTTCATTGGCAAAAATGAAGATCCAAGTTATAAAATATATTCATTTAGATGTACGTAATTCGATTCCATAGTTCATAAATTAAATATGTAACGCAATTCGATTCCATAGTTCATAAATTAAATATGTAACGTAATTCGATTCCATAGTTCATAAATTAAATATGTAACGTAATTCGATTCCATAGTTCATAAATTAAATATGTAACGTAATTCGATTCCATAGTTCATAAATTAAATATGTAACGTAATTCGATTCCATAGTTCATAAATTAAATATGTGACGTTGATGTATCTTCTCAGTTTCGTTCCTTTTGATCATTCAATTCAAACGCCACACGTACAAAATTGTATAGCATTTACCACTCTATACGTTAAAGTTTAATTAACTGGCACGTGACGCAACTGTTATTCGAGTACAAAATTCCACTTACCCAGCTCCCGTGAGTCTTGCTCCGAGTGCGCCACATGCCATAGCTTTGTCGACCAGCGAGTCAACATTGGGATGGCTACACTCGTACAGTTTGCGAAGGTTAATATGGCTGTTGGACATCAGGTTACCGAGCTGCCGTAATTTTTCGTCTTCCACAATGGCGTTCTCTTTGCTGATACTGCAGAACTTGACCACTCTCGCTGCTTCTAAAATGCGTACGAAATACAATTTCGTATTATCGGGTAGACTGAAGTTTAACTACCAGCTGGCCGATATATCGACCCTAGATACTTATGCGAAAATTGTCATGGGCCGATATTTTAATCGTGTTTGTTACGTTTTTTATAAAATTTATAAAAGTGTACTTGTTAAATCGAGCCTGGCAATTTTCGGTTATATTACAGTAAAAGGGTGTAATAATCTTTCCAACAATGTATACGTACTGTACATGTGCATTCATAATTGAGAGTACATGTGTGTATCGATACTGCTGCTGTACTTGTGGCGAACGTATATAATTCAATTGTTTCAAGTAGCTCGGTAAAGAGCATCGCTATTATTTATACGAGAGTAACGATGTAATGAGACTAGTTTCAGTAGAAATTTCGCAGAATTCAATTAAAAGCCGAATTTGGCGATTTATTTATTGATATTCAAAAAGAAATTTGTCGCTTGGCTAATGAGATTTAAAGTAATCATGAGAGCAAAATAATGGATGCTGCACACGGTTTTTCGTTACGTTTTCAAATTAATAATTTCTGTGGCTTGAACCAAATGCAGCTAATTGCGAATAAATGGCGGTCAGAATCGATAAACTGACGTTGCGGAAATTTATTGCTTTACAAAGGAATGCATGTGAGTGATCAATACGTGATACTGTTTCCTCTCAAAGAAGCAACCTAAAAATCTTTCTATTTCTCGAGTAGCTCGATTTCTTTGTTTGTTTCCACTGACTTTGAAAGAGAAGGATTGAATTCTCTGTTGAGTTCTGAATTCTCTGAATGTTTACGAAATCTAGTATTTGAAATTCTTTCAACGTTTCTGCACAGTGTTAAATTGTTTCTTTGGCAAATGACGACAGCATTTGCATGTATGAATTATTCTGCTGAAGATGCGATTGAAGTCAAGCGAGAATTTTTCCGAGGGAAATAATGGCATACGTAAGAGGTCGTTTACCATGGGAAAATTCTTCTGGGATCTTCTCAAATTAATAAATATGAGTTTCACCAGGGAGTGAAAACGAAAAATATTTTATAGATTCCTGATCAGCATGCAACAATTTTGATATACCTTGATATACATGGAGGGCACGTTGCTTCAGCTTGAAAGTTTGCGCGTCGCTAAAAGACTGCAGTAACGATATTTCTCGAAGTTTCTCGTTCGTCGTGCCAAGATTTTTGCTAATCTAGAAAAAAAAAAGAACGTGCAAGGCTGTCGATATTGAAGTAAAAAGTCGATAAATATATTTACTCGCACCATTATAGAAATTTAAAAAAACAAGACGCAATTGATACGATATCTTATCTTTGCAATATTTTTTTCAACGGCAATAACGCTGTCTTAACGTTTAAAACAATTTTGATATGATCATTCATTATCGATGTGATGTCAACTGCATACCTCGTTTAAAGTATATGGCTCTTCGTGAAGATCGGTTGTTACAACAGAAACCATTTCGTCTACGGTCATACCGAGGCGTTCTTGAACGTCGATTAATCTTTGTACGCGTTCCCAAGGTTTATTTCTTTTTCTTGCTATCATCTAAAAACGTATTACCTTCGTTTAGAAAGAATTCAGATTTCTTTAGTTTTCGCGAAATGTTTTTAGCAAGTGTAAAACACTCTTTTTTCTCTGAGATATTAATTACAGAACTGACATAAAAATATACGTACAAAAAAGTATTTTGACATTATTATATAAATATTATTATATAAAAGTAATTTGAGCGTTCATTGTCGTTCCCATAAACGAATCAAGCGAATACATTTTCAAGCGCTTCTGTTACCTTCAATTCCTCTGCAATTATTTGTTATTATCGCCGTGTTAACTATTTTATTTTACGTTAATTTAATTATTTTATTCTGTATTGATATTAATTATTTCCATAGCATTCGATTCGTGGCAATTTAATCGACTCTGTTTGTTAATCAATAAAATCAATAAATAAATGAATAAATTTGTATATTATTACATTAATATCAATCAATAAATTAATTACTTTTAAGGATAATTAACTATTACTCAAATGCACGGTAGTGCACTACGTAGAAAAAGTAGCGTGTTACCTGCGCAGCTAATCGGCATTCCGCAACTCTTAAATTATAATCCGTGGTGGAAGCTTTATTGTGACAAGTCTGGCTGTGTGCTATTACGAACACTGCGGTCTCCGGTAACGTGACGTCGGTACCACGCAAGGGGTTGAATTCGATTAGCATTGCAGAACCTTTACGGGTATTAACAAGTATTAGCATAAACATATTCGTACCCGCAAAGTATACAATAACCATCAAACTATCAACTGTCTTGGAAAATGAAGAAACAATGTACCTGCTTTGCCAAGGAACACGATCGCTTGGTCCATTCCGCCACCCTGAGTGCCGATATATCTCTCGGCGCTAGCGCTGATGGTAGCTAATCTACGTTTCGACAATTGGTGCTACAACAGAAACGATTTTCTTGTTAGATACTCAACAAAGTTTTCAAAGCGATATTTCCCTTTTTGGACGTTTTCCTTATCGTAGTGTTTGTTTTTAATTCACAACTATTACACGAAAGAGCATGAAAGCAAATATCCCCGAACTTTGGAAATATCCTCCAAATGGATTTGCTAACTGCGAAAACGACGAGGAGATCCAAAACTGTTTCAACTGGAAGAGCAAACTTGCCCTATTCTTGCTGGTTACACTTGCTCAGCGACGGATCGCTAATTAAATTTGTTTTAACTTTAAGTCAAGTTCCATGAATCACGAAATGTCAGGATAACGGATAAACCAGAAAACGAAGTAACTTTGCCCAGATCTAGTGGTGTTTAGTTTTGTCAGAATTCCCATCGCCTCGACAATCGACATTCGAAACAAGAAAAGGATCGAATTAAAGGGAGAACCTTTTTCTCCGGCGAACGAAACAATTTGGAACAATTGCGAACGAGATAAATCGTTGGATAAACTTTTCGACCAACGAGTAGTCTCTTTTCGCAAACGTGCGATCGATGCGAAACACAGAGATTATAAGAGAAACCAAAAGGAATTGGTTCCTCTTCGATGGAAATCAAATTGTATTCGGATTCTGTTATTGGCAGCGCAGGACTCTAGTAATTCATTTTGTTGATCAAATTCGCAATATCCACCGGCGCGAGCGGTATTCGCAATATCGTCCATGTATGATAATGTTAGGGAATCGATTTCCGTAGAATTCCGTTGGTCATACGTAAGGCGATCGTAAGTGCGTTATGCGCAGGCGGAACCGCGGATAATGGACAGGAAAGTATGAGACATTCTTGAGACATTCCATTTAGATACACTCGACGCATAATCTCGAAGTTCTGTGAGAAAGAGAGAGACATTAGGGTGCGGAGAACTTTCCTCATCGATCTTGCAGGCCCCTCGACATAAAGAAAGGGAGGCAGAGGTAGGGAAAGAAAGAACAAGAGAAAGAGAAATGGTGCTTCATCGTGGCGACGAGGGAAAGGAACAATGAGATTTTGCTTATCTCTGGTGCAAAGGTGGTTCGAGATCTTCTCTTTTTTCATTATCTTCATAAGCAATACTGCTGCAGTGACAATACGTCGGGATAACATTTGCATGCGTGTATACGTGATTTAATCACAACGGAACGGCTGCATTCGGAACGTGACATAGATAGTCCGTGCAGTCTGTTAAATCACGAAGCTTTATAAATTGCGATTCTCGGCTTTGAAGCATAGGTCGTTTTTTTGGATATTTCTCCTGTATGTACTATACGAAATATTTTCATGGCTCATTTGTTTTGTACTTTTTAATGAATTTTATTTTAAAATAAAAGAGTATTAATACAACATTTTTGGCACAAATTAGATTTTTGTTTCTTATTTTAGGTGCGAAATATAAATTATAATAATTTCTCTTCTTTATATAAATTTCAAACAAGAGTTATCTCTTAAAATGTGCAATTACTATTAAAATAAAATTTTCATAAAAAGCAATTTCTAATCTCTACTTCAAAATGCAAAAATTCAATGTATTACAAACCCAAAATTTTTTATCAATATCTCAAAAATTAATAAAGACGCATAGCTAAAATTTCATATATTCAAAGTTCTTTTCTACTCCTCTCTATCCCCTCCAAATTTCATTTTATTCTGATAAATGGGTCACACCATATTACAGCCTATATTTTTGATCAAAATTTAACTTTTCAATGATACTCGTTTGAATCAATGAAGGGATGTAATTTGCAAATGTACAGAAATATCACACAGAAATTTGGACAGCTAAAAAGTGTACTTACCTGACTGATGTGTACAGTCAAAAGAACAGCGGCAGAAACTAGCGCGCTAGAACTCGAGAGACCAGAATTAGGAGGAATGTTACCCCAAATTGCAGCCAGGATTCCCGAAGGTGCGCATTCCTCTGGGATCACTTCAAGAGCTCCTTTCACGCCACAGAGGAAATATTTGTACCAGTCTGGACCACTACTGGCGTCCCTGATGCAAACACTACGCAGAATATGTGAATTTATTTCTCTTTTCGCGGCTATGTCATAACTTCATCTATTTCAAGCTATTTTCTTTTCTTCTTCAAATCAGATAAAAGCTTACAGAACAAAAGCATGTACTATATCAATGATAAAAATTTTATATAAAGCTACAAATGAAATATGTTTGTAGTAAGATATTATTACTTAATAATATTTCATACTAGACTTTTTAATATTACCTTTATTATAATAATTCTTTGATATTTCATTAACAATATTTGTTCGGTATTTGTACTGCCAGATTGTATTAGAATATGACCATGTTAGATTAAAATGAATTAATATAGTAATTTCTTATTTCAAAAAATTCAATATAAAAATGATATGAAGAAATATAAAGATTAGGAATGCAAAATGTTAGTACATATTGTTTGATTTACTTGCTCTTACTAGACTTATATCAATTAATTAAGAAAGTTTAAGAGTAATACTACTTGAAATTTAATATCATTAAACATTTAGTAGATTTCATATTTTTATTTTAATAGAATTCGGGAATTGCACAAAGTAAAAGATTTAAGCACTAGAAATTAAACATACAACAAGTATTTTTTGTATTTTTTAACTTTTTGAATAATAAACGATAATTGAATAAAACGGATGTTCATTTTATAAGAAAGATAACAAACAATAATTGAAGGAATTATTTTATTTTCTAGCATTAAGAAAAACTTCATTTTTCTTTCTTTCTAGGAAGATCAAAATCATATTATATACGGAAATTGCTCTTCTGTGTTACCATTTTCAAATAATATTTTATTTTCTCTCAAAATATCATAACTCAGTCTGCTCTTGTTTTGTTGAAAAACATCAAGCCCATCATTAATGAATTACAAAAATGACAATTTGTCCAAACAATTACATTTTCGTGCGTAATACCAGAGAAGCAGCTGCAAATAACCGGCAACATTTCTTGCGATAATAAATGACAGTCTAGACAGCTGTTATTCTGATCCCTTTCAACTGATTTATGGAACTCGTTACGTTTCATAAATATTTTTGTGTGCAAATGCATTCGTCTGCTATCATTTAGAAATAAATCAATCATACGAATGGCAAAAAATATGATCATTTTTACCTTTCAACCTTGCAAATAAAATCTTTCATCGTTTTATTTTGTCGAATACTTTCTGTAATGTAATTATCGTCTTAAATTTCTGGGAATTTTATTCAAGTATTGCTTTACTATTTTATTGTTATCTGTTCATATCATATCATGTCAAATCTATTTACGTGTTCTAATTAAATAATAATTTCACTGATTAATTGACAAGCGAAGGGACGTTGTATAAGCATGTTTAATGATAGCGATTACGCGGCAATTTCTTCGGGATTTTCAATCGTCGTTGTTAAACACGATGCAGCTAATAAAATTACGTAGCCAACTTTATTCTTCTATCTTTCATTTTTACTGCGATCTCTTTAATCTAACGCGGCTACGTTTACCACAGCTGTGCCACCTTTCTGGCAAATTAATTTCACGTCAGACTGAATGCCATTCATTTTTGTCCTCACGAGAAATGCATCGCGAAAAGCAGTGAAATTGCATTCCGATGCTATGTACGGAATTTTGTATTATATCGTGGCCATCCGATAATTCGCAGAACAATAGCAGAATGAGAGCGCGAACGTAATCAAAGTATCAATTTGAGATTTAATCTTGCTTTTGATATAATTTATAACTTGCTTTCTTTGTTTTTAGAAAACTATCTAGTAATTAATTTATAAAATCGTAATGATAAAATGGTAATATAATAATCGATTTGAGTGGAAATTTTTAAAGAACTATTTGGTAAATATTTTTTTTATGTAAGCTGAAGTAATCTTTAGGTGTCCACGTTACATGAAAGACTCAAGGGAAAAGGCGGTAAATTTGCAACTCGATTCTAGATCTTGTTTCCGTAAATGGAATATAGCACAACACTCCAATTACTTACACCCTTGAAAGCTTGAGATGTATTAAGTTTATCTTTCGTAATAGAAGTTCGCGATATTTCTTGTCAGTGGACCCATGTGCATGCAAATTGCACTTTGAGATTACCACTTTGCAATATGTTAAGTTGTTTGCTTGCAATACATTAAGTTGTTTGCTCTCATTAAAAAAGAAACAAGAAAGTAAAGAAATTTAGAATGTTTCACAGAAATTTTCACATTACATTAAAATGTAATAAAATAACATCTCGTTAGATTATCAATTGAAATTTCTTTTGATATCGTCATTTTTACTCACCTAACGTCTTTCATATTGCACTGGAAATATTTGTATTTAGAGTCTACATTTGTGAGGCGAATGTCACTATCCTTTGACACCGCTACAGCAACCAGTATATCTTGTTCAATGGCCATTGGACAAACAGCATATCCGCAGTAATCGATGTGCTCGCCAATTAAATTAACTCTGCGAATAGATGATCAAAATAACCGCAATTACTTGAAGAACTGAAAGCTCCATATTTCTATGATTATCTATTGAAATAACAATAAAATATCTTTGTTTCATCGTTATTTAATTGTTCGGATACAGTAACAGATTTTACAATTAACTTATACATTAATTTAAGAAAATGTACCTTCCTGGGACTCTGACGAAAAACGAAGGCTTGACATTATACGTCGACCGAAAGTGTTCAATTAAAATATTCAGTCTTTTGAAAAGTTTTTCGTCCGGTTGCAGGATCGGAACTTGCTCTTCTTGTTCCATGTTGTATTCTCCATTTGTATCGTGCGACATATCTGAAACAAATATACACGTTCCTACAATAAAGTGACAGAAAAGTGTTATAGAAATAGAAAAAAGAAAGATCAAGAGTAAGAGCTTTGTGATTCTGTCGCAACAAAAAAATTAATTTCCTAACTATTATATTGCGCATCGGGTCGATGACACAAATGAATATACATCCAAAATTTAATATGAAAAATATTAAAATAGATTGCATTTGATGAAAATGGTGAGCGAGGTCACTGCCATTAATATAATTACGCTATACGCAGAAAATTACAAGCACGTTGTGTTCTATCTGACCTAAATGGTGAAAAACATTTCGCCAAAAGTCCAGATAATTAGTTAACGAAGCGTAGATTCATTTTATCAAAGTTAAATTACATAAGATACATAAGATAATTGCTAAATTAAATATGATCAGTCAATTTCAAATATAAAGTGGAAACCATTCATTTTTATAATTTTTCCTACATTAATTTTCATACATTAAAAATTAATAACTTTCATGTTGCTAGAAATCGTAAATTTGTTAAAAAATTTTTTTAAGATAATTTTCTTTTCATATTAATTTCAAATTCTATTACTAATTATAAGTTATAGAACAGGATGATTTAAGAAAATAGATATATGTTACCAAACGAATATATAACTTAATGAATCACGGGATACGAAACTATCTTTATCGGTGCAATAAATTGCATATATGTTTTTACTCATCCACGTACTCAACTAGCAATAAACGACACTGTGCTACATTCTCGTGCCAGTTTGATTATCTTTAATCAAACGTTTAATAAATGAACGCTTATCTTTTACAAAAATGCAAACGTATTATGAATCGTATCATTTAGAAGAAATAATACTCCATTAAAAAATTGAAAAAAGTGAATTACCCAGATTATTATGTAAAATGACGTCGATGTGTGAACAAGATTCGAAAGATGTCCTAAATGATCCAGACCCGTTGGAACAATAAAAGATGGCAACACAGTATGTCGACAGTTAAATGATAAATTTGAAGCGAGAGATCGAGAAAATTCGGCTTACTTCGTACGTTTTCGTATGACATAAGATTGTTCCGTGCATGACGCTATCTACGTTGCAAATCTATAAAGCTGAATCTTCAATTTTACAAATATTTTGCAAACATTTAATGTTTTACATTTAATGACAAATTATTTTCTCTTAAAGATTTACAATCTTATGTGTACGAGACGCTATCTTCCACCATTTTTTAAAAATGCTTCGCTGATGCTCCCGCGCTATGTATTCAACATATAAATCTATTCTATTACCTCAGTAAGGAAATATTTTTGATACAAACCTTTTTCTAAATTCACTCTGTGATCAAAATGCAAAGCATTTTATCAGTATATAACCTGAATAACTACCACATTCCGATATTTGGATGATTAATTATCAGTAAATTTTAATTGTTATTAATTAATATAATGATACTAAAATTTTTTTACTATTTATTTAATTTTAACGAAAAAATTGTCTAATAATTTGATCTTCACTATCGGTTTAACTTTGATTGAATCGTAGGTTGTTCATAGTAGTTTTTAGTTGTTCTACGAAAGGCACCACTATACAGTGTGTTCAAAACACGTATGGTAATGTAAAATAGTTATTCTCTACAGATATAATATTTCATAAAATAATTATTACATAATGTTTTGAAAATTATTCTACGTATTTTTTCAAATGATGTAATTAATAATGTAAGATTTAAAAGTATGTTTGTATGATGCTCTAGATATATGTGTATACTTTGCTTGTGCATGTTTGTAAATAAGATAGTACCGGCTGCTGTCGCGTCAGCTTTTCATGCAACGGCGTTAACCGAATGACAGAATATAACGCGTTCTCATGACAGAATATCGAATAAAAGCAATAGAAGGAATAGGAATAATAAGATAGACGTACCTGTTATTATATTCACAAGTTTTAGTTCCTAAAATGGCGATTTGTCACGTTATCGTAGTTGTTTAACCATTGACCAAGGATCTCGTCTGCGGTTTAACACGTTCAGTTTTCTACAACGCGCGTTTAGAGGACGCTATTAGGCGATTTATCGATCAGGAATAGTAGTTTGTATAAGGTACAACACGTCGCCACAAGTGACGCTACTAACACGTGACGTGTGGTGTCATGGCGGGTAATTCGAATCTGTTTTAAAATTAAATTATAGTATTTTTAATACAATGTTAATACTATTAAATCTTGGAAATAAAAAATTTTGAATTAATAAAGCTATTGCATAAACAAAGTACATATATAAATAAACCTAACACATAATGCATTTTTTTGTCACACTCGTGGGATCCTAAAGCCTTACCATTTTCGTGTCACATCCTGTCATATCGATTTAGATAACTTTTGCATCATAGCATTAATAGTGATATTATTAACTAATTACAACCATTGACTAACTAGGAAAAACCGGACACTGAATGCTTATTGGTGTCTATATTTTGGGATCACCTAATCTCCTTATTTTCGTGTTACATTCTATTATATCGACTTAGGCAGATTTTGCACCGCAGCGTTTATAATAAGAATTAAAACTAGAAAATATAAATGATGTTACCACTGCATTGAAAATTATTTAATTGAACGCTTTCTCATTTGCATGACTATTATTAACAGACGACTAACGGTTAATTTAATTTCTGACTATAATATAATTATTTCTTAGATAAATTGGCATTTGGTATGTGTTAAGAGACATAAATTTTTTTAGAAAGTGTTTTATTTTTTATTCCAAGTTAACATTTCGTGCAAAATGTGCGTGTTTGGGTTTAAATTAGTTAAAGATTACAGCGCCAACGGCGAAATACAGAATATATTTCCTCTGATTCTTGAACTCGAAATCGATATTGCTCATAATCGATTTTTAACCAAGAAGTGGCGGTTAAAAATGGCGGAGAGAAGTACGCGTCATCTGTAAAGAAGTATTATCCAGAAAAATCATCCAGAAAGAAGTATTATTCAGAAGTTCTCAGGTAAAAATTTAATTCAATAGTTGTTAGATTTGTGTTTGTGTTGTGTATTTTTAAAATAAAATTTGCATTTTTGCTTCAATTCATCGAGATCTGCCAGATTACCGAAAAAGTATATAAGATTTAACCAAATAATAATTACATAATTTTCACCAGTTAAAGAAACAATAGCACACAAACGTTTAAACAGACTATGCCAAAAGTTATTTATAATTTTATACCAAATTGAATTTCAATTCTAATCAGTAGAAATATTGTAACTTTGTAATTGTCTAACTTATTGCTTTATATATATATATATATATATATATGCATATATACATACACGTGTTTTATTACATGCTTTTATACACTTCTATTATAACATTTTTTACTTATTTGTTGATTTTTTCACTTGATACTTCTGAACAATTCTAATATTAAATTCAACAATATTTTATTAAGAATGTACATATTTAATAAAATAATAATTTTACTGCGTAATATAATAAAATTTTTCATTTAGAAGGCCTTAAAGCTCGAAGTTCAAAGCAACACAAACAATGTTTATGTCGCGTATTTATCGTGCCTGTCGTTCAAGATCACCTTATCCCCTCTCAATTGCAGGACGAAACGTGTCGTGGAGAGTCATTCGGCTGTCGGATTTCATAATGACAACATGTGTTACGCCGCATTAGTTTCGTAACTTTTCTATCCTATCGGTGGCGTCTCTTCGATGGCATCACTTTTTCAACACTCCTTTACTCTTTTACTTCCATTTATACCTTATTAATAGTATCATTTAATTAATACGTGTGTGTTTAACGATTAATTGAGCCTCAAGATAACGAAATAAAGTAAGATTTTGAAGCTTTTCATGCTGATTTTTCTTCGATCTTCGATTTCACTCTTACAGTTACCGGTATTTTGTTTCTCACGCTTTTTAGTAAAATTTGAAGTTGATTATCGTTTCATTTTTACATATTTGCCTTCACTGGACATATTTGTTCTATCTTTTGGTTTCTTTTTGTGTAGGTCTCCTTAATTGCAGAGATACACAGCTAGGATCATTAATGGACAATTTGATGAGTAACATTTGGTATACAATTCATATATATTTGAGATACATTTCACAATACGTAATTTCGTAATTATTTGAAAAACAAAGATAAGAATAGAAAAGATTAAATCAGTTAATATTTTATTTGAATATACACCAACTTAACAGTATAGATATATTGTCAAATGAATATATATTCTATTAGATTATCAAATTCAAACTATACTTTATTATACTTTATCATACTGTACTTGTTTTTTTCGAATTGTGACACGCAATTGAAACGATTCAAAGCAAGATTTCATACGCGTTTTTAGTAGTGTTTCTTAAATATATTTAGTTGTGAAATTTTGATTTGTATCAAATATTTTCGAATATTTATAACACCCGACGTGATGTATTATTAATATGCTTCTTACTCTAATATTCAAAATACAATAATCGTCTTTCATTTACAGTATTCGATATTGAGAAATGTTTTATAATTTACGGCTAATATCTTTAATATATATTGAAGTCTATAATCACGTTCTAGAAAAATAGCAGTATTTTCTAAATCCTTTGCCTCCTTTGATTTTCTAAATTATTTTTCTTTTTTGTATTTTTTTTTCTTTAATATTCGTTTTCGGTATTTGAGTCAATGCTCAAGAGGATAAGGTCTCTCCGGGAGATCAAGATCGTAAGTTTTACATATTGTACTTCAATTTACTCAATTTAACAATAAAGTATAATCTTTTACGTTTTGTTACAGACGCTTCAAATCAGCATTAATTTTTTTGTATTTTTTGGGAAAAATCCAACGGTGGCTCCAAAAGTCAAGAATGTAAGAATTTTTCATTATCTCTAACTTAAGATTTTGCTTTACTTTCAAATACAAATTCTAATGTTTAATGTTTTGTTACAGATCTTTTACAGTCTCTTTACTTTCCCTAATCCCCTAAGAATCTAACGATGCTTTAAAAGCTAAAAATGTAAGTGTTTTAGCATATTTAAATGTTATTCTTTATAATTTTCTTTCTATCGAATGTAAAATTATAATTATAAAATTATAATTATAAAAAACACTTCAAATTATTAATCCTAATTTTTATCATTATTAAAATTGAAACTTTCACAAATAACACTGTGTCTTTAGAAATAAAATGTTTTATATTTTTTCAGAAATTTTCCACCTCCATCATTTTCAATGGTATCTACTTAATGCGGTATCTCTTCACAATAATTTCCTCCGCTCCAGTCCAGCATCGATGATAACGTTCTTCACATCTATTATGTGAGTCGCATGCATTTATGTTCTTCCTTCTGGTCACTCAGTCATGTCGTAGGACGAAAGGTCCAAATCGGCACGGGTGACTGGTTGTAGAATTTTTGATGAGCATAGTGACCGCGGGTATTTTTTATACTCGTGAGTAGTAACAATATTTTCAAATTTTTTATATATCAGATCAGGATAGGACTTCTTGCACATCGCGATTTTTTAACAGTTAAAATATACATTTATAATATTTACTTATAAAATCAAAGTGTATTCAATATAAATGTTTGAATATGAATATCCATATGAATAGATAGGTTATAAATGTTTATAAACAATTATTATTAAAACGATTTCGTTTGAGCATTTCATAGTAGAGAAGATGGATACCCTCCGACTTCGTTGCTATGCGGAATGCAGTAATTATGTACTCATTGATATATTTTGTTACAATAATTAACAATTAATAATTTTTAATTTCATTTTCCCTTTAATAATAGTATTAGATGATTTAATTAATTGAGTTTTGTAATTGTTGAACTTGAGTAAAATTTGAAATATAACAGATTAGAATTTTTTGCCTCAGAAAAACTTGTGTGAAATATTACGTGCAAGAAGATACTTCGCGACAGGCAGATTTTTGAATCAAAGCAACAAGTTTGAACATTGCTTTTGCATTTTCGAAAATATGCTTTGATGAAGAAGTCGCCTGAGATTATTTCTATAGAGTCGATTGTTTGATTTTGATTATTTAAATGAATTGTTAGATTGTTCACAGTATCTTTTTTAATGAATTCATGTCTTGTTCATAGTCTTTATTTTCTTGCAATTTCAATAATTTCCCGAAAAAGTAGAGTTTGAAACGTTAGAATTTGAAACGAAATAATACAGTAGTCCGTTAGACACAAATTACGTAAACTAATCATTTTTTTAGTTCAGGATTTTCAGGTTTAACCCATTCCGTGTTCATTGTCAGGATCTCACTCACGTGCCAAGGTGTTACTTGAGTGGGTGAAAGACATTGGGCGCGATGACCATAGTTTGTAATTTTATAAAAAATTTCTCAGCGACTGGCAATGTGTTAGCGTGTCGGCACGACGTATATCCCATGTGTGTGTGTGTGTGTGTGTGTGGCTAGGATGTGAAGTTGCGTCGTTTCTTTTTTTGTTCCATTTGTTATAAATATTTAAAATATTTATGCACTAATTTGAAATATGAATTTATTAGAATAATACTTGTTAAATAAACTATAGTTGTATTATTAATTGTACTATCAATTATAACAATGATTCCAAGTCAACTTGCGCTCGTAATTTCTATAGAAATTATATACGTTTTCTCTCAGTTATTAATTTCACATTTTAAACATAATTTAATTTCACATATAACTATAAATATGAACGTGCTATAAATATGAACGCAGTCGCTAGCCATTGTCAGTCGATTTCAGGAAAATGGTACGTAAATTAGAGTGTGAAAGTTGTATGTTGAGCTCGGGTGTCGGAGGTGTCCCGGGACGTCCTCTCTAGTGTAGGTATGCTGCGCCCGGGTGGTACGTGTGAGAACCGTGGAGTGAATGTGTTGGTGTGTCTGTTTTGCCATTTTTTAAATATAGGGCGATCGGTTAGGATAGGTAGCATACTTTCTGGTGTGAATGTGTTTAATTGTAAGTAGGTAGGGCCGGGCAGGTTGGCACAGTCTCTGGTCGCGTGTCCAACCTGTTTCAGGAAATCTAATTTGAAAAATCGACAGTGAAATTGGTACGAATGGAGCATTTCTGATTTTACTGTTCGATTTTTCGAATTTAGTACCGCGGTCGTGGTCGCGGATAAGTCGCGAATAGGTTCCGAAACGAACGTTCATACAGGTATTGCTCGAGCACGCACGTGCGAACGGACAACGATCATTATGATCGATGTTCGTCCATGTGTATTGGGATCAGTTTCCGCGGTTTATCTTTTTATTTCACCTTTGTGAGTTATTTTTTGGTTTGCGATTAGAAAGACTCGAGCTAGATGTAAGTTTCAGCGGGCATTGCGCTCGAAGAAAGAAGAGGCCTGGCAAACTGTCACGAAGAGGGTCACAACAAATGGTTTCTCATCCTCTGAATCGTTCAAATGATCGTCCAGAGCATGGGAAGTCATTCTCGTTACTACTTTGTCACTATGCTCTTTTAGTATCTGTAGTTGTACTCTTTTTCCTCTTCATCATCGTACATCATCGTTTTGGGCAAATCGCGGTTTTTCTTGTTAGTGTTACGAGCGATTGATTACGGGTTGAATTAGAGTTTCGAAAAAATGATAATCGTGTTTGCTGTAGAGTTGCGAATTATGATATCGCGATTGTCCTTTGCAATTTCGATTTGAATTTTTACAGTTTAGTGTACATAGTAAAATTTATCTTGCTTTCTATTGTTTTGAATTGAATTATAGAGTCGTTGCTTTTAATTAATTTTAGAGTGTTAGAGTAGATTAGATAGTTGAAGTGGCTTTTCATTCGTACACTTTTGTATTTAATAATATTTTTCATAGAATTTAGCCTTACAGTTAGTGTTGCGATTATTTCATCGCGATTTTCAGTTTTACTTTTACTCTTAGTGTTGCACTAATGAATGATCGCGTTTCTTGAACTAGCGTTGCGTTTACGAAATGCCCAAATTCTTCCACTGAATTCGTGGAAGGCTGTTCCTGCTCCTGGATCATTCATCAACAACCTCCATCATGGTTGCACTAGACGCGTCGCAATTAGTGTTGCGTATTTTAAACATGAGTGCGTAGATTAATAACGTCGCGTACTTATTTTCGGGAGTTTTAAGCACTCCTCGCGTTGGATTTTGAAAATTTCCTATTTCATAATTAACGCTAGTGAAATAGTGTTGCGAAACAAAACAAACGGGTTTATTGCTCGGGTTCGCAACGTAGCAAATAATTGTATAGTAGCCCTTCTGGCTACTCATTTGCTTTTCTTTCCAAATATCGGGACTGTTTTAGTGGTGTGGAATTTTTGTGTTAAGTTTTTTAAACTACTAATCCAACAAATAAGTTTGTTGCAGATTTATCTACTTCCAAATGCGTGGATGAAAGATGGAATAACATGGGCTATGGAATTTGGAGGGAATGATGCCTATGCCCTGTCTAATGGTAATTAAATATATCTTGTTAAATTTATTTCACAAATCTTTTTGACGTTAACAAAAGACGATTGCACGTAGAATGCACTAAATATAGAAAATTCTATGATATATTCAAAACAGAATGCTCGTTACAAAATTTAATGATTGATATAATACGAGTTGATTGGCTGCGATTTCGTTTAGGTATTTGTATGAAGGTACATACCATTAATTAAATTAATGGAAAATAAATGGAAAATATTTCACTCAAATTTGTACATTTTTCGTACAAATATATTTCAAAAAAGTCTAGGATTAATTATTTCTTTTCTAATGATTATGTAAATGTGTAAATGAAAGGATCTTTCTTTTTCTCTTTAATTTTTTTCATATTATATCGAACGTCTGATAAAATTTATTTGAGTTGATGAGTTCTTCAATATTTTATTAATAACTTTAGAATTTTTATTTAATTATAGTTTCTTACTTTTCTTATATTAAAAATAGATGATTCATTATAGATGATTTCGGTTAGTTACTAATTTTGTTTCAGTGTTAAAAATTTCACAATGTTATAATGAATTTAAAAAATCAATATTTGTGGCGTATTCATTTGATCAACTTCGATCGTTCGTTGATGCAGTTCTCCGATTCACCGTTGTTTGAGCGTAGAGTGCGCTAAAAAACCAATAATTTTTTGCTATGTCGGTACTTCAGAGCATGGGAAAAGAAATCCCATAAACTGCGATGTCTACTTGTGTTCTCCCTCGTCTGTGAATTTACTCAACGTCGGTAATTTACCAATACATAGTAAGAATCGTCTTTATCGTGCTCTCATTCGATTTCATATTTCTTCTACCCTTTCATAGATGTCCGGTTTCTTTTTTCAAATTCTGTACCACGTATTTAAATAATCCTGCTTGTAAAAATGTTGTTTCTTATAAATTATATCTTAATAATCACATCTTCTCTACGAATATATCTTAATAATTTACAATGTCATTAAATGATAACTTTTTTCATTCGGCTATTGGAATTTTCTCATTAAATTTCTCCGCACAGGCTGAAATTTAACCCTCTAATTCCACAACTTCATTTCGCAAAATTTTTCTCGTTATACATTTGACCCTCTCGAGAATACTTCAACGTCTTTCGATCTCGTGGGCTTTACCCACCGTTTGCTTCGCGTACAGAAACAGGAACAAACGTCAGTTTAATTCGTATTACTTTCCTCATAAATCCGTCGGGATTCGCAAGTGTAGAAGAGGTAGGGAAGCAGAATCCACGGGGGTAAACGATATAGTATCGCATATACCGCGGAATGTCTACGTATAGGTACGTCCACGTATATCTCTGTATACACGGTTAGCTTCGTTCCGTCGGTGGTAAGGGGGTTGGGATAAGACGAGGAGAGTTCTCTCTCCCTTCTCCGGTCCGTTTCATTCTTTGCCTCTTTTCCTTGGTTCTCCTTGAGCCGTGGCTGTACCGATTCTAGACAGTTTTTGCTGAAACATCGCGCCGTTGATCCGGCATTTTCCAGGCCGCTTGGTTTATCGCTCGGCCTGATCCCTCTGTTCGTACCGCGGTGTTACAAGCCCCTGCAATCGATGTTTTCATCCCATCTTCCTTACTCGACTTGGTCTTCGTATGTCCTACCTTCTTGCTTATCCACCTTCTTCTATCCTAACCCGACATTCGTTTTCCACTAGTGATTCCACGGGCTTTCCTCTCTCTCTCCGTATTTCTCTTTATCTTTCCCTTTGCTCCTGCCACGCCGCGCCCTCGCCCCTTCCGAGATAACCGCCGCCATTTGTCTCCCAGTGGCGGCGTGGTACCGTAGCTACACGCGGCGACGTAAAGCTACCTACGATCTCCTGACCATACACCAGAGACCTGGATCCGTACGGCAGACTTTCCATCGCAGCCGTAACTTCATCCCGGATAAAAATAACCAGTTTAAGTTTAAGGTATTTGTGTCGCAATAGGAGTATTTCACGGAGATTCTCGTCGATTCGAAACTGGCGATCGTATCAGTGGCAAAGGTTACCCTGTACGAAGAACTTTTTGTACCACCTAATTTTACCCTTTGGACCCGAATTTTCAATATATTATTCGTAGTCCATACATACGGCATTCGCAGTCGACTTTTTCAACGTGAAGTTATAGTAGTTTATTCAATTTTTGTCTACGCTAAAATGCGAAGCCACGGGGAGAAGGGAAGAAGTAGAACTGTCCTGTTGCAAGAAGACGCAACGAGTCAGTAGAACAGGGTGGTGGCTCTCTGGAGGCTCGGAGGAGACGTACCAAAAACGGGCGTTGACTTTAGACATCTATTTTCAATCACGTTCAACGACGATAAAAGACTTTGGCGCGCGCAATCGTGTACCACCCTTCGGGCACAGGATTTTGTTTCCTGTGCCGCGCGCGGGTTCACCGCTGCGCGAATAAACACGCCGGGGACACGCGATCTGATATTCAATATCCTCGGCTTTCCCCTCGGGAGAGTTTGCCGGGATCTCGAACTAGCATACGTCGTATCCAGTTTCTGCGTGTCTCCAGCCCGTCGGGATATAATAGATACATTTTTCGATCTCTCAATATCGCCAGCTCCAGAATGCCGTGGCCGCGGTTCAATCTAACCGATTGTCGGAATCAAAATTCCACATTGCCCGTCTTTCACCATCTGTGTTCGCATCTCTCTTCCCTTTCTTACAAATGCAAGAATTTTAATTTGCGATCTTGTGTTTTGTTAAACATTCTTCGTTCCTGATGGCAGGAACGTAACATCACGAACTTAAAAACGAATTGAAACTTATCACATCGGACTTTGAATGAAGAATTTTTGACGTCACTGTGGAATTTAATTTATTGCCTGGAAAGAGAATAATATCAAAAACAAGGATTATCTAATTCAACAGAAACAAAATATCTTCTGGTAACAAAGTAATATTTATACTGGAACTAGTATCTTTACCCAAATACAAAAGATACTCGGCTACTCGAATACCCGCGAGATACTCAAGAACAAAATTACCTCGTGAGATATACAACAATTAATTATTTTACATATAACAAGGAGTCAACGTTTTCAACAATATTTCCAACTATTGAAAATACAAATGCACGTTCAGAGCTGACAGACGTGGCAGATAATATTGCTGAAAATACAACGTTAGACCAATAGCAATGTGAATAGAAGTGTAATCTAACAGATGTGTAATCTATAACTATTGAGTAATTTCTATTTACGAATACCCGGGTATGTTGTAATCAACGGTTCTAATTCATACAGCGTCGTTAGCAGTGCACGTTATATCTCAGTATATTTCTCTGTGGCGATCCTTACATATATCGACGTTCGAATGACTTTCTTTCATACGGTCCGCGAAAGATGTGTCCATCATCGTTGTTCTCCGCGACGTAACCCGGCAATTCCTTCGGGAGTAACAGGCGCGGAGAGAAAGTGGCCGATCCCGGTGGATCCCAGTTGTCCATTAACTCGCCGCCCTTTAATGCATCGTCCAGACTGGCGGCAACCTCCACGGTGTTTTGACACTCGACGACGCGTGACGCCCGCTGTACGTCGCCTGATCCATTTTGCACCGCGATTTATTCGCGTCAGCCCCCTCCTCCTCGTACCCCATATCGTATATATGTGTTCACCCCGGCGTAGAATCGTCGTGGCGCGATAGAGAAAACGTCCTCGTATTTCATCGAAGACACTGGAAAGGAACGCGGAGGAGGAAAGACGATTCCGGAAACGGACGAAGTGCCGCCATCCCAGCAAGAAGATGTGTGGTTAGAGCCGGAAACGCGCGGACAGAGGGTATAAATTGAATTCGGGGCTGCGCATCCGACGCGTAAATGTGACTTCGCACACGCCCTTTAAATTCCCGATGCTGCACCATCCTCCTCTCCAGTCGTTTACTGCAGCGTTGGACAGCCGTTACCGGCCGGAAAATGCCAATAACTTCGACTGACGATCGGGAATCTTAGAGTTTCTCCCCCCTTTTCGATCGATCTCTCACTTGGGGGTTTCAAATCTGATCGATGAGTGATTACAATTATACAGAATACTCTAGCTCTCTTTCACATATTTTACAACGTGACGAACTATTGCTTGATGCTTGACACGTCAAGCAGAATGTTGCATTTTTCATTCGAACCATCTTTAAGTTGCGGTTACGTATTCTTATTCGCACAAATGTGTTCATCAAATAAACGTGACGAGTGATGGTTACGGTATTCAGTTACAAAAACATGGTTATAAAAAGACTGCAAATGTGCAACAAAATTATGGCCGCCAGTATCGGCGATCTTCATTTTTCAGAAATTTTTACCCTCGAGTGGAAGAAATGATACAACATTTGGTTCAAGAACAAATTTTAAGTCCAAAGAAATTGAACGTAGAATCAATTCTACGAGTATTTCAGAATGTCAACCTAAACAGAATGTCCCGTTGTATATCAAAAAATATATCTGTAAATTTTCGTTCGTGCAATCAAACCACAAGTCACATATGAATTAATCGATTCGGCTGATTTGGCGTATGTCGCGAGAACCGCAGCCACAGTCGGAAATACAACAAGAGATTCAATCGTAAGTTCCACGTCTCTCTTACATTTCCCACCGGGGAAACACCCTATATATCGAATACAAACCAAGAACACGGCTATTGGAATTTCCTTAGCAAAGCCGTGATAGAGGTGGACGAAGAACGACGTGGAAAAGCACGAAGAGCAAGGATCGTTCGGACGTTTATCGGAGACACGGTGGTCGACGGGATCAGGCCTCAAATATTCTCGTCCGGGTTGCGGTAACCTGTGGCTAGCTCTCGGCTTAGATACACGGAGCTTAGATCCGCCTTGGCTTTGGTTCGGGACCCTCGCGAAGGCGATACGTCAACGTCATAATGGGGGCCATAAATCCGGCTCGCACGCGCCCAAACCTCGCACACGGAGACCGCACGCGGACCACGGTCCGCAACCGTCCATAATCCGTCCGCGTGTCCCCGCTGCCTCTCTCTCTCTCTCTCCTCTCTCTGTGCGCCTCCAACTTAGTTTGCACGCTGACTTTGTTAGATACTGCTGTGTTCATCCATCACCGACGTCCGCCGATCGCCGATGGATATCCACGAAACCCGTCGCGTAACGTGGGAATGTTTCCAATCCCGTTTTCCAATCTCCCTGTTTCCCAGTTTCTACGTTTATGCTCGCTCGCGGTTACTCCGCTTTTCGCCGAGTATTGGTACTGGTGCAGAAATAGATCCCTAATAATGGATAAAGGTACGGCGAAGGATTAGAAAGATGCGACGAGCAGTTGAAGTTTGAAAAAATTAATTCATATTCGTGTGTACCGACACAGCTCTATATTCCACTGTTTATTTTTCTTCGCAAAAGAAACTTCGCACTTCGAGATCCTAATCTCGATCACGATACGCATCTCACGTGACGTTATTCGATTCGATTTCCCTTGATAACTCTGTTGTTGAAAGTTAAATGTTCAACATTCTTGGGTTAGTTTATATTTCTATTGGACATTTTTTTTGAATGTTTCCCTTTCATGTTTGTTATAACAGATATATAGTGAGGACGATCATTGACTCGCGATCCTATGTTTGTTATCATCTAGAAACGGTTAGCATCAATCGATGCTTCAATTTACCGTTTCTAGATGATAACAAACATGATCTACAGCAGAGCGATTAAACGGCTCCGTTTTTTAAATCCGATTATGTTACGCTAGATTATGTTATGCAACAAGGTAATAAAAACAGCACGTTAGAAGCGACTTTCAATTTGTACAGAAACGCTATAGTTTCCACGTCGTCTGTTGTCAATCAATTTGATTCTCCAAAGATATTTCGCGTTTAATTACCAATATCAAGTTCGGTTAGACAAGTGATATTGCACTTGTTACCGAATTACCCAGTTCTATTACAGTTATTGTAACGACAAACTCAGTTATTGAATCTACTGCCTCTACAATCCCTTATCACTTCCGTCTGTCACGCGATATGGAAAAGAGGAACCACTGTCGCGTCGAGGGGAAAAAATTCCTCGAAAGTCCCCCGGTAACATTACTCGCGTCGAGTAACCGCGAGCTCGAGCACGCACGGTCGTCGTATATTTCTCGGCGTGATCGTGGTCGTGGCCGTATCGCGATTCATTACACCGTGTTTAGATAATTAATAAAGCGCGGTCTATGTAAATAACGCGAATGATATCGCGCGAGATCGGCCGAGATCCGGCGGGGGGGTAATTTCGTCCGGCGCGGCGCGCACGTTTCCTTGGTCGTTTTATCGTCGGACTACGAGGGCTGCGAGCGTGTTCCGTGTTTCATTCGCAATCAGCAACGGTAGCCAGCGGGCCGAACGTTGTGTGTCGTTGATGGCGGAGCGTAAGCGGTGGCAGTAACCTGAAAGTTATCGCGCGGCCAACAGGGTCGTAACGAGCACACCGCGTAGAATGCAGCTTACCGGTCGAAGGGACGACATTCTGCCGCGCTGTTATGGCCACTAAGGCTTGTTTACACTGACGTTGTCCACCGTGATAATACCGCCGCGCGCCGCGATCGCGACCATCGACACCCACCCTGCCTCCAACTTACCGCGATTTCCTTCTGTTTTTGTTCCTCCCTCCCTCCCTTTATTTTAATTTCAATTTCCTGATAATCACGTGTGAATTAGCCTATCTAGAATCATGTTTAACCCGTTATGACTGCGTTTAAATAGTTACGTTTGATATATGTAATGCGTAATAATTATTTTTATACGACGACGAAGTATGTCGTCAAGCTCGTAGTAAACACAAGGTAGAAATATAAGAACGATACTTTATTGAAAATAAATATCAAAAATGACTTGACTCCTTGGTTTACATCATTTTGCGACGTCTTTCCTTGTGAAGAGCCGGGAATCTAATCAGCAAAATGCTTTTCAGTCATGAAGGTTTAGGAACAAGAGATCCTTTTGAAATGGAATCTGTATTTTTCAAATATTTCTTCATACATCTTTCATACATTTTATAATAAAATGTGATCTATCCATTTATCCACCAACTTTTTCTTACATAGGACTTTACATGTTAATACATCATGTCCAAAAAATTTTTAAAATGATATTTTTTTTGACTCGAGTTCAAGGAAATGATTCACAATAATCTCGGATTTTATCTGCATTTTCCCGTGCTTTTCAATCAACGAGTAGTTACATGGCCATGTCAGTTAAGCAACTGTGTTTTATAATAACTCGTCTCGTCCAGTGGAGTGCAATTTTAGAGGTGCAAATGACGAAATACGTCGTACTCAATAGAATCGTTCACTGAGCGTGACGAAAATCTCGTCATACTTGGAGCGAAAAAAGCTAATTGTTAATTGAATGACTATAGGAATGAAGGATTTAGTCAAGGGACTCTTTATTCAGCTATAATCAATATATTTTTAATTTATTTACATAATTTACTTCGGATCAATACTGATTTTGATATCCCTTTTACTAATTGGTAACTGTCATGAAATGTTGTGAAATTTACCATTACCTTCTACACAGTAGTATAATCAATAGCAGCGAAAAAATTAATTTTATCTTGGAGAAATCTCTTCTTCCAACTTCATTCGGTTACTTCGATCGTTCCCTCACGTGTTGCCTGCAAAACGAGATTCAGAATTACTTAAAATCTTTCAAACATTCCTTCGCTACCAATTACGCAGCAATTGTTTCTTACATAAGAAATAGTTATCGTAGAAATTATTGCAGAGATCGATACGGAGGAACGTAGTCACGCGTGAAGAATGGTGTATTAGAACGGAGCGTATTTTAAAACGGTGTGAAACCACTGATACGTCGGCTTGGAACGATCAACGATGCCGTACGCGTAGCTCGTAACTGTGTGAATATTATTTCTGTCCCGGGAGTTTTAAACCTTTTTAGTATGCAAACAGACTCGGGTTCTCGAGGCAATATAACAGCGACGTTAAGGGTTGAAAGTCGCGAAGAATGTGTGTGTGTATATATATATATATATATATATGCTGATCGACCGGGTACGCAGTTACACGGGCAGTCGCTTTTTACACGCGATTGTTTAAATAAAATCGCATTAGATAAATACACCTACAATTTTCCCTTATTCACTCTTTTCTCTTTCTCTCTCTCTTATTACCGAGCAACTGCTATTTTCTCTTATTTTTACTTCGTAATAATATAAAGTAGTCGGACAAGGTATAGCCTTAATTTCATTACAGTAAAATGAAATTCGATGAATATTTATGCTATTATAGTCCTTTTCAAAGTGGCGCGGAGCGTGGAACTTCAACCACGATATCTTTTAGGGGTTAAAATAGGAAGACACACGGATATGTCGATGTATTGAGAAAAGAGGGAGGGAGGGAGGAAAGATGGCAGTTTCGCAGATTTTTCGTTCCGTTGCTATTAGCATCGTGTCGGCGACATAGAGCGTCGCGATGTCGGCGCTGACAGATGCATGAAATTTTTCTAGAGTCCTTCCGAGTCTCCAGGAGGCGAGTAACGGACGTCATGATTTCCCAGGGGTCGCGGGTTTCCCGTACATTTTCATACGAATGCGTGGCGGTTCTACCGTGCCTTCGTCGCAGAACGGTGTAACTAGGCGACTGACCGCGGAATTTAAATACCATTATGAATATTTTTTCGCCAGAGTTGACTGGTGTCTTGCGGAACGAGAACGGAGGAAACGCCGTCCGCTCTCGATTTTCATACGAATTCTCGCCTTTGTGCTCGGGGAACATCGTTCGCGTGGTCGTGAAATATGTATTCGATGCAAAGAGGATATGTAGTCGACTGGTTTTTCCTTTTCTCTTCTTTCTCTCTTTCTTCGCTTTTTGTTTTCGTGAAAAAGTAGAATTTCTCGACAACCCATCGACGAACCATAACCACGTTTCACGCTACGCAGTTTTCAGAGAATTCCCGTTCGACTCTCGAATCAAAATTATTCAAACATCGCACGATCGTCCGTGCGAGCGAGAAGAGCTTCCTTCGCGTTTGACCGAGGAAGCCCGATTACTTCCAATTGCTTGGACAGCCGAGCTTTAATAAACAGTCGATCGCGGTGGTCGAAATCAATCGGAGAAAACGCGTGGCGAGTCAGGGGGATGCGAAAGACGCGAGAGAAGTCCTTGCTTGCAAGGGAGTGTCGTCTCCTCAAAGACGACGACAACGTCGACGACGAGGACGACACTTGCTGGTCGCCAAGAGCAACGTAGCAACAACCCCGTTTAGTACTCTCGGCGTGTCTGCGCCGTAGAGAGTACAGAAACGCCGAGATGGTAACGACGACGACGACGACGACGACGATGACGACGACATCGTCGACGACGTTAGTAGAGGCGGTAGTGGAACAGAGCAACATCGACGAACGACGACGACGACGACGACGACGATGGTGACGGTAGTGGTGGTGGTGGTGGTGGTGGTGGTGGTAGTGATGGTGGTGGTGGTGGTGGTGGTGGCGGCGGTGGTGGTGGTGGTGGTGGTGGTGACGGTGGTGGTGGTGGTGGAGGTGGTGGTCGTCGCGATGGTGGTGGACGAGAGATCCAAGCGAGAGGCGCGCGAGAGAGGGTGGAAGAAGAAAGGTGAAGAGTGGGATGGCAGGATGCGGGACGGCTGGTTACGGTGGTGTTGCGGGGTGTCGAGGGGATGGTCGAAACGGAGGGGCGCAGGAGGCAGACTCGAAGGACGGGAGGGAGGGCAAGGAGGTGGAAGAGGGTGGCCTGGGTGGTTGGTTGGTGATGCATTGCGCGAACTCCCCGCGGCGAGGTCACGTGACTCGTACCCCCGGCCTATCATTGATCGCTCCCCGGAGAAACGTCGGACACACTGTGCCCACCGAGCATTGTACCTTGCACCTTACCAGCTTTCCTACCGGCACATCCTCGCGGCGGGGACGCGCCGGAGAGACGTTGCGGAGACGCGGCGGAGGTATCCCAGCCGTTCCAACGGGAGCACCCTCCGGCTATCTAGCCCGCTCTCCGTGATCTTACGCTTTGTCCTTCCTTCGTTTCTCGCGGCGTCCCGGTAACGCTGCTCCTTTTCTCCGGTCCAGTCCGTTGCTCCGACACTGGCTAACCTATCGCGGTAAAAAGGGGACGATTTTCCCCGCTCTTTCCACCGGAGTTACCCTCCTGTTCGACAGGCTTTTCTGGAACTGTTGCCGGAGGAAAGAGGAAACTTCCAGTTTAGACGTTCGTTCAATGGGGATACACGAGGATTGGGAGAGATATTTTGACAACGGAGATTAAAACGGGTAGTAAACAGGGGTGGCTGCGTATTCGCTGTAACAAGCATGTTTGCTCGAGTGTGTCTAGAACTGCCTTACAACCTGCTTATTAAAGGATCAGGTCTCATTTACCTTGAGCACAAGCTGCGCGTAATGAGTCACAATGAATTACGAGCTGCGTTATAATGGGAAGATTTAACGTGTCATGCGAGCATCGCACGAGTCGTCCACGTGTTACTTGCAACTTGCTTACATATGAAACGAATATTTTCAAATCTCCGAGAGTTCGAGATCTGCGACGCACGTTTATCATAAAATTTCCAAAATCCAAGAGATCCAGTAGAATTTCCAAACGGAGTTCTCGTAGAAGCGTAAGAAAAGAAAAAAAGAAATTACGGCTCGATGACCGATCGATAGTTGGCAGCGCGATTGCCAAGACCTCTCCCAACGAAACAGGTGCTACAAGCGGCAAGAAATACGCCATATTAATTCCTCTGTGGTGGAGCAGCCTTTACACCGGAGTCCCCATGTTCGATCGTGTTCATCGTGTAGGAAAAAGTGGTACACGCGCGGAACGGTCCGCGCGACACGAAGGTGGCTAGTTCGCCTCGCAAAACCGCCGATCCGTCAGTTTGAACGCGCGTTCTTTTTAATTGATACGCGAATTCGAGGAAGCGCGAGTCGACCGGCACGTCACCCTAGTTGGCGTTACTCCCGTGTACGCCCTTTCCAAGGAAAACGGCGGAACCAGCTGCGAGTAGGACGGGCATTTCTCGATTATGGTAGCGTCGTTGGAAGCAATTTCTCGCGGTCTCTCTTCTTGCCAGCATCTCGCCTTTATGCATCATTTTCCCTTGAAAATTGAGAACGCTTGCTGCCCGATCAGTTTCCGGCACTTTCTTGCTTATAAACGCGATAAAAATATGAGAGAGACGTATAGTAAAAGGAAAAAAAAAAAAAAAAAAAAAAAAAGAAAAAAATGTACACGAGAAAATTGCTACGTTCGCTTCGAATTGCTTCGTATCACGACAGACGTTTCGTGTCGTTCCCTTGTAATTAGCCCGATTTCCTCCTCTGTCGAAAGAGCTGCGCGATGGGAAGGAAAAGATAACTCGGAGGAGATAGAATTAAAAGGAGGTAAAATCGAAGGCAATCCGGTCCGGCTGATTGCTGTTAAAACGTATCAAACGTACCAACGTAAATGCAAGGGATAACATTCTCGTAATAACCCGGCGTAATAACGATCGTCGAGAGTTTGAAACTCGCGTCGCGCGAGTTGAAAGTAGTCGGCAACGCGAGCAAATCTTCCGGGCTAATTACTAAACGATATTTAACGGGCCGTAATAACGATCTCGCGTGTCTAGTAGCCGATCTGTGCCGCGTTTTCGCGTTTGTTCAACGTGCAATTATGAAAATTGCGTTTGCTTTACAGCTACCGGTGATCGTTACACGTGTGAACGCCGCGGCCAGATCCTCTAGCCGTGATTGCGCGCGCGCGCTTTATCGACGTAAATGCTGCGATAACGGTGCTGGCCGCCGTTAAATACGAGAAAAAGACGAGAAACAGCTCTAGAAAGCGTGGAAGAAGCGGCGGGCAACGAGAGCGAATGAGAAAGAAGAAGGAGTTGGAGGAGGAGGAGAAAAATACGCTCGACTGCTGGCAATTTCTTCGCAGCGTACTCTCGCAGCGTTGTACCGGCGTTGTTTCCGCGTTCGCGATTCATCGTTTCGGGCGAGGCAAACGTTTTATTAGCGAGGGCTGCTAATTCGCAAGACTGGAAAACGAGATCACGTGATTCCGTTTGAATCACGGCCGAGCGAGATAATTAAATCTGTCAGATAATTAATAGTTTCTTCTCGTCCCACCTGGCTGAAGTATACACGTTCGAGTTATATTACATCGCGGCGAGCGATGAAAATTTATAAGAGTGTAATTTCATCGTGATTCCTCGTTGATGTTCCGCCGCGACGGCCAGCGAAGAGATAAATGCCTTCTGAAACGGGCAGGTACAGTTCGTTGCCCAGCGACCGACCGATTCTCAACGTATCAATTAGAGTTTGAAGAAATTGCAGATTGAAGAAGTTGCGTTCCGCTGTCTGGAAAATTGTTGCCAGCGGCCTACGGTCGGGAACGCGATTGCAAAGTTTCAAGTCTCGAAGGAAACCGCAAAACAGATCGTATCACCATAATTGTTTTATTCCATAATTTCCATATTTGATCGCACAGGCGTGTAACAATACCGGAACGATCGTTTTTTGTCTTCTCTCTTTGGAGGAGAAGTCGACTCGGCTCGAATCTTTCGTTGATCGTGCAAACGCAACGAGGAGCAAGTATATCGCGCGTTGAGAAAAATTACGAAGGGATTCCGATAAACGGATAGATAAAGAGAGGAGAAGCTGGAGGAGAAGCCAAAAGTGTTCCTCGATGGTTTCGCGATGTCGGTCGACGAGGATCAGAATTTCCTGCGGTTCCTTTGTGATGTAAAGGGGCAACGGAGAGAAAGAGGTGGCGAGGAAAATCCTCGGCAGCGAGGCGAGCAAGGCGTCGTCGCGGTGTCCTTTGAAATTAAGTAGTTACGCCGCCCTCAAAGGGGTGGTTCTACTTCGACCCGTTGCTCGCAGCTTGCTTCTTTCCCGCGAAAACTCTTTAAATCGGGTCGGTTTCACCGCCTCCGGCGGCAGTTTATTAAAAGGGTGAAGTTGGAGGACGGACACCCTAGAGGCGGACCTTGCTTTTAATATATTTTGATTGATAGGATTAGCAGCCACTTAACGCGGTACCCCTCGTCCAAAGGCGAAAAGAAAGAGATCAGATCCAAGGTTTCTCGGAAGGGTTGCTCGGTATCGGCTGTCTAATTAGATTATTAATTCCTTGCGCTCTGATTCGGCGAAAGTTGCAGTTCTCTTCTCGGGTCAGTGTGCCCGAAGTGAACGTTATATTTCAATAAATACTATCGAGTCTATGACAAGTATCAAAGCAATAAGTTAAGCAGTCTGAGGAGAATAAAGATAAAGATAACGCAAAGAATAGCTGCTTTGTTGCCATTATATTTAAAAGATGACCGTAAAATAATCAGATTTACAACAAATGAAATAATTAAATTTCCATATGCTCTTGAGGACCGCCAGCAAGGCCATAAAAAATTGATTATCATTCTGTTATCGTGTTTTTACCTCGTCGCATGATCTTTCGAAACCACCACCTGTTCCCAGACCGGTTCGATTAATCCGGTCTCCCCACGAGGCGTCATCCGCGTCGAGTTTCTCCAGATCCGACGTTTCCATGCATATATACATACGTATATATATATATATATATATATATACACATATATACATATATATGTATATATACGTATGTCGCATTTATATAAGTTTTTCAAGGATGCAAATGAATTCCGCCTTGCCTTTCGTAATTCCATAAATTCGTTGTTCGTCTGAACTGGCTGACAGACGGAAAGACGGGTGAAGTGGGGCGGTAGAGGGGGGAGGGGGGCGGAAGAGGAGCGTGGGGGAGAGTTGAGACGGGGATGGCGAGAGAGCGGACCGGATGGTGGCGACGCGATGAGAGAGGAGAGTGCGACGAGGAGAGAAAGAACTCGCGAGGGGAACGGTGGGGATGCAAGAATAATTGAAGACGAGTTTCGTTCGGTCCGCGGGGTGGCGTCAGGGGTGGGTTGTTGATGGAGGCAGCACCAGATGTTATCTTCCTCCTTGGGGTGACGCCATCAACTTTTAGACAATGCGAGGACTTTTCGGCGAAATATCAAACTTCGGTCGCGTCTTGTCGTTGCCAACCTCCTTGCAACCTCCCCTCTTTCATCGCTTGCCTAGCTATCGCCAACCTTCCGCTGTACTCGAAACGGCGCGGCGTGAATCCACCGTGACCGACGATTGTTATTAAAATGTAAATTTTCACGGGAAATTTCCTCCCAACCGAATGCGATTTTAGTAGTTTGATGGAGGATCCTTTTTCGTTTATACTACTTTTTTAACAAAGCACGTGTGACGAATGCTACGAGACCTGCCTGCGATTTCAACGGATGCGCGTTTTGACGAATGAAACACGTAAAAATTGAAGTACACTCGCGAGCTAAAAACCGGGCTACAGGAGGCGAAAGGATCAAGCTTGGATGTCGCGATTCTTCTTGCGTTAAACTTTTTAACCAAAATTGAAACTCTCTCCGTCGTATCCTCGACGACTCTGATCACCGACGCGGGCTGACATCGACGCGGTCGTAACAAGCTGTCCCAGTGGCGCGTTCAGGCGCGAGTTAAAAGAGCCATCCGATTCATTGTGCCAAGAGGGAGAGATCGGGGTTGCGGAGATAGGAGCGGCGACCCTCTTTTTCTCCTCGAGGAGAAGAAGGTAGTACGGGCCAGCGATTATGGCCGTTCGAGTCGTGGAAAAGAATCGAATGATTTGATCTCGGCGCGATAAAAGGCCAAAGGTAAGCCTGCACGAGGATCGGGAAAGTGGAGGGCAAGGAGAGAGTTGCGGGGGGGGGAGGGGGAGCAGGTTGGTGAAACACGACCACCTTCGAAAGAAAGCTTCGGGATCGCAGGTAGTCGTCGACTGTCGGGAAAAGGAGACGCGGACATTTCCGATGCAAAGGCGAAAGAGTTGGAAAGAAAGAGCACGAGAAGGGGGTGGATTTCGCGTCGGGAGGGGTCAGGAGGTCCCGGGGTACCTTTATCGACGCCATTCTTACTCGTAAATTGAATCAAAAGGAGCGAAATGAGCAACCGCTTGCTACCCCCTGCTTCTCTTTCGGGGTGGGCAGGAGGAGTCGAAGAAGTTGACTGGGAGACGGAGCAACGAGCGACGACGATGGCTACTATGGCGGGGGCATTTTATCCGAAGTTAAAATGGCCCTTTAATCAATGTCCCTTCTTAACTACAAGCCATGAGATAAACGACCGGAAATGACGGTCTGATAAGAAAATTGCTTACCCGACGTCTCCGAGAGAATTGCCTCGATTTTCCAGCATCCAGCGGACGCGTACGTTCGGTCCTGACTTCGTAAATCGTTATCAAAATGGATGTCCCTCTCCTCCCACCTCCTCCCCCTCCCTCCTCCACGGTGTCCTGTCGCCACTTCGTTTCACGATTTCCAGCTCTCTCGGAATTCCACCGAGCCGTTTCTCGCGTGCCGTTTCGTCTCGCACGCAAACGAGATTTCTTCAACACCGCCGACAGTCTTATCGAGTAAAGCAGCCGTTGAACCTCGCTTAGTCGATCTTCGATCGCTTCTTTTTCCATCATTTCTCTCTCTCTCTCTCTCTCTCTCTCTCTCTCTTGGTTTTTCGCGAGGAAAGCACGAACCGCGAATATGGCCCGGTACGACACGTGAAAGCGTAGTACTCCTCTCCGATTTAGAATAGCTTGTTAACCGTGCAGCTCGTTGGTTACACCCTCGTTTAAACGCGGCGACTTATTGCAGATATCAATCTCTGGTATGCGAGCGGGGCCTCGCATTTGCATGCACGCTGGCCTGCCTCGGCTACACGGCGACAGGTGCAGCCACTGCACTAAGATAACTCGGCATTTTTGCGCCAATTATTGGCATTTCGCAAAGTTTCGCCGGGTTGGATAAACCGGCAGTCTTAACGAGCATCGTATGGCATAATGCGTTCTCTTTGTTCGTGCGCGTCCTCCGCGTCGTTTGCGGGTGCAGCTGCCGGCGCAAGCGTCCTCCGGAAGACACGTAGCGACCGTTCAATTCGACACGGCGTGCAATAACTCACGGGTGAAGGGTCAGATCGTGTACTTGTTTAACTTATTTCGCAGCGAAACGACTCTGTGACGACGCGCAAACGGCGTTCCCTCGTAAATCAAACACGCGGACAATGCGTGTCCTTCCTGTACACGGGACACGTACGTTCCTTTCTCTTTGCGTATCGTCCAGGCAAACTGATGCTTGGCGTATTATCGAAATTAACGCTGAACAGTCAAGTTCATGCTTCATACATACCTATTCCTACCGTTACCGCAAGAATATTGACCCTTTGCACTCGATTGTCCCTTCCGAGGGGACAACGTACTTAGATTTAGCCGACAGTTTGGACTTTCTTTTTTTATAATTTGCTGATAATTATAACGAACGTATACATGTACAATAATGTAACGTCTGAACAGAGGCCTAAAGTGAAGGCTATAATAACCACGTAAAAACAAAAGGATTTAAAAAAAAAAAGAAAAATTTCTCAAGACAGTCCTGAGTTATTGATACTCGACAATTCATATAATTCAGGATAATTCGTATAAACTAGGCTTCTTGCTGCTTCTTACGAAACTTGAAAAAAATGCTGGAGGATATTATTCTTCCAGAGATTGAAACTATTTAGATATCATTAACTCTTGTATATTATACTGGTTCTAGCAAAACTGCAATGCACGTTGACGATTGCTTTACATTTAAAGCAATTTGAACGATATCACGTTAGAAAGATACAATTAACAAAATTTCGTAGTCAGAAACGTTATAATTTAATTTCATAATTTTCACGTCACAACCTTCACCACGAATCAAAATCTTTAAAGTAGTTTCGTTTACGAGTCAAAATTTCACTTTCGGTTAGACAAGTAGTTCTGCTGTGAGATTATATACACCTTTCAATCCAGAAGCCAAACTTAATAGTACGGCTAGTACAACTGTACTAAGTTGCATCGTTATACGTCATATACCTACTATAATCGATCAGCTCTTTTTACGAAAAGAAAGACAGATAATTGTCAATTTCATACAGGTAACAAAATAACTTTCGGACAAACAAGAAAAAAATTATATCGATCAATTTTTTTTTTTACGAAAGGAATACAGGTGATTGTTCAATTTCGTACAGACAACAACGCACAAAATAACTTTTGGATAACAACAACAACAAAAAAAACTGCACGACTTGTACCCCAGTGCGATTCGTCTCACTGAAAGGCCCAGAAGCAACTGTTCTGACTAGGAAACGAAGACGACTTTTTTGCTTTTTTAAAAATTTTATTGATGTGCAAACATTTGAATCGATAGAAAACAAATTACAGGCGCGATCGCTGAGTACCAGACGACGCCACTTCTACTCGAGGTTTACCCCACGCGAATCACGTGACTCAAATCAACCAATCGCTAATTTTAATAATCGTTGCATCAGCGTTGCACCTGAAGAGGCCCGATTTTCTGGGTTACTCCCGCTCTAAAATCACTTTCAGTGATAAAATTATAGATTTTTTTTTTTTAGTGAAGAGTTAAACGAACGAAAGAACGCAGAATTTCAAATCAAATTTTCAAATCGGTCATTTGACCAGGCGTTCAATGTTAAAACGACAGAGGTCCGATGGCGCCTAACGTTGATATTCGTCCGTTCCGCGTAGCCGACTATCGACGCACGCATCGAAACCGCGAACCGTGCGAAGACCACGAGCCAGTCTGTTCCATCGCGAGACTCTACCGCGACCGATAGAAACGATTGTCGGTTGCGTATCTGGAGCAGCGTGGTCGGGTGATCCAGACTAGACCGCGCGGCAATTATCATGCAAATGGCTGCCAGCCGTTTCGCAGCCACGAAATCGCGAGGAATTGAAATTCGCTGTTGCGAGCAGTGGAACGGCCGCGAGGGTTGTCGGCGAATTTTAATGCACGTTGAAACGTACCGGGAGGAAGAAAGGGAGGAAGAAAGAGAGGAAGAAACGTACGCGCGGGTAGCCGAGACGTTTTGCGGTTGAGAAAAAGGGAGAATTGGAGGAAGAGGAAAGAAAGAAAGAAAGAAAGAAAGGAAAGAAGGAAGGAAGAGAAGCAAAGAAAGAGGGAAAGAGACGAGACGCGGAGGTTGGAATGGAGGAGCGTGGAAGGAGGAAGAGAGGACACGATGCTGCGAGGACGAGCGGCTCGACACGCTGTTAAGTATGGGTTTACGGCAGATACATATCGCGATGTATATATCGCGTCTCAGCCGAGGAAGTATGCGCCGTTGTCGAGGAGGTGTCGGCAGCCGACCGGGCACAGCGCGCGCCCGAAAGATGCGCCTTCGATCGCTTGCACGCCGATGATTTATTTAATTACTGGCCGGGAAATGTCGATTTCTCTCGGCTAGATTAAACTCGACGAACGTCAGAACGGTACTTTGAAGATATTTGCTCGTCGATTAGGAAACGGTTAGTCCTTGTTGGCGAATGGCATCTCGTAGCTTTAGCTCACTAAGAATTTTTCTCACAGACGAACTTTCACTTCTGTCTGTGAATTATCCACTCGATCGACGAAATTCTCCTAAAATCGAGCGTATCGACGCTGTTCTTGACCAAGCTGGATCTGTAACGCTGACCAAGAGCGCAGGCCCCATAGCGCAGGTAAACCACGCGTTGCATTCCCTCGAGATTTATACTTGGAAGAATGCGGCGGAGTGCAGCCTGCATCGTGAATCGAGAGGAACCACGAGAACTACGAGCGAGGGAGGGAGGGAAGGGTGTAAGGGTGAAGGGTTGCATCTCTGTATATACACAGCGAGCATGCGGCAGGAACAGCGACAAATATATCGAGGTATTTCAGAGGAATTGAGCCGCGCAGCTCGCGTTGCTGCGCTTTTACCGCGGGGTCACGCGAAATATGCTCGTTCCTTCTTCGACAATTTGATCCCACCGAGGAGATAGCATTGTGGTCCTGGTGAACGCGCGTGAGTGTACGCTACTTCGATGCCTTCGGTGAGCCCCGCTACGACCATGTAGTAACGGTGACCAACGCGATCCTTGTTCCCTCTCTCTCTCTCTCTCTTGTTCCCTGCCTTCGGTTCTATTTGTTTCTCCGTTCGTTGCGGATATATTTATATACCGCGACCGAGAGCCATCGATAGTACCACCGTGTGCTTTTCCAAGTTCGTACTTAGTCGTCGAGCATTCGAGCTTCCTATTCTCTGCTATCCATCGCTGTACGCTTCCTTATTCATTTTTTTTTTCAATTCGTACCCGTTTCTTTTTGTCTTTGAAATTTACGCTCTCTTTGATAGCAACAATTAGATCCAGGTATTTTATGAGATAACTGAGAGTAAAGTTATTACTACTCGATTTGTCGGATACCGGATATCCGAAATGATAAAACAAATATCACTCGCTAGAGTGATGGAGGAAAAAAACATCCAAAATTGGCAAAATTTGTCAGAAAATATTTATATATGCCAGCATTGAAAGAATATTTTCTACAAAATGGAAAAAGAAATTCTACAAATTGGAATTATTGTTCAAATGGAAAATGTAGGCTCATTAGTACATAAAGATTAATCTAACCTTTCAGATCTAATTACTTCAGTGTTTTACTATTTACTGCTAAAAATTACATTATAGACATCCAAATAATATGAATAGATATGTAATCTCAACTATATCTCATGTATGTATTCGAATGTCACGTTACTAATAACGTTAAAAAAGAAACAGAGCTGGTCAAAGAGAAAACTGCAAACGAAACAACGAGTTAACGAATCGATTGCGAAACTCGAAACGTTCAACAAGTAGTTATTTCGCTAGATTTTCTCGGTAAAAACACGTCATTAGAGCAGCTGTTATACGAGCCGACGAGAGCGCGTTAACTCTCAGCCTCTCTCAGATCTCCCCCCGATTCCACCGGGTTTCGAAACGACTTTCGGCGTTCCCGTGATGCTCGATTTGCCCGCGCGATTCTACGCGACGTCCGCGCATGTTTTAACACGTGTTTCACGCAAAAAATCCACTCGGCGATCCGACCGATAAGCGGGGCCGATCTCGCCACGGCTCGGCGGGACGCGCGATGCCATTATATCCCCGTCGCGATTTTTCGATCCTCTTCGCTGTAAATATTCCCCGGTCACAGCCGTGCCACGATCTTTCGCGCCAGCGGATTCCAATAGGTTTCCTTCCCTTTCGGGAATGTCGTTTTCAGATCGCTATCGCGCACCTCACTTCTGCGCGAACCGAGCCTTCGGCACCGTCGTTTCGCCAATCTGCCGTTTCAGCTCCCTGCCGCGCGGATCGCGGTAAAAATTAGCTTTTCACGAGCCCCGTAATTACTAGTCGCCGCAATATCGGTAATTGGGGCCAAGTATAAACGGTCGAATTCCACGGATTTTTCTACCGTTTCGTTCGACTCTTGGAATTTTTATTCGAACGCGACTGCGAGTCAATGGATGTATAATCGAATTTCTTGTACCTTTGGACTTGTACAGATTTGAACGTGAAACCTCGAGAACGTGTTTCAGTTTTTTAATTTTGAGACTGTGTCGAGTCTGGAAATCTCAAATTCTCGAACGTTGACATTCGCAAATTTTCAGCTTTGCGATCTGTCGAGTTGAAAGTACAAAAAAAAAAAAAGACAAAAAAGGAAAACGAATCATCGGAGTTTCTCTTTCATACGATTCGTAAATTTGGAAATTTTCGAATACGAAACAGCTCTCTCGCGCCCGTTCGCCAGCGAGATTTCTGGCTGCTAATGTAGCGAAGCAGCGGAATTCGCGTTACCGTAATTCAAACGGCGGCAATCTGCGATTTCTGGCGTGGCGCTTCATCATAGCCGCGTTACGCCATTTGTTTCGCGGCAGGGATTTTTCTTTTTTTTCTTTTTTTTTTTTTTTTAATCCCGTTTCGTGTTGCCGCGGTTATTTTTGCAGCCACGCGCATTCAGTGCTCGCTGCTAGAGACACGTCATAAAATACACGCGTGTCGCCGTTTCAAGTGAACTCGAGCGTGCAGAATCCATAAAAGTGACGAAGACACAGATTGCCAGACGGATACGTATAACCTGCCGCGATGTAACGCATCGTGCCCCCGTCCCCCCTCCCCCTCTTTTCGCCGTGATTTTCTCGCTTTTTCCACGTTTTCCCGCCACCCTCTTCCCTCCCCTAGCCCGATTTATTCGCTGTAACACCATCAAGTTTCAACATCAATTACGCAACCGTTCCGGCCAAAACTTTTTTTTTTTTTTCACTTGACCACTCACTCATCGCCTGTTAGCCGCGCGAAAATTTCCATGAATTTATCCAATTCATCTTCGCTTTTATACGCGACCCAACGTGCGACCAACCGCTACAACTGCGAACACTGCGTCACGAACTAAGGTAGATGATAGACGATTTTCTGGCACGTACCAAAGTATTGCTCCGTGTATTTTTCACGTAATCAAAAAATTGAATTTCGATTCGTGACAGAGTTTTTATTCAGTTTGTAAATATCCAGAGCATCGAGCACTCTTTAGACACTCAATTGGATATTTAAAAGAAATTGAATTATCGTTGGTTCGAATTGATGATTGGTAATCAGTGTCACGAATTGAGTTGATATTAAAAAACTGTCGGCACACGTTTGAGACTTTTCCTTGCACCGCTAGCGGGTTACATGCTTTTGATAAAGTAAAAATTGAGAAGTTATTACGATTCTTCTTTCAGAAGAAAATTTCTTTCTAAAATTAATTTTGAAAATAATTAATTTAAAGTTTCTGTCTTGGAGCATTTAACTGTGACGTTTAAGCATTTTTCTCGGAATGAAATTTTCAAAATCGGTATCAGAAATATCTGAAACACTATCGAATCAATTTGGATAAAAATTTCTGGTAATACCCCAAAGCACAAGATTATTATTTAGTGGTTGATAATTGTAGCGAAATTTTGAGTCGTGCATTTTTTCTTGTCCCTTTTTTGTTACCAAAAAGAGTTGAAAATTCACGATAAAAGTTACATGTTCGAGTTCGGATAGCTGTCATTTTTGAAAAAAGTTGATATTTTAAATTGACTTTGTTTCGTATTTAACGTAATTTAACGTAATTTAACGTAAAATTAAAAAACTTTGCTTTAGATAAAACTTTGCTTTAGATAAAAGAGATTAAATGACCATGTCTGGCTACTCTCGTTTTATTAGAATTTACTTAAAATTTTTCGCAATTACTAATATTAAACAACATATAACAAAGATGTACATACTTTTGAGAATATTTGCGATGGATGATCTACATAATCTATCCATATTGAATAAAACAACGCATTGTTACTTGCAATTGTTCAAATATAATATGAAATTAAAAATATAATATGCAATATTTAAAATATTCAAGGAATCACTTATTATCACAGAAAATATTGAAGTTATTGATTGACGAAGATTTTAAATTCATTAAAATATCTACTGCACTATTAACATTGGAATGTTAATCGTTTCAACGCAAGAAATGTGTCTTTTACAGATAATAATTATTCAAAGGACAGAAAAATACGCGTGTTACGTACATGCAATATTTTGATAAAAAAATGAAATTTACATAAAGAATAATCAATCGCACGATATACATTAATTTCATCACTGATGGCGCGAACGAATTTGTTGCGCAATCTAACTTTCCTTATTTTGCGACTTCGTAAATAGTACGTAACCCATTAAGAATTTTCTCAGTCTTACAATCTTAGTTAATTTTCGCCTCTTTCGTTTCAATGTCAAAGCGAACAAATTTTCGAATGCTTCGCTTCAATCGTTCGAAAACAATTTATTAAGCAATTTTCTCAACGACTAATCTCCACGTTTGCTCTTAGATCGCAAGCACGTGGTTCGCAGACCGAGACATAAACAGGATCGCGTGGGCGCGTCTACGTGATATAATGTTACGTTGATACGCTACTGGCCGGGATAATACAGCTACACGAAGATATTATAGGCAGGCAAGCGGTACGATCGCGCCTCGATGAGAAGTGGGTTGTTGTTAGGTACGCACGGACAACCCGCCATAATTCACGGGCGACCCGCGAATTATGGAGTGGTTTGCTCCGGTGTTGCACGACCGGACGACCGACGCGCACCTGGAGAACGACCGACGCGACCTGCTCGGTTCGAGATCCGAGATTCAGCCTCGATCATTTCTCATCGCGGTACTTAACTCGTCCAGAAAATATCGTCCGTCTCTTGGACGTCACTGCTTTATTAGCAACCACTGGCGACACGACGAACGAGCGTCGTTCGAAATTGTTCGTGAAACCAGTTCGATGTTACGACGGATCGTCAAGGATCGATAAGATTGAGGTACACGTTAACTGCGCGATTCTGCGTCAACTTTCGTGTAATTAAACTGTATACCGTTATTGAGTTGCGGACTCGAACTGCCCGTGCGTTCGTTCCACGTACCACCGTCGTTTTATGGGCAGATGTCGAAGAATGTCGATGCAAGAAAATTAGCATTCAGCGTGTTCTCTGCGAGCATCTGTATCTTCGTTCCTATTTGATCAGTCTTTCGATAATATTATCGGGTGAAACACCGGATAATATTCCTGCCGAGTTCTCACGTAATGCCTGTAAGAGGCAAAGACGACTGTCCTTGATCAATCGATTCGTATCTTTCATCGAATTTTCCAATTATTTGTAAGTCGTCAACAAACGAAAGCAACTCTTTCGTCGGATGCTGTATATCTCTCGAAAGTTCCAACCGGAGGTGTACAAAGTTTGAGTCTTTGAAGTTTCAAGGCTGAGGCGAATGTTCAATATATAGCGAAGCTTCAAGATCAAAGATCAAAGCAAAACTTGGCTCTCGAAGCTCCTAAAGTTCGTTTCGTGGGTAATGTGTACAATGAGAAGGAAAACTGAACACGCATATAGAATTCTGACATAAATAATATATTCGATCAAGTATTTTATTCACGTGCATGTAAGAACATTGAAAAATTTTATTTGTGACCAAATCCATCGCGATCTTGAAGATTCACCTCTAAAACGATTTCTTAAACCTTGCTGCACAATTTCTTTTCGCGAAGAATTTCCTTTTGAAGAATTTCTAACATTTCGTCATTTAACGTTCAGAGTTCAATAAAATGGCAAGAGAAAATCGTACAGCAAGTTTTACGGGGAGTCGTTACAAAGAGGGAATTTCAATTTTCAAGATCATGTTAAATTTAGTAATGAAAGAAATTTTTTAATGTTTCTAGATTTTTACAATTTTCCACTCGTCACGCGATGTAGAAATATTTTTGAAAAAGACGAAAACTTGGAACAGTCAAAGTAGAAATTTACGCTTCGAAATGAGACCAGTAAGTAAATTGTTGTTGACTATGACAGTTTAAAATATCGATGATTTTTCATTATGCGTCTAGTTATGCTTCTTACTGTATGTGACATCTGACAGTCTACGATAATATTTGCAATCGTCACTGTATACAATCTGGACAGTCGAGTCTCTCGAGCCTTTACAAGCTCGATGCTTGAATCTTCGAGGTTCAGCACTGGAACTACCGATCACTGAAGCATAAAATTTCCATCAGAAACATTAAAATGAAGAAAATAGCAAAGCTTTATGGCAACGACGACACAAACTTTTAGTTTGCATATTTTACAAAAAAAAAAAAATCTCTAAAAACGCAGTTTCGTATCTAACAAAAATTATAAAATTGGTCGTTCCGAATACTTTTGTAGTTTTAGCGTTGCGAGTCGTAAAAGCTAGAACGGTGGCTCGAGTTTTTCAAGCTGTGTGGAGTCGAAGCTTATTCGAAGGACTGCTGCGACTACCATATTCGCCGCGGTTCTTTCCGAGATCGCGGAACATTCGCGTTCCCTCGTGTCGCGAGCGATCGCGCGGACGCTAATTAAAAACGTACGACGCTCGCGTATACGCGTACACGCACGTGGGCGTGCGCAGAGGATCCGAGGAGCTGGCTTTCGCAGCTGCAAGAAATTCGCGCCGTAATTCACGCCTCGTGGTGTCCCGCACGACGTGCATGCACGACGACCGCATTCGCTCACGTCGACGCGGAGCCGCGTAGCTTTCGCCTTTTTCGACGCGGCTTCTGCCTCGAGCGGCCAGCTAATAGTCTAATTAGTCGCGGCGGTCACCGCCTTATACAGACAACGACGCTTCAAGGTGGCCTGCTGCGAAACATCGCCGATGATGCGTTCGTCCGACGACGTGCACGTATTCCTCGTGCCCGCGCTCTCTCGCCGGTCCTTTACCATCCGTCAACGTTCCTCTTAATTAAGCCTCGGAATTTACTCCGTTCGGAAATTCTTTTCATTGAAATTTGCTCGTGCCGATCGCGAACGCGCAATCGAAGATCGGCAGTGTTAGCGGAGAGATCATTACCGCGGTTGGTTTCTCCTGCTCGTTGACAGTAAAATTGATTTATAATTTAAAAAAAGAAAAAAATCTGTGTAGAAATATTAATCTTCTTTTCGTCTACTAGATTCACAGTCATTTTGAAGATTAAAGTTTCTCCTTCATAATGATTCCCCAAAACTTGTTCTACAATTTTTTCTTTGCTGTTTCATTGAATGTCGAATATTAGGGTTCGAAAATCTCAGCATTTTGTCGTGTTCCAAATTTAATGGAATAGAAATAGATACAAGTGTAGTCTTAATCTTTTGACTTTTTGAGAATGTAGATCTTACACTTTCGTAAATCGTACTTTTAGCGTTAATGCATTCATCGAATTCATGGAATTGATGTCTACTGAGCACCCACTATTTTCTTCTAGCTCTAGCAGGCAAACAATAAGAAAAAATGGCAGAAGCCAAAGTTGTACGATAGTTGGTTGGTACTATAATCAACGCAGCAGTGTATAACAATTTTTTGCGTTTGCGATTTTGTCCTGTTGATCTTCTCTTTAACAATTATTGGACGTTTCGTACGATCTTAGCAAGCGTACGATATTTATAAACGGGGGGGTATACACGTATCTCCCACAGCTTTCGATGAACGAAGAAGCAGAGACTTCAATCGTTAATATTCATAAAAAATATTTCGCGCGCTTCTTTGTCCGTGTATATCTAGACGGCCTCAGCGAGAGAGAAGCAAGTCATTTGATTAAATTGAATTTATACCGGGCTAGACGCGCACCCTGATTTATCGACGTTATTTTATGCCGCGTCACTTACGTTGTATAGGAGACCGTCATTCCGGACAGCCTCGATGATCAAATCAACGAACGTACATAAAGAACACACGCTGCCTCGAGAGTGCAGCAACGACTCCGAAACCTGCCTTGTGTTTTTGTCGCAGCCTGCTGCTGCTGCTGCTGCTGCTGCTGCTGCTGCTGCTGCTGAAACACTGATTCCTCGACGAACCGAAAAGTGAACGAATTAGAAGAACACGAGTATTAACGAGTAAATGAATTTCTTGGGGGATCTCAGGGAGACGCGCGCCGCTCTCATGCTCGGCATGCGCAGCCTGCCTTCCCCTCGAATCACTTTTCGGCAAAAAAAGATCGATCAATTCCAAATTGATGGTCCGGTTACGTTAATTAGTAAGTGGACGTCCGCCACGGCGAGAGAAAAAAAGACGCGGCCTCGGACTCCGCGTCTTATTGGCCTGGACTTCTCGGCAAGTTGCCGGTTTTATATTCGGTTGGGGAGAGGGGGAGGGGGAAGACCGAGGATCCGACGATAATAGATGTAGTTACGATGCTTTGAAGTTTTTACATCGCCTCGCAATCGAACGCTTAAGCGAACGCCTCGTGTTTAACCAGAGTTCGTTCGTTCCTCCTCGGTTTACGACAGGTATACAGAGTCTCCTGTTTATTATACCTGTTTATACACTAACATCGAAAATCACTCGAGGCGTGTCTCTTTATTACACCGATCTTGCGCGAGTCTCACCTTGTACGAGTGTGTTTGAACAGTTGCGAATTATTACAAGTACACAAACATAATCGTTCTCGTGGCGCCAATTTTGCACGAAGAAATAGCGTGTATAGTATACAGTGGAAAGCATAATTGAACCAACAGCGATGAGAAATTGTTGCAACTTCGTAACGAAACGTTGTATAACGATTCACTTTGATTCTTATTCCAAAGTGTAAAATACTGAAACATTTTGGCAATCTTGAGTTTGTTTTTTTTTTCTTTTTTTTTTTTTGCTTCAAAGACAATCTTATGTCATGTGTAAACGTACTTTTTGCTCGGAAATTAATAAAAATTCGAACGCATGTAAAAAGGTAAAAAAGAATTTTTTCACAATTAAACTAAATCCATCGGATTATTGTCTTGAAAATTGAAATCCTTTCGTTATTTTATTGAGCTTTGAATATTGGAGATAAACGACGAAAATTCAAGAAATCCTAACATTTCGTCGTTCTCTAATACTCGATATTTAGCAAACTGGTGAGAAAAAAGAAATCGTACGGCAGAGCAAGCAAAGAAGAGACTTTAACCTACGATAGATTTAGATTAAAAAAAAATTTTCTAAAGTGTTTCTATAAGCGTTTGAATTTTTCCCAATTCTTTCAAACACGAGTATTTTTGCATCGATTGCATGGTATTAAAATATCATTTTATCAAAGCAGAGACTTTACATTTTGAAATGAGTTCTGGTGATCAAATGGACTGTCACATGATTATAAATATAAATAACAAATTTTTCATCGTTACTGGTTTAATTACACTTTTCACGTAGTTAATAGAGCTTGAATAACACAGGTATCTATACTTTCTTTTCAGCGATTATGACAAAAAATGAAAAGTGTAAGGTCTACGATATTCTAAAAATATTACGAAAACATCCAACTTTCGATCCAAATATTCACGCGCGATAAACATACAGGTACATTATTAGATACTCCGGTGAGCAAACAGAGTAAAAGATAACGTTGTGCGTTAAGTTTTCTAACGTTCGTAAAAACAACTTGTTGATCATGGTAATATGCACGAACGTACATGTACCGATCTGGTAGTAGTGATTCCAGTCTACGCTTCGGATTAGTTATTTTCTACTATGCTTGTATTGTAATTTAATAATACTAGTCTCTGTACAATGTTGCAGTCAGGTAGCATAATTGGTTGTTGAAAGTAAATCGAGATTGAATATTGCGTGAGCCAGGCTATTCGGCATTTTGATCGACACGCCACTCCTCTAATGTGTTACAGATAGGAAATTAACTTCATTATTTATATCCTTTACATTAATTTATCAGTGACGGGAATCAACGTCCTCGGAGCCCATGGGAAGATAATAAAAACTGTCTGAAGGTCTTGAACCTTTTGCATTTTCCACTGAGCAACTTCATGCAAAAAGTATGTCGGCAAAGCGTGAAAAAAAGATTGATTAAGTTATAGGAAAAATATTCCTGAGCGTTTCACTTTAGATTCTCACATATGTTCTAATTAGCAATAAATTAGGATACGACTCGCGGTGATTTCTAAATAATTCACGAAATCCACGTACGTACGTTGATTTCCGAGGAACGGTGTAGATAAGAGAAATGTTTTCCTTGTTCTTGAGGTTATTATCTTAGCACCGAGAAGATAACGTATTCCATCGGTTGCTGATAAAATCGCAAGTCCAGTTTCATAATTATTTTCAGTCTTCCGTAGTTGAAGAATCCTTGTAGAAAAACACTGTAAACATTAAACTTTATTCATTTATTCTAATAATATTCATTCTACTTGAAAATGAAACTAATATACTAAAAAGATATATTTTTGCTCTTTCATATACAGCGATCATTATCAACGATAATGAAAAATTGTCGATCGTATAACGATCCACTTCATCTCGAAATAGAGGTGTGAAACTTCTGGAAAAGTGAGGGCTATTTTTCTCTGAGATCGTGCAAATTCAAACGTGCGTGAAAACATTGAAAAATTTTTCTCGCAAGTTTTTTTTCTTTCCATCATTACTTTCAAAATTGAAGTTTTCCCTTTGCAGCGACTTGTTGAAAAACTTGTGCGATTTTTTTTTTCACCATTTTATCGAACATTAAATATTAGAATTAAACGAAACAAAAATTATTAAAATCCAAACGTCCTATCCAACCCTAACGTTCCAAGTTCAATAATATCATTTGCAAGTTTAAACAAACAAGCAACTTTGACGTTTTCCACTTTCCAGAACTTTTTAATTGAGTTTCGTCGCGATCGCAGCAGCAGCAGCAAACCGAAATGTACGAGCAAACGAAATTCTACTTTGAAATTAAACTCCCCGTGAATCGTTTACCACTACTCCAACTGACGACACGTATCCAAACCTGTTTCCCTCTTCGAGTTTCGCTGTTGGAAAAGCTGAGACGCTCGTCGCACACGTTGCTTACGGGTCCAATAAAACCATAAACGAAGCCACGCCGCTGTGAAATAAGACAAAGGCCCGGATGCTACGTGCTCGGTGAACCGTTATTCCCCGAGTGGCTGGCTGGGCGCATCGTGCCCGGATACAGATAGAAGGAATTTCGAGGCGAGAGCAACTTAGTTAGCGACACTTCCCCCCCGCCCCCGCCCCCGGTCCCCTCCTCCCCCACGTACGTCCTGGTGTCGCCGGACAGGTGTGGAGCGTGTGTGCACGCGCGTTCTACACGCGACCGCGTGAAACAGACGTGTAAACACGCGCGTGAATCCGCCGTTCGCAGCGGGGCGCAGAATCCTCCTCCTCGTCCTCGTGGCCTTCATCTACTTTCTTGCCTACTCTCTTTCAGCTTTGAAACGGAATCGTCTTATTTTGGCGAACCTGTCTTGTTTCGCCAAGTTGCTCAACTTGCCATTTATTTGACAAACTAATTTTCTTCTGAAAAGATGTTCCACGTCTTCCACGCCGATTGTCATTTATTTATTTTCAGTTTATTTTCTTACGTCGGACGAAAGTTTGAAACGTTCAAACGTTCTAGCGTAGTCGCGATAGATAAATTCATGTTTGCTCGTGATCTATAAGAATTGTATAAATCACTTCCAATTAATTAAGGATAACTAAGGAAGCTTCAGAAAAATCGTATCGTGAAATATGAAAATAGGAAAAATACCGGTCATTATTTTTATTTCGCTGTTGCACGTTTTGTCGGTTTTGATAATAACTTTGCCAAGTTATGACAGTACCTATCGGGAATCTATCGAAATGGTTTTCAAAAAATGTTGAAAATTTCAATCGCAATCGAAAATCGGTAAATAAAGGTAAATATACCGGTATTTTTATATATTGCAAACATATGTATATATATATATATAGGTATTTCGGTATTTTTGTGAGGATTATGAACTCGTAATCGAAAATATATACGGTATAGTGCCGTATTATGCAGTTCTTGATCGACTGTAATTTTTTACAGTGCACGTATTCGTTCGTTCCTCAAATATTTCAAACCCAGAGAAATGCATTGCATTCGATGATAAAATTAAACATATACGGTATAATTTAGAATTTTAGTCAGTCGAGAGTGGTCGTCTCAGGTTTTCTAGAGACTCGGAGAAACACGTGTAAGCGTTTTTTTGGGAAAAAAACGTGAGTGACGGCATGTGTATCCGAGAAAAAGGTCAATTTAGAATGCTTGGTGTAAAGAGAAGTTGGGGATGGAAAATGGGGGTAGAAAACGGCGATCCTGCGCGACAGTTGATACGTTGTAACGTTTAAACTGACGAGTAAATTTCGTTGCAAGCCGTAACGCAGTGTCGAGAAATTCGATGACGCGTCATTACAAACTCCGATCCCCGAATCTCGACACGTGTCGGGTACGTGATCGTTCTCGAATGAGAAACGAAGCACCCACCGCGTACAACGTTCCGCTAATAAACATTGAAAATTAATACACCTTTCGAGGAATATCGTTACCTAAATTCCGGGAGAGATTACCATAATAAACGTTGCTGGTGGAACAACATCTAGACGCACGTACAGGCTGTCGATGGTATCGTTCGACGGTTCAGGTATCAGCCAGACTTCCTGCCGACGGAGAGCACCAAGCGAAACGACGGTCTGCTCGAAATATCGCGGCCTCTATGGCTGCTCGGTATCTCACCTTCGTTTCGAGCAACGAACGCACTCGTGTGTGCGTGTCCTCGCTTCCTCCGTCTCCGCCCCCGCGGACGACGCCATCCTTCGAATTACGTGCCCCGTACGCGTCGGGACACCTGTGCGCACCCGCACGCCCTTAAGCCTCATCCTCCGTCTCGGTGGCGAAGTTAAATTATTTTAAGATCGATCTCGATCGGTCGTGCGTTTGTCTGGCCTGAAATCTTTGTCAAAGTAGATCTTTCGAGATCAAGTAATACTGGTGGGTCGTATATCACATCTCGTCGTTCCGTTAAAAGTAATATAGTTGTGTCTGTTAGGACAACCGGAGCGTGTTAAATTTTGTTCGTCGAAAGTGCCTCTATTCACATCGACGCGGCACGTACATTTATCGGCTAATCGTCCGGACCAATTCGTCACAGCGATAAACTCCTCGCGATGCTAGACGAAAGAGACGAAACGACTAACGAGCTATAAAGCGCGAGAGAAGCTTGATCGTTGAATCTCATCGAGGACCACCGCTGTCCGAGAAAGGGACAGAGAGAAGAGAGAGAGAGAGAGAGAGAGAGAGTCGTCCCCGCAGCGGAGAAATTTCCAGTCGCGAGCAACAGCCCCGTAATCTGTTGGTCGGCGAAGATCGGGTGAAAACTGGCGTGGCTGGAGTGGACGACAGTGTCTTTCGTCTCACCCTGGTCGGGCCACAGGGGACATAATCCCCGAAAGTTGCACAGGCTGCAGCCACGGGATCGCGCCGTTCACGAACATGTGTCTGACATTTTTAATCGTCGGATTAAAATAACTGATGCCAAGGTGTAGCCCTGGAATCCATTATCCGGCGGATGAGCGAACGGCCACCCAAAGTGTCGCGTGTCCCCCCGAGACCTGCCAACCAAAGTGGACCCGGGGCTCTAAGCCCCCGTGTGTGTCTCTTTTTGATTTTGTTCCGAGGGGTGAGAGGGAGGGGTTGGGGGGGGGGGAGGATAACGCGACCAGAGATACACCACCTCCCTCTCTCGCCGTGTGTTTCTCGGAAACAAAAGAATCGAGAGAGAATCGTTGCAGAGGTAAGCTGCTTCCTGGAATATTAAGTGGTATAATCGATGATATACAGCCTCCAGCTACGATAGCCAGAATAAAGCTTCCCTTGCGCTCGCTAGTTTCTTTTTTCCCTTCCCTTTCTATTTGTTTCGGCGATGCCGAGATTTGGCACCTGAGGTGTCGCGGTTAATCTCTTGCGGTGGTAAAAATTACGGAACGGAAATACCGCGACTGTGTTTTCGAGGGGAGCTGCCAAAAGTAACGCGGAAAATTGGGTTTAAAGACCGAATTGCAATTTCGATGCAAATTACACTTTGCATCGAATCCGTTAATTAAGTGATTAATAATCGCGAAAATTCCGGAGATTGATTTCAAAGTTGGACGCGGTGCACGGTAACTGTTACGTTATTACGCTAGACAGGAAAGAATGTTAGCAGTAGCACTGTTTCTTTTTGACGCGTGTGTCAGGTCGGAAACGAGAAACTCGCCCACGGCAACACCACGGCATCGAGAGATTTCTTTACCGCGGAGATAATAATGATCGGACCCTCGGCCGAGTTAAAAGTTGCCCGGGGCCTCGGTTTACTGGGCAAATTACTCGGCATCCTGCACCCCCACCTGTGTAACAGTCGTAAGACTATTTTAAATAACCACCGGCTGCCTTGTTGGAGCACACGATCCCTTGCCTAAAACTCATGTAAAACGCGAAGCTTCTTCTTTTATCCCTGAATAATTTCTCCTCCCCCTAAATGAGTCATTCCTGCGGCCATATTTATTATCGCGTGTATGCGACCGTAAATCTGACGGTAGCTGTGCGGTATTTATTCGTAATATCGTCATCAACGAAATCGTTCATCATTGATAACATCGAGAATCCTTGTTCGTAATTGTGCCGCCGTCCGTTTTACACGCCGAGAATTACCGTACATCCCGCAACATTGATAAGGAACGTCGTTGTTTCGTGTAAGAAGCGTTTTGAAAAATAGCATTGAGCAAGGAACGAGGAGAGATGGCGAGAATCTACACGTTCTCTGAAAAGAAGATTATTATCCGGTGAGGTGAACACGTTTGACCGATGTTCTCGATCTTTCTCGAGCCATTAGCAACTAAACGTTGATCTTTTAACCATGGTGGCCATGGTCACGGGTTCGTAATTACGCCGGTGAGACGCGGTTGGCACCTTGGGAATCGTGGCTGGTGCATTCATTACGCTACCGAGGCATCCCGTCACGCGAGAGCATTCGTCATTGATAGATGCGTACATAGAACCGCTGTCGTGCGCTCGCTTTTGCGAAGAGTCGACGACGAGGCCGAAGCAAAGAAGAGAAGAGGCCGGAGGGAAGAGAAGAGAGGGTGAGACACACAGGGTCGTACTTCCGGAGGGCGGTACCTGAACGAGCCACCTCGCCGAGGCAGCCCGCACGGCCAATTGACCGTGTGTGTACGTGCGTGGCCTACCTTCGTGCACGAGTGTTCCAGGTAAACCCTACCGTCGGCAGCCATGTTCCTTGCACTTCTGTCGCACTTTCTGCTATTCGCACGGCCAAACACCGCCGGTCGTCGCTGCCGCCGTGTGTTTGGCCGTCCGAAGGAGGACCAGGACCTTCCGTCCGGAAGGTCGAACGAAGATTCTCAAGTTGACTCGTTGATCTTTTTACTCTCTTGCAAACAGTCTCGGACGGATCTTTCCAGCAACTGGCGTTTATCGATTGGAATTTCCTTGTGCCTCCTCTCGATCGAGCACTCTCGTTGAACATCGAATCGGAGCTTGTGTCATTATCTGCCGCTCTCTCACTCAAGTGTCACTTTGATCTTTTCGTGGACACTTTATGGACCGGAGTTGTCGATGTTCTCCGTCGTTTTTTCGTTCGAATCGAGAAGAACTGCGACGTACATATAGAGACGTGCGTATAGATGTGATATTACGAGGAACGAAGCGTTAAAATAAATATTCCTGCGGTAACCGGCAGGTCGACTTGAACTCGCCGGCGACATGTTGGAACTTTCGCCACGTGGAAATAAGTACAAATAGAGAGCAAAGGTAAACGGCGGCTAGTGTCGACGAATGCCTATTTTGCAAGCTGGTAGCCGTGTTCTTCCTTCCAAGAAACCACTTGGGTGTTTACCATGAGCACACTTTTGCTCTGTAGGGTACTCGGAGGCATGGTTCACTTGCCAAAGAGAAGAAACGGATCCGCACCAAAGGCGGCGTGCCGACCCGTGAGTGCGAGTTGGAAATTAGCCCGGGAAATTCAGCCAGCAGTCGCCTCGCCTTACACTTTCCTCCTGCTGATGTATCAAAAAGACTTTATTTGTTCGTCAAACTCGTCGAAGCGTGCAAGAACTGGAGTCGATCTGACAGAAACTGAGTCGTTTTTATTAATTTTTAAGGACGTACGACTTTTGAACGCCTGCAAAATAAGCAGAATTAAAGAATCTTTTCGGAGATAAAATTTCGTGTATTTTATATACGTTGTTGGCATCGCGATTGCTAGAAACTATTTGCGATATCGGATATATCTCCGTGTGGTTTCATTCGAAGCGAAATTAATCTACTAAGACTAATCGTCGAAGTCGAGTCAGAAGTCATGGATTGTTTAAAAAATCACACAGCTATCCGAACTCTTGAATTTTCAATTCTTTCGTTAATAAAAGAAGAACAAGATAAAATGCACGAATCAAAATTTCGCTTCAATCATCAACTACTGGATAATGACGATGTTACCAGAAATTTTTATCCAAATTGATTCGGATAGTCATTCGGATATCCGAATCTACCGATTTTGAAAATTTCAACAAGAAATTCCAACAATGACTTTTATTTATTTTAATTTATTTATGTATAACAAGATCTTTACGACTGCCGCTTGCTTTGCTTGAATCTAAAACAACTGAGAGTACTACATATTTTCTTTGCTATTTTACTTTCCTCTTTCTTCATCTGTAATCAACATCGCCGCTGTTGCACTCGTTTTTAAAAATACGTCCGCCGCTACTATAGGTTATTCTAGAGAATCGTAATAATAGAACGCGCAATTTAAAAATAGAATCCATTTTCCAATTCAATCGATTTTATCAAAGATACTTGATCGCATCTCGATGTTTCTCGACTTGAACGATGACTCGACCAATCCCACAAGGATCGCAGACGCGCGATTGAAAATGAAACGAACGTTGGAGAAGATGAACGATTCCATTGTCGGCGATGTAATAACAATCAGCGGCGATTATCTCTGTACGCGGGGAACGCGCTAACGGATAAAGTGCTAACAGTATTTCACAATCCATAAGTTGTCGGGTAATTATTATCGCGTTCGATTACGAAGCCGCGATACCGCGTAATTGCGAAAACGCGAGCGTAACTGGCTGACGGCACGCTTTCCCGGTTACGCTGGGGAAAAATTGCTGCCGCGCCGGTGCGGTTGCATCGCTCTTTGGCGTTCTAAAGTATCGTTTTAAAATAAACCGTAGAGTCGTGCTCTGTATTCCCATAAATACGGTTCCATCGCGAGTCGGGGACGTCGCGTCGTCTGGCGAATTCGGCAAACACCGAGGCAGCGGCGGCGGCGGCGGCGGGCGGTCGGTTGGTCGGTCGGTCGGCTCGCGTCGCGCTTTTCGCCGGTTAATCAAAATTAAAATTCAGTTGGAAACGCGAGTGCGAGCGAGCGCGGCCACCACCGCTATTGCGGGACGGTGGTCGCGGAGCCACCGCTCTGCGGCCGGGCGTATCCAATTAAAAAAATGAAGTGCTTTTTCATATTCATCTCCGCCGTTCCGTCTCTCTTCGCTCCACCCATTTGTTCGTAAATAATAATTAAAAATACTCTTCTACGGCGGGAGCTCCGTATTCCATCGCTAATATTAGTCTAAAGAGAGCGAAGAGAAAGGAAGAAAGGAAGAAAGGAAGAAAGAAAAAGAGAGAGAAAGCAACCGGTGCTCGAATATCCACATTTCCATCGCTTTTCCATTCCTCTAGCCCCGCGTTCACCAGACCTACCTCTCCTCTCGTCATTCTCCTCTTTTGCATTCGGGACAGCTCTCGCGCTCGCGACGAATTTGCAAGCTTTTAATATAAACGCGACGCGTATACCGTCGAATCCGAATGTTGTTGCCTGTCGCTGCTTTCCCTTTCTCTCTCTCTCTCTCTCTCTCTATATATATATATATATATATATATATATATATCTCCTTCTACGTCCGTTTACCCGCCAGTTTATCCCAGTCGAGGGGGGGGGCTTTCTCGTCAGAGTCCCTTTTATGAATAAATCCGGCGCGAGTCGTTTTCACCTGGAATCGCCGCGGTAACGCGATACCCTCCGTCTCTCCGCGCGACTGGATGATATCTTTCGAGCTCGCAGCTCGCGAGAACGACGCCCGATGTCATACAGGTAACCCCGGACTTTCCCTCCACTTTTACCCGGTATTTAATATTAAACGCGCTCTCGATGCCCCGAGAACGGCGAAGAGGGGAGGAGGTAGGTTGTTAGGTTCGCTCGCGTTCTTCGTCCGCTTGCGTCCTCCAGGAGAGGAGACAAGCTGACGCGCGTCTCTCGTCCGCTGGAACGTTCGATCCCTCTCTCGCGCGCTTTCGCATTCCGCGCGTCCGTCAGCGCGTAATTGAACGAACGCGTTTCGTTCGAACGGGACAGAGATATAACACTTTAATACCCGATCCGCAAACACATATTCGTTCTGACGTGTTTGGTAGCGTTTCGATGTTATCGCGGCGATGTGGCAATATAACCGTTGTCAATGCCGGCGACTAAAACTGGTTAAAATGTAGTTTGTTCGCTTCGAGACTTTTCCGTGTAGCCAATGTCCCCTTTCTTTTTTTTCTTTTTTGCTATTGTTGTTGCGGTCGTTGTTGTTCTACAACACGGCGCTTATAAGTCATAAGTCTTCCTGCCGGGAGAGTAACGAATTTATCCTCTCTAATCGAGAAATATAACACGATCGTTTCGTGTAATGTAATTTGAAATGCAAGGATAAGACTGATGTGAAATGCACACGCTCTCGTAACTAGGCTGCAGATTTTTATGCGAATTCGTATCTCTGAAACTACAATTATAATAGAAAGTTGCTTTATCTTTACGAGATGTTGTACTTCCGATAGTTTTTATATCTTTTCATGTTGCGATCGTTGCACGTAATTCTGCTGTGTAAATATGCATAAAAATCCGCATAAAAGTTTACTCGTAGCAATACACGCGTGATTCTGCTGTGTTAATCGAAGCAGAGAATTGAAAAGATGCTTTGACAAATGACTTTAGAAAAGAGACTTTTAATATTTCAATGATCAAAAAGTAATTGCTTTTTTCATGAGAAACGAAAACTTTTTACTAATATACAATCACTTCGATTACTTTTTGCTATCTTTCAGGCAATTTTATGGTTTCGCGTTCAAAACAATTCTTATCTTTTTCGACAAAAGAAATTTAGCAAATTAATTTTGACACTGGCGTAATTCATCAGACAATTTTTCATGAGCCTTGCACAGCGTTTCTTGCCTTTTCGGAGGTAGTACAGCAAAATATAACGGAAATGTTTCTTTCCGATCTTCCATTTCGAAATCAATAATTGTTAAAACAAGTCTGAACAATCAGGTGTCAGATTTACGCAACAGATTACACAATCTGTGGTTTAAAATGAAGTTAGTTACACTTTAAGATACGTGTCCGTCTATTTCTATTAGAAAAAAGCGCAGTTACTTTTTGGTTTTTAACCCAATTATTTTTGTGTATTATTCGACATTGATGACTTGATTCAAACGAGAATTGGAAATACGCCCTTTCGATTTAACGCAGTTTAACATTGCAACTGTAGTCACTGCCACATCGTTACAAAAAAAAAAAAAATTGTTTCGTTAGACACAACTTTCCAACTCGACAACATTCCAAACTCGATTCTCGTTCCTTCTCGCGGTACAAAAATAATTCCAAGGATCTTTTTTTTCATCTCGATATTTCATAGCGCGTGTCGTGTGCACTTGGAATGCAGCTTCGTATTAACACCCCGCAATTTGTCAATGCTTCTCTTTTTTTTTCTTCTGGCCGTACGCGAGAAATACGCTCTTCAAGGGAGCTCGACAAAGGGAGGACGAAGAGGGGGGGAGGGGGGGGCTTGAAGATTGATTATTTCGGGACATGTGTACGCGGCTTCGACGAACCGGAAACGCGAGCATATTTTGCCCACGGGCCGTCCTAATGAACGGAACGAAACGGCGAACGAAACGAGCAATGGGGCCGCGTGTACGCGGATTCGATGGCTCTTAAACTGGATGGGCGGATTCGATGGCCACGTGCCGAAAGAAAACTCGACACAATGGGTGCAACATCGTGCCCACCGTTGACCCACGTGGCCAGTCACTTTTCGGTTTCTCTTCCTCCGCCGTTGTCGTGATTGATGCGCGGGGGGGGGGAGGGGGGATTTAAATTCGCGTCGGAGAGAGGCGAACCTTCCAGTGTAGAACCCCAGTTTTAGAACTGTTTAGCTTCGACCATTGGGTAATCCCGCAGAATCGTCGAAGCGTACGTTGAAACAACAGGGTCTTTTGACAATATAATTTCAAAGAATATATTTCAACGTAGCGTTAACTATTCGCTCAGTCTTCTGCAGAAAGCAACCTGCACTCGAAGAGATTTTTCTGGGGATTCTGTCAGGTTTGAAAAAAAAGGAAAAAGAGAAGAAAAGAAAAAATGGAAACTAGCAGCTAGACTAGAATCGACGGTATAGGAGGCAGTTGGGTCGGAAAAGGGTCAGAACAATCGTCTGTTTCTCGCTATTCGGGCGAAGACTCTGGCTAGAATCCGGGTAAAGTCTAGGGTCGAGGGTTTAGTGCGCGCCTCCTCTCGTTGGCACACGACATCTTTGCTCCGACTGCTCGTAAGCACCCTAAACAAAGGGATATTGAGAGACTCCCGAGAGAGATAGGACTAAGAGGAGGATAAGACCGGGCCGAAGAGGTGGCGTCGCGACGCGGGCGAGGAAAAGGGTAGGGAAGACGAGCTACCACCTTAGGATCGGGCTGACTCCGCCACAATGGTGCGTCGTCGGGAATCCAAGGGGTTTATTAAAGCCGCGGTTGGCGATACAGCTCACGTTCCCTGCTCTTCCATCGAGGACGAGGCGCACCCCACCTCTCTCGTCCTCTTTCGTCGTCGTTCACCCTCTTCCCATCCACGCGTCTTACCTCCTTTACTCTTCGCCTTGCTCTCGGATCTCATCTTTCCCTTCCAAGCTCCACCGTGGATACGCTCTTAAAGCGAAGGGTGTCCGAAGTCGGGTCACCTACGTCCTACATCTACTCGGAGTTTAGAGGAGACCGCTTTAAGCTTGATCCTTCCGAGGCTCTTTCCGAGGAAAACCGCTTGAAACTAAATTTGAATTCACACGGCCGCGCCTCTACGCTTGTCGCCGCTGTGTAACGTAGCTCGCCCTCTTTTTTCCAAAGTACGGCGGACTTTCCTATAACGCGAGTTTGTATAACGCGAAAATATGAAAATATCGCGACTATTCTCTTATATACTGTATATTCGCGTATGAACACGGTTTAACCCGAGTATAACGCGCAAGACGAATTTGACAGATTTTGACAGATTTTTCGACTTTTCCTTTAGAAACGTTTTTGTACGAGCAACTCTGTTCGAACCTAATAAAGATGCGTTAGACACTATAGTATTAGATACTAATGGTGAATTCTGTACCTTCGATTTCATGGAAATACATCTGTTGCAAAATTGATTTTGACCTTGAATAAAATTTTTTTCTTGCGTCGTATTCTACTCATCACGAAGATAAAACTTTCAACAAGGAACGTTGCAATAGTTAGTTCTAACAGTTTCCTTGAAAACTGGCGAAAGAGGTTCTGGACGCGTGGATGTCTATATTACGGAACGTTTATATTTCGAATAAAGTTAGTTTTATTATTTGATTATTCAGACTCACACTGACAGACTACAACTGTGATAAATCAGACGTTAGTGAAACCTAATCCTGAATCATAAGTTGCTGTTAGCACGCACGCGTCCACAATGTTGAACGATTAAGAAACATTTTTGCCATTTTCCCACAGCCTAGTCGTTCATTTTCTCCTTGTAACGAAATAAATTCGGGGGCTCATGCTCATATTTCGCCAATACAGCGAATAAATCAGAGCGAGCGAGTGGCGGTGTCGCCCGAAGCTTTTATCGACGACGTTACCCGAGGACATTACGCGAGCAGAGTGACGTACGCGTGTAAGAAGGCGACGCTGGGTAATCGGCACCCTAGAAACACGTGTCTCGCGTCTCCCCAGACCCGGACCAGCAGCCAGAAGCACAGCCCGTTGAAGGAGATCTCCTTCGTCGATGAACGCTTCCTTTTCCGTCGCTGTGCCAGTCACCCCGGCGACATGAAACGAGCATTAGGCGCGACTGCATCCTCACGCCCCGCAGCTACTTCCACGGAGCCGAGGATCCGGAGAGCCTAAGATCTTTCCCATCGGCGAAGCACGCGTTATGACGGTACTGACGGTACACGAACGATTCCGGCCGCCTCGACATTTGTCCTTTGCTTGTACGAACCGGACGATTCGAGAGGGTAGGGTACGGCCGGTTGGCTTTTAACAGCGGAACTGCCAAAGTGGTCGGAACGACCAGTTTATAATTTTTGTTAGAAATTTCGTGAGATACGGAATACAGTGGGTTTTCAGAAATTTCAACGGACTTTTCGCACGTAACGTATAAATAAAAGCTTGTACACGTTATTGTCGCCACGAAGCTTCTCTATTTTTTTCACTTTAATGTCTCTAATGGAAATTTCATGCTTCGGTCGCCGGTAGTGCCAGCGTTAAGACGGATTCATTCAGAGTCATCGTTTTCTTTTCCACATTTTTTTTTTTTTTTTTACGTTAGTAATAGATGGAGTGTTTTGTAAATTAAAAGTCATGAATCGAGATCCCAGCGTATACCATAGGTGTACGTAGATTCTTCGATTCGGAATACTCACGCCACGGTGAAAGATCGACGAATGAAAAGATATTTAAGGAAAAGAAAAAAAAAAAAAGAAAAAAAAAAATGGCAATGGTAACTGAGCGAGCGGTGAACATTTGAACAAAGCAAAAGTTCGATGTTCGCTTTGCATCCTCGAGATCTTTGCTTCAAAAATCCATCGCAATCACTTCAAATCCTGGACCGGCAGCGAAAGGAGCTAACCTGGGTGTACTTCTCTCCGATCCGAAGAGGACATCCGTGCCATTCTTACCAGACGAGTGCTTCTTCAGGTTCGTAAGATCGAGTGGTCGGTTCCTTTGAGAAATAAGAACGCGCCCGACCTCCCGGGATCCTCGTTCTCGAGGATCGTGTCTTTATTAAAGGATTCCGAACGGCCTGCTTCGTCGTTCACGGTTCTCCCAACTTCGGCCTCGGCCAGTTACCGCGCGGCTGCAACAGCAACTAGCCCGGTTGTTTCAACGTTTTATCGACGCTTCATTGGTTCAGCTTCGGCATAATTAACGTTATTCGTCGTCGGGGCTGTTGAAGCGAGTGCCACGAACGTTGGCACTTTACGCTGCTCGTCCTGGCCAACTACTCAAGGATGAAACTTTCTCCGGGGAAAAAGTTTATCCCGCGAATGGCACGAGCCATGCTCGAAACGAGCTCCTGGCTACTCGGGTATCTCTTGCGCGATTTTGCAAACTGATTTTCACTCGTGAGCTTTGTCGCGTCGAATAAATTATCATTCACAGCGAAGAGCATGGCAGAAGCATCAATGACAATGGTGATTGAAATCTTCTCTCTTCGCAACGACTCCTTCAAGCTATATTTTTCTTCGCCATTTCATTGAATGGATAATTGGATAATTGGAACACTAGAGCTAAATGTTTGAACTTTTTGAATATTCAGCGTTGAATGAAATGATGAGAGAAAAAATCGATTTAAAACAAGATTTAAGGGGTCGTTGTAAAGGGGAAACTCAATTTTTAAAATAGTTAAAGCTTTCGAATTTTTCTTTCTCAATTTCGCAAATTATTTATTGGATATCTAGCCTGAAAAATATTTCAAACTTTCACTTAACACGGAACTTTCACAGAATTATTTTTACTTAACAGAATATCATTACTATTAAACTCTTACTATCGATCTCTCTAAATTGTGATCAATCTCCCGTCGCGACTTCATGTCGCAATTTGTCCAACGAAATTCGCGTCGGAATTATCACAGCGTCATCAGCACGAAAATTAGAAAATTCAGCCTCTCTCTCATCCCGACTACAATGACCGACATTACAAGGAATTTATTCCGCTCGTCAGAGATCCACCTCGCGCGAGAAAGCTACGGATCGCAATTGAGCAGGCTGGAAGTAATTGCGGAAGCGAGCCGTTTGAATATCGTTACTGCGATTTATATTAAGCCGGCGGAGTCCATTGTGTTTCCCGCCGCGAGGCTGTCTCGCTCGGTTTCATTCCACTCTCGCGATCTTTGTTCTCCTCACTGGGCTGAAATTAGACGAGCACGCGTATATATACGTCGACGATCGCGTGGCGGGGAAACAATAAAACCAAAGGGAAACTGTCTTTGTTCGAACGTTTAAATTCGATTCTTTAACAGTCGTTATTGCTTCTTCAGTTTCTACGACGAACTCTTCCTTTTCAGCTAGGACATTTCGTTTCTTCGAAGATCTTTGACTTATCCTTCGACACTTTGTTGGTTTTGTAAGATTTTCGTTTCAAAAATTTTCCATCGCTCAAATGTCTACGCACTGAGCGTAGACGAGCGACGCAAGCCACGATTTTCAGTTCAGATCGTATAGGAACAGGCTGTAAAACTGTTCCTAATACACGCTGTGTATCCCCGCCTCGTTTCCTCGAGGTTCGCCGGAAGTTGCATTAGCGTCTCGTGGCTGAAACCAGCAGGGTGGGGAAACGGTGGTGCCATGCTTCCTGGACAAAGTAACCGCGCTATTGTCGCAACAAGCCACCCCCTTTCGCCCTCGTCTCTCCTTTTCACCCCGATCCAGGCTATGCGCCCATTGTACCCACATCGTGTTAACTTATTTGCCACGATATATACGATGCGACCCCGACTAGAAACGCGTTCCTTCGTTAGAATCGGTTACGTGCCACGAACGATCCTGAGTGACGATCTCCGAAAAAGTTTCTCGTTTCAACGAGGACGCTTTTGGTTTCTTTTGAGTGATAAAATTATTTATGTCGATAGTGTAAGATTTGAAGGTTGGACAGTCGAGGCCAAGATACGTAGGGGAAAGTAACGTCTAATGTATTTAACTCCGTAGCAAAAAATCGGATGGTAAAAAAAATTCGCACAAGACTAAATCTCCTAGTCGGGCTTTGTACAGTAAGAGAATGACCAAATTTTTTTTGGAAAAAATTGTTTGGCTCAAGGGAAAGTAAAATTGTACAGGTGTGCAAAAATCCGGTTTTGTTAGGGGTATAAAATTTTTATTTTCATTAATTAAAAAATAGTAAAAAAATAATTATGTTTAACAATTTTGACAAATATAAAGGCATTCTATTTGATTTGTCTTATAGGAAATTATGTTAGTTACCAGTTTAGGAACTTTATATCTTAATTAAGAGAGCAAAAGTCGCAGATAAAATATTCGTCGCCCCCTTCAACACATGTGCCCATCCGGAACACATAATGCATTGAATCCATTGTTCTTTGGATTTGGAATGGGTCAAAATATTTTGCAAGAACTGTAGAATATAGAATAATGGAAATATTATTTTCCTGAATGTGAAAACACTAAAAAACAGTCACCTAAGTCACAAAACATTCAAACTTTTAATTCTATCTATACAGAACACTATGTTGATTGTTTCCAAAACTTGTAAAATAAAGTCCATCCAAATATCACGCCACAGTTGGATTACATATCGAACGTTTTCTATTTTAGAAAAACAATGGTGTGATCCTACTTAGTACATACTTAGTACATTTAACATATATTTCAGATTTAAGATTGAGGTTAAATTTAAGATTTTTATTAAATTAATCTAGATTGATTCTACTCGATCCTACGCGACTTCACTCTTCTCAGAGATCAGATACTATCTATTCTGCTCTTCTCCACTCAACGGCTAAATCAACACTGTTCACGCTTTTCCTCGACATACATCCATCCTCAGATCTCAATCGAGGCGATTTCGAGATCGATCGAAGCAAATAGCGCGTCGTTGTTTAGGTTTTCATGGTTCACGATCGAACCGATTTCCTAGTAAACTTGGGAAATTCCAGTAGATGTGTAGGAAAATGTCATAGTAAAAAGAGAACACAGCCACCGAGTGGGGATCGTGACAAACCTTCTAGCAAGACGATTGTGTTTGACCGATCGCGAGTTTCACAGAATCTACCTCCCAACAATTTTTAACACAATCGTATCTTTGATCTTTTCGCTGTTTCTGCAATAAAATCACGGAAAAACACTCAAAAGAATGAATGAATTACTTCCTCCATACGTCGTACGAACTGAACAGCGAAATGGTTAATATTATACTATCGTGCAAGCATCGTACATAACCATCTATGTGCTTGAGTCGCCTCGAGGTCATAAATTTGACCTGCATTTCTGCAATGCCAGTGGAGCCTTTTTTGGATTTTTGTATCGAAAACTGGAATAAAACGATCTCTTGTCCGATAAAACCGCGGAAGTCGGACTTAACGAAAGATTAACGTCGAAGTCTGCATTAAGAATGCAAAGGGCTTGAAACAACAGTCGCGTCGCTGCCGGAAGGCATTAAAATACGGTTCGGCACGCAGGAATCGGGGCTCGACGACTCTTCGTTGTCGACGAAGCGAGCGGCAAAAGAACAACGGTAACAACGAAATTACTCTCGCGGTATAAATTTCGATGTTAAAAGGTGCAACGCACCTGGCCGCGTCACGGTCTCGCTCGACGCGGTGGAGCTGCTGCCCGCCGGACAGAGGGATATATTTATTGCTTAATTCGCGCTTCTTTGTTTCATAAAAGTGAGAAACAGCTTTAATAACTGGCTACGATGGGAATATAATGAGGGGTTGTTGCTACAGCCACGCGAGAAAGAGCGCCATCTCATAACCCGTTTTCGTTTCACGAAAATTGCCGTGGCCAGCGGTTCTTTATCGAGAATACTTAAGCGGGCCACCTCTCCCCTTCCCCCCCCCTCCCATCCGATTATAATTCAATAGCGCCGCGTTTCTTCAATGGAATACTAATTCCGTCTAGATGGAAATCCGTTCCACAACGACGTGTGCGTTGGCCTCGAGTCTTGATTAATTATCTTCGTGCATCTGCAAGCTCGACAAGCTGAGGGAAACGCTATCTATCCGTCGATAGAACAGGATAGATAGGATAGATAGGATAGATAGCCTGTCCTCGCGAAAGGACTTTGACGATCAAAGTTTGTTAAAATTTCACGAGACTCGTCCTTGTCTTGAAAGCTTTCTCGTGAAAATGGCAACTCGCGATTATGTACACCGTTGTCGGAGAGAAAGAGGGAGGGAGGGGGGGGGGTGGGAGGTTGGCCGGACACGCGATTCGAGAGTCGTAATATATCGACGGATACTTTGCAAGACGAAACGAGTCGCGGTGACTCGTTTTCTCGTCGACGGGAAACGAGACGGCGCGGGGAAACGGTTTACGACGGGTGGCGAAGGAAGAGGGTGAGAAAGAAGAGGAAGCGGCAGCGAGGCGATTGTTCGAGGCGTGGAAGCGCGCCTTAGATGCGACAATTGAGGTTCCAGACTGTGAACCTGCAATCAATGCTTCGTCGTTCGTGGAAAGAGAGCCGCGGAGCGGAGAGGGTGGATACGGAGGGTGCAGGGGGTGCAAACGAAGGAGAAAGGACGAGAGAAAGGTGGTGGTGGTGGTGGTGGTGGTGGCGATAGTAAGAAAGAGAGGGAGAGAGGGGGGAGGGAGAGAACGCGGAGAGGGTGTGAAGAGCAGCGGCGGAAAGGGCTGGCTTTGTCTGGCTGTGAAAGCTCCCGGAGGGTGTGCGAGAGGGAGGGTTCCTGGAGGAATACGCCTCGAAGGAAGCCGGCTAGCATATCGAGCTCTCGCATCGGGCATCCTTATTTTACGAACGGAGCCTGGGGAGGATCGGCTAGCCACAAATCTGCCGATGTTCGTGAAAAAAAAAGAAAAAAGAAAAAAGAAAAAAGAAGAAAGAAGGAAGAAAGAAGAAGGAACGAGGGAGGGTGTCGAAGGCACGAAGAGTCGCGTTTCCACCCTTCTACCAACCAGTGTTTTGCTCTCGCGCTGCGAGAGATATAGCGAGCGTTGCCAATGAAAGTTATGGTAAATAACGCGACGACGACGACGACGACCACCATCACCACTACCACTACCACCGAGTGTTACTGACGACAAACAGCATTGCCGAAACTATTGCATCGGTTTCTTTTCCGTTTCTTAAACACGAAAGAATTTTTGCGTGCTCGCGAGGTATACTGGCACGTATATATATATATATATATCATTTTGGCGAAATTTCAACTTTGTTCGACTGAAACAGCGTCCATTTGCTCGATCGCCAGGCAAATAGAGGACACAAGAGAATGAAAGAAAGAAAGGAGAACTGGACGCGATCGGTAGAGACCCATTTTTTTTTGCCGTAACCTTCGTCAATAACGGCCGATAATAATCCACCGATCGTTCCTTCCGCGTTATTGCAACTCTTAGTTGCACGTGCAAGCGCATCCAGGCCAGGCGATCCACTTGATTATATGGAGCACCGCGTAATTACCGTTTCTCCTATACGCAAAAGCGAGTACAAACGATTATCCGATCGCACCCATGTCGAAAGCGTATCTCGACCGATTATACGCGGCGGCAACAATCTCGAGAAGCACCTGCCCCGCCGACTCCGTAGCTCCGACGCCACGTATTCCCACCGATACATTACGCATACGTTTCATTGCCAAAATATCACATACTTACTTACTGCGAAATGATGTACCGTTTAATACAACCTGTTCCTCGGAACTCGCCAGATAATCGATACGAAAATACTCGCATCGTCGTTATTAAACGTACAATTACATTCGTCCCGGTTTTTATTAATGTGACCGTTAAACATGACAAATTTTTACGACGTGTAATTTGTAATTTGTAATTTGTATCGCAGTATATAACACCGATGTAACGGGCATCTATCGTAAAAAAAGAAAAAAGAAAAAAGAAAAAAAGAAAGTCAAATCCCGCAGCTGTAAAGTATCGTTGATAGCGACGACGAGTTGAACGATCGTGAAACAACGGCAACGCCGTTGTGAGTTTTCTCAGCGACAAGTATGGTCTTTCCGTGCGTCGCAGACGATCTTGAAAAGGGGACGATGATCCGCACGTTGAACAATTTCGACGCAAAAGTCCCGCGTACTTTCACACAGTCATCCAGTCATCCGGACGATCGCGATCGACGGGGGGGAGTGCGATAAACGTACACGTGTCTAGCGAAGACGGAACGTGTCGAGCAGGTGGAATCGTGTCTGCGAGAGACAAAGAGAGAGAGAGAGAGAGAAGCAGCAGCAGCAATGATCACGCGGTGGGATTACCTGTGCACGGTGAGCCATTAGCCAGGCGTGTGTGCAGTGTACTCGAGCGGACTTGTAGTCGCTTCTGGGTGGGAGGAAACGCGATTGTGTGCGCGCGCGGGCCGGATAAACGCAGAAACACACCGGGGAGGATCCTCTGCCGAAAGGCTTTCCCCTCGATAGCCGATCGTCGGCGTCGCGTCGCGACGGCCAAACAGCCGCGAGTTACACGAGCCTCGAAGACGAGCTGAAACCGCCTGTATGTACGTACGTTTATGCACGTACGCGCCATATTAAGCGTAAATGAAGCGGCCTCGTATATACCAGTCGCATCAAGTGGCTTGCAGCCTAATGGAGGTAGCGCTGCCGATGTTGGCCGAGCAATTAAGCCAGTCAGCGGTCGAACAGAGAATAAATAACGGATATACAGGTGGTTGCGCCGCTGGAGACGCGAACGACCGAGGAGCAGCAGCAGCTTGTTGTTACTCTGTTACTCAGCCGGTTCGTCTGCTCCTCTAGGATGTAGCCGGTATCTCGACCAATATCGAGCAGAAATTTCCACGTGTTTCCCTGCATTTTGTCCCGTTGATAAATTTACTATCTCGAGAGAGGAACGGAGCTGTGTTGTTGAATCTCGCTCTGCTTCTTTGCTGCGCCTCTTCACCATTACACGTCGTCGAGATCGTGAAAATTTCGCTACGTTCGTTACCTCGAGTAAGCAAAAGCTTACTGTTAATAAACTCGTTTTCCTTCGGTGACTTTGCTTTCAAAGCCAGTCGCACGTTCGTTCACGTACGTACTAGAGAATTGAGGATTTAGAGCTTGCATATAATGGGATGGTCGTGTTAACGAGTGCAGCGACCTTCTGCGAGTTTCTACGTCATCTCACGACCTCGGATACATCGCTCGATCAGATACATCTTTTTCTCGATTTTCAACTCTTTGACAATTCACCTCGTTCTCACAAAACCTAAAAATTGCCCTTTACGACTGACCTCGACTGCCAACCTCGAGGTCCGTTGCTGGCGAGTCACGTCATGGAGTACGAAATACCTTACTGTCGAAATCGAAAGTAACGATAGACGGAACGTTACGTTGTTCAATGGGACGCGTTCAATTTCGCTGGCAGTGAAAGCAAACCGCCCTGACAAAGAGAAAACGGCACTGGAACCCCAACGATGTAGCGCCACGCGTCGCTAACAACTACCTATCGCTAACTTCCCATCGATCGAACTTCTTCAATTTGCAGTTCCGTTCCGGGGCGATTGAAAAAAACGCGACACACGCGCGCGATACGTCGACAGAGAGAAAGAAAAAGAGATAGCGAGAGGGGTGGGGGCGGGGGTAGGGGGTAGAGGGGGCGGCTGCTGGCAAAGGACGAGCAGACGAGGCGGAGTTGTGAGGGTTCGATTCCAGCAGACGGGGAGTATAAAAAGGGCCAGGGAGGGAAAGAGGGAGAGGGAGAGACGCGTGGGCCCGAGGCCGGCATTAATGACGGTAGGTTCACGGCACTCGTTCGCCTCGTTACCGTCGCCCTGGGGCAGCCTTGACTGTGCCTCCCTCGTCCTCTTCCATCAGCCTCTCGCCCGTCGGGCTCCTCTCCTCCATCGACTCGTTCGCGTAATGCGGCCAGGATATTATTTGTTTCCACTTGTTTGTGCGCGCACCAGAAGCTCCCGACAAACAAACAATCTGCCTTTCCAGCGCGGAGCATCGGCCACCGTCGACCGACTGGCTCGCGCTTCCCCTTTTCTCTCTCCTCTCTCCCTCTATCTTCTCTCTTTTCGCCTTTCGGTCTTTCTTCCGTGGCTCGCGAGGAGACGTCCTTTGTATCGTAAATAGATCACCGGAGAAAGAGAGAGAGAGAGAGAGAGAGAGAGAGAGGAAGAAAGAAGAAGAGAGTGGAGAGCAAGAAACAAGAGCTAAGCTCCGACGACACACACGATGACTGGATGTGTACCCGGCAATGAAGCATTCGCCAGTCAGCCAACCAGCCAGCCAGCCAACCAGCCAGTCAGCCAGCCAGCCATCCAGCCATCCAGCCAGCCAGCCAGCCAGCCAGCCAGCCAGCCAGCCAACGCCCTTTTGTGTCAATGCTACGATAATTATTTCTGTAGACCGGCCCGTAATGGCTCATTCAGACGATGTCGCCAGCTTTTTTCAATGGTAAATCGCGCCATTAAGCGGGCATAATGAACGCCATCGCCAGCAGCGCGCCGCCGATCATATTTGTCTCTCGCCACCGTCGAAAGCTCCAGTCACCACACACACCTATCCGCCTTTTCTCTCTTCCGCGTCAGTGCCAAACGAAAGAAGGGGGCTGTCGACCCCTTTCGAATGCATTTTGTTTTTCTTCTTTTCTTTCTTTTTCTACACCGGGCGACTTTGCGGGCAAACCGAACTACACGAGGTGTAGCTAAAGATCAGCTGCTAACATCAAAGAGTCTGCGACTGTTATCGACGCGTTATTTCCATGCAAAATTGGAAGGTCGAATTTTGGAAATTGCTGTTAAATTTCCTACAAAGTCATCGTCACGGATGTCCGGATGAAATCGTGAACACGACGTCGCGAAGCAATAGCGTCGTCGAATCGGTTCGTAAAATTACCGTACGCGAGGTACGTGCAGGGAGAAAAAGGGAACACCAAGATTTGAAAATAACGAATCTTTTTCGTTCGACTATATAGTTTTCATAAATAAATATTCAAGAAGATTTATTAACATTCGCTTGGAAAAATTTATAAAAAATACGATTTTTTTAAATATATCGTTTAAACAAAAGCCGATCTTATCTTCAATAATTTCCTTTTGGATGTTTGACAAAATACATTCCGCAACTTTGAGGGTAGTTTTCGTTTCCTCAACATCGACGATTGCCGATGAAAAAGAAAAAAAAAATACGGGTCAAATACTCTTTTAGAAAACTTTCATGAAAAATCGGTGTGATTCGCACTTTGTTACGTTCCCCTGCAAGTAGAAAACAGGGCAACAGGAAAAAGAAGGCAGAAGTAGAACAGCATATCGTAACCTTTATCTGCGTAATGTCCGGTAAACAACAGTAAGATCCAACCTGGCGACCAAAGGAATAATTTAACGAACACAATAGCTGAAATTGTATATCGTCGTTTCTATCGATCGATGGGGGAACCGCGATAAAACGTTCGCGTTAATTCTTTGGAATTATCCCGAGCAACGAGAGGCATTCAACAACAACAACGACACTCGAGTTTCTGTGTACCTCTTATCCTGCGCATCCCTCGTTAATTAACTCGTTTTATTTAGCACACCGCAGACCGTATCATCGACACGGAACATGGGACTTGATCTCTTTTTTTCGATTCGAAAGGAAATGGGAAACAGAAGGGAAGAAAGAGAGAGAGAGAGAGGGAGAGAGAGGGGAGAGAACGCGAAGGGGAAAAAGCAATGGTAGCCGATACACGCGATATAAACGTTGCATCGGTTGCAACGCTTGAAATTCCGCCCACTCGTTGCTCAAGGTTGCAAGTAATTAGAAATCGCGGCGAGCATCGTGATTTGTTGTTGCAATCGGGCCGAAGAGTGCCGTTGTGTGTTCCCTGTCAGGAAATCTAGCCAGTAAAGAGGCGCGTTCGTTGGAGAAAGAGAGCAAAGCCACTTTCGGAGACTCGGAGTTTTTCAACTGTGTCTTCTACGTCCGCGCCAACGTGAAACGAGATTTTCCCTATCGATGAAGATGTCGATCCGAAAAATCTAATTAACGCGCTCGCGGGCAAGGTAAACGGGCCGGACGGAAGAAGGGGGAAAGGATGGAGGGGAACGTTGAATGAAAACAGAGAAGCACGTAGAGCGAAGCAGGAGAAATAAATTTCCATCTCCTTTCGACCGTCCCGGCCGTATTAATTTACGAAATGGGTGAATCTCGAGAGTCAGCTTCGTGAAACGCGAGCTGGCTTTTACGCTAGCCGGGACGGGACGATTTTACAAGTTAATTTTATCGTACAGGTTTGACGACTAAGCCTCCAGGCCTGTGTAAACTCGAAAGGAACTTACGCGCCACGATGGAAAAAGTGCCTTTAATATCGTTCGAAGTAATCTCGAGAAATTGCCGGCTGTCTGCGTTTTACTATCTTGTTTCATTGCGTTTTAATACCTTGTCTGCCTGCCTTCTGATAACCGTCTTCCGTGCTTTTTACATACACTTTACTCCCGAGCAATCAACGTCCGTCGAAAACAAATCTAGAGCGAAACACGGCTGGGATTTTTCATGTGTCACAGCTATCAATTTACGATACGGAGAATTTCAGACGACCGACTATGCAAATTCCGAGTGAAACGTACGCAGGTTTTTGCGATAATTCATACTTCGACGAGGCAAACCGTCAAGTCCAATCCTCTCGCGGTCTCCAAACTTGCCTTTGCTTCTCCAGAATCTGGCATTAGTACCGCGGTGACACGCGCGATACCAATCACGGATCCTCGCAAGTGCTAATGCATTCGACGTTCGACGACACCGTAAGAATCGTTCGATCCCTCGAAAGGAAAAAGCCGCGAGCACTGGCAACGGCAACGGCAGAATTATAGGATTGGCGTTTTCGCGTCTCGATCCGATTAGCCGTCGTCGGAGCAAAGTCACGCCGCTTATTCGAAGCTGCCAAGGTGGCTGCGAGTAGACCGATAAGGGGACGACGACAAGACGCCGTATCGTTGGAGAACGTGACGTTCAGCCGCCAAATCTCTGGCGATATCCGGAATAATGGTGTCTCCTCGGTGTTTCTCGCTGCAGAAATCCAAATGTCTTGGCGTTCTTCCGAATACGAACTTACCGGTTACCATTACACCTGTTTCTCGATTTCCTTTTTTTTAAATTCTCTACTTTTAAATACCTTTTACGAGAATCCATAATGTCCATTTTCTTATGAGTTGTCAAACTATTGTTTAATCGCCGAATCTTTGGCGACATCCTGCGAATAATGGTGCACGTTCCTTCAAATATGAACCTACCGATCACCACCAGTTACACCAGTTACGCCAATTTTTCTCGACTCGAAATATTTTCTCATTCGAATTCAAGATCTCTCGCGTTGATTCAATTCCCCGCGAACGATCGAACATCTTATCGTCTCGATCATCTCGAACTATTCGACAAGGCGTTATGCTGATTGCTCATTGCTCCCGGAGGAAGAGGTAGGAATGCGAAACATCCGTGAAACAAGCCGGCACAATGCGTGTGTACGTTCGAAACGGGGACGCGAACTCGCTCGCGTATCACCCGCCACCGGATGATCGATGACGGAGCTGCACGGAGAATTCGAGGAGGAAATCGTATCGATCGATCAGCGGCAAGAGGAGTAGTCGAGGTTCGAATTCCTGGCTGTCATATTAAGGGAACGAGTTTTCGGCGTGGGTTCGGGGCGGTGGAGCGGCGGTTCTACGAGGAAGCGCTCGAGGATGGCTGCTGATTGGGCGGTCGGCCGTATCGAATCGCACGGTTGCTTAACGTCCGTTAATTAGTCCAATTAGAGTGACGGCGATTGCCCGCTAATTAATTCAGCTATACGTAAGAACGGGCTGATCGCGTATGTATCTGCCGGCTGATCAGCCGGCCGAATGTCAGCGGATGTCGCACGTACGGAGGCGCACGCGCGCGTCCTCCTGCCGAATGCGAAACTCGTCGCTTTGTACGTCGCGCGGAATACCCCCGGTCACCACCGCAGCAATTGTTGTTCCGCCATTGTGCGGACCGCTCGTTCCTCTGGGACATCGTTGTTCCACGCGTTCCACGTATACATATGTATATATATACATATATGTGCGGCGTATCGCCGAAACTACGCGGTATCAAATCGCGTTGACGATAAAAGCCCCAGCGGTTTCAAAACAGCGAACCTATTACGTACCTTGTAACGAACCTCGGGACTAACGTACCGAAATAAATACCGCCGCGGAGAAGCGCGGAGCTAAGCGAGCAGAAGGTTCAATAAGAATTCTCCGGGGGCAAGATCGAGGAGAGAAGAGGCGAGACAATAAAGCTTGGCGACAGGCGTTGGAGTCTGTCCCACGGTTGGACACGTTGCCGCGCAGGTGTATCGCGACGTAATTAATTTGCGTGATTCACGATACACCCTGTAGACGCGTATAATTTTATACGCGAAGATCGTACGGCCCGTACGATACCCTTTTTTAAAAGGGTGTCCCGCGTAGGCTCTTGCTCGTCGAAATGGTCGAAGGAACGGGTCACACGATACACCTGTGGCCAGAGCGAGGCCCAGACCCAGACTCAGACCCAGACCCAGACCCAGACCCAGACCCAGACCCAGACCCAGACCAGCCCGGTTCAAAACGCGACACACACGAGCCTAACGAGCTCGCCATGGTTTCCGGAAATAACGAGCTTTTACAATCGCCAGCTGCCCATTACGTTTCCACTCGGCGATTCCGGCGGACTCGGCTGGCGTGCGTGCACGCGCGCCCCGTCCCCGCGTGGACGGAAACGAAGAAAACCGGGCATTCGTTACCAGAACGCGGTTCTAATAATCAACAAATCTCGTTATCCGAGCGAGATCATCAGAAGAATTGTTTCTCATTACGCTTTATTGCCCTGTTGCGAAACGCGGCCGGGGATAGGAGATATATCCCGTACGATGCCGGCCTCGAAACCGTATCTTCCATTTCGTTACGCGATCATGCCGGATAGTTTGATAAAAACTACCGGTAATTAGCGCGCGAGCTGCGTAAAAATTTACAATAAAGCAAGACCGATACCGATCCGACGCGATACCGATACCACCCTGTACACGCCCACCGTTTCATCGACAATTTGTTTCGTTCACGAGAGATTCCGAGTGGCCGCTACCGCTCTCTCTCTCTCTCAGGATTTATGAAGTGAAAACCCAGCTCTGAGAGTCTTCTACTTTCTAATCGAGCTGAGCTGAACCAATCGATCAAATTTTAATTTGGCACACGAACGTGTCTGGCTTTTTGCACGTATAACTTTGGGACTGATCAGACGAAAGCTATATAACATTAAACGAACTCGCGGAATTCGCTTCTGAGAATCTTTGCGTCTCGTCCGTGCGGGAAATTGTGTGGGACTACGCAAGATCCTCGCCAAAATCGCCCAAGATCCCCGGAGATCAGTCGAGTCAATTTGACTCCGACGAATTTGACGAATCTGACTGCCATGAAAAATACATTGGAAAGTATCGTTTGTCCGAGTATCAAACTATCCATCACTATCGAGAAGAATACATCTCGTTTTCACGCTTCGGGGCGCGGCTCCTTGTCACTCGTGATCTACGTTATGAGTTTGTTTTGCAATTTAATACGAAACGAAATAATCTCGCGAGATTGTATCGACGAGGATATGACCAACGACTAATTAGCACTTTGTAGTAATCTCGTAAATTTATGCCAGTGGCCAAACGTTGCACATACGTGGCAGCGTTATCGCCGTAACGCAAACACGATACACGAGAACGTACTTAGATCGTGGGTCTTTCAGAGAGAGAACCGTTTCTTCTCTCTCTCTCTCTCTCTTCTTCTACTCTCGCTGTTCTAAGGTTTCGCGCCGTTTTACTTAGGTACACATATAAACCACACGGGATGCGGCGTTCGCTGTCAAGGAACTAGGGCCTGCACGCCGGCTGAACGGAAGTTATACTTATTGTTAGTCCGCGTTCGTGAACTTATATACATTGTTGTCTATCAGCGTAAATGGATGTGTGAGAATCAGACAAATACAAGGCGGCTTTAAATGATTTCCTTCGAGACCGGTGGGCATGCAACACCGGTTCGAACAATGTTTAAGGATGTTATGGAGACTAATTTTATGTTTCACTTCCGGCAGAAACGATTCTCTATAACAGCAGCTCGTTTTCCTTACCCGGTTTCTCTAATTGAGTTGATAATTGAGTCGAGTCATGATATTCATGAGGTGCGTTTAACAATCATCAACGTTTAGATGCGCGGCGAGAGATAGTGGCAGGTTTATTAAACTTCGGAACGAAGGATAAATAAAGTGTATCGCGCACACGTTAAATAAATACACGATGTATTTATTAACAGCTTCGAGTTCTCGACGGGGACAGGTTGACCGGTCGCCTTGGCGTTTCTGTGACCTACTTCGCATCAATCGCGAGAATCGTCGCGAATAATTCGTCCTCCTGTCAGCCTTGAAACCAACTTATCTTTTCTCTTTCGTCTGTAGTACGAGCTTTGATCACTTCCAATAATTTTATAATTTATACCTTTGATATTCAGACTGTTTTATATATATATATATATATCGCAGTTCCTTACAGTGAGTTTCATTTCTTTTCGGAAAGTTAACAGGTCGAAATTAACCGGTTCTTTTCATTTTGAAAAAAAAAAATTCTGTCCGAATTTGTATATTACGGATATTTTAGAATCTGTTCGATAAAGTCTCCACGGAGACAAGTTTTTCGAGAGCATTGGATTAAAAGTCCATTTTTATATTATAAACTACGGCAGTGTCAGAATTGATTTGCTAAATTTCACTGCCGATCAAGATACCAAATGTATTCTTGTGACTCTTTTTTGTCGAAAAAGGTAAGCGAACTTTTTCGAACGCGGAATCACGAAAGGTGGCAAAAGACAATCGAACGAAATGATCAGTCAATTTTCATTTTAATTAACATTTCCATAAATTGAAACAAATATTCAGCAAATATTTAATTTAAACAAAAATAATACGATTTCACCTGGGTTACAATATTATAAGTGTCACCAGTGCCAGTTTGTCACAGAGTTCTTAGCAGTTACTTTTTGACTTATTTATTTTTCTTTCTCTCTTTTTTTACAATGATTGTCATGCTCACAGGTATTTTTACATATTCGTAATAAGATATTTCCTGCAGTTAAATAAACAAATTTTTTGCACGTTACTATGTTTACTTGTTCGTGATAAGATGTTTACTGCACGTAAATAAATAAATAAATGAATAAATAAATGAATAAATAAATACTGTTGCTAACACTTCAGCTTCGTTCCACCGTTCAACGATCAATGAAAATTAACTTCGAATGTTAATCCCGCTACGCGAACTCGTCGATGTTTACGTTCGACGTCAACAACATTTTGAAACGTAACTCACGCTCGAGCAATAAAATTAATTCGCGTTGAGCAATCCTATCTTTACATCGCTATTAATTCACCAACAAGTTTAGATACAAGCTGCATCCGGACGAAAAACGACCGAACAAATTGTGGCGTCGCGTACCAAGAAACGACGACGTATCGCGCGAGGAATCTCGAGCGAACGCCAATTACAGCATATTAAAGGCTTATCGAGCGAGCGTGGTTTTTCGTCCCGTTCCCGCGGCGGCATTAAATTCAGGAATCTAGTCGGGGAATGTCGTCACTCGGTCCCACCGGCGGGGGGGAGGGGGGAGGAGGCTCTTACGCGAGAGATCGGCATAAATAGACGATACTATTCGTGGTAGGACATGCGCGACATTCTTCTACCCCGTCAAGATCGGAGCGTTCACGTTGCCGGTCGAATCGAAGAATCGATCGCGATTCCGCGATCGATCCGAACGATTCGTCGATTCCACCGTTGCCGATGCGATGGAATGGTGCTTCCCCCCCCCCCATTGGACGTTTATGGGGGGAGAGAGGGAGACAAGGACGCCGCCAGATTAAAGCGCTCCTTTATACGGCCAAGTTATTTGTTAAGAGACTCGACAAGAGGTTGCTGGATGCCAACTGCGCGTGAACTCTTATCTGGAACTCATAACGCACCTGTTTGGCACTCGAAACCTGCTCTATTACGTCTACTTACGTCGGATCGAAGTGAAAAAGTTTGCAACCCTGTTGTAACGACGTCACGTAGTCTCGCGAAGAGTATTTAGCCCCGTCCCGGGTTTATGAGACGCGGAAGAAGAGCGACGTGACGGGCAAAGAAAACTTGCCGACTTAACGGTTTGACGGCCGCGCGTTTCTCTCATCGCCGGTACGTCTGCTCGCCAGCCTTTGCCCCCGAAAACTGTTTTTCGTACCACCAATTTATTTACGAAGCATCGTTACTTCAAATAAAACGATGCAGTGTGATATCGTTCAAAATTTAAATCATCAGCATTGCGGATTTGTTAGAACAAACGTAACTAAATAGTGTCAATCTCTATTTAAACTTCCGTAAGAAGCAATGCAGATGTCTAGTTTCTGTAAATTGTCTTCTGAAATTCTTTCGTTCTTCTTACGTCGTTATTGTATTATAGCCGTCTGTTTGAATATTATATCATTGTACGTCGCATCATGCATCGCCAAATGCATAGTTCGTTACAATTATCAGAAAATTATAAAACGAGCAAGTCCGAGTTGTTGGCTAGATTCAAGTAAACGACGAAAGAATAAATTAATAATTCAATGGTCCTTTAGAAAACGCACGACGTTGTTGTATATCAAGGGGTTGAGACACGAGTCGAACATACATACACGCTTCGCGACCGGTCACGCAGATAATTGCATTATTACGAAAAATTAACCGCTTCATTCGTATCGCTGCCATCGACTGTCTACACACATTACTCGTTTCTCGATGAACGTGCGTATATGTGTATATATATATAAATTATCGCCGGGGTCCGCTGGCGAACTGGTCTTCTCGATGGGCGGAATCGGCACTGGGCCCCGGCCGAGCCCGAAAAAGTAGAACGCGGCGGTGCACACGAGCCGCAGAGCTCGGCCACCGTATATTACCCGCTCGTACATTACGTTTAATGGCTCGCTCGTTTAACGGGCGAGCCCTTCTTCCACGTTTCGAGCAATTTTACGCGATGCTCGCCCGCGTAATCGCCACGATCGCCGCGCGGGCTGTGCGCGAATCGATCTCGCGAAACCCGCCGCGTACCGAGCGTAACGAGCGATCCGACGAAATTACCTCGAAAAGACGCGAGGCCGAGGGACCGGATATCGTCCGAGGCGTCGACAGCCTGCCCGAATGGCCAACGATAATTCGTTACTCTGACGAGAGGAGGAAAGAAGGAAAAAGGTAATTTGTGTGTGTTATAAAAAATTGTAAATTAAAAAATTTCGTAGAGATCCCGAAATGATCGAACGTGTCAACTGTGACACTAATTTTGCAACGGTGAGATGTTTGTACTTGGATGATGGTATTCTTGGCATTCTTGGCCACGGATGACTCGTTTCGTCATATATGATCGACTTGTAAAAAGAACTTTCTTATGAAACGATTAATTATCGAAACTTGTTGTATCGTGTGTATACCTCCAGAAATGTCGACTTTCTCTCATTATTCCTCTTGAGATACTTTCCATCGATTTATTTTCGAATTCTCACTTCTTGATCATTCCTATTTTTACACGCAACAGACATTTCGAACGTCATAGTCTGTCCGAGTGTTTATCTGCTGGGTATCGTTGGCTGCTCGATTATTCGTCTAGGGAGTTTTTATGGCCGTTCATTATCGCCTATTAGGCCGGACTTCAAACAAAGATGAACTTTGAACAAACAAACCAATATCGGAGCGAACGACAAACGAGCGCGTATCCCGAAAACTTGGGAACCGGTTTCCTATATATTACACACGGACTCGTACGTGCATATATTTATGTATACGTTTTTATATCGCCGATATCACCCCCTTTCGCGTCCAATCCTCGTTTATTCGTGACTGCCACGGCTTCGTGAAAGCGTCCATTAGCGTTTGCCATTACGTATTAATTTTTATTTTTAGGAGGAGCGGCCGGAGTTCGAATCGCCCGAGTTAATCGGTCGTTCCGATGCTCGACGAAATGCATTTTACGCGATAATCCCCGCCGCGGCTTTTTCATCATCTTTACGAATGATCTCTGCTCGCGTCCTCGACAGCGTTGCACATTTAAAAAAAAAAAAAAAAAAAAAAAAAAGGAAGAAAAAAAACGAAGGATTAGAGCGCTGTCACTCGTATTCCTAGATAATGATCCCCGCAGTCGCGATTCCACAATTATTGATTGTATCGGCCGATCAATTTTTACCACGACAACTATTACCGCGATTTGCATATGTAATTATAATGCAACGACGAATGCAGGACGTATCGAAAATTGCCCGGCAGCTCGTAAAACTCCCCGCCACAATCACTGTCATCGTGTATCAACAGATAATGAACTAAATATGTGCAAAACGTAACCGGCCTGCGCTGGCTACCTCGTCCACTCGATGAAGAAATAATTGCAAATAATTGCATACACACCGTGTATACACGCTTGCAACTCTTTAGAAGTTAATTAGACTCATCGATTGCTCGACGAGCGGTCAACACGCGACATAATGCCGTCATCTGTGATACTTATGTTCTAATTAGGTCATTCTTTAGCGAAATCTTTAGCGAAGAACGTCGAGCGTTAAACGATCACCGTTTACGGTGCTCCCTTGCTTTCGTATTTTGTCGGATTTTGCAGCAAGAAACTCCATTTTTTTTTTTTTTTTTTCTTTTTAGAATTTAACAACGTTTGGTGCTAGTTAGACGCAAATTCAATGGCAAGCGAGCTCGTTTTGCGAATGCAGATTCATATTGCATAAAATGGAAAAGAAGTAAAACACAGTAACATGATGGAGTTAAACACCAACTATTAATGATCTTTCTATAAGATGATGAAGAATTTAAACGAAAATGAAAATAATTCCACAGACAATGACGATGCGCAGGCTTGAGATTACTGTTATTCTTCTGATATTGAAAATTGTCAAAAAATGCAGTATATTTTATTAATAAAGTAACAATAAACTAACAGGCTGCGGTCTTTATTGTGCAAAGTTAGGAAAAAAGACAATCGCTCTTTGTATAATACATTGGTGCAAGTCAGAGGTAGTTCTAGATTGAAAAAAAGTACCAAAATTAAAACTTATCAAGTCAGTAATTACTGCTCGTTATGTGAAAATGCATATTTTTCAGTTAGTGTTTCTAACATCAAGTCAGCGCAATAATTTTCTAAACAGTTTTATCTAATTTACTCAAAGTTGATAAAAATGGAGTTGAACCAAGATCCTCAATTACAATGTAAAACGCGAGCGAATTTACAACTTTTTGTACATCTACCTTCCAATTCTTTTAATTTTTAATTTTAATCCATCAGTTTTGTAGGAGTGCTGAAACTCAGTGCAGTCTAATTTGTAATCTCAATACCAAATTCGCCGCAACTTTTCCCACTGCGATCGGTCTGGTGACGGGTTATGAAATAAAGCTTTACGAAAAAAATACAGGCAATTGTCAATTTAACGTAGGAAACAATGTCCAAGATAACTTTTAGATAATGAAAAAAGAAATTGTAAAATATATTTTTCTTTTTTTTTCAACGAAATTCAAATGAACGAAAGAAATGACAATGAATGCAGAATCCTGACTAGGTATTGAAGACAGTTCAGGCATTCAGATGGCCTGCGATACTTGTAAAATATGTAATATCAAAAGCACGAGCGTGAAAGAGAAAAAGAGAGAAAGATAAAGAGAACGAATGACAACGATATATTATTTTAGCGTTGCACATTCAATCTTGATCCTACTTGCAAATTCTAGCCTCCCACATTTTTAAAGTTCTTCGCGCTTTTTCTGCCATGTGTACATTCGTCAAAAGTTTCACGTTGGTGGCACGAAAGCGTGCACAGTTCGGATCTTATGGAATGTAGAGCCTTCGTCGAGCCTTCTTTCGCGAGAGTTAACCAGCGCGATGACGTTTAATGGAAGCAAATGAAACGGGGAGACGCGTCGCGAGGAGGATCGATCCTCTGGATCGCGTAGAGGTCTAGTCTCTGGGCGTCGCAGCGCGCTCTATACCTCGTGATCGAACAGGCAGACTGGCAGTTTGATAATCGATCCGGGGCCAGACGCGTTAATTATTTATCAGGTGGCACGCGCGACTGGCGATCGTCCAATTAAATTAAAGCAGGAAGCCGGATCGGAGGATATCGGCACTTGAGCGACCCTCTGTATCCGCGCGTTTCGCCGCCGCTATCTGATTGACGCGACCTGCCAATGCACCACTCCGCCACGCCACCATTCGGACCGAGTCCATTAAAACTCGTTAGTGTCCGAGCACGTACCCCCTCTAATTGGACGTCGCCGCGCTCTCTGACGTCCTCCTTCCGCCCTAGCTTGACTAATCTCCTTTTACAGCCGCCGGCAATTTTCGATGACTCCCTTTTGCCATTCGCTTCGATCCCCGTTGATTCGGTCATTCGTTCGTTCGTCCGTTCTAAAGAGATAAGACACGGCGAAGAACTTTCACTCGGACTCTTGAGCTTGTCATCGCGCTCGAGAGACTTTGATCAAACCTGCTTCGCTCGCCTAATCGCGAGGATACGAGGATTACCTACTACTGTTGCAAGTGAACCCACGGATCGGACTACTTGCAGGTAATTACCGCGAGTTCGTTTCCGCGGTAGTAATTAAATTTGAAGAGACTCCGGCTCGTTCGACTAGTACGCAAGCGAGTACCTGTTGGCGCTTATAATTTAAATAAACACGAGATCGAAGCGGAGGCAGAGAACTGGCGGGAAGTCCAGCGAAATTAAGCCAGCGGCGGATCGGTAGCTTGGCGTGGTTACCGTAGTTACCGAAGCGATCGTAAATTCTTGTACGGACAGAACGGAGTCGGACTCGCAGGTTGTCGCTTTCGTCTGGCCTCACGCGACAACACACGGTCTTCCGGTGGAGAGCGACGGTCGATGCGCGCTCGCGTGCTCGCGCACCGATTCCAGAGGCGAATCGAAGAAAGTGGCGGGCCCTTTCGTGCGTCGTTCGCCGTTTCTCGCAAACTTCCGAGGCCGAAAGAACGAAAGAAACTTGCGCTTCGGGGAAGGCAGGACGCGATGCATATTAAGTATTCGGTCTCCTCTTTTTTGCTACTGGCCAGCACCGAAGCAGCGAGCGGGTTTTTCGATCCGGTTGATCCACCTCCGGACGAACCGCTTCGCGCTTTTTACGGAAATTTTTCGCTTCTTTCGGTCTTGTTGCGGCGAGATTGAATCTAGATTGGCAGCTGGATGGAGTCACGAACCCTCGGGACCGGCTCGGTATAATCTTTTAAATTGTTCGTGTTATTGATGCGGATGGATTAGCAGATTAACATGGATGGACTGCGAGGTGGAATCTCGGATGGATCGGCAATGAAGTGGCAGTCGCTCCGATAATGCAGCGTCGTATATATGCAAATGCGTGGTCAGAGGTATTCGCATTTGTAAAAGATGGATGCATCTGTGTCAATGATACTCGAAGAAACTCGTAAACAAAAACATGTTTGCTACCGATTGAATTTTTTGCCCGATTTTTCATGGAAATTTCCTCTTCGGATCGGCAGAGATGTATGTTTTAATATCTTTCTCTCTCTCTCTCTCTCTCTCTCTCTCTCTCTCTCGTGCTCGGCGCAGTCGCGTATCTGCAATCTTTTTCTCGCGAGATTCCCGCGACGTATCGCTTGCGACACCTGACGGATAGTCGTCGCGCGCTACGCGTCTGAAATTAAAACTCTGCATCGCGTCGACCGACACTCCGATATATTAAATCTGCCGCCTTTCCTTCCAAATTCTCTCAAATCGTACAAACGTATTCTAGAAATCTCTGTTGCAGGACAACTTTTATTTTACGATCTTTTGAGGCCTACAAGTCTGTGTGTAATACGATACTTGTAAAATGATAGAACATCAAGGATACGAGCGATAAGAAGAGAGAGGAAACGACGAAACGACGAAAGGAAAACAAAAATCGCGCGACGAGAAACGCGAAAGCAGAAGGCGAATTCACGGAAATTGCGTGGAAGAGGAGAGGCTCGATTTTTCATGGAGGAGGAGGTCGATGGAGGTCCCTGTTGCAACACGGAGCGTTCTACACCCCCGCAAACATATGGGGCCCATTGTGTACCCTTAGGGGCTAGCACCCCCCGTGGCGGTTTTTACCGGGGCCGTGGAGATACGAGCCGAGATACGGCGCAGCCTTTATAGAACGTACACCATGTTTCTTCAGTGAAAAGCTGCGCGTACGAGGTAGCCTGAAAACCGTCGGCTTGCTTGCAAGCTCACCGGGGAAAAGCGGAATGGAAAAGGACAAGAGAGAGAGAGAGAGAGAGAGAGAGAGAGAGAGAGGCCGGGAGAGGAGAGGGTGACAACGGGGTCGGTATGTATGCGGTGTGTGTGATTCGACAAGGAAGGTCGAATGTCGCGAGTTCCGCGAATACGCGCCGACTGAATAGATTTGCACAAATGAAGTCGGAGCTCTCACAGCCAGCCAGAGCAGCCAGCCAGCGCAGCCGACGATCCAGCCAGCTTACGCCCTCTCGTTATTTCCTTTTTTTTTTTTTACACTTATTTCTGTCCCTTTTGGCCGCGCGTTGCACGAGATCCGTTGCGCGCTCTGCCTCTCTGGCTTCAGCTCCTCTCATTCACCTTTGAACGCGGCCGCGTTACAGATAGTACAACGCTGTTTGCTTTATTACGAGCATTGGAATAATCAAGCCTTCACAAACGGCCTTGTTCGAGACTCTTTCCTTTTTCTTTCCCTTCTCTCTTTCCCTTCTCTCTTTCTCTCTCTCTCTCGAGAGAGAGAGGCATCTCGGGAATATTCGCAGGGAGAATCAAAATTCCACGATGTAAAATTTCGCTTCGTAAATCTTTAAGTCTTCATTGAATCACGAGCAGAGAAGAGAGAAATCAAAGGAAAGTTCCGTGACGCGGGGACAAACTACTCTTTACTCGGCAATTTCAGCGAATCGAACCAGTGCCGAAGGAAAAATCACGCGCGCGTTGGATCGTTAGCCACGAGTCGATAAGGTTGTAAAACAACTTGGCGGAGCGGCGACGGATACAAAAAGAAAGGAAGTAGACCTGAACGAGGGCTATCGCTCATCGCTCTCGTCCCCGGGGGAGAGAAAGATATATCCCGGGGGCTGGAGAGCCGCGCGGTGACGTTAGGGTAAGCAGGGTCGAGGGAGAGGAGGAGCCAGACCGCCGCCGCCGCCGTTCCACCTTATCACCTATCAAATAATAGAGGCATATTGAATAGATAGGCGAGGCCGACCGATGTGTATCCGATCCACGACGTCTCCCGGGGATATTAAGGAATCGGCCCTTCTCCACGACCCTCGAGTATCGCGCGCGTGCAACGCTATCGCTTCGCCAGGGAGAAGAAGTGTTTTCGTATAAATCCGGAGTCCTCTCACGTTCGACGTGCCCACCCTCTGTGCGACGCGTTTGTGTCGATCGCGGCGAGGGAAAGGTTTCTCCTCCTTTCGATACAAACAAATTCCGCGTCGCCGTGAAATCGATCCGTGACACCGATTGATTTCCATAGAAGCGGAGAACGCGCAGCAAAGTCGAAATAGTTTCGCGAATTTTTCTCCGCATTGAGATCTCTCCTCCGTTTCCTCGACGGAAGGGCGGAAGCAAATCTCCGTGTTTTTTCCTGAAACGATCTTATTCTGCGGAAACCTAACCTAGAAAGCTTCCATCTTTCTTTAGACTATCATACTATCAAGTATGATTCCTTTGAGTAAGCGAAGACGCATTTTTACAAAATCCTTCAATTTCATATGTCCACTTCGAGCGTACTCTTACTCTTCAAATCCGACAACGAGTCGCAAGGATTGCACACGGGCAACACCGGCCCGTTGATGACGAGCTGCTGTTGCGTATCCAGCGTACGTGAAGCGTACGTACGTCGGTACATTTGCCGGAAAGTGGAAGAAAAGCAGGCGTAGAACGGAAAGGAGGGAGAAGGGGCGGCGGGCGATCTGGTCGAACGCGAGAGAATAAGGGAGAAAGGAAATCCGTGTGCTCGGTGGCTGGCAGCGTATTGGATTTGTTGGCGGTGTGTTGAACAAATGATTGCGCAGCTACCGCCATGGAAAAACTTGGCTGGAAGCGGCTCGATTCGACTATTCCTACGGTTTCTCTCTCGGTTTCCTCCGCCTCGAGACCGACCGAGGGGTTGTCGAACCAAGAAAGTTTACGGGCTACAAAGCGCTGCTGGAGCAAGAGCCGCCAGAGGAAGACGGAGAGAGTACAATCGTCTCTCGAACCTCCAGCCCAACCCCACTTCTCCTTCGACCGCCCTCTTTTCCAACTCGATCCACGCGCGTCTATGTACGTGTCTATGTGCGTGTTACGTGACCGGGCTGCTTGCCTGGTGGTGGTGGTGGTGGTGGTGCCAGTGGAGAATTCACAGTCGCTCCCGTTCGATCGAGAGTCGGCTTGGCTGTTAGCATTTTCCACGACAAGTTGGTTACCGTGTCGCGTGCGAAGGAAAAACCGGACCGACCTCGGCCCCCCCCCCCTCCCCCCCGAATCGTTCCTCCGTTCTCCGCGCCACCCTCTGTATTATTTTCCTTTTCAATCCGGACGAAAGCAAAAAGGACGCGGACGAAGAGAATTTATCGAAGAATTCACGGAGGGATTTTCATCCTCTACTTGGATCCAAAATTTGTAAAAAGGTCGAACTTGGACAATTCTGCAGCTAACGAAGCTGTCGAAGACTTTGATGTCATGTCAGATTAAACGCGAAACATTTGTGTTCTCTTTCACAAATATGACACAATATTGTTATCGTTATCGTTGTCTTTCCTCTTGGTGGATATTTAACAGAGATCAAATGAATCGATTCGCACAATAATTAACCAACCGACAACGTCGACGAATTGTTTCCTCTCCTTTGTTTCATCAGAGTCACCGCGGACAGTTGTAATTTGAAAGTTTGTAAGTCGTGCAGAGTAGCAATGTGGCAATGTGTTATTTGAAAATATTGCGCAAGAAGGGGCGTAGGATCAAAGTAGGGGTGTAGGAAGGTAGCTGGTACGTCTGGCTAAAAAAGAAGACGCGGGTACCGAAGCTACTTGCGAGCATGAGAACAAGGAACCGCGGTACGCGGCGCGGTGTTCGGCGCAAACGCAAACGAGACGACAATCGGGGGGGAGGGGCTCCTCTTTTACGCAACGAACGGGGCCGAAATATGATGTTTCGGCAAACAGACGAAAGTAGAATACAAATATGTAAAGTCTGCACTCGAAAAGCCGGGCCTTTGCGTCCCGTAGGCCAGGGGTTCCCCTATCGTCCAGACGGACGTGCCGGATTTGTCCTTCTGCCTCTCGACGTGTTGACGTTTTCAATCTCTTGTCCCGGCCGCGGCACACGTAAATCTAGACATCTCTTTCTTCCGACGAACCGTGTAAATTGCGCAAAAGAGGATCCTCGTCTCTGTCTCGGCTTCACTTCGTTGCAAGCCTGTCCAAAATTCTCTTAGGGACCCTTGTGTATTTTTTCTCTTTTTCTTTTTCTTTTTCTTTTTTCTTTCTTTCTTTCTTTCTTTCTTTCTTTTTTCCCTCCGCCGAGGCGAACGGATATTTCTGGGGAAGCTCCGGGAAGCTCCGTCAATTTCGTACTTTGGATGTATCAAACGGAATGTTGTTTGGAAATCATCGAGGAAAGCAGGAGAATTTTCTCGCGTGAAAAATTCCGAAAAATGACTCTCTCTACGAGTCTTCGCGATTCTTGTCGGAATACGTAGCCGCGGAAAAATTTCACGAAAGAAGAAACGCGAAGGAGAGATGTCCGAAGAAGCCGAGAGCAACTTGTTAACCTCTTGGCTGTGAGTATATTCGTCATAATGGGAGAAAAATAATTACAATTTCTTACTCAAATCAAACTTTTCGTGGAAAATGAAACGTATTTGTAAATTTTAGACACTTTGAGACTAGGCTCGACTAGTTTCTTTTAGTGACCTATTGCCACTTGTGTCGTGTGAAAGTCAAGTCAGGTATAATTTCTGCGTATATACTGGAAAAATCATCTTTTATATACATTTTTGTTATATAAAAAGAATGAAATTAACAATAATCTACAACGACACCTACACGTTCCATCGGAAAATATTTCCCAGATTACATGCCAAGCACATCGTTAAAAATACGCACGAAGATGTTCGCTGTGTTCAAAAAATAATACACGAAAAGAATCTAGATACTGGTGATCGACGTTCAAAGTGACATTGTGTGTCGTCCCTGTTGCTTGATAAATTAAATCTCTAATTTCTTTTCATCTTTTCCAAATATTTGATTTTTTGTTCAACAAGAAAATTATGAATGTTTAAGTTTCGTAAATAATATTACTCGTGTTAAACTATAAAATTTTTCGATTTTCAAAAAGAAAAAAGAAAAAAGAAACATTTTTTTATAATTTAATTCAATTTTACTCCGCGTCTGGCGAGTGTAATCGTCGTTTTAACAATGACAATATAGATACACGGTTCTAAAAGCGACGCTACAGCTAAGAGGTTAAAGCGTCGGTGATGGGCCAAAATGAGTAGCCGAGTAACATTAGCAGAAATTTATCGTTCCTCGCGTTGTCTCGGCTCATTCATAACACGTACGAACGCGAGATCGTAGTGAAGAGATACGGAACCGTGCCACGGACGTTCCGGCGATCATCGCTGAACCAAGCCGAAAATTCCGTGATAATCGCTTCTTGATAATTAACCCGCCAGCCAGTTATTTAATGAGAGCGGCGATGTACGAGAGCGACCTTTTACAAGCCGATGCATTACACGTTCGGTGCGTGCCGGAATCGACGGCAAGAAGTAACAGGCGGAGCGGAATAGCAGCGTTCGACAATTTTAATTGACCGAGGAGAGGGAGAAAGAGAGAGAGAGAGAGAGAGGGTGAGAGGGTGAGAGGGAGAAGGACGTAGAGGAACGAGCATGTAACTCGCGGCAGCCATGCGATTTTATGACGCCAACGACTTTACGAACGTTCGGAAGCCTGCCGGGGATCGGCCACCCGCCACGCCGAGTAATTAAGCCTCCGCGATTTGTCTCGCTAATAAGGACTTTATCTTACGCGGTTAGCTGCGCCGTTGCCTCTAGTTAGCATCTATTACGTTAGCCACGTAACTACCATTTTACGCGGAAAGAAAAGCGCAAGGGAAAGAATGCCAAGTCATTCGACGTCAGTCCTTTTTATAGGTGTAATTAACAGAGGCAAGGTGTTTGTTTACCAGAAACAGAGGAATATCATCGACTCGACGGAAAAGAAAAACTACGCGACTCGTACCCTAGTACGATTCGTCTCACTGAAAGGTCCGACTAGGAAATGAAGACGACTTTTCTGCCATAAAATTTTATTCATACGCAAACATTTGAATCGATAGAAAACAAATTACAGGCGCGATCGCTCAGTACCAGACAACGCCACTCCTACTCGAGATCCAGCCTACGCCCCCTCACAAATCACGTGACCCAAATCAACCAATCGCTAATTTTCGTTGCATCAGCGTTGCACCTGGAGGGGCCCAATTTTCTGGGTTACCTCCGCTAAAATCACTTTCAGTGAGAAAAGAAATCGGAATTTCTGATCACTGAATACAACTTTATCTCTCTCAACGATGTTTCGAGAATTGAAATAAAACGAGAAATAAAGAAAGACAGAAAATACATTCGTCCGTCACTTTCAACGTCCGCGGCAGCTCGTAGCGAGTAATCAGCTTGGGACGGGTAATTCGAGCCCGTCGGAAAAATGGACGGAAAGCGTCTGCAGGGAAAATCGGGCGATCAAGATGCGACGCGGGATCCCGGCGAGGTATTTCGAAAGACGACGAGGCAATCGGATTGCTCGCACGGCACGCATACCCGATGAACCGGAGCGCTGCTCGGTCGGGGAAGGGGGAGAGGACGAGGAGGCAGGTCTGGCGTTCGTCGTTTATATTAATTTGCGGCAGCGTCGGCGTCGCGGTGCCCGATATTCCGCACGCGCCGCCGCTTTTTGCGCCGGGATCGCGTTATTAAGTTTGATCCACTGGCATTCCACTCGCGGTACACCGATCGAATAATACCGCCAGATTTTATTCCTCGTCGGCCCGGACCGATTCCGGCGGGAATCTTGTCTCTCCATCTCTCCCTATAGCGGCTGCACGCCGGTGCACGCGCGTGTGTCTCGTCGTCGGGATTCGTTGGTGTGCGTGGGCAGCTGAACCGAGTGGAACAGCGGCCGCCCGCTGAATATCGTGTATCGCAGCGGCGATCCTCCTCAAATCTCGCGAATTGTTGTACATTTTACAATCAACTTTTCTCAGTCAATTTTCTTGGTCAGCTCGACTTAATTTTACGTTCACCCACACGACGAATTTCAAAATTGCCATTTCGTAAAATGTTTGGCACCTGTGCTCTTCGGACGAAAGAAAGAAATTTATGCGGAGTCTCTGTTTTTCGGTAGGTCAAGATATTTGTGGAAGATGAACGCGAAGACAGGTGTCTGTCGTGATCCAATTTGAGATTCTTGTCAAAATTCTTGCAAAATTTTAGATCGTGTGTTTAAATAATACTTGGATGAGTGTTTTTCGCCTGTCAGAGTCTCTGACGTGACGAGGTCCCGAATTAGAATTCCACGAATTGAACCAGTATTGACGATATAGACGGTAAAAACGGAACGTAAGATAGATTCGCGAGTGAAAGATGAGGAAATTGAGGTCGGGAAATTGAGGAACGAGGTACGGCAACGATTAATACCAATTCGACATCGCAGGTCTGTCGCAAAGGGCTGGTCGACAATCGATTTCAATTATACACGACATAGCTACAACGTGTTCTACAGCGAGCGTAATATGGAGTGCCGTACAGTGGCGCCATCGTTCCAACGAGAACCCACTTTCACCCTCGGTTTCGAAAAGCAAGAACATTTGCAACGGGTCTACGACCGATATTCTACCATCGTTTGATTTATCACTTCGTTTAGAACGGGAACAACCATTTAAGTCGTTAAAATATACTACGATGAATCTCTTCTATCTCTGGATCCCTCTGTTTTGACTCGAACAACTATTACATTCACCAAACAGTTATACTATTAATACGAAATACAAAAACAACCATAAGGTATTGAAATATAACATAAATCTTTGTCCATCAAATATTCATTGCGCGAAATATGAAAACAATCATAAAGTATTAAAAATATACTAAAATAAACCTTCTTGAATCTCCTCTATCTCTCTATACAAGTTGTTAAAACATACTACAACAAATCTTTTTGAATCTCCTTCATCTCTGGATTTCTCTATTTCTCATTTTGACTCGAGCTAACTTTCATTCATTAAACACTCATACGAAAAGAATCATAAGATATTAAAATATACTGCAACACCTTTTTTTGGAACCTCTTTTATCTCTAGATGACTTTCGTTTACCAAATACCAAATCTTTGTTTCGTACAAAATATAAAAACAAAAACAAGGTATTAAAAAATACTACATACTCATTTTAACTTCAAACGCTCGTTCGGCAAATGCCATTCGTACAATTATCTTTAGGATAATCTGAATTTCTCCTTACGTATGTACGGCGGCTTCAAAGAAATATTGTCACATAACCTCGTCACTCGATGAAACATTTCTTTACGAGGCTCTACGTTCTATCCGAATGGCATCGGTAAGAAATACAATAGCAGGCGAACGTGTACTTTTTTCAACCATTGTACCTACTTGTTTTCAACTGGGAGTCGATTCAATCTAGCCCGTAGTCGTCGAGCGATCTTTCACACTCACCTCCTCGGTCGCATCTTCTGACTTCGTCTAAGCACCTCTCGGCAGTTTCCGCTGCGAGTTCCCACGAGTTATCGGGCGAAGGATCTCAGCAAGTGGAAGTAGCAAAAGACTCGCGGAGGAGAAACAGGCGCGAGAATCGTGTCGACAGAAATTCGGGGACGGATGCGAGTGGATAGGACGCGTGTTGGTTGCGGCAGGTAGCATCTGGGCACTGAAACCACGGTGGATCGGGCCGCTCGGAAGGTAGAACGAGTTGCGAGAACGGGTAGAGGAAAGAAGGCGAGCAGTAAGGAAAGCGAGCGAGAGGGAATCTTTTATGGTGGATGCACGGGGCTGGCCGGGTTTCTTCGGCTTCTCCTTTGCTTCTTCTTCTTCTTTCGGCCGCGATATACACGCCGGAATGTTAATGAGTCGTCGCATCGGAGCAACAGTCGAGCGATCGAATTATTCGCTTTCTGACTGGACCCAATTAGATAAATCTTTCATAGATAGAGAGAGAGAGAGAGAGAGAGAGAGAGAGAGAGAGAGAGAGAGAGAGAGTGGAAGCTATTTTTGGTCGAATTTGACTATCGCGAAATCATTCGCGGGCAGATCACGCGAATTGTGTCGATCGGGAGAATCGATAGCCCACAATTCTTTCCGGCGCTCTTTCGTTGAGCCGATTTCGCGTCCCGATAGCACGGTGGCATCCCGACTCCGTTTCTTTCGACTTCGAGGCAAGTTCGAAATTAAAGATTTCCACTCGATATTACAATCGATACATTCCGAACTCTTTGCTCCAACTTCTTTTCCCTCTTCGGATGGACCGGCGATGAATCTCGAGCGATCGCGATTGACCGAAAGAAGATCGGCGGACGTAACCCGTGGGCCCCTCGTTGTAGAATGTTGGAGTAAAGTCTATGTCTCTTTTGAGAAGTGCCACGTCGTTGAACGCAGGTGAAGACCACGCGAACGAAACGAGATAACGTCTTTTCTCTCTCCGTTGAATCTTTACGTTGCTTGCTAGTGATCCATCCACGCAGCAAACAGTGAAACAATAGCGTGAGATTCGCGTAAACGCAACGTCATTGAAGGTGAAGGTTGGCTGGAAAAGATTGAACGAAATACAAAAAATAAGTCAAAGATGGACACAATGATCGTCGATCGATTCCCCTCCACTTTGTCTGGGCCCTCGTTCTTGTATCGAAATCGAGTAACGTACCGGGCAAGCACGTACCGGCGGTCTTAACAACTCCGGCAGAAACCTGTTCTCGGCGTTAAGCGCCTCCGATAAAACGGTGCAGGAAATTCGAGACAAAATCGACAGAAACGTCGCCCAGGGAACGCCTTTTAATCTCGGCGACGTGCCCTTTTTTTTCTTTTTTTTCAAGAATCGCCCGAGGAGATCCTCGAGGCACCGTGCTCGCGATTCCAGGCTAGAAACACCACTTTTCCAAGGACGCTGCCGATAGACTCTCTTTTCGCTTATACTTCGCTGGCTCTCGCGAGTGCGAGTGCGAGTGCAAGTGATAAGCGACGACGTTCGCGACGGGCATTAATATCAAAGTGGCGGACCGTAAATCGAGTATAACTGGGTGTCTCGCGGCCAGGGCCATTTACATACTAGCCCGGAGCGAGCGGGAAACGAGTCGGTTCTCACGTGAGGACACGCGTTTCGGTTCGCCCATTCCTCCACGGAATGACGGACACACGTATGCGAGCGAGCGAGCGGCTTTTCTTCTTCTGGGCTGGGTTCCAGCGTGCATTAATTATCCGTTTGCGGGACGAAAAGGACGGAGGAGGAAGAGGAGGAGGAGGTGGAGGAATCAGGCAGCGAAGGAACGGAGCAGGGAAGAAGAAACGGGAGAATATTCAAATGGAGGATTGGAAAGAAGTCGGCCGGGGAGTATCCCTGTGTTTTAAACGGCAGATATTTTCGTATGGTAAAATATTCGCGATAGTCGGTAATTGGATTTGTTTGTATACGACTGATAGGACTCGAAGTAGACGAATACATTGGAAGGGGGCAGGGGGGAGAAGGAGGGGGAGGAGATATCCTTGTGTGTGCCCGCGGTGAATAATATTTCATGGTAATTTGAAGGATCTATTTATTTCTGTGGCGCGGTTGAAGAAGAGAGATCGGTGGTTGGAACGAGTATCGGAGCGTAGGATAGAGCCGCCGTGCGCTATCGTACTCTAATAGTGGAAATCCGCGGTGAAATAGCACGATATTACCGTCCCGACTAATTACGGATATCATAGATACCCGCATTATTGACATTAGCCGCGGTTGTAGGCGGGGGAGGGAGTCGTTACATCTATCTTGTTCGCTGGCGATTAGTTTAACTCGTGGCTGGCAGCCGGGTATCCAGCAGCAGCAGCAGCAGCAGCAGCAGCAGCAGTCGCGGGTATACATACGTATGTTTGCGTTACAGCGGCGTTAAGTATACGCCGTTACTCCGCTTTCGCTAATGGAACAAATCGAACCGATCTGCCGGCGGACGCAGGGAAATTAGAAAGTCCCGCTCGGGCTAATCCTGCAATCGAGAGCCTGTGCTCGCTTATATATCCCAACACGTACGAACGTGCGTAATACATGCGATCTCGTGACTTAATACCATCGTAAACGTAAACGACAGTTGATTTATAAGCGTGCGCGTTACACCTTCGAGCCTAATTTAACCTATTAAACGCCATCGAAACAACACGTGTACAAAGTACAGGTTGGAAACACGCTGCCGGGACGCGTTTCGACTATCAATCACCGATAAGTTCACCGAGCTCGATACGTTCGATAACGTGTAACTTGGCTGGAAAGAACGGGGATCGAAAAGAAGACCGAGCGGGAAAGAGATCGGTGGTTGCCAGAGTGGATGGAGGCAGGCACGTACGCAAGCGGGAACATACACGTGTAACGCACGTAACGATATGACGGAGGAACGGACGGAGGAACGAGGGAATGCAAGAGATGCCAAGGTGAGGTCGGTTTTGCAGCGACGACTCGCCGACGTTCGTGGCCGTGCTTGTCGTCGCTGGCATCGTCGCGAGCTGGACACGCGGCCGCGGGGAATGTTATCGCGCCTGTATCGTCCGCCGGTTTTCATTACCATTCGTGCCTCGGACCGGCCGTTGCCCTGAAAAACGGCTGTTTGATTTATTGCCGGCCGACATGGCCGACGTTGTCTCGCGACGTTGCCCGAACGTCGTCCTCCGCGTTTCCAACAAAAGCAAAATACCCACTCGCCCCACTGTCGGATTTCGGATGCAATTCGCCGACCACCAACCCCCTTTTCAGTTTTGTTTCTTGCGTCTCGCTGCGTTTCAGGTGCGTAGAATACGAGAGTACTCCGTACTTGTCAATGTTGTTTTCTAACGTTAATAGGACGTCGGTGCAAATATCATCCGTGCTCGATTAAGCGGTTTCAGTCGACGGGAGTTTGACGAGAATCTCGGTGTCTCGTGCAGAGTCTACATTTTTCACGTGTCCTTTCTTTCTTGGAAAGGAGTCATCAAATATTTTGTTCGAAGGATAAGGCTACAGAAAAGTGAAGGATACAGCTAATAATGGAACTTTTCTTTTATTCTTCTTGTTAATCCTTCAATATTAGTTTAACAGTCGGAGTTTATGTTACCGAGGTTAATTTTCCTCGTCATAGGAAATTTAATTTTAAAAAAGAATTCCAGGAACGAAAGCGCTCATCAGAGAAATTACAATGCAACGAGATTATTTAGTTTCGCGGTATCGGTCGTATCGACGGGTTGATCAAAACGTTTCAATGACAAGAAACGGCACAACTCCCAAAACCAGAGTGGTTTTATCAAATGTCCAGCAAACAGCTCGAATCGCATTAAAACAGACCGTATCATAACCGAAAAGCAGTAGACCGGTGCCTATTATTACACGAGATCTCCGATCAAGGGTCCACTCGAGAGATACTCGATAAAAGTAGGCCAGGTGGTCGCTGGCCAGCTGATTGATGGCCGGTGAGGGAAGTTTAGCGCGTTCGAAGTGCCGATAATTCTAGCTCGGATCCTCTCTCTTCCTCCTCGTTATTTAAGGGAACGATCTGATACGGTTTCCCGTTTGAAGCGGCTTTGTATCAACGGATTTATCAATTCGCCGTGGAACAGGGGGCCCGAACAGCTCGGACAGCTTCGGAAATTTTTGCGAAGAATCGAAGAAATTTGGCAGTGGCTCCGTTGTTACGACGAACCGATTTCTTTGTGGAGCAGGTTGCAACACGTATAATTCCCTCGCGTCTATCTCGCCCCGATATCTTACGTAACAATATAAATATAGGAGCGATGCCGGACCGTTCGAAACGCTGCGAGCAGTTAAACGATCAATTTCCTGGCGAACGTGAATGGAATCGAGCAGGCCTCTTCTCGATCGTCTCAACGGAAAAAGTCTTCCCCCCTTCCGTTTCGGTGGAAGGAAACGGCTTGGATCGTTAAACGATCGCCCGATTTCAACCGATATTATCGGCAACTAGAATATGGCCAAAGCAAAAGAGGCGAAGGATTGACCGGTGTCGTGTGACGTTGCACTTGGAATTAATTGTCGAACAGATCGATGGGATCAACAATTTTCATTTGGCTGTAATTCAGTGAACTGTTTTGTATGGCCGACCAACTTTCCAGTTGCTTCTGTTTCATTTTTTACTTTAGACTTTGTTATTTCAATCGATAAAAAAATTTATCGTGCTCAGTTAGTAGGGGAAAGAGATCGGATGGCAAAAAGAAAGAAAAAGAAATTCGCACGACGTTAAATCTCTTAATTGGATCTCGTACAATGAGAAAATGATCAAAACTTTTTGGAAAAAATTATTTGGCTCGCGGGAAAATAAAATTTTCCTGGAGGTATACGGTAATACTCGGTTTTCTTTCATAGGGATAAATGAAATCGAGTATCTACGTATAAAATTTTTATTACGGTTAGTTGGCAGAAATAATAGCAGAAATAATTATTTTTAACAATTTTAGCAAACATAAAGTTATTGTATGTTTTATAAAAAGCTATGTTAATTACTAGTTTAGGAACTTTTATCGTATTTATAAAAAGTTTGAATTATTTTAACGTGTAAATCTGTTTTAATTAATAGAACAAAAATCGCAAATAAAATATTCGTCGCCCCCTTCAACACATATCACACGTGTCCTCGTAACACATAGTGCATTGAACCCGATTCTGCACCATAACCAAACACCGGTTTAGTCCCAAACGCATTCATTTACTTAAACATTGAATATTTATACTTCAATATGAGATAGAAAGGTGAAAAAAGTTTCGGAATACTCTACAAGTATTTATAAGTATTTAGCGTGAAAACGCTAAAGAGCCATCACTTCGTGTACGTTGCTTGCTCTGAAACTTGTTACATAATATCGTGGGATCCACTCGATAATGTCATAATTCGGTTACGTATCGAAGATTTTATTTTAGAAATAAAATCGCTCTAAATTCATTTATATCGTAATTCAGACGTTTCGAACGACCCATCTCTCGCAATTAAAAATGCACGAGACTAAAGCGGTAGCCCCGATGCTCGATTAAGTCCTTCGTTTGATACCTTTTTTTCATTCCACCCATGCAAGGGGTGGCGACCCCGGCGTCGCTAACTCTTACATTTGTCACTTTGTTAATCCCTATTAGATCAGGCCGGATTTGAAACTCAGCCTACCTACTACCCCCCCTTCGGGTACGTACCCTTGCGTGGCGAAGAGTAAGCTCGTTTGAAAAGTGAGCACGCCCCGCGGTGTCGTGTCGAACACTCTCCGGAAGAGAGAAGGAGCGCGCGCGGGACGAGTGAAAGAGAATCGACTCTCTCGGCTGGCTCTCGGGGCACCCGGTTTGCGTCGAAAAACTACCCGTGGAGATCCATCGAGCTTTCCTGCCACCTCGCCCTGGTTCTGACTGACGTGTGCGACGAGTCGTGTCTGATCGCTTGAAAAAGCTCGTCCAGAGACGACGATCCGGCGAATGCGTGCGAGCGGAGGTTAATCTCATAAACAATTTGCAGTAAAGCGATTATACGAAGAAGAGAGTGGCCATCGGGCTTGTTTCGTGAAAAGTCTTGGAAATATAGGATTACGATTAAAACCCCCTTTTTTTTTTTTTAAAGAAGGATCGATAATCTCTGCTATTGTTTTAACGTGGAATATTTCATAGAGTCGAGAAATTTACGATATTACGATTAGGGATGATGATTTTGACCTTCGCGAATATTATCAAGGACCTCCTTTCCGAGTAACTCTGTCGTTCGTTATTTCTTAAAACGTTATTGAATATTAAAAACAAACCCCGGGAGAAGAATAATTTTTGAAAAATGGAACATCTTTTCGTATTCTATACGTCTCTTGGACGTTACTCTTAATTCTCAAGTGTTTTCCGATTAAGAAAAACAATATACTTCCATATATGCTTTTCGTAGCTCAAAATAATTGCTGTTCTCTAAAAATATCTTTTCGATAAGAGACAGTTAAAACGACGGTTAAAACTTCCTGAAGGTTACTCAGGAAAGTGTCCTCGATAACGTCTGTAAGGATCAAGATCACCAGGTAACGCTGTCTCCTCTGAACGCAAGTTTCACCTCGAAAGAAACTTCTCGTTCTGCAGAGATAGGAAAGAAGAGACGAGTATCTGGGAACGCGATCGCGCATTATCCGACGAAGGCGTGTACATCTTGGAGGCCGCCGACCTCGAGGATCGAGATCTGGGAACACAGGCATCGAAGAGAGCATATCCATCGACGTGGCCGGGATCGTGTCCTTCGGCTTGTCCGTGCGAAACGGACAAGCTGCAGGCGGACCAGCGACACGTCCTAATACCCATCGTGAGTTACTAATCCTTTAAACGGATTACCAATTAAACGTGTCGCCCTGTTTCGTAGGCTGTCGAGCGACGCGCGACAAGGAGGGGGTAAAGCGGAGAGAGAGAGAGAGAAATCTGGGGAGGGTGGAGGGATCGAGCTAAGTTTCGCCTTGTTAGGGGGTGATAGTTTTTAGCTGGAGAGAGGAGGGACAAAGTTGTCGGCGCCAGCGCAAAATCTCCCGCGTTCTCCGTGCAACGGGTGTAACGTTTCAAATCTGAACAGAGCTCAACGCGCTTAGACGCGTCCGCCCCACGGATTGCAAGCGTTCGTCAAGTGGCGCGAAACTCGACACGACACGAAGGCCTGTCCTTTCTCTTGGACGACGAAACGGCAGTTTCTTGAATGATTTTCCATTATTCGGTAACTCGCGTTCCGCGTTGGCCAGATATTCGTGACGATTCGTGAAGGGGGTGCTGTAAATGGACGCGTCGGTGGATTTCGAGCGACGTCGGTCCATCTGCCGTTACCGCCCTGACCACCATGTGACGCGTACGCAACATGGCACGAACTGCGTCCTCCGCTTTTAGAGGCTGATTGCATTTTGACAAGTCACTTAATTGCAATATTGTGTAATCGACAGCAGGCTCGATTGTCGAAGATAACGCGCGAGGTTGCCCCGTCCTTTTCGACCGTAACGAATGGTCGTGAAAAAATCCGTCGAGAACTCCGTCGAAAGTTTCCACGAAGTATCCAGAGAAAATGGATGAAACGTTTCGAGGAAACTCTACGATTCGCTTCGAGAGCATTCTTGTATTTAAACGTCCGTACATTCGCGTGCAAATGCGTAAAGTATTTTTACCACCGACGGTGGTGGATCCTTCGGCAGCGAATCGTGAAATACCGTTACGTAGATCGGATCGATCCCGGCGAGATTACGCGCGGAACGGGAGAGGCCTTTGGCAAATTGGCGAAGGACGAAACGTCACGGGAGGAAGAGGAGACAGGCCGATCAACGGTAAGAGCTTTATGCGAATATCGGATCTGGCCAGTCTTTGCGACGCTCCCGAGAGTCGGGATGAATTCACCGCGGAAAATATGTCAATCACTTGGCGCGACCCCTAACGCGTGCACGCTTTGATTGACACGGTTTCGCATCTGTTGCCGAATCTGTATCTGGCCTGGCTTTGTTAACGATACACAGCTCGACGCTTTCTCTCGGTTCCTCTTCCCCTGTCGTTCGTGTTGCGCGTTTCAGCCCGCCTTCGTCGTCCGGTCGCGTTGCGTCGCGTCGCGTCACGTCGCGTATAATGCCACGTTGACACGATTATTCGAGTTGCTACTAGAACCGCAACAGCGCAGTTCAGTTATTGTCGAGCTTGTCTCGTGATGCTGGCCGACTAGGCTGGCTACCGAAATGGAGACGAGCGGCTTTCAAAGACGACCGCTCGCCTCGTTTATACAACGCCCCCCATGCATATAGTGAACGCTCATAGTGAACGTAAAGCGATGATAAAAGACACGCGACGCCGCTTGATAGTTAACTACATGGAAAAATGTACAGGGTGGAGAAAATTTTTTTTCTTGCATTATATTCCACTCGTCGCGACAAAACTTTTCTAAGATATAGATATAGACCATAGGTATAGCAATCTGATATTTCTCTTGAAAAATGGCAAAAAAAGTTTCTTAATCGTTTAACACTGCGGACGCATGCGTGCTAACAGCGACTTTATGGTCTCTGGACGCATGGATGTCTATTTTACGTAATTTTCACATTAGGTTTGACTAACGTTTGATTTATCATAGTTGTAGCGTCAGTGTGAGTCGAAATAATCAAGCGATAAAACTAACTGTTAACATTATTCGAAATATAAACATTACGTCCACGTGTCCAGAACGATTAAGAAATCTTTTTGCCATTTTTCGAAAAAACTATTAGATTGTGACCTATTGTACAGTTCCCATTACCTTCGTGATGAATAGAATGCTCATTTTGACCTTAAAATTCAAGGTCAGGTTTCGCGACAGGTTCTTTACATGTATTTCCATCAAATCATTCCACCCTGTGCAATCTCATTTTCGCATGGAAGCATACTTGGAGATGCAAGATTTCCAAAACTTTCCATCCAATCGTACAAACCCGCAGCAAAAGTAACTTATCGTTACGGTATTGTCGGAACGTTATTCCTTCCGAGAGATAGAAACAGTTGCGTACGAAACAGTACGTACCCGTGGCTTGTTCGGTCGATGTAGACGTCAAGCGATGGAGGCCGAAGGAGGCCGAAGGAGGCAAACGGGAGACGCGTGGACCACGTTGGAAAGTCACGTTGAATGACGAGCATATATCGCTGCTTATCGTCTTGGTACGGGGCTTTTTCTCCGCGAACAATGCGCCGCGGTAATCGCGATGAGTCATTGCGTGTCAGCGATCAATCACCTAACGCCGATCGGCGGCCCTGCGTTCGACGCTACAAAACCGCACACGTGTACGACGTGCGCTGCACCGTGTTTTCTATATCGGCATTTATTCCGCGAATTTATCGCGCCGCTCGTTGATTCCCGAGAACCAACGTGACTCGCAACACACCGAACCTGACCGTCGTACCGGTTCGCTTTGGCCCCTTCTCCACTTTCTTCCTCTACTGTAAGCAAAACCCGTCGAATTTTATGGAAAATCCCCTCGTTACGCTCGTAACAGAGGCGAGTGGCTCACTTCGATTGGAAGACGAGAAAGTTTGCACTGTGATTTAAGGTAACTTTAGGTAACTCTTGGACCATACGCTTGAATTTATTCAGTCATATATGCCTTGTGACATATACATATATACAAATATACAACTGGTTTAATTTTGTTCCTAACATTGAGGTTCCTAAGATCTATCTTGTTTCTTGAAAGTCATGTTAAAACAATTTTGAAATATTAAATTTTATCGAGGAGGTATCCAAACAGTTTATTTTAAAAACGTAAGATCGATATTTCAAATTAAGTATAAACATACCGAAATAAAATAGTTTGGGCGTCTTAGTCTTTTATAAAAGATATCGGGAAAGAGTTATCAACGATTCATCAGTGAACAAAAATGATTTATGATTTATCTGGAAGTAAATAATGTATCAGTAATATATTTATTTCAATTTGTGAATAAATGTTCTTTTTAAATTATCAACTGTTCGAAAAACTGGCGGAAAGTTAATACTTTAAGACGATATATTTGCACGTCCGAATGCGGCCATGATTAACGCAATAACGCAATCTGCATTATGAATCACGAGCCTGACCAGTCGTGCTTGTTACGTTCGGACCGATAAACTTACCACGAACTCGATATTATAAATGAAGGTGCCAGCGAAACGAAGTTTACAATTGGTCTTTGGCTTCCTACAATTTTCAGATCTGTCACTTTGAATTTCAGATTCAGTGAGTCAAATCGCGCGAGTGTTCGTACATTCGGAGCAGCCTCACCTTTCTAACATAAAAAATAAATCAAGCGAGCTTCGCCGAGAATCGATAATCCGAGGATCCCAAGCCCTCGAGAAGGAGAAACCTCGCTCGCAACGCGGTTCGACAGTGTCGAAATTTCCTCTCTTCGCTTAGCGTCTCGACAATGAGAGACTCATCGCCGTGATGAAAACAGTAGCTTCGTCACGGTGCATTCTCGCGCTTCGCTTCGAATAGAAGAAGGCGTGTGTACATATATATCTGCTCCGAACTGTGGCAGATACATTCGTGCCACGTTGACGTCCACGGGGAATCACGGGATGATAGATGGTCGTCGGTTCACCGATATTATCTCAGGTGACGAAGTCACGCATGCACGGGCTCACGCAGTCACGCGTGCCGATGTCGTAACGAGGTGGACGACTCTCGGGATACGGAGAGAGAGAGAGAGAGAGAGAGAGAGAAAGAGAGAAGGAGCGTAGGTGGGTCGTACAACGAGGAGGTTAGTTATCTCTCCGAGTCTGGGCACCTCACTGTCGGTCGTCGCGCCGCATCGCGTCGCGTCGCGTCGGATCGGTCAGAGGTGAGACGAAGCACGCGCGCGAAAGAGAGAGAGAGAGAGAGACAGAGAGACAGAGAGAGAGAGAGAGAGAGAGAAGTAGCCCTGAAAGAAGCGCTTAACGAACTGACGACGACATTATTGTTGTTGTTGCTCGATCCCGGACGCATTCGGCCGACTACCCGTTCCTTTTATCGGATGAGGCCAGGAGGCAGCCAGACCCTGTCCGATGTCCCGGCGATTTTCTCTCTGTCCCTTCGTTCGCCTGGACGAAAGGGGAAGAAAGGGGAAGAAAGGGTGTGCAGGAGGAGCGAACGGGCCAAAGAATACCGAGGGCCAGAGAACAGGGGACGGGGCGGGGGCGTCAGAGCGCCACGATTTCGCTCTAATGCCGACGAGAGGGTTTTAATTAACTCGCGCTCCTATCTACCCCCTGCTTTCATCCTGGTATTTACGTGTGTCAGCGGCTTTCGCTCTCGCCACCTTGCCCGGCTCTCGCGGAGGCCAGGGAAAAAAGTCAAACTTCCTGAGGGATCCGGCCGGGCAACGACACTGTCGGCCCCCGTTCTGCCGACGAGTCGCGTCATTTCGTTCGACGTCTGGACTTTCGCCGCGGATCGCGATCCCGAAATTAGCACCGAGGATGATAATCAGCGTTTCCTCGATCTTGGAATTCGCAGGAACATCTGGAACCGAGAATCGACAGCAGGAATTCGACGGTTCGCGCACCTTGTGAATTTTCATCGCGTACATCTGACAGAGATCTGGAGAAAATCGAAAATCTTCTGTCCGTGGCGAGCGTTGCGCAAGCTTGCTCCTCGTAGTTATTCTCTTGAAAATCGAGGATACCCATCGAGTTATCAACAGTTTTCAGCGAGGCATCGAACGTCCTCGTACGAACGCGAGCAAATTTTAACGGGCCAAGCAGCGAAAACTTGATATCGAGTGGCGACACGGAGGACGCAGGAGCGTGAAATCGTTTATTAAACCGTTCCGTTGCAACAAGATTGTCCCGAGGTTCGTGCATATCGATAAGTTGTATCGGGTATAAGCGGATATAGAGGGGTACGTATCGGCGTCGGGGCATGCAGAAGGAAGCGCTATCGCGGTCGTACCGGGGCCATCTTCCTCCCGGATTCATTAAAGACTTTTATCGGGAGAACACAGCGCCGCCTATGTACCAATTCACTTAACCTGACCCAATCTAAAAATGCTCATCAGCAATTTAAAGCGTCGAGGGCTTCTCGAAGGACGGCCGCAAGCCGTGGTGGGAGGTGGGGGGAGGGGGCTCACTCCCTCGAGTTGAAACGACGAACCGAGCGGCTTCTTCCAACACGGAGGGAAACAGACAACGACAGAAGGATCGACTGACTGAGAGGTTGGCAAAAAGATACGACACGGCGTGGCGCGGAGGCCAAGAGAAAGGAACGCCGAGGAGGAAGCAAGACGTACGAATGGAAAGAGAAGCGATAAGAATGCAGAGGAGAGAATATAGGAGAAAAGGAAGAGACACATCGGTGGTGAATAATCGGCGCTTCCATCGCGACGCGGATGGAAAAAGGAGGAGGAAAAAAAAGCGCGAGAAAAAAGCGAGAGAGAGAGAGACGAGATAGAGCGAGAGAGAGAGAGAGAGAGAGAGAGAGAGAGAGCGAGGAAGAAAGAAAGTGGAAAGCTCGAACGAGGGGGAAAAAAGAGAGATCCATTTGCGAAATGCTCATCGACCGTCTTTGGCCCTTTTCTCGGTGCTATAACCTTCCCTTTGCCCTTCTTCGCGACTCGAGCGCGAGAGGGGGTTTTTTGAGAACACAACGAGGAGGATTACTCTGATTCGTTTTGGCTTGCAGATTTTCCCTTCTTCCACGTCGCTCGTCGAGCGACATCCTCGCTCTTCCGATACGCGCACGTGGAAAACGAAAGAAATGGAAACAATATGGCCGATTGAAATTACACGGATGATCATTTTGTCGCTTGACACGCGCTCGTCGTAAATTTCCAGCGACCTCTCCTCCCCCCTCTCTCTCTCTCTCTCGAAAATCTCGATACAAACAACGTTCGACGACCTAGTCTAAATGAAATTACCCTCCACCCGGTCGGTTCGATCGGCGATGATATCGCGCGATACGACTTTATCCGACGATCGCCAGGGGATGAAGAGCCGTAAAGAGGATATCTCTCTCTCTCTCTCTCTGTCTCCGTTTTCCGGAGCTGCTAGCCGAATCAAGACGTAATGCGATTCGTCACGATGAAGCCGAGAGATAAAACCGTTGTCGCGGCTACGGTTATCGGGTGCTCGCCAAGCAAAGGCTTGGCCGGTAATGCCGTCCGCGTGGCCGTAAATCATGGTGTTTGCATAAAATATTAATAAGTGACACGAGTCAATCCGGGATTAAGGAACCGGGGCCGGCGAGCGCGAGGGCCAAGCGAAAACGCGGTGGCCACCCCTCGAAGCGGACGATCATCCTAGCGCCACTTTATCTATCTCTATTTTATTTTGTTTGTGTTGGCTTTTCCCACGAAGGGTGGCCGCCACCCCTCCCTTCCCCCTTCCCCCTTCCCCCTTCGTTTCCCCTTTCTCGATGCGTCGTCGGCCGACGCTCTTCGACAAATAGTAATAATGCGAATTGACACGTGACGCCGTTGTCGCAACAACGGCAAACACTCGGACAAGGGGGGCAAATGCGCGAGGCGGGGGAAGGGGGGCAACACACCGCGAGAGAATCTCGTTTACAAACCAAATGCTTCATCGACGACGCGTCACTTCTTCGCCGATTTAGCCGGCTCGTCCCCGCGACTCTCGATAAACAATCGACCAAGTGCTTTGCAGTTCTTCCCTCCTATTCGATATGTTATATACAGGGTGTTTCACCTAACAATACAAGTTCAATACCTCGAGCATCTCTGTTGTTTTTTGAAGGCATGAAAAAGTTTCATTAACAGAAGTTATTCGATAGAGAGGAGGAGGCTGTAATGTCGCAGTAATGATTTTTCCATAGAGATTTTCAAGGTCCTCGCTTTTTTGAACGAAGCGATACGTTTTCGTCCATGTAAGAAACAGTTATATATATATGTTAATAATTAATTTAGGAGATAATTTTCAACTTTAATTCTGTAAAGTTTATGGTACAAATGAGGAAAGGCGTAGCTTTCACAAACGTAAATCTTACACTAAAATCAAACTAATCATTTTTTCGAATGACACACATAATAGGTTAATATTACATTATATAATATATAATAATCTGTAATATAATATAATATTTTTTCTTTTTTACCAAGAATATCAAGCTGCATCGATCAATGAGTGGAAAAACATCATTCCTATACTGTACCGTACCGAATAATTGAATTGAATCAACTATATATTCAACTTGGGGCTGTTTGAAAATTCCAAGAGCAGCTTCGAGTTAAACAGCTCACTCTTCAGTACATGAAAAGAATTCTGTTCGAGGAACGATGGCACGCGCGTTTCTCGTCCATCGTTCGACGAAACGACACGATGGACGTGTGTAAGTGTCTGACGCGCAGCGTGTACAACCTTGGTAATTAAGGAGCCACGAAATTCTGGCCGTGGTAGAACCGGCGGAAGAAGATTATCGCGGCGATTGGCTCGATTTCGCAGTGACGTGTGTAGGATAATTGCGAACGGCTGTATCAGTGACCCGCAGCTCGTTCGACACGTGTCGACCCGTGCGCGCGCGTCCCTCTTATCGCTTACGTCGAACTCCGTTGTTTCCATTATCCGTAATAATATATTCTTCTTAAAAGTTGAGCCAGCCTCGGGTCGGCTGCTTGCTCGACTGCACGATCGCTGGAGAAAAGGAGAAGGGAAGCGAAACGGCGGAGGGAAGAGAAGTCCGGGGGTAAAGGAAAAGAGAGACAGAGAGGGAGAGAGAGAGAGAGAGAGGGGGGGTCGAGTGGTGGCCAGGCAAGAGGGGAGACAAAGTGGCTGCTGCACACGCGTTTGTCAATGTTTGCCGGTGTCGACACCCACCTACTTATGCAAATCATTTAATTTAACCCCTCCATACCGTTGATCCCGAGAGAGATCGTATCTCGAAACCTATTCGTATTCATTGCCCGAGCGATGGGGAGAGCAGCGAGCTGCGCCGCCCGATCCGCAGAGCAGCTATACGATTGCGTTTCCCTTGTCCCGATACTACACACTCGCCAGCCACCTCGTTTACCAGCGTAACTACCTCGCCTCTACTCCAGCCTCGCTCGGCTCTTTCATTTTTCCCTGCCGGCTAACCGTTAACCTTGTTGTTCCTCCGTCTAAGAGGATTCCTCTATCCACCGTCTGATGACGTATACATGTCTCGCGCTGCGAGAACAAGCTGCAACTCCTCGCCAACACCGCCAACCGGGAAACGAGTCTGGGAAACGATCTATCGCGGCAATCTCGTATCTTACGAACGCCGAAGGCCTGGATTCTTTCTCGTCGTGTTCTAACTTGGAGAAGATCCTCGGCGGGATTTCATCAGCGTCGGCGGTTATATTTAGAATATAACGCTAATAATAACGCTGGTTCGCGCATCGTCGAGGCGAAGATACGCGAGATATCGAGGCGAATTATGTATATTTTTCACGGCGTACGATTCGAAAACAATCTTTGGAATATCTAATGTAATTTTCCCTGTTCCCTGTTCCCTGTTCCCCCTGGCCTAGACCGAGTGGAAAATATTAGCCTTGCGGGAACGGGGAACGCGCGAGGCGCGAAACTTAATTGAAAAGTGAACACGCTGAAATGTTTATTTCATCGAGCGGTGCGCGCCGGACATAATAAACGTTTCGCTCCGGGTGTTTTTTGCATAAACGGCCGATCGAAACGTACTGGACGACGGACGACGGACGACGAAAAACTGTACGAGATCCGCTAATGGAATTTATTACGCGCGTCAGCGCCGCGTTAATGCATAGCCGCGCGGACACAATGATCGCGCCCCGGCGTGGGACAATGCGATTTCCAGCCTCTGGACCCAGGGGGACGCGGGATCGGGCGTTTTAGGTTTTGACGCTCGATGTCGACACCCACCACTGACGGTCGACGAAACGACGCGTTTCAACGGTTTTCCACGGAGCAAGTGGCCAACCGGTGTTCGAAACCGATTTCGATGATCGATCAAGATTGATGCACCGCGCGATACGCGCGGAATTGATACAAAAGCCGGAAGCTTATATTTCGCGATCAGACTCGATGATTCGCGGTTCAAATGAAAAATCACTTTAAGCGACACGCGAATGAACGCGAAACCACCCCAGTCCCGTTGCTGCGAGCGAACCGACGTACATCGCTGAACATCGAACCGGCCGATTGATTTTCGATCGATGCAAAATTTTATTTCGGTGATTAAAGTCGTCACCATAAAGTGACCATAGTATCCAGCAAGACGTCAGACGACGAGTGACTATAGTTACCGATACTTTCAACTGATATTTACCGCACATTTCAAAATTTCGATTCATTCGAAAACGATCGAGACGGACCTTGTCGATTTAACACTAACCATACCGCCATTTTACAATACTTGTTACCATAACCGGTCAAATAAACGTAAATATTTCTTCTTTCGAATGAAATACAAATTTTCAATTTATTACTGTGAGGAAGTAATGCAGAATGCAACTTTTAAATATCATATATTTGTATTTTTATACTTAACGTAAACGGGAAATGGTAGGAGGATAGTTTATTTCATTTGAAGATGAATGAGAAGGTTTCTTCTTCGTACACTTTCCGCAGACATATTTCTCACAAATCGTACAAGACTTAGTGGTACCTTTCAGTACCTTTATAAAGTCTTGTTGGCCACTTGTTTTTTAACGTGTTTTTTGCTTTCTGGAATTTGATTTTTTCTTTTTTTCTTGGAACGCAGTTTTTCCCTCAGACCTACACTTCCACAGTGACGGGATTGTGGTTTTACCTCAAAAATGGTAAAAGGTGGCCAAATAAAACAATTCGGCAAAACATTTATTTAAAGTATTAAAAAAAACTTATTTCATTAAATTACGCTAAAATTATTTTTCGCTCAACCTATACTTTGATGATGGCTCGATGAAAACCTCGATTAGAGTCTACCTTGATTGAATTAATTGCGAACTGAGATTCTAACGCTTGGCCGCTCGCGAAAAAACGCTATCCTGTATGAACTGGTTAATTCATTTGCTTAGCTATTCTCGATAATATCGCGAAATAGGCTTCGAAGTCTTCGATCTAGAAAATATATTTTCGAAAATTGTCAAAATAATGCGAACAAAAATACGGACTAGGCCAGGTGATCTCTTTGCCAGTGGCGAGCTAACTATTCAACCTTGATCTAGTAAACGCAGATAAAGAAAACTGCACGACTCGTACCTCAGTACGATTCAACTATTCTGACTAGGAAATTTGAATCGATACAAAAAACAAATTATAGGCGCGATCGCTCACAGTACCTAAAAACACCACTCCTACTCGACGTCTATCACGCCCCCTCATGAATCACGTGACCCAAATCAACCAATCGCTAATTTTCGTTGCATCAGTGTTGCACCTGAAGGGGCTAAAATCACTTTCAGCGAGAAAATTGTCAAAAAAGAACGTAAACTAAAAGAAAGTACACTAAAAAACTATAGATGATGTGATTCAGCTCGGCTTCAGTTACACGTTCTTGCGCCAACAGAAACTATAAAACACACCGATGGAATATGGAGGCAACGGATCCAAGCGGAAACACAAAGGGGGGAAGGGGCATATGAAATGGACGCGTTGATCGGATGAACAAGGCCGATCGGACGAAGCGGGGCTTGCAATTTCATTACGGCGTGGAAATCGGGAGTCAGCGATTACGATTTAGCCGGTGGTGATCGTGTCGGCAGCCCGTTTTCGGTGCACGGCGGTCGTGAACATCGGCGGAATGACGTATCGGTCGTGTGGTCGTTTTAACCGTTTTAACGGCCAGCGGAAAACGAGTGTCGGCAGCCACGCCGAAAGCCGTGTACACACAGGAAGAGCCGCGCGACTGCCGGAGAGAGAGCTCGCGAGAGATCGCTGCTCTCTCGTCGCTGCAGCGTTACCATATCGATTCCAATTCACGCCCTGCGAATCGTCCAGGGAGCGCACGGTGAAACAGACGGAGAGAGAGAGAGAGAGAGAGAGAGAGAGAGAGAGAGAGGAGCAGGGACACGGTGTGCTGAATTAGTAGCATTGTTAATGTAGTAATCGAGTGTTTCATCGTTCGATGATTCGCGCGGGTTTGGGCGGCAGAGTTCGATGGTGAGAGAGCAACAACGAGAGAGAGAGAGAGAGAGGCAGAGTGGAGAGGAACGAAGCTGGTAAAATCCACGGGGCGACGAGAGGGCGCAGGTGTGTGTATTCAGCATGTGATACAACGTGTTGTCATTCGGCCAAACGTGTATATCGATGCCGCGCGGGGCGAAATTTTTGTCGTCGCTCCTCGAGTGTAATTGGAAATTTCGCGCGCGCGTTCATTGCGCGAGAAACACACGCGTACAGTCGCGATGGGCGAGCGAGCGAGCGAGCGAGCGAGCGAGCGGCGCGCGAAACAACGATGTAAAATGTTAATGTCCCGGTGTTATTATTTAGCCGTGCCTCCGGCGAGGCGGAATTGTAATATAAATCCAAGGACGGTAATCGTAATATAAATCCAACTCGCGGAAGGCGAGTGCAACGCGGATATTAAAATTTCATAGCGCGCCGCTTTAAAGCCAGTAAAAAATGAACGTAGCTCCGTAGCAGCTTGCAGCTGGAAAGGATCCACCTTCACTGAAATTATATCGTCGCGGAACGATGATTTGTTTGAGCGCTCGCGCGCGGACCACTTTGCCCGCGAGAAACGGGAACAAGCTGGTTAAACGTTCAACAATGCTCGCGCAGTCGCGAACGCGTCGTGGCTCACTTGCGCTTATCCTAGCGCTTTTTATCCTAAACGCTATTATCAACGTAGAACGAGCTGACCGATGTCGGGAGAATGATTTGTACGAAAAATATTCGATTCAAAGGAGAGAGGGCGCCATATGGTGGGAACGACTGATACTTGGCGAGAATGCTGTTAGGGTGATGTCAAAGCCTCCAAGTGGTCGAATAGAAAAATCTTAGATTAAATATCTGTGGTTAGGCTGACGATCTGTTGGAAATCATTAGGGTAGAGATAGATTCCGTGAAACTCGCGATTCCTCTGGCCAGATCATAACCTAACCTAAACCATGAAAAACCATGAAAAACCATGAAAAACTAAATAACGATCGGCTATCTGCCTTCGATCTGCCAATCTCGGAATGGTCTCGTTGCTAAGCTGAGCGATCCTTTTGATCGTACGATATATCCCCACGATAGTTATTCATGTACGAATCGGTAAAAGTCCGGGCAGATCCGTCGATTGGCCGGCGTTTCGACTAGGGCCAACGGCACCACCGATGGGCCAGCGTCTCCTCCGAGCCATGAATTATTTTGGTCATTCGGCGCGAATAATAAAACGCACAAACGGCTGGCCTCGCGTATTCGTGTAGCCGACGTGTACTCGCCGTTTGTCGACGGGAGCGACGTTCATTCGTTTTTCCGAGGCAAATGAAAAAGCCCGGCGATGCATGGCGGTGTGCGCGGCGCGCGGCCTGCACGGCCGCGCCACCCCCCCGCCTCCGTTTGTCAAAACTCTTTATTGCCGTTCCACGGACGCTGTATTCAAAGCGAGGACTCGAATATACACCGCGGCCGGAAAAGTGCGCCGCTTCAGTTTTATATATAACGCGGCTGGTTTCGGTTTTATTATTACCCCGTTCCGCTCCCGCGTCCCCGCTCGCGAGCCACCGCTGGAAAAATATGCGACGATGCCAGCACACCGCCGCGCGGATGCCTCCACCCTCTCCTCGAACCGGCCCCCCCTCCTCCCCCCCGGGGGGAGCTTGTTCCTTTCTGATAAAGCCCGATGAAAGCCGACGCGAACGCCATCCGATGCCGTGCAGCGAGCAACGCCGCGCTATGCATAGTTCCCGAGTGACAAAGGCAATTTTTACCACCTTTCATCGCGTAATAAACGAGGCTGATTTTAATTAATGCCCGTGTTCCTCCCTTTCACGCGACGCGACTCGCGATTTTCTGCGCGCGGAATCTTCTCTCGATTTTCGACGATTCGAGAGAAGAACGGCTTCTTCGTTTCTTTCTCTTTCTTTCTCTTTCTTACCTTTCTTCGGTAACGAGAGAGATTGAAAGTCTCGCGAATCGTATGTATAAAAACAAAACGCGCGGCTGAAAGCGGAACGGTACGAGAACGGCGCCCCGACTTTTGTTCCGCCTAACGTAATATCGCGAATGGAAATTAAAAAAAAAAAAAAGAAATATATATATATATACATATGTATAAAGGCCAATTTAGAGATGCCGACCGAACGAAGAGCATAATTCCGAGCACATAAATCTCGTGGATGCACAATGCAACGTGAATTGTTGGTAGACGTGTATCGAGGCAGATTCAGTCTGTGGATACAGCTGAATCATCGAATCATGATAATCGGACAACATCCGAGTTCTTATCCCCGTTATTCATTAACGCCGATGGTGTTCTATATAGCTGGTACGCAGTCGGCGTGTATACGTTGGTAGCGGCAGCGCCTCGGGTGCTCATGAATAAAAGCGCGAGTAGACGGACAGAGCACGAGGCATTAGCGGAATAAAACGGCCGTAATACCGACTATGTTGAACACGCTCGCCGGTTGTGCGGAATTTCGTTTCTACAGCGGTCAGTTAGGGGCCGTGGTAAATTTTCATTTTTTTTTCCCCCTTTCTTTTTTTTTCTTTATCTCCCTCCTCCTCTTCGCTCTTCGCTCTTCGCCGCCCTTCTCGCGGCCACGGTTTTTCGCAGCAAATAACGCGCGCTCGTAACCCCGTGACAGTCGAGTGCTTTACATAATTCGCGATATCCGTCGAAGAATAGCCGCCGACTACGGGTAAAGACCGATTAGAGGATTCTTTCCCTTTCGCGTAGTAATTCCATTGTTCGGCGAGGTACAATTTCGTTTCTACGTTTCGTAAAATTCCACGCTCTCTGAAGTTATACGATACGAAATCATAACTAGGCGAACTCGACTACTTTTATCGAATTTATCGACGGAAGCATTTCTGTTTGATCACCTCGTGCAAATTCGAACGAAAGGTTGTTCGATCTTCTCGACGAGAAAACCAATTCTGACACTGCCTTTAAAGCTTCTCACCATATACGTCGACTAATTTTTTACGAAGCCGTCTTTCCTTTTCGATTTTCTATTTTCAAATCGACGCCAAACGAACAATCGTTAACGAGATCGTGCACTTTCTTTTCCCCTGAACAATCAGCTGCACGATGAATTTGCGGTTTAAAATGAAATTAGTCAAACGCATGTTCGTCTATTAGAGAAAAAAAAAGAAAAACGAATCCAATAATAATCGCAACGATTTGCACGTTTCAAAATTTCCCAGAATTGCGCAAACATCCGCTCAGTTCAGTCGTAACCAAAATAGAGAGCTGCCTTTGGTGGCTCGATCGTAAAGATCGTACAATCCAATCAACACGGAAGCTCCAGAGACAAACGTCATAGAGGCTAAAACCGCAGTGTTTCCGCTGACGCGCGTTTCCGCCCGCGGGGGGCTGACAGTTAAGGCATAGAGGAGGGACCGTTAAGTGCAGCACGACATAAATTAGCGGGCCGATAGTACGGTCGAGACACGAGAAAATATTATTGCAGCGCGCGTCAACCGAGGAGCCTGGCGCAAACTCGAACCGGGGATAGTGGCACTCGATAATAAAATGGTCCCTTTGTCCTCGCCACTCGGACGGTCGTATAACTCGTGTGACGGACCGCTCCTCTCCAGCCCCCTCATTTTTCATCCCCCGAACCTGACCTTTTCCTTTTGCGCCAGTTACTGTTCAATGCGTACTACGCGTGTCGTACGTATTGAAAGGATTCCTCGACGAAGAAGGAAGAACTGGACCCGAGTCACCAGCCGTGTCGTGCCGTCGGATACGGATGTGCGTCGCGTTCGCGAAATTTTCGGCTCGAGTGTCAATATCGCTCGATCCGTCCTATTCCTCGAGAAAACGACCCTTTCGCTGGAAAGGAAAAAAAAAATGACAGAGAAATCGCTGCTCCCCATTTTGGAGACGTTCCTCCAGGAGTATGAATTTATTTGACCGATCGTATCTCCGTTGAAATATCGAAGGACGAATCTCCGAGAATTTCTGTCGAAGTTTCAATAAGAAGACCGTGGAACTTTGGAAATGGCTGAAGAAAGTATGGCATTCGAAAAATGGAGTCCAAACTTTCTCGAGTGTATTCGAACTCTCCAGTCCGACGCTAATCATCTCTGCTAATCTTCGTCCCGATGATTGCGTCGCACCAGGTTATCTCGTGCCGGTGGCACGATAAAGTTGATGAAGAAATTAACCGATGCAACGAACGAGCGATACGACTGGCCAAACGGTAGCAGGGAAAGTGATATAAAGCGACGAGGCAGCGCGGCGTAACGTGGCTGGAAGTGCAGAGAGCCCAGGCAGAAACTGCGCCTGGCCGATCCTCCTGGCATTGGGGTCGGTGCACACAATGGGCATGAAATCCGAAAAAGGGGGAGACTGCAGATAATTGGCCGGTGCGTTTGCACAGCGTCAAATCGCGAGGTCAATCCGCTCGCACGGCAATCTCACCCTGCTGCTTGCCGTCCGCGTCGTTTCCCTCCTGCTCCCTGCTCGAATTCACGGGGATGAAAATCGAGGTCGAACGCCATCGGGAATATGGACGACTCCGGCTCCAGTTTCGCCTGGGCCAGTAGGTAGTTTCTCTTCGTTCCTCTGCGTCAACGTACACGTGCTTTTGTGCGTGGCCAGATCGGCGAAAAATCATTTTTTTTTTTTTTTTTTTTTAATTCCCTTCCTTTCCCTTCCTTGTAAAAAGCGACGAGGCTTCGACGGCATTGTCGGCTTTTATCGAAAATCGCACTGGAATTTTCTTTTGTTTGAAGCTCGATATATTTGAAATTCGCCCTTGTTTCTGCTCGCGTTAGTACCTACGTCCTTTCCTTCTATTAACTCTTTTTTTTTTTTTTTTTTTTTTTTTTTTTTTGCCTTCGGGAACATCTTTTTTTTTTTTTTTTTTTTTGCGTCATCTATCAGCAATTTATATTTACGCGAAATAGCGAGTGATGTGTCACTTTATGAATAAAATGACATAGCGTTGGACCTATTTAGCGTGAAATTTTCGTTGTTTCAAGCAGTCACCAAGCATAGTATACAAAAGTTAATAATAATTTCAATTTTCTGAAAAATTTTTCTTCAAGAAGCAACAAGAAGTTTAGTTTACGTGAATTATCCCGAATTACTCGAATGATAACTTGACGAGTGAACTCGATGGTAATGAGAATCTTCAAGAATTTCTTTCTTCGAAATTTTATTACTTCTCTAGTACGTCGTTATATCATAAATAACACCGTATCTACGTTCATTATAGTTGTCAGCAATTATAAAATATTTTATAATTTTAGCCGTGTCTCACAGGCGACAGTCGGGGGTTAATATTTCGGCGATAAAATTGTCGATCGGAAAGGAATTGAAAAATTGATGGCGCGTTGTATTTTCAACCGTTTACGAGCGTTTAACTGCCGGAGATGCAATTTTCGAATTTTCCCGTCGACGCGGCCGGAAACAAAGCAGGTGAACGAATGTCTGGTTTTCATAGGCGACGAGGCCGGATTGCACGTAGTCCACGCATTATTTATGAGATTAGCGGAGATTATGGGAAACGTGATTCTGATGCCGAGTGGCTCGCTCCCAAGAGCGATTACTATGCCACACATAATAATGCACGCGCGTACACGCCGTATTAATGGTCGAACGTTGTTACGTTCGACTTTGTAGAGTGAAAATCAAATCGAATCAAGTCTGCCGAATAACATTACCGCCGCCTGTGTCGCGAGACTCTGTTTATTAATTATTCAACGGACAGACGTTGTGTACGTAACCTTTCAATTCCACGTCGAGAACCACGTTCTTTGAAATTGCACAAAATTGTAAATTCTTTTTGTTCTTTTCTATTACGACTTGCGACTGCGTAACGAACTAACGGACATCGCGAAAAATTCACTTCTCTTTGCCGAACTTTTTTTTTTTTTTGTTCATTCACGAATAAAACGAACTAATAAACGTCGCGGAAAAATTCATTTCCCTTCGCCACGGGAACGTGGTGAAACAATACTGGCTAACTGGTATATAACCAACAACCGAAAGTATACGTGTCGAGCTTGTACAAGCAAATATTAACAGAAACGTAGCCGACGATGCGACGTGTCGGACGCGTGGTCGCACATTCGTCACCTCTGTTCGGCATTATAGCGAGAGATCGGGCCGGCAGCCAATTCTCCGCTACGTGACACGCGCGGAGTCGTTCTCTCGTCTATCACGCGTGTCTATTATGCGTCCATAGAGCCGCGAGAAAGATACACACAGGGGCTCGGCTAATCTGGCATGCTCTTAGGGTGGATTCGTCGTGGTATTGCCACTTCGATAAATAAATCAACTCGTAAGCAGCCACCATTAGGGTCCTGCGGTGTGTACGCAACTCACGCCCCACGCACTTCTTTTTCCGTTCCCTTCTCTTTCTCTTCCTCCTCCTCCTCCCCTCTTTTCTTCGCTCTCGCTTCTCTTTCGATCGTCTCTTTCTCGAGGTTTAACGACGCGTCGGTTTATGCGCGCGTAAAAAAAAGAAAGAAAAAAGAAAAGAAAAAAAAAATCACCGGAAGGACGGGGAGAACGTATGCGCGCCTTTACTTGCTACCGCCGCCGCCCGATGCGTTTACCGGGCGTAGCAGTGGCGTGTGCTCGTCGAGGAACCGACCGACGGTGGCGTGTCGAGAGTGGAAGCTATAAGTGGCGCTAACGAGTGGCGCGACGAGTACGCACGTTTACGGCGACGGTCGAGCAAACGCCTTTCGAGGAAAATGTCTAAATATAAAGTATAAAATTCTTGGAGCTAATTGCGAAGCTCGTCATTGGCGAGAGCCACCCGAGACAATTCTCCGAATGGCGAAATGACGGTAAAAGTCATGCGGTGTGAAACCGTACTCGATGAACGCGGGGTGAGGGGAAAGAGCGAGCAAGAGAGTCGTAAGCAGAAGATTTGTCACAAGGAGGAAAAGGATGATTCCAAGACGGTTCAAGCAGAATAATCCCCGTCACCCTTCCCCCACCCCCTCCACTTCCCTCTCTCCTGCTTCCCGGTCTAGCATCGTCGACAAGGGTGGAAAAAGTGGATAACCCTGCTGGGAAGCTGCTCGGCTAAGATGATGAATCTAGCGCGGAAGCACTTATGACGTACGACTCGGAAAAGCTTGGTAGGGTGACTCGTCGCACCCCGCGGCTTTGTTTTCCGCATCAGTGGCGCCGCCCCTGGCCGGGATTACTCGGGGTGATCAGCTATGAAATTAACTCGCTCGCCGTTTCTCCCTCTATCTTGATTCAATCCCCCCTTCTCTCTCCCTCCTCCCGTTCCGTTATCTCCCGCCGAGAATTTTACATTCTCCGGCCTCGGATTAATCGGATCGGCCTGCTCGCGAATTAAGATCGCTCGAGATCGTCGTCTGAACCATTGAATCGAGCCTCGATATCTGGCGAATTTTTAAAGTTCAGAGAAAAAACAGAAAAAGAAAAAGCAAAGGAAAAAAATGAAAGAAGAAGAAGAAGAAGAAGAAGAAGAAGAAGACGGTTGAAACTGTGGAGAGCCGTGAGAATCGAAGATTAGGCAAAGCAGATTGACTCGAACGACGAATCTTTCGTTGGAAAAGTTTCTAGTCGAGCGATTGCTATCGAGGAGGATTCGCAAAGAAAGGCACAACAATACCGGTTGGACGGTACCCGAACGGATTCCGCGCTGCATTATCCAGTATCGTGTAGCAATCGCGTCCGTCAGGACTCTTCGTCGAGCGGGGCACCTCGTTACGTTCGCGTTCGATCGATTCATTCGACGCGTAGCGGCGGGGCCCGTATTGTGCGCCCGTTTAAGCAAACAAGCCAGGAAACATTCTCCGCGTCGAATTCCGTTGAATGGACGCTTAATTCATCGGCCAGCACGTTCACGAGGTTCAAGAAAGAGAAAAAGAGAGAGGGAGAGAAAGAGAGAGAGAAACGACAGACACGTCGTGGAACGAAGTAACGTGGTTAGAACGAAAGGAAACGAAAATGAAATAGAAAGGGAGACGAGCGAGAAGAAGGCACATATCCGGGCGAGATCCTTCGGGGATAGAAAAAGGTCCCGTCATCCTCGAGAAGAGGCCCTCTCCTCGATCATCTCGTACGTCGGCTGTATAAATATCTCTTTCCTGCCTATAAAAGATACCCGTAATTACGGCGCCTTCGGGCAGAAACACGTCCGACACTTCTGCCGAGTCGATACGTCCCGCTGGACGTCGGACCGTTGCCCACACACACACACACACACACACACACACACTAACCGAGTGTCGGGAGGGGTGTGCGCTGCGTCCTTCGACCGGCAATACCAGGGGGATATTTCACTGGCAATCCCGAGCGTTTGAAACGTTCGGTGAACTGCTGCTGCTGCTGCTGCTGCTGCTGCTGTGGTTGCGTCACCGCGGTAAGATCCACAGATCAGAGTCCGTGGCACGTTCGCCGCGCGTGAAAACCCACCAGGAAACGACCGAATAATGATCCATCGACGAACCGTCTTTGAAAAGGAGCGTGACGTGGTCGGAGGCGAGGCGAGGCGAGGCGAGGCGAGGCAAGGCAAGGCAAGGCAAGGCCTCTCCCATTCGTTTCGAGAAGAGATTCGTTGTCAACTTGGCACGGTGGGATTAACAATGCGGCGTGACGATGCTCGTCGCGAGAGTCGCGGATTCCCTATTTACGGCCACCGTTTCTGGCAAATGACCTGGCATTATCGGCCAGGAGGAGGAGGAGGAGAACTACCGCGCGGGGGTAGTCGCTTAACCGAAACCGCTCTCGGCTCTATAAATATTGATTTCGCTATAAACCGTTTCGCGGCCGGGAGCTGCGGTGCTCGCGGAAAGCTGTAACACTTTGAGAGCTATTCAAACGCCGTTTAGTTGCTTCAGTTTTCTTTTTTTCTGATTTTTCCGTGTCGTTTCTCGTGCCCAAGAAGAAACACAACTCACTCGACCGATCCTCGACAGCTTGCCTCCAGAATCTATACTTTTCAGCTTAAAACCGAGAATCAAAGGGAACTGGAACGATAAATGGAAATTCTTCGTGTAAAATTTTTTTTAAAACGACAATTGTGCTCGTTCTCTACTAAGACGCGATCAAGTTATAATCTCAACGGGCCATAAAAATACAAAAACTTTTACCCACCGATATCTCCTCAAATTGAAAAAAGATCCCCCAATTTGCGATTTGCGCAAAAGTTCAATTGACGTATTATTGTCCAATGCAGAAAATACACGAATATGAGTCCGTCTGTAAATGACAATCGAAACCTTTATAATAAATTGTAAGATTCCAAGTCGCTATATGATGTAACGACGAAAATAAAAAAGAAAAGAGAAAAGGAACACGAAATTGTCAAATAGTCGAAGAAACTCAACGTACGTCCTCCTAAAATATTTGTATCGCCAGAGGCGTCGCAATGTCGCGGCCGTGGGCCTAATTGAGCGGCAAAACGGCACAATGGACGGTGGTTTGCGTCCCGTCACGTGTGAAAGGCGGCAGAACCTGTGTTTATTCAGATCGTTTCGCAAAATCGGTAGATCCACGCAGCTGGCCGACCCCGTCGCGTATTATATACGAACGCCATCTGCATCTTTTTCGTGCACCGGGAATGCATGAATGCGGGATCGAGGTGGTAGCTACCTACGCGACACCGGTATCAAAAAGTTTGTCACGATGGCATCTCAGGTGCGGAACACGCGAAGAGAGTGTCGTTTCCCTCGTGATGGTCGCGCAATTTGGGGAGAACTTCTTTAAAATCCCTTCTTCGCCCTCGCCTCGAGTGGCAATCGAGCCAACTTTCAAGCTGGATCCCTCGGAAAGCCAATTTTGCGGTCCCGCCGACCTGAGAAACTTTCCGATCTGCCATTTTTTGGAGGATTCTCGCTGGATCTCGGTAACTGATCCGCGCTGATCCAAGAAGTAACAAAGGAGAGACGATGGCCCCCCTCCTCGACAAACTCCAAAATATACTTTCAGCTCCCGCTGGATTTCGACAATTGATCACTCGCTGTAAAACATCGTATGTTTTACGTTGAAGAAAAAAACCACTGGAAACGAAATAGCAGATTTGAATTTGAACCAAGGAGGCATTGATGCTGTCACTGATTAATAAACGAGTCACAGACCCCTGTCTACAAAAAAACTTACATACTACGTAGAAACCAACGTTAGAAATGAATGGAACCAACAAACTATGGACAACATCAAATCGAACGAAGATCCACAATTTTTTTCCCTAGACATGGGAAATTCCTTTCAACGGATTGACCAAAAGAGAAACAACTATACTGGCTTGATTAAGGAGGTTGATCTTCCTTCTGCGATAGATCTGTCACAGATTCTGTACGAATGCAGAAAGAGATTCCGAACGATTGAACGATTCCAACAGAGAATCGGAGACTTGCTGAGACTTCAACGGACACAAATCTATACTGTAAGATACGAGTAGCATACGAGTAGCCTAGTCGCTAATCGACATCGACGTCGACGTCGATGCGATTTTGAACCTGCACAGAAAAAGAAAAAAATCGTCGAAGAACGGGGTGTAACGCGTCAGTTGTGGGTTAAAGTTGCGTCGACCAGCAGATATCCGCTAGTGATAGACGCGCGAGCAAACTTTTTGCACTTCCTCTGACACTCGCGAGTCTCTACGACTGGCCGTTAAATCGGGAGGGATGTTACTTACGACGCAGGTAAGTAGCGATGTAAGTGGTTGTAGACAACCGGGACCCGGTGTCATAAGCAGCAGCCGCTGCCTAATGAAACTACAAATCTCTCCGCCCTTTAGGCACCACCTGTTCTCGGAGCAGCGAACGCACTCGCTGCCGCAACAACGCGCTTGCATGTGACACGCTGCTTACGAGCCCCGGGGATTATATCTCGGCCCGTTTCGCCCGCTCACGCCGCGACGCCTTCAGCAACGGCTTTCTTCCCTCGGCCAATCCCCCGCGATCACGTCCTCCACTGAGAACTCGCTTGCGAAATTTCGAGTAACGAGAAACTTCGAGAAGCAAAGAGACGAGAAAGGACACGACACGGTCGGAGAACTCGTCCTCGATCGCCACGCGAAGTGGTTGGAATGGTCGCGTTCGCGAAATGAGAAAGAATTTCGAAACGACGCGAGAAAGATTGCCACCAGCCCAGAGTTGGAGGGTCGATGACGAAAAACGACGAACCTCCTGCGAAACCGCGTACGCGGGAATTCCAACAACGTCGGCCGTTTGAACCCGGCCGCGTTCGCGAAGAAACAAAGAGGCGGCCGTAAATCGCGTATGGAAAGCGAAGACAACGATCGGACGAGAATACGTACAGAAGCGAGGGAGCATCTGTTGTGAGTTGCGCCGGGGTGCATCAGCGCATCGATTCTCACGCAATCGTTCCGCGTCGCTGCAACGCGTAGCCCGCTGCAGCGTATCTCGTAAACAACCGGTTCAATTGCGTCCGACAATAATAATTATTCGCGAATGATCGCATTCCCTCCCTCCCTCCCTCTCTCCTATCGTCCGTTCTTTCTCTCGAACCGTCCTCCTGTCCGCCTGTTTCCTTTCCTTTTCCACCCTTCCCACGTCAGCGTTCCCTCTCTTTTTCCTATTCGTTGGAACGTATGTACGTACCGTGCTGCGTACACACCGGCACGCTGGTCGCTGGTTGGAGAGCGGTTTTACGTAGCCGCATGCCTCTCTATCGGCAACGACGCCGTTGTAAAACAATTATACGGTGTCGTCGAGCCACGCAATCGATATATCATCAATTCCATTGTCATTGCCGGCCAATCCGGCGTGTCATGATTATTGTTTGCAGTCCGCGTGTACAATGAAAGCGCTCCACGCGCGCCCCTCTCACCCACCCACCCACCCACCCCCTGCCCCTCTAGCATCGATGGCAACGAACGGCGGAAAACCGAGTGGGTGGATTTTACTCCGGATAGATCAGAGCCGGGCGGCGGGGCGAGGGGGTTGATAAACTGCGTCCATTATCAACCGACGATTTCGTACTTTTCACGAACACGCTCGTTTCGCGTTTGTTCTATTCCATTCTCTCCCTCCCCCGCCTCTCCCCGCACCGACTTTATTCCATTTGTCTCTGTCTCGCTGGTTGTTTCTCTCGTTGTCTGATCTCTGTCCCGCTATACGCGAACCCTTTCATCGACTCCATACGCGATTGAACATTGCCGCGTTCGGATTCGGATCATCGGCAGCCACGAAACGCGTTTCATGGAAAAACGCGAAGATGAAATTGATTCGTCTCTTCTGTGCGCTTTGAGATAACAGAGACGTTTGAGAAGCCCAATAATTAATGCAGTTGAGTTGAGCAGTGAAAAGATGGACTCGTGTGGAACTCTCTTTATTACGTACGTAGAGGGTGGAAAGAAAAGTTTGTCCGTTTGGGTATTACAGATGAATTCTACACTTTGGATTTGATGGAAGTACAGATGGAAAGATCCTTTCGCAAAATTGACCTTGACCTCGAATTTTAAAATCAAACAATTTTTATCGATATCAAAGTCAGAAATACGTTCCCTGACATAAAAAGTGATCGTTGTTCGGTGCAAGTGCCCAGATCGATATTTTTTTTTTGGTGTAATCTTCTCCAAGCAGAGTTTGCTCTTGCTCGCTTTCTATCGCGAGTTCTTCCGCTTTTCTCTCGCGAACTTTGCGATGGTGCTCTGTGTGTGTGTGTGCGCGCGCGTGGAGAGTAAGTGGTCGGACAACGCGGCGCGAATATAAATCAATAGCTGCGTGGACAGAACGGAGCAAGCTTGTTTTCGCACTTCATCCGCGGAAAGACGAGGAAGAACGGGGGAGAACGAATGCGACCGATGGGCGTGGCAGGGCCCGAGAAAAACCCGATGGATCGTAAAATGATTAATTGGATGAGTTCCGGAACGAGCGAGACGCGCGGGCTCTGTGTTTGCCGGAGGGTAGTAAAAGTCTGTTTGCACCATTTCGAAATGAGCGTGGTCGGGGCACGATCCCGTGGCAGCCTGGCACTCTGCTTTTAAGACGTTTAATTCAATCGTTCGCCACGATTCCGAGGGGGGGGGGCTCTCGACGCGAATGTCGTAAAAAATGCTCAAATTGCAGTGACACGCGATAAATTCTTTGTATGTTTCTTTATACTCGGTGTACAAAATTAAAGAAAAGATTGTTCGGAGCAAATCATCTTGCGAACTCGCGTTATATATGTACGTATAATTGGACTTGGTATCCATAGCTCTATCTACGCTGCTTTATAAATAAATAAATTCAATTCCATGAAATCTCGATTCTAGCCGCAAGCCCTCGAGGAAGCTGAGACGTCAGTGGCGCTTAAATTCTTGAATAATACCATCGAGAGGAACACGATAACGAATAATGTAGAGGAAAGGTAGCAAGGGCGACGGGGAAATGCTACATCCGAAGACGCGATTTCTCCTTGAGAGCAGCTGATGAGACGTTGCGCGTGCACGACGTTGAAAGCCATGAGCTCTCTTTATCTCGTCGTCGTCGTCGTCGTCGTCGTCGTCGTCGTCGTCGTCGTCGTCGTCTATGTAGTCGGTAGATACGACGACGACGAGACGCGGGACATCAAATATTCAAGATTTCGCCGATGGCGTCAGCCACGCCTGTCACACCTCGCGTTACACAGGTTTCCAACCCCCTGGCTGCCAGCCATTTAGCTGATTTAGCGACTGCGAGAGTGGAACACCCTCCACTTTTACGGCTCTCAGCGTGTTCCGCGTGCCGTGACACGCGAATCGAATTTGTCAAAGATGCCGTCTACTGCCTACTTATGCCGTGACTCTCTTTCCTCTTCCTCTCTTCCACTTTCGTCTTTCTTTCTTTCCTTCTTCTTTCGTTCGTTCGTTCGTTCGATCGTTCGATCGTTCTCTTTCTCGCTCGCTCGCTCGCGCCATCCAACTTCTCGGTGGAATCCGAGGAATAAAGCAGCTGTCGACGATGGTACACACTCGTCGGAGCCGCGCGGGATTCTGCTCGCGGTCGTGGCAAGACAAGCGAACGGACGAACGTCACGCGAGAGAGATAGAGAGGGAAGTTCATTAGCATCGGACACGTAAAGACTCTTCCGAGAGAAAGAAGACACGCGTGTCTGGCTACCAAGCGAAAGTTGATAACCGTAGTTCAACCCGACGTTTAAACCGTGCAGCATTCTCGCCCGGCGTATAAAACTCCACTATTTACCTGTATGTACATATCTGCTGCTACCGCGGAGATGTACATATATATATATATATATATATGTATACAGATGGATCGATGGATCGTCGATGAACGTTTCCACGAATTTTTTTTAATTGACGCGTCATTTCTCGATATTCGAAGAGCGACGGACACAATAAGTCGACGTTAAAGAGGAATCTCCGATATAGGATCTCCTGTTGAGGCGACAATTATTTATATTTGTCGGTTATATTTGTCGCGTATTATTACAACGTCGAAATAGAACGGCTCGGGTATGCTCGAGCTGGCGAGGGCATCAATTTATGATGATGTCAGAAAAATAACATCTTCTCGCCTATAATAAGAGGAGGCTACTTAACCAGTCATAGAGACAGGAATACGTGACGAGGCAGACGGTGCCAGAATTAGAAACGGTCAAATTGTTTCTTCCGTAATACGCGCGTGGATCGATCGAGAATAGCGCGCGCGCGTGTGTCGTGGAATTTGCATTGGCCGCGTCGTCTCTCTCTCTCTCTCTCTCTCTCTCTCGCGACGGTGATCTCTCCTCGTGTCCAGTCCACAGATCCCTAACTGGAATAATTGGATGAGTGTAATCCGTGATAGGCGTAAAATCGAGGATACCGTCTGCGAGATCATTATATTCCGAGAGGTTACACACGGTAAGACGTTCGCTCGAGTCGACGACGTTCCAGAACAGAATCTCGACCAGCCGTTCTCGATCCTCCCCGGCAATTCGACGCGACTAAATACCTTTAATCGCGATCTCCCAAGCTTGGAAATATGCGATCTCGGGCCCGAGAATTGGCCCGCGTTCTCTCTCCCCGCGCGACCCATTCGGTTTTTATTCCTCGGAACCTGTCCACGGGCTATGGAACGGGCTCGACGGACGAGATTAACGATCGAGGAATTTCTCGATCGGCGCGCGATATAATCGGATCACCTGGCCGAGTGACAACTGATCGAGCCAGTATTAGCGATGAATTAAAAACAGCCTTGGATAGATCCAACGTATAATTAACCTTTTTGAAAGGAAACGTATGCATGCACGATGTCGTTGTGCGCGAAAAGTCACGGGAGGTAAATAAATAGTGGTGATTTAATTTCAATTAATTTGTAGAGAACGCCCAGTACGATGATGTTGGCACACTTGACTACGGAAACGATCCATCACATGCAAAAATATTTCTTAATCTACTACATCGTGACGCGATAACGATTGTACTCGTCAGAGTTGTGTGCAGCTGCTGTAGAATTAAATTAAATTACAAGTAACACTAGTTTTTTTTTTTTTTAAATCAATAATAATATTAATGGCAAGAAAATATTAAAAAATGATGTGAAGGAACTAGTCGAGTCTAACCTCAAAATGTTTCAAAACGTTCAAGATTTATTTTCCACAAATTAGAAATTACTTTTCTCGCATGACGAGAAAATACTCATCGTTACACAAAAGAATTGTCGCTTCTTCGTGTCAAAAATGTCAAAAATACTCGTCATTCAAGGGGTTAATGATGAAGTTGACGAGATTTTAGTCGCTTGGTTCACTCGGAAAATCGGCTGCACGCGGACCCGATGTTACTCGTCTCTTCTACCCCTAAGAAGTTAGATCGGCCCAATGACGTTTGTATGCACTTGCGCTCACGGGTGAAAACGAGCTCCAAACGACGGGTAATTTGAGAAGAGACTGATCCAACGAGGCAACGCCACCCCCCCCAGAACGAGTGCACGCTGGCCTCGTAGCAGAGTGAGGAATATTATACGCGGTGCGTACATAAAAGGGGGCGAGAGAGAACCGACTACGTAAGTAATATAGGGGTGCCCGCGACCCTTACGCACAAGGGTTGTATTCTAAGAGGGCATGAATTTGGTCGAGTCCTAGGTTCCCCCTTTCCCAGATACCCAGAGGTCGCGTCGCTTCTCTTCTTCCACCGCGCGCCGGCCCGTTTTCCGTTGCGTAAGTAACGCCGGGAACCCCTCGCGACCCTCCCCTGTAAACCGTGTGCTTATTTGCCCCAGCAGAGCGAGAGAGCTCCGGCCTGAAAATAGGCGGACGGCCATTTGTCGAGCGTGCGTCACTTGCCCGGCCTCGGCGAGTCGCGTTGAAAAATGTGCCGAAGCGCTGGACCTCTCCGGTACGCTGCCGATGTACCAGCATTTCCGAGGAGCATCATCGAGAGAATATATCAACCCGCTAGGCGAGGCCGGCGGAGTTCGAAGGTAAACGGGAAGTTATAAATCGAGACGTTGTCCAGGAATTTTAATCGCGACGAAACCGGAGATCGGTGAAACGGACCTTTGCCTTTCTTCTTCTTTTTTCCCTCGCCTCTCGGGAGGAGGAGAGTGCCGTTAATTAGCGTACACCTGTTAAGGCGAGCACTCGAGGCGGCGATCATTTTAAATCCTGCGTGTCCGGGTCGCGAGAAGGATTGATGTACGGAGGAAAGAGGAGAGCACGAAGGCGAAACTGGTTCAGCGTCGGCCAGTTAATAACGACCTGATGAGATTTGAGCGGTGATTCGATCACGGGCCGATCGATTCTTGGTAATTAGACGTTTTTAAAGCGGATGACGAGAAACGATCGAGTGTATCGTTCGTTCTGCGTCGCGACGCACCGTCGGCCAAACTGAAGGACGATGCGAGGGGATGCTTAATTTCAAGACGATCGCGACAACGAACGAACGATCTATCAACGCGAACCGTAAAGGAACGTATCGATCTCGGATTGAAAATTTCATCCTGCTTCGGCAGTGTTTTCGAGTACGTGTGCGATAATTCCAGGCGACGAAATACAAAACCGATCATCGTCCGGCAGGGATATGAATTGCCTCGCAGTGACGATCCATCGAACCATTCAGTTGGAGATCTGAACGAAACAAAACACGAAAGATCTGAACAGAACATCCTTTGGCTCTTTTAATAACATCGAATTGAAAAATTTGTTTCTCTGGATCAACCATCTATCTCTCTTTAGAATTTAATGAATTAACATAGCAACTTCTATCATCGATAGTAACGTGTAGTAAAGATTTAGGTTAGGTTTAGGTTTCGACTGAAGAATCGGCAGTGTGAAAAGGCACGTTGATCCTGGTGACGCAGGTTTCACGAAAGCTAGAAGTCGATGCACGATGCATCACCGCGTGTGTATGCGGGGAGCTCAAGTGTCGGCTGATGTTTCTCGTCAAACGTTGGTTATTTGTTCATGTCAGGGACGAATTTATCGGTTCGTGCAATATGTAAAAACTACGCCTCTGTTCTCTGTTGCATTTAAATGCAATCACGTGCATATGTTAACAAAGCAGGTGTCTCAATTATAATTAGTCGCTGCAATGACGAATATGAAATGAACTTTGCGATGCTTGATAATCATGGTAATTACATCTACTGGAAAGCGGTCGATTAATTTATTAGATTTTTCAAACGAACGAGCCAGGTGCAAGAGAATCGGCGTTCCTCCGCGATCGGACGCATTACGAATTTAATTGCCTTGTTTCTCAATCGCCTGTTTTTCAAACGCTCGCGCCGTTACCGACGAAGGCGAGCTGGCTGTCGCTGGTAAAGGGAAAAGGTTAATTCCGAGACGCGCGGATGCTCGTTTGAAAGAGCAAACAGTCTCTCGACGAGCTTGCCCGTCCAATTTCGTCGGTCACGGACCGACGCTAGGCGATAGGCCTAGTTGCACAATAGCGCAGGGCGGACAGGGGGAACAAAATCGTGAAATACGGGTGTCGAGAGAAGAAAGGCGTGGAGAGAGAAGGAAGAGAAGAAAGTATCGAAGCGAAGTGGTAGGGGCGGGAGAGACGATGCGGGACGAAATGCAGAGACGAGAGGTGAAAAGCGAGGTGGTAGCGTGTAAACATGTTTTTAACAGATCGATCCACGGGACCCAGCCCAGCGTAGTCGTAGACACCTCTGACAGTCAGACAGTCTTTCAGGTTTCTGAGTGACAGTCCGCCTTCTTCTTGACAAGCTAATACCAACCTACGTCCGTACGCACAATAAAAGAGGAAGAGAGAGGGGTGGAGCCGAGAGGGGAGAGCATCGCCTTTTGCGTTTCGCGAGTCGACCGGCCTGCCTCCTCGTCTTTCTGGCAGGGACGTGTTAATCAAAATGTTAGACAAGCCACTTACACGGGCACCGTGACGTTCCCATTTAGCCCGCAGGATATACCTTGGCTGCTCCTCCGTGAACGTGCGCGGGAATTCCCCGCGTGAGTGACGGAAAGATAACGTCACGAACGCCTGCTAATTAATAGTTATTACAATAGCGGGCGCGCGATTCTCGTCTATTTTGCCTCGTCCGTGGAGGAACCAGCTCGTGCACGATCAACACTCGAGGCGAGGAGCGACGGATCGTTCGATCCCTTCTACTTTTAACGCCAACTCGTGCTCGCCACGATCCGGATATCGTATCGCGCGTAATTGATCTACACCTGTGTGTAGTACCGCTCCTTCAATTTTAATTTTCGCCGCTGGTTCCTCTGGACATCGAGGCTCTCTCTCTCTCTCTCCCCCTCTCTTTCTCTCTTTTGTACATTTAATCGCCGCCGCCGTTTCAACGCGTGTAACTTTCACTTCTTCGTTCCGTCGACAGCGAGAAATTACGTAACGTCTCGTTTCAGATCTCACGATACACGCGCGTGTTTTCCACATCTCGCTGGATATATTTGTATAAACAAAATTTTACGCAGCCTGGTATACTATACTAGTGGTGGTGATAAGCAAGACGTCTAGCGCGTCTTCGTCGCGAAGCGACTGAAATGAAAAGCAACGAGCATCGCGATCCGAATCGATGCATCGGCCGTAACCCTATCGGAAGACACGGGCTCTCCGTTCGGTAAACAGGAGGAAGCGTGCGGCGGCCTGGTAGCGAATAAATAAAATCCAACGCGCGACCAAGGGGAAATATAACACACAGGTGAACGATAAACAGTGGTTGAACGAGTGCTCGGGGTGAGAGCAGGGTGGGACGAGGATCGGGCAATAACTACATCAGAGACACTACACGGGACAGCCGAGAAGAAGAATGGACGACAGGAAGCGCGTAAAGAGAGGAAAAGCGGCGGTACCGGCACCGCGCTGCTGCACCGGTGGAAAAAAGAGGGTTGGAAAAAAGAGCGAGCCGCTGACAGTCGCAAAAGAGGTCGTGACGAGAGGCGAACGAGGCGAACGAGGCGAACGCCCCAAGGTATGCAGCCCAACGAACTTGGGCGCACGGATAGTAGCAAAACAAGCATCCCGGGCTCTGTCTCTTTCCCTCTTTTTCTCCGGTCGCGGCGTCTCGGTTTCGCCGTTGTTTGCCCAAGCGACACAGAGTTGTTTCGGCCGAGGCAGACGGCGGAACGAGCCCGACCGGGACAACGAGTGTTTGTCAAATGTTTGAACAAAATGTTTGTCGTTTCCCGTGGCCACGCCGCCAGGGCCAAATTAAATGCGATGCCCCCGATTGCCAATATTCGGAATGTGTATGCAACCGGCACCGTTATTTGCAACGCCGGAGACAAAGTCCGGGAGTGGCTGTGACAGCGACCAGCCACCGGATATAAATGCGACGTCGTAATCACGCTCGAGTGTCGCGGCAAATGCCCATGTACCGTATGTATATGTACTGTCGCGTTTCGTTCCCCCTCTTTTTTTCTTTTTCTTTTTCTTTTTCTTTTCTTTTTTTTCTCGCAGACTTACCTGCGATCATCCCCGGTTCCCGAAGATCATTATTTAACGTCCATTAACGTCGCGAAAACGCTTCCAAAAGTGAGAGAAAAAGGAAAAAAATCTCTTCTCTCGTCTTTCTTCGTCGACGGGCCGTGTAAATTTTGCAAATTGTGCAAAGTCGCGTCGTCATCCTTAACGAGATCCTCTTTCAAGAAGATAAATATCCGAAAAAAATTTCTGTGTCCCCCCCCCACCCCCCGTGGAACCGAGACTCTCCTTAACAAGCATCGAAAGGAACGCATCGCCGAATCATGGAACGAAAGAAAAAGAAGAAATATTTTCCACCGAGGCAGTTGTAAACTCTATGGAAATTAGCAAGTCACTCCCTGACTGGGAGTCATCGTGACAACGTCGAAATCAATCCATCTTTGGTCCAGGTCACGACCAGCTAGCTCACGATTGTATATACATACATGTTCTCGTACGCGAGTCGATCGTCCCGTTCCCGGTCAAATTCACGGGACTGCGGCTCCTCCGAGGAGGATGGAGGAGGAGGAGGAGGAGGAGGAGGAGGAGAGGTCGAGACCGAACCCGAGCTGTCAGCGGAGATAATGAAGACGTTTCGAGGAGACGAAACACACCGGCCGTGTATAAGTTTGATCCTCGCGCCACTATCACCTCCTATTCTACGCAATCAAATGTATGCGTGCACGTACGTACGTACGTATGTATGCATGCATGCATGCATGCATGCATGCATGCATATGGTTATTACTCGTGGCAGCCAGCCACTGAAACGTTCAATTATCTACGCTGACCGCGTCACGGCCCATTGGCCGGCTTATTCTGCCGTTGAAAAGAGGCTGCCTCGAAAGGTTAGCCTGAATGAACGTCAAACGTCGGTGCACCGACGAGAAGAACGGAGAACGAGAACGAGAACGAGAACGAGAACGAGCGTCGTCTCCTCCTACCTGTCCGCCTGCGAGAGGCTTTTTTCTCCCTCCTTCTTTCTCCCTCTCTCTCCACCTTTCACGAGAGCGTCGAAACGATCGAACCGCTTCGTTCGACGATCCACGCGTCGCTAATCAGATCCTTCGGAAGCTCCTCTCCGCTCCAGAGTCCTTTTCGTCCAGACTCGAGAAGTATTTTGACGCGATCGAACAATGACGGACCAATTATACGAGACGCCCGTGACCAACAAAGACGCACGCATTCCTCGGAAACGCTCGGTTCGTCGACGCCACGCGGGGTCACAAAGTCCCCGGTTAGATTCTGGACAAGCTTAACGAGCCATAGGGAACAACCGGAAACACCCTCGATGCGCAAGATGCACGCGGCGCGGTAATGCGTCTTGCGACGGACGCGAGGTCGATAATTGGCCGTAATTGAGGAAAGCCTGTCATCTGCTTCACTCGGCACCGCGCGTTTGAAATTTTGCCGCTTTCCAGCGCTCCGCTCGTCCCCTCGCGAGCGGATAGACGAAATCCACCGACCGAGTTGACACACTCGGAGAGATCGCGGTCTATACTCGGAACGTACGCGCAAGTGGAAATATAACGAGGCATCGAGTATTGTTAATATATCGTCGAGTCACTCGACAGTCCTGATACTCGAGTTTCTCTTTACAAGCTGTTCAGGAGAAACGCAAATTATCGAGTGGTACGTACGTATTGGGTACGTATTGCAAAAGTTCGTCTCGTTTCTTTTGACAAGAATTTGAGGACAAGAAATTTTATTTGGTTTTAATTCAGGCTATTTCGAAGCTGATCCGAATAAATGACAATCGGGAGAGATGGATCGAAACGTCCTAGCCGAATTGTAAAAATTTGTGTGTCGGACGACCAAAGACACGCAGCTGTGGTCCAGCGAGGAACGCGATGCCTTTTTCTGTCTAATTCCGGCTAACTAGAATTCTTGCCTTTTCGGAAATAAGACAGCATAATATGAACGACGCAATTTTTTGTAGCGTCACGAGTACTCGGCTGAAATTCGGGCTTCTGTCGGGCATCGTCAGAACTTTGTAGATAACGATAAAACACTTTGGTTTCGCGACGCAGTGCCGTCATCAAACGTCAAAACGGGAGGAACTTTCGCATCAACCCGGTACTCGTACTCGTCAGCACTTTGGCAGCACAGGTACGTCGTGCACAAGGCTCATATACAAAGTTTAATCAAACATCGCGTACGATCCAGATCTTTTTTCGAGCTGCGTACTTGCGATCCCGAACGGGGCCGCGCGAGCCCCCGTTTGACAAGGCAGAAGCGCGGCGGTAAGTACGGCCGGCGCGGAAATATTGCGCGGTTCAAGGGCTAATATCTACTCGCGCCGACGGCGAACACACTTTTAAGATGGCAATAAACGCAACATGCGCGTATAACCACGCGCGGGATTCTTCGTCTCCAGGCTTCGTTTCCCGGCCGCGGTACCACTCCGGGGTCGCGCGCACCCTGAGCTTCGCTCCTTCTCCTTCTCCTTTAGACGAGACCGCGGAACGCTCGGCAAAGTTAGCCCGAATGAAAAAAGTTGCCCGGCAGCCCTCAAGGGAGCTGCTCCCTCCTCCCGCCCGAGTAGTTAGCAGACTTCGGAATAATCTTCATTGAAAAAGTTTGTCTAAACCTTAGAACGTTCTGGCTTGTGTGCTTGGCCGGATATGAAGAAGCCGAGGCAGAGGCGGGAGCGGGAGAAGGTGGACGATCTTTCCGCTGGAAACGCGACAACCCAACTTGCGAAATATCTCGACCACGAAACCGCTTCTCGTTTCTCCGAAAGATCTCCTCCACGAAAAATCGAGGGAAGATGGAGTTTCGTGGTCAACGCAGCTGCGCCCATTTGCATTTCGCCTAATCTCCAGAGCCATTGTCACGAAACGGAATCTGGTCGGGGCACGTCACGCGGTTCGAAGGTTTAATACTTTCCATAAGGCCCGTAAGTTTGGAAAGGCTCGTTTTTCAAGGGGTGATTTTTCGGTCAAGTTCCTCCCGTGTCACTTTCCTCCCAGGTAGAAAGTACCCTCGGCCAGAGCTTTCGTTCCCTTCGGCGAGAACAAAGGGAGATTCTGCTCCACTTATAAACACGTTTCACCAGCCCTTGGTAAACAAACGCTAGCGAGCGTCCGCTGAAAGCCACGCCGCGGAACGTCTGCGCGCGCTCTGCCTTTGTCCGCAGGTGGAAACGCCAGTTTTTGAGAACGGTGCCGGAAACATCCGCTTCGCCGAAATAATATCGACGAATGTTTGGTTTCGAAATTTTTCAACCTCGGATTCCCGAAGTTTCGAACGTTAAATGTTAAACTCCAACGTTCGCCAGTGAATCGAACGTTGCTCGATCTTTATAAAATATAAAGTATTTTCGAAACGTTCGCAACACGTTCGGAAACTTCCCGTTTCGAACGTTTTACGAATTAACCAACAGCGGTGATCTTCGCGTTAAATATTGAATACATCGGAGCGACTGAATGATAAATGCCTTTAAAATCCGTGCATAATCGTCGACGGTCCTGTCGTCTCGTTGGGACGGCGATTGCCTGAGACAAATAACCGGGCCGGGTGATTGACAGGCATTATATGAAATTTCGAGTGGCTGACTAATAGCTAAAACACGATACACGATACAGCCTGTGTATGCGCGTATGCTGGCCGCGTGCATTCGCATCTGCTCTTATACATTAACGAGGAGAGAGAGAGAGAGAGAGCGGTTAAGCGCTTGATTCGACCCCGTTGTTGAAGTCAAGGTCGTAGAACGTGGTACGAGCAACCGCATAATCAGAAACAACGCGACGCCAAGAAGGGTGCCCCGTGTGTCTGAGTTTTCGCGTAACTGCTGCCCCGCAGTGAGAAACGGACGTTTGCAATCGCCGTAACAAAACTGACGTTTAATTAAAGTTAATCGTTAAAAATGAGCGGCGAGGTCGTTTCCCAAGATCGCGAGAGTAGAAAGGGGTTGCTGAAACTCGATAACTTTCTTCCCAAAGAAACGGGAAGAATTTATTTAACAACAGAATCCGCGGGTGGAAGTGGTGGGGCGCGCAACTTACGACATTTAATAATTTGGTTGACGCCACGAACATCTGCCGCTCTCCCGACAACCCTTTGCGAGTCCCTGAACCTTCAACCATCGTCCCCCGCACTTCCCCCCGCCTCTATTCTCTTTCTCTTTCACGGTATTATTTAATTAATCATGTTGTATTAATAAAAGCTCGCCTAATTGAATTCACTGATTTCACACCGTTAATACGAGTTTCATTTAAATTGAATGAAGTATCGTTCCACCCCACTCTGGTCTCTCTCTCTCTCTCTCTCTCTCTATTCTACTACCCCTATTCTGTCCACCCTTCCACACCGCCACCCACCGACCCTGCCATCGTCGCCTTGAAACCGGAGCCACCCTCAAATCGTTCTTTTTCTCTCGCTGTTTTATTGATCTTCATTCCCTCCGGCTACAGTACTCTAAAACGGTTTACTAAAAGGTAACCTATTTTTCATTGGGAGCTACCCACCGGCATACTGAAACGTTTCTATCGTCCGAACGGTCGTTCGCGATCTCTACGAAGCTGAGTCTCGATTCCGGTCGGATATCGATACACCTTGTACCATACCGCTTCGTTTCACCGTGATCTGAATTTTCTCTTTCCCTCTTTTTCCTATTATCCCTCCTTCTCTTCCTCTCCCCCCGTCCGTCGACCCATTACAGCTTCGAATAAATATAACACGCTTACGTATCGCTGCGTGGAAAAACGACGCGATCGAATTGTTTCAATATGTATCTCGCTTATTAAACGCGAGTATCTGTAGTAATTAGTTTTTTTTTTTTTTCTTTTTACCAAAGAACAGAGAGATATTACAGCGATCTGGTAAACATTCGTGTAAGTTGATTCAGTGGCGCTGAACGCAATCCACCGAGAATCAAGGGAGAGCGTGCTGGGTAACATTAATAACAGGCTAAGATGGCGAAGTCCTTAATTAGCGTGATTAAGTTGCAGGTGGTAGTAGGCATCTGTCATGGTCGACGTGCCTAACTGTTTATAAGTGGGAAACGTACAAGACATTGGGAACGGGTCTGGTTATACGGGAGCGGTGGAAAATCAATGCAGGCACTTTTACGCAATAAACGACCGGGAGTATACATACATATATATATATACATATATATATATATATATATATATATATATATATTATCATTCGCGTTGCGTTCGTTGGAAACCGAGTAATTAAATTCTCATAAAAACGACGTTGATGTAAACAGCGTCGAGAGGGGGGGGGGGGATGGAAGGGGAGAAAAAAAAAGTCGTACGCGCACTGCGAATTCCGTGTTTTACGGTGCGATACGTGTACATATCGACGATTCGCAATTTCAAGCATATTAATTCGTTTAATTTGAAACAATATTTTTTTTTTATCGCTTTCCACCGTCGTTTGCCAATTAAACGGCGTTTTCGTGTCCGGCCGTTGCACGCAAAAATCGACGAAAAAATCGTGACAAATAAATCGTCGATACTCGCGCTGTATCTGCATTTAAACGTATGTATTTACACCAATCGCTTTGTTACCCACGTCCATTTAAATAGCTTTCGACTTTCGCGAAATGTTTACGATACTTGCGACATTCCCCAGAGAATTTTTTTGTAGTAATTCAATTGAAATCGAAAGTTCACGTGTCACGCAAGATGTGTAGGTGTTGTCACAGCCGTTTTCACAGCCATCAAATTTCTTATGTTTTCGAGTGTGTTTGTTCCCAATATAAACATCATACATCGTACCGATACTGTATCTTTTGTCGCAGGCATAACTTTGGAAAAAATTGGCATCTCTCTCGTTGGGCGAATCCCTCAACGACGAATCGTTGAGCGGAAATCGTGAAACGGAAAATGTGAAAGCCTAGAACGAGAACCGACGACAAATAGATCCGCGACTCTCGGCTCTTGCCAGCGGAATAGATGCCGGGCTTCGTTTGCAGAGCTGGTCGCCAGGGCGCGCCACGGTTTTCCCCGTCGTCGTGCAGGCTTCTGAGATCCATAGGCGCCGCTCGAATATACCGTGGGTAGCTTTCGAGCTCATGGGAGGAGCATGCGAGGAGAGGCCGTACCTCGAACTCCGCCTCTATCGAATTTTCTTTGTGCTCCAGGTGGCGCTGCGATCGCGATAACCTCCGATGCCGCGCGCCACTCAACATCGACCTTCCGCCACGGTGTCCTCTCGCACGGATCTTCTTACGATTGCCTTTTTACGACATCCGATTTGATCGAGTCCTTCTTCGACTCCGACTCCGACTCCGACTTCGACTCCGCAACGAGGACAAATTGTACCAGTGTGTAAACGAAAGAAACGACGCCGATCCAATTCCGTCGAACGGCGAGATACGGCGAAGGTAAGGTCGAATGAATTCTATCGCGCCTGAAACACAGGGAAATTATGGATCGAGCAAGTTGGACGTTTCAGATGTATATATATATATATATATATATATCGTTTCGTTGCCGCTAGGGGATCGAAGAGGTTAATAAAACGTTGCGTCATTACGCAATCATATCGGCACGAATATCGTGGCCAGTGTACATGGTGTATCGCTAGAGCTGTTGCTCCACGTAATTGTGCCTTTTACAATTTATTCGCAACGATATTCCCTATCTAAGCTTTGTAATCACGGTCCGCTGCGCAATTTTTCACCCATAATTTTTCACCCGCATGCTGTTGCGCACACTTGACTCGGTGAGTTTGCTTCTGGTCTCTATCGAAGTACGTACGGTACGCCTCTCTCTCTAGTAATGTTAAAACTTTTCGCGGAGAGGCGAAACGCGTAGGCGAGAGAGAGTGCAAAGGGATTGTTAAAAAAGCGGCGACTGAAGAAAGTGCGAAGAAGCACTGGTTGCGCCGTTTTGTAAGAGGCGGAAAGTATCGAGGTATCAAGGGAGGCCTCCTTTACTTTACGTTTGACGGTGTGGACAAACGACGACCGACCGTGGTTTTCATCGCGTCGAACGGACGTGGCCGCAACGGCGGGATAATGTTAGTCGAGGTGGAGGGACCCCGGCGGTGGGCAAAAGAGCCGAGGCAAGTATCAGGCTGGTCGCGACTCGTCTCTCCGTTCCCTTTTATTTCCGGGGCCGGTCGAGGCTTTTCACCCCGGCTTGTCCGGTTTTTCCAAGTTCTCGGAGGGTCGGCCGCCAAGTTTATTCAGTCCGCCAAACTTTGTAGTACAGCGTGTCGACCGCCAGAGGGCAGTACGCCGTCGGACAAGAGGTGGGTACCGGAACTGAACGGCTGGCTCCGGACATAACCACCTCCACCAGGCCTTCTCCTTGCACACCGACCTCTCTCCTCCTCCACGAGGCTGTGGCGCTCGCGCGCACACATACACGAGTCGCGCTTTGTCCGGTCTCTCGGACGCAATTAGGGTGGGTCTCGGCCTTCAACCCCCTTGGGGGTGCCCGTTCGCTAAGTAGAAAAGCGTGTATCCACCTCCAACCTCGAAAGGCGGTGGGGTTTGTGTCTGGCTGTAACGGACTGCGGACCACGACCGACCGAGCCAGGACAGACGGACGGACGGACGGACGGACGGATGGACTGGACTGGACTGACAGCAGCTGACTACCACCTCGACCAACCTAGTACTCTCCCCACCCACCCTACCACCTACCACATCCGGTTTGCTCTCCTCTGTCGTCCAGTCCCACTTCCTGGACTTGGCCGCGCTCTCCTACATCGGTTCCAAGACAAACATCCTCCGAGAGAACTCTCTCAGACCGCCCCCTCCTCCTCCTCTCCTCTTTCTCGGTTCCCTCTCGGGCGATTTGCGTCGGTCTTTCTCGGGTCATCCAGCCTCGTTACGTTCGATCGTTGTAACGTTTTCGCAGCACGAGGCTGTGTACTGGTAGTCGGAGATTGTCGGTCGATCTGGGAAGTTGAGTATGTTAATCGACCGACTCGATCCTGCCCTCGCATTAGCAGTTGCGGGAAATTTCGATCGACGATAGGAAAATTGTTTGCTCGTTCCAAAACAAAAAAAAAAAAAAAAAAAAAAGAACAAAAAACAAAAAAAACAAAAAGAAGGCGTTTGCAACGCGGTGTTTTTCCGAGTAAGGGGACTGTGTAAACAAAAAATGACTGCGCCTTACGGAGAGACGATTACACGCAAATACACGAGGAGAATATTCGAATATGTGTACGCTAGACACGTTGAAGGGAGTCTTGCGAGCGGCGGTGCAAGCTCGTAGTCAAATTGAACGTGTAATGGAGGTAACTCGCTCGTCATTTCCCCCGTCGACCTAACGGTATAGAAACTGCAAGCACTGTGTGATATTACGAAATACCTACATACCATTACACGTCCCGGGTTATATAAAGTGGCAAGCTCGAAGAACTGGCGATTCTTCCCCGGGCTCGGTGGCCGTAACCCGTTTATAGCTACAAAAGAATGAACTTTAAGGCGATTACTTCTTACTCGAGTTATCGATCAAGTAAACTGGCAAAACATGACCATGTGTGTGTGTATGTGTGTGAGATAGAGAGAGAGAGAGAGAGAGAGAGAGAGACAAACTGGTTGTCTGATGAACGGTTGCACGAGACGCGTCGTTAAAAAGACGCAATGAATTACCGTATCGTAAAACACATTGTACCCTGTCCGTGTCAGTTTTTACCTTTTGAATATTTGTTTTAATAACCGTGTAAACGAACACCGAGTACATGGTTCTCAGCCCTCGTGTTCAACGGTCGTGTTAGATCAACCCCAAAATTGAACGAATAATGGAAGTAACACTCGCTAATCATTTAACCCCCCGCGCGAATAACCAGGCTGACAAACTGCGAGGGAGCTCTAATATTACGCGAGTACGTACATAGTATTACACATGGTGCAGGCAATGGCCAGGCAGCGACGATACGCTCGGTTGGTAGGATATCCTTCGGAACACCCCGCAAGGGGCTCGTTTGTCTAACCAGGCCCCCTCTCTGCCCTCGGCAGCCAGCGTATCCACGAGCACGTGGTTGTGCCCACTTCGTCATCGGCCACGGAAGGCGCGAATGAAAGAGAAAGAGGGGTCGTAGTCTGAGTTAGCAGGCCACGGCCACAAGCCACCCCTACGAGTTACCACCACCGAGCCCGGTGGTAACGCTATCTTCTCGGTGGCCCATTCCGTCCCTAAATTGTGAGTAATGCTGATTATGTAAAAAGACTTTACGAGACGTTATTACCGTCGTTGCGATTACGATGTTATACGAGCCGCAGGGCGCGCTTAGCCCCGTGGTGCTCGTAACTCGCAGCCAACCTCCCCTTCCCCCCCACTCTCTAACGTTGGCCGCCTTTGCGTTTACCTTTGCGCGTCCCGTCTCTTTTCTGCCTGTACGCCTCACCATCCAACAGGACCTCGTGAACGCGCCAGCTTTCATTCGTTCCAATATACTCGCGTTTCTCCGCCGGTTGTTGGTCGTGCACCAACACTCGCCAACTACTTGGGCTCGTTGCTTCGAGTTCGAAGGTTATTTAAGTAGGCGAGTCGCGATTTTTATTGAGACGTAAGCAGCCAAGTTTTTGGTAAAAGAGCGTGACGACACAAATATACGTACCCCGTCGGTGATGAAAGCCTAGACTTGCCAGGACGCTATACCACCGTCAATCCGCACTTTGAACGACACAACGAGAACGACGACGGCGACGACGACGACGACGACGACGACTCGGCGGCAATTACGTTCTGCGCGCGATAGATAGAGGCCGGGCGAAAATGTCCAATTACACGCAACCTTACCACCTACCGCGGCGATCGCCACCGGTGAAGTTTCGTTATCGATCCTGGGGCCCCGACATAGTCGCGCGTTAATGAGGAAATCTGTGTGTGCGCGCGCGCGCTGGCATCGTGGGAGTAAAGCGTTGTTTACGGTTCGACGCGTTTCTACCGATGAAAACAGAAAGGAAGGAGGGACAAGGCGGAGAACGGAAAGAGACCGAAAAGAGAAGGAAACCACCGAAAGAGGAGGAAGAGAGGATCGAGGCGACGGTCGAATCGTCCGGTCGGAGAAGGGGAAGACCCAACTGATACTCTGTCTCTCTCTTTTTCACTCTCTCTCTCTCTCCCTCTCTCCCTCTCTCTGTCTTTCTCTCGCGGTCTTTCTCTCTCTGTTGGTACGGCACTGGCTGGAGCTCTGTGAACGATGATGCGCCAGCGAGATAGGGTAGATTGCAGGCCTGCCGCGCGTCCTGTTGGTATCCGTTGGTATCCGTTGGTATCCGTGCGCCTGGCCAGAGCTGATACGGTCAGCCCCAGGATAAAGTAGATATTAACACGAGATGATCCGTTAATGAAGCGTATGTTCTACGCCGCGCACACGCCTAGTTCTCTCTCTCGCCTCGTTCGCTCTTCCGTTCTCTTCTCTTCTCCGCGCTCTCTATTCCGCGCGCCGCGGCTCAACTACCCCTCTTTCCATCCGTCCACCTCGTTTTCCCGCCAAACCGTGCCGCCAATACAGCCCCCCACGGCCCCTCTGCCCCCGCGTCGCTGCTCCACCACCTACCTGCCACCACCTACCTACCACCACCACCTACCGCCTACTACCAACAGCCTTTCCTGTTATCTTATCCGAACACCGGCGGACCCGGCCGCGAATTATTATTAACCCGCGACCGCGTCACACGCCCCGTCTCTGTCGCTCGCCTCGTCGACGCTTTCGTTCTCGTGTACCTGCCTATTCCTCGGCCGTGTTCCCGTCTGCAAACGCCATCGGCCATCCAAGGTGAGCCCTTGTCACGCGACCCAACGTCGATACCCAACGATCGACAAAGTCCGGATCTCGGCTGATTTTCCAACAGGCATACACCGTCGTATCCTTCGTCGGACGCGGATGTTCGGCCGTTCGTCGTTCAACGACGCTATCGGGGCCGATCGAGCCCGGAAATTGGGATTGCGCCGGCGGCAACGCGCACCGATCGACTAGTTTCCACCGATACCCGCTAACCTTGTTACCTCTGAACTATTAATACGAATCGTGGCTTTACAAGCTTGACTGCTTTCGACACGATCTTGGACGCCGCTCAACCGTCACCTGCCAACTATTCGAGAAGGTAAGGTAACAGTTTGCTCGGGGCCTGCTTACGTAAGATCGGATCGAAATCGTGGCAGAGAATCACGATCGCAGAAAGATCTTCTCTCTCCTGGGGATAATGGGATTTTTCTGAAATTTCGAAGAGAATTTCTTTTGGAAAACCTGGTCAACCTGATGGACCTATATCGACGATAATTGGATCGACGAGCTGCCTATTCGTGACCTGATTAGAAGAGAATTCACGAGTAGGCGAGGAACGTTGATAAATCGGGACCTCCTTCTGCGAAACGATATCGTTCGAGATTTGGCATTGACCCTCACTGTCCGATTTTATTTCGAGCGGTAATTCGTTTACGATTAAAAAAAAAAAAAAAAAAAAAAAACGTGGGAGAAGGCAAAAATAGAGGTAAAAGAAAAACAGAAAAGCGCGACGGGCAAAATATCAACGAGAGATCGAGAGACAGCTTTGCGCCCAGGTTACACTGGTCGGTAGCGAGTAAACGTTGTCGAACGACAACGCGACCATTTGTGTAAAATTGCCTTTGCCGGTGTTGAAATAATTTTTTAAAGCGACGAATAAATTTGCATCGAACTTGTTACGATATCGAACACGTTTTTTTTTATCTGGCGTAATGATCGCGTGCTTGATGGCCGAACGGTGTATCGTTGTCAGTGCAATCAAAACGATTAAAAAATCAATAATTTATCGTGGACGCGTAATTTTGTTAAATGACAGGTTCGCGCCCGTAAATTGTCCCGCGCGACTGCCCTGAATTTCATCGTTGCGCCCCCCTTCTCGCCCCCCCCTCCCTCCCCTCGCCGTATGTATCGGCGATCGTCGATTTTTATCTGACGCGGTAAAAATTGAAAACCGTCGTGTCGAACATCGTCGAACGATTTTTCTCTTGTGTTTCGGTGGCTTTTTGTCCCTGGATCTTACGCGCGATCGTTTTTTATTGCCGCGCGTGTATATTTCAGTATCAGGCTTCCTTATCGGCGGCGTTCATCATTTTGCCGGGCGTTTTCTGCCGGAATTCATAAACGGCTGGAAACAATAAACGGTTTTTGCCGGAGCGGCGAGGCACCCGGGTCATTCCGGATATTTCCCGTGTAAGCTGATAACGACCTACATAAACGAGTCATCGAACACTGGACTCATTCACGCGACTGTCCTCCGTTGTTGACCACCCACGACATCGATCATTCAACCGTTTCTCTCGAGCCGCTAGGCCCCGCGCGACCGAATATCGGCTGAATGGAAATTTCGAAACTCATTGAGCAAATATAGAACAAATGGGTTCCTGTGTACCCATGTCCATGTCGATTTAGCTGCCGATACAATACGACGTGACTGCGTTCGCTGACTGTACAAATATCCGACCGATTAAAACCACCCGTCAAACGGAGGAACGAAACTTTTTGAGAGAAAAAAAAAAAAAACAACAAATCGGCTAGTTGGACGCGAGAACGGATAGATCCGAGGGACAAAACTCGAGTTCTCCGAGGAATAAGAAGTCAGCGGAAAGAGAAGAAGAAGAAGAAGAAGAAGAAGAAGAAGAAGAGGGGGAAAAAAGAGGAGGACGAAGGTGAGAGAGCGGCCACGAGCCGGCTGGAAGTTTTCAGGCGCGATATCAAAGCGGGCATCTCGAACGGCGCCAAGGCCATAGTTAACGAGGTCCTCGTCTGGCCATTCAGCAGCAGGGATCCCTTGTCGTCGTCCTCGTCGCCGTTGTCGTCGTTGTCGATTCGGTACGTACCTGTACGGTTACCTGCGGCCCGTTCATTGCATCCTGGCCAGAAACGACATACGCCGTAAATCGGCGGGTCTCGTTCGAACAAAACCGCCCACTCGACGACCACCGTGCTACGCTTTCTCGTTCTTTCTCGTTCGACCACGCTCCGGACGTGTAACACGCCCAAGGGGAGAAAAGACAAAAAGAAAGAAAGAAAGAAAGAAAGAAGCTACGCGTCGTGTCGCGTCAATGTTCACGGGGCGTCTTTAAATCAACCGTTCCATCTTTCACCGACGATTTCGTTCGACGAATCTTCGCGATCGTCCCGAACGGAATTTAATATGAAATCACTGCGAATTTTTGAGCGCATCCGAAGAAACGCAACGAGTGTGCGAGAAGGAACTGACAAAATTCTCACCGAACTCGTACAAAAAGTGAGGATGGTCTCGGGGGAACGAAGGTAGCGAGGAGACAACGATCGCAACGAAGAAATCAGAGAGCGCGGGATAGAAAGAGAGACAGAGAGGGAGAGAGAGAGGGAGGGAGAGAAGAGGATGAAAAAAAGAGTAGTCACTAAACTCACCATTCACACGAGGCCGCGGGCCCCCGGAGTACCTGGAAACGGTGCTAATGATATGCCCGGGCCCAGCCTGGTGAATGGAACCTTTCGGGAATTCTTGGACGGTTTCGTAGAATTAGGAATTCCGAGGACGGGTCTTCGCCGTGCGACGTTTCCCTCGCTCGCTCTTTCTTTCTGGCTCTTCTCGCGTCTCGCGGATCAGTGCTGACTCCATAAAGAGGAGCTGGTGGAACGCTTTGTGGGAAACGCTTCTCCCCTTCCCCCCCCCCTCTCGCGCGCTCGCATCTTCTTTCTCTTCTCGTCTCGTTCTCCCTGTGTCGTTTCAGTCTCTCTCTCTCTCTCTCTCTTTCTCTCCTCTGTAGATACTCCTCTCTTCTTCCTCGACAACGTCACCGCTTCGGGCTGAGATTTATAAGCGCGAACGAGCCTTTCAGGGACGAACCACCGGCTCATCCTCGAATGGGAACAATTTAGAGAATAAGGACGCGGCAGCGCGGAAGCCACCGGGGGAAACGAAAAGAGGAGCCCGTCAAACCGTCGCAAAAATTGCTCGACGCGATTGTGTTTGCCCTCGGCCTCGGCTGAATCACCGCGGAGAGATCGCAACGAGCTGCCTGAGTTTATGAGATCCATCCGACTCCTCCGAGGGACGGACTCCTTTGTAACGACACGTATCTCCCGGCAGCCATTGCGGTTACCTTTATCCCCCTTATTTCGCCCAATAAGCGTCGTATTTTTCCATTCTCCTTCGCCGTCCACCTCCCAACTCACTTTGGTTGGCTTTATTTTATTAATTTCCACGGAGACTCTCCGGAGTCTTTCTCTCCGATTGCGAAGAGCATTTCCCTTTGTACGGAAATGCTCTTCGAGAACGAAAGCGAAACGAAGCCATCTCGAAACGGAGATTCTTTCATTCGGTTGCCCCAGCCCCGGCTCGTGAAGAGTCGGAGAAAGAGGTGGTTCGAGGGGTGGTCGCCAAAGTAGAAAACAGGTTAACCGGATACTCCTTGATTCCCCGCGCGCGCGCGTCAATTGTTTTATAGGCTGTTCCCTCTTTCCACGTCCCCCCGGCGCGGACCGTGTCTCCTCGCCCAGGCCCATCGACACTCTCCGGCTCTCGATTTCGTCGCTTTTTACACGGTTGTTAGCCGCTACCGCCGCCAAGGTGGCGCCACGTTGTACCATCGCCTGCCCTCAGAGACAACCAAAAGAAAACCACCTTCTTCCCCCTGCCGGCTGATTATTTTACCTAACCCTCCCCCCCAGTTTACTTTTGCGGCACGAAACCGAAGAAAGGACGCTCTTGGCCGCTTCGTTCCCATTCCTCCGAGATTTCAGAGTTCCGATCTTGATTTGTACTCGAATCTCCCAGCGCCAAAGAAAGCGTCTTGGCGTCTTTTTGCCCGCGCGCGGCCCGCCGGTGCCGGTCCAAAGCTGTTTAGCTTTCGCAAAAGTGTTTACGCCTCTTTCGAGTTTTCTTCGCTGTTGTTGGCTTCGCGATTCTCGATCAAAAGCCGTCGCTTTTGCAAGATCTTCTCAATCAAGCGATCGTCGTGGTTTCAAATTTACAAAATTGCCGGTAACAAGTCCTTAGGATCCGGATTTCCCGAATGGAAGTGACGAGCCAGCGTCGCTTCTGTAAGAGATGAACAGATCTTTCTCGCCGTTTCTTTCGTTTCCCTTGCCCCGACTAACGAACCTATAAATACACATCGCTTTGAAGCGCGGCGTGTGACTGGCGCGCACGCGACTGAATAACCGGAAAGGCATCGCGAGCCGAAAGATCCGTTTCTGTATCCAGAGCGATGTCTCGATAATTACAGAGTCGCGGAGGACCGATAATGAGCACGCTTGTTCGCGTGAATATCAATTGCACGGGCCACGTCTCGCGATACTACTGTTAACGAGATCGATACGAACACACTTTCGAATTTTTTTATATCCACCGATTCCGTAACTGTGCTTCCGTGCAACTGTTTTTTCTTTTTTCCTTATACGAAGCAGTTTGACGACGTCCATACGGACACTTTGAACGATAATCTCGATCGAGAATCTGAACCTGAATCTGCCGCGAAACCTCAACGAAACGTCGCTTTCATTTTTGTCACTTTGACAAAGTATGTGACGTTTACATGGATTCCACTTGACAGTGAACAAACAGCAGTTGCAATTGAAAGATAAGAGACTCGTTAGCTCCCGGAAAGTAGCGGCCTCTATTCCTTTTCGCTTATCTGTCGGTGGAATCAAATTAATCCTTCCGCGTTCTAAAAGAGAACGTACAACAGCTTACAATTAAATCTAGCGTTTTATAAAGTTAGTTGCGTGTCCCTCTGTGCAATAACTCATCAACCAATGATCTTGGTAACTCGACGAGTTGGAAATTTGAAATCGCACGAAACGCGTTGAATCCTTCCCTCTCGCAGAGGATTTTGTCCCAGCGACGATTACAAATGTCAAGAGGGAGATTGTCAATTTCAGGGAAACGCTTTTCCAGCGTTGGATGTACATATCTGGGGGGGAGGGGGGAGGCAGGAACCCCTCTTCGTGCCGCGATAGCCCTCGTTCTTCGTCCGCCGGTTGGCGAAGAGGAGAGAGTTGGCGCAGAGGTCGGTTTTATTTTATCAGAAGCGATGGGAACAGCGTGAGAATTCGTTTACCTTTTTCCCATTAAGGAGCGACGGTGTCGGGGGCAGGGTCGGGGCTTTGCGGAACCGGGCTTGCCGTGTCATCAACGTTTTATTTCCACCACCGCCCCCTCCCGCCGCCGCCTCTTGGCCGTCGGTCCCGGGAACGAACGCAAAAGTTTAATTAATTTCGAGCCGCGGCATTAAGTGGCGGTATCGGGCACTCCCCGCGCGTTCCTCGCCTCTTTCCAGCCACCAGAGAAGGACGCCTCTTCTCGAGAACTTTCTCCCCCCCCTCTCTCCCTCTCTCTCTCTCTCTCTCTCTCTCTCTCTAGATCGCGGTCTTGCTCGATTAAAAATTAGCCCGTTCGCGGACCGTACGACTGTGATAAACTCGCATCGTCCGTCATAGTCCGTACAAGCTACGCTAAGCCGTGGAACACTATAAATAAGAGGAACGTGCTTGGATCTGCGGATTCAGAGCGAAGTAAATCGGTAGGTATATCAAGAGTTCTCGGGAGGCTTGTGTGTTTCGCGATGTTTGTACGCGCTGCGGAATGGAAATAAAATTCCTCCTCCTCCTCCTCCAGAGAGAGAGAGAGAGTCTTCTTTTGCTCGATCTCGGGCAGCATTCGTGACAATATCGAAAAGTATGTCTGGCGAGTGTTTGGCATTAGCGTTTCCGTATCGAATTCGTCAAAGCTTCGACAGGTCGTTTGACGATGGTGACTGACCACACCTTCGGTCCGTGGTACGGCCGAGGCTAGCACGGCAAGTTTGTTTACTAGGAATTGGAGGGTGGTACCGGTGACTGATCACCTCCGAAACCGAGAAGGGTTTTCACGGCAAATCCTCGAGGACAGGGGTCGCGGTCGTGGCTTACGTGGCCTCGTGGTCAAATACCGCCCTTATAGGTCGACGACAGGCCCTCTCACGCGTCAACCGAGACTCGCCTTGGCTGCCAAGAAGCTGACAAATATAAATCTCTGTCCTCTCTCGTCACTCTGTTACGCAACGTGTCGGTGCATCGCGCGTAGAACTTGGCAACATTCTCCCTCATCCACGTCGTCCTTTTCTCGCGCGACTATTTCCAACGACAAAAGGTTCAGCCTCCCCAGTTATTCGAAACATCAAAGAATCGCAAACGTGAAACGAGTGTTGTATATACGTTTGCGAAAGCTCGCGACGAAAGCACGCGCCGTGGTCCAAAGAGACTCGTCGTCCGTAAAATGCAGAATACCAGAGGCTCGGAACACGTGTACGAGTCGCGAACGAGTCTCTTCGACGAGACACGTCTTCCGAAACGGCGAGGACCATCCCCGAGAACTTCACCTTCGTCTTCGGGGTTAGACCGAAGCGTGCTTTGCGCGCGTAGATGGAGCGTGCGACGCGTTCACGCCTCCGTGACACGTCTCGATAACAAATCATCGACGATCCCTCGTGGAGAACGCGTGTCTCTGCGCGGCGACGTCTCGAGAGCCGCGAGATCCGGCCAGGCGGGGAAGACGGTGGAAAAGATTCATGGGACCAGCGGACGGGAATAGTTTCGGGCGGCTTCGACGATCGCGAGTGCGACAACGCCTTCCGATCTCTTTGGACGACGCGGAATGCGCTCGTCTCGGCTCGTGAACCTCTGACTTCCGAAGCAAGCGGCGAGCTTGATTTCGCGGGTTCGATCGATTCTGATCGTTCCTTCGAGTTCTTCCCTGCTTTCGAGAGCCATTGATCGACTCCAAACTCAAAGTACAAAGTACAAAAACAAAAAAGACACTGATGTCTGGAATGTATTTTCTGGCCGCGTAAGTGAAGAGACGGGTGTTTTCTTTAGAACTGATCGTTATTTGTCGTCGTCTCGTGGAAGCGAATTATTAACGTAACGAAGAAAAACGAATAAATATCGACGAGCTGTGCACGTAATTTCGATCGCAACGAATCAAATATATCAGTGCATTTCGATCGTTATGAAGAAAGAAATCAAGCGTCCAACGTATTTTTCTTTTTTTTTTTAAAGCGATAACCGGTTGCATTAAAGGAAGAGATGAGAAATTAGGTCCGTAACGGCGAAGAAATTAAGATTACTTGGTCCTTTTTATATTAATAAACGAATTGATTTTTGTCCGAATTGATCTATAACTTTTTTTCTCATTCACAGCGCGTCATGAACTATATCGTTTGACGAAATATCTCGCGCATAGTGCATCATGTACGATTTTGCAACGCAAGATACCTCGTTCGTAACAACGAAGAAGTATATATATATATATATACATAAATACAAAGCTTAACCATTTGAAAAAATTAAATCTGCAAAATTTTTCACCAAGACATTTCGTTCATAACAACGAAGGGGTCAATGAATTAGAAATAACGATAAAACGCTATCGATACGCGCTTTGACGATACATGGTCTCATTGAGTTGGTTTCTAAAAATTAAGTCATTAATTAAGAAGAATTGAGAGGACGAAGAACGTCACCTTAAAACCACACCTGGTGTCGTCGCACGCGAACCAGCGAGCGAGCGCTCGCTCTTCTTGGCCGACGCGAACGCGCGTATATTTTACGCGACGTCGGTCCATCCATCAAGCCGCGGGCTTTAGCTTGCACGGCAGAGGTTAAAAGTCAGGTAAAGGGACGAGGCGTCGACGAATTGCCGTCTCCGAAGACCGGGGGATTAGGATACTCGAAGATCAAACGACGATGCCTGAAAAACCCCCGTGAAATTTGTCTAACCAACTTCAGACGATCCGCGGTAACCTCGCGGCCTGATAAAGACTAATCGCCGGATTAATCGCACCTTATTAAAGCTATGAACGAATGGACTTGGAATCTTCGTTTCTCGCGAATGCAAAGAGATAATCAAGTTTTCAGGGCATTGATATATTTCGTCCCTGGTGGAGGAAGGTTCTATTTATACAGGGTGTTACGAAGTTTAACGTTCAAGTGTGTTTTATAGAAGAAAATATCAAGTGTGACAAACGCGATCAACATGAATTATTCTCAACGATGAAAAGAATTAATTTCTCTACTTTGTGGAAAAATATTCTTCGACAGCAGAAATAAATTGATTAGACAAAAACCAAAACTGTGTGTAAAGAAATTCGATAAAATTCGTATGAAATTTGGTCTACGATAAATTCGATATCGATATTCTATCGATAAAAGATATTTTAAAGTGTTTTGACTTGGTTAAAAATTCAAAAGAAAATCATGTAAGAATCTATTTGATCCTGACTGTTCCAAGTTCGGAATCATGTAACGGGTGATAAAGTAAAAGTACTTTTATTCTCAAAAATTGTGAAAACTCAAACATTTTTGAAAATTGAAATCTTCTCTTTGCAACGATCTCTTAGAACTTGTTGTACGATTTCTTTCGTTTTCGCTTTTTTGCAATTTTATTGAACTCTGAACATTAAGGTTAGGTGACAAAATGTTGGGATTTTCTTGTTTAACTCAAATGTTCAAAGTTTAATAAAATGATGAAAAAAAATCGTGCAGCAAGTTTTAAGAACTTGTCCTTCAAAACCGTTATAAATTTGTCAAAAATAAGTGTTTTTTACGTGTGTATGAATTTTCATTTTTACAAATACGTCTCTGTACAAATACGTATAGCTTCACTTTTCATATTTTTGTCACAACTTGTCGATCCATTTAGAGACTTTTTACTGTATGAAATTCTAGTCTTACTTTTACCTGGCAAGATTTAAACGCTAAACAATTTGAAAGATCCTTGACGGATAAGTTGCGTAGAATAGATTCTGCGCAAGATATGAGTATCATATAAAATGAACTGGAACTCGCTCAAAGTGAGTGTTAAATTCGAACAAACGAACTCAGTCAGCAAGTTTTTCGCTAACGAGAGTGATTGTTCGGCAGCATCTATCGAAGATTATCTCCCATCGAGCAGAGATACTAACGTGTTAATTCAATATTTTGCTTCCTGCATGCACCGTGCTCGTTAATCTTCAAGCATCGTTGCAGCGTGGCAAAAGAATGCCATCGATTGTTCTGTACGTAGCTCGCGTTCTCTCTCCGCGAGCGGATCGAGACGAGCTCTCGAAGGCAACGACACGCAAAGATGCCATGCCCCCTATCGTTATTAGCCGACCAGAAGCGAGCATCGTTCGCAACGATCCCCTACAAGCGGCCGGTACATTTCCTGCAGCGTGTCCGGTCCATTAAACGGCTGAGAAATATCTGGATGACTGATGAAAAGAATCTTTGTTACAAGTTGCGCGTAGAAACAAGCTCCGGAACGCCGGACGACGCTAATCCGAGTACATTTCGCGGTCGTTCATTAATCACGCGCGGCGTTGCGAGCCTAGAAACGCGCCTCTCACGGCGATGGCTCACGGTTGTAAGGGCAGAGGTCCCGATGAGTTATCGGTGCTCGCCGCGGTGTGTAGCGAGCACCCCTATCTGGAAGAACAGGCCGCTCGTCCCGCTTTGATCGCTTTGAACTCGCAGAGGGACCAGCAGATCGCGACAACTTCGTTCGCCCCGCGAACACTCGCAGCCTTTCGTTCAGGCCAAGAACGCGCCAAAGCTTCAGACAACGAACGTCTCCATACGAACGAATCTCTCGGACCTCCCTTGTCCGAAGGGTATTTGACGACACGTATTTACGTTTATTCGAGTTTGATACCAAAAACTATCAGAGGCGAATTTCGAGTCGCTCGATTCTCTCAGCTCGTCCAAGAAACGATGCGTCTCAATCATTTAGAAGATTGTCAAACGAAGAACCCGCAACGAATGGATAGCAGCGGCGTGGTTGTCGTTCTTCGCGTGGTTGTTGGCGAGTACAGTTGGTGTGGGTGAGAAACGGGTGGGAAAGGCTTGGGGGGAGGAGAGAGGACGAGGACGATCGACGTCGAACGCGGAAGAGGACCCCTTTCGCGCCGTGTTGCCTCGACGGGAATTATTTAAATGGATTACCGCGGCAACTCCGTAGCAAAGTTTTCCGGGGGATTCGCTGATCCGCTCTTAAAATTTAGATGGATTATAAGGAGGAACGGGGGGGGGGGAGACGGGTGGTCTGGGAAAAGGAGGACCAACCTGCGAAAAGACGGGGAGGTGGGGAAGAGCTGGCTGGGCGGCAGACTTCGTACTTATTATACTTAACGGGGGACGGCGTCTTTTTAAAGCAGCTAACAATGAGGGATGGTGGCCGCAACCCCCTCCCCCATGGCCCACCACCTGCCACCCGTCCACCCGTCTTCAAGAAAATGTTTAATGCCGCGGAAAGTAAGACGCGGTAATTAATATCCATTATCTCCTACGCTAGCGACCTCCATCCAATTAGCTTCACGGATTCTCCGAGCCGAGACGCATTATAACTCTCCGCCCAAGAGTTATACACCAGGCTGCTATCGACACGAGTGATTCTTTCGAGGGGGGCACAGCTGATGACACCGGTCGTGTACACTGGTCCATCTTCTCGCCAGTTAGTCTCTAACTTTAGTTAGACCTAAACCTGACCAAAACCATTGCAATATGAAATACAATCGGCGCGTAAAGCTGAAAATGTTCAAGCTGTCCCCCAACTTGTACGCTCAGTATATAGATCTTGTCTCTAGAGTTGATCAACGAAGAAAGTTATTCTGTGAATTTCATCGTAAGAAGAGAGAGAGAGAGAGAGAGAGAGAGAGAGAGAGTGAACTCTCTGGACGTCAATAAAATTTGAAACACGTGTCGAGCCGCGACGTTGCGGTTGTATTCTTGGCAGAGAATGGGCGGGAATTAATCTAGACAAGGAGGACGCGTTTCGTGACAAAATCCCGCAACAATGCGACAGATCCGACGATCAGCAGTTTCCTCCCGGCGTGCTGGCAGACGGCGTGTGTTCGCGGTTAAACGCAGTTGTAATCTTAGAAATTGCCAGACGTGACAGGGATCCATCGTTGCGTCGTGTAATACACGCCTGTACGGCTGGTTAAATGATATATACTTCGCGCGTGTCACTGTGGGCACATATACGTATATTCCTGTTTCGAGATCGACGTGGTGTCGTTCAAATTGTCCTTCAAATCTCTCGTCACAAATCACGCGACGAGAGAGAGAGAGAGAGAGAGAGGAAATATTCGATAGGAAAAATTACGAATAAAATCAGAAATCGACGAGCTTGGAGATTGGAAGCGTTACCGCTAATTAATATTACTTCCTCCGTTGGTGTACTTGTCAATCCACTCATCGAACGCCATATTGCCATTTCGTATTGATCTCGCAGGAATTCGGGGGGAGGAATGACGATTCTCAGAGTGCGGACGAACGGAGGAAAGTCGCGAGCAGTTGGCTCGGTGGGAAAAACAGAAACGGGTCGATGTTATAATTAGTTTAACAAGCTGGACGTTTGCCGTGTTTAAAGTAGTAGCCGGCAAGAGGCAAGTTGGCACGCTGCATCCCGGCCTGTGTGTTAACGATTTTCACGCTCGCCTTCCGCCGAGCGTGATTTGTACTACGCGTGCCTGCCGCTACACTTTCCTCCCTTCGATGCGCGTCGTACGTTAAAAATGAGGAAACGGCGCGAACGAACGCGCGTGTACACACGTAGAGTAGAAGGAGGTGGAGGCCGTAGGAAACGGCGGGAACAATGCGTTAATTTCGTGGTGGATGGGATCGGTGGCTGTCCGGTGGCCGGTCGCGCGGAAACGATTCGAAAGATAATTTACAACGCGACACCAGCTCGGCTCTGTGGTACACGGGCCATAATTAAGAGTAGCGACAATTAAACCGTAACACGGTCCCGTCCAATTAAGGTAGGAAGGTGGCGCGCGGCGCAGCGTGGCGTGGCACGAGTCGCCGATAGAGCAATAACGCGGAGGGGGGGGGGGGGGCAACACGAGGAAATGCGACGATAAAGAGGGTGGTCCAGGCCAGGGGTACAGGTAGAGCGCGCTATGATAATAACAGAGATTATCGCGGTATTCGGGAAATTACTGGTAAGCGGCGGGCCCGGTACATAATTGAACACTGGCCAGATACTGCTCCGTGGGCGAAGTGCGTGTGAACGCACAACGAGAGACAGCAACGGCATTTTCGCTCCCGTAGAAACGTATCCGCGCGTACGCGTTTCTACGTGCACACGTAGGTGTGCACGGGCAGAGACAGGCGAAAACAACAGGGTCGCGCGTGCATGTACGTACAGACATACGAACAGCGGGAATACACTAGTAGGTAGGTCTGCGTGGCTCACTTCTACACCGGTGCGGAGGAAACGGCTATCTATCCGGCGGAGGTTTATACGCGTGTTGCCGCTGTAAACTCGCGCCCGGGTACCGGCTACGTAATCGTACGAGATCCCATTGCATGAATATAATTTGCATACAAGTTGGTTATATGGCAGGGGCCGGCATCAGCTGGCTCGCCCGTATAAACGATTATATGGAGCCAACAGATGTAGGCGGACCCGCGACCCCGCGTACTCCGCGATTGGCGTTGTACCTTTTACGCCCTCCTACCCCCTTCGACGTTCGCGTTATCGCTAAATATGCCCTGCTAATGGCAACGGCCTACAATTTACGGCGGCCACTCCGTAATACCCCGCTTTTCCTCCGTAAGAACGTAAGATTCGCGGATCTGTTTTGTTCGACCGTGTATCTCGTCTCTTTGTATCTCGACTCGCGGAATTGGAGATTAATCGGGATCGCCGAGATTAATTGGTTGGTAGATTGCGAGAAGGAAGACGAGCGCGAGAAACGCGGACGTGTGTACCTACGCGGATCGCTAGCGCGGCACATCATTAAGCGACAGAGAGAGAGAGTAGTGTTGTGGGTTTCGCTCGTTTCGTCTTTTCCCCCCTCGACCGCTTGTCGGTGGTTTCGCTCGCGTCCGTGTCGAGTTAGGGCCAGCCGAGCCTCTTTTTCTTTTGCGCCGCGCGGCATCCCACACCGAGCGTCTAATCTAATGGGAGAACCTGGCCGAGCGATGGTGGTGTGGATATTTTAGGAGAAAATACCACGGCGATCCGATTGTCACCGAACCGTTGGTGAAACGGAGAGAGAATCGGCGCGAGGGAGGCAGGGTGCATCGGGCAGAAGCGATGGAGCAAGGTGGAAAGATCCTTTGAAGGAGCCGCCACCACTTGTTGGTCGATCAGCGGCCCCCTTTAAATCCGATCGCCACTCACCCCATCCCATCCCTCGCTTGCTCGCTCGTTCGCTCGCTCGCTGTTGCTGCTGCTTCTTCTTCTCCATCGACAGGATAGGCGCCCTTTTAGGGGAGGACACGGCGTTCCCGTGCACGCCTCGCCGCACGGCCACGACTGTGACGGGCGTTACAGATTTCCGTTTACCATCTCCGAAACGCGCTGGACGCGCCAATAAATTCCACGGCGCCCTGCGTCGGCCCTTTAGCGCCGTGCAGCGCCACGCAGCACCACACCGAAGATATCTTCTCTCTTGTCGTCTTCCGCCGACCGCCTTCTGCCGCATCGCGATGCCCGAAACAAACGGACCGCCCGCTCCGTCTGCTCCGCCAGCGGGGAATGCATTCTCTCCACCGTTCCAAATCCACCGATGGTTAATTGTTCTTGCCGATCGCGCTGCTAACCTGTGGGAATCTCGGTGTAATTGCTCGAAGGACACTTGGAGGGGGAGGGATGATCGCGAGTATTTATAACGCGCGCAGTCCGCAGGTTTTTACATTTGGCTGTTTGGGAGTTAATCGCAGATGAAGGATACGATTATTGGCAATTGCTCCGCTATCAGGGCTATTCCATTTGCGATGAACACTGCTCGAGTTGGAATCGACAGGTAGTACACTGTATAATCTGCAAAGCCACTTGACAAGCAACAGTGACGAGTAAATCGTCGTCAATCGTGTTAACGCGGTCGACCGCGTTAATGTCGCTTTGAACTTTGAACGCAAAAGTATGGAATTCGCAGACCTGCGTCGTCCTCTTGCAATGTGTGACTTGCAAAGAAGCGATTGTTGCGCACTGATCGATGAAATTGGAATCGAGTTGAATAGAGCCGAACTGTGCGGAGTTTCAAGGGGAGTAATTAATCGTAAAGTGGAAGATTGGCTATGTTCTGCCTTGTCTTCGTGATGTGAAGCGATCTACACGAGGATGCGAGTCAGACACCATTCGCCTGTGAAAAAAGCAACCTGGAACCGCCGAACGAATTTGAAAAATTATTATTACTCCATTTGGCGCGCGGTGATGTAAACTCTGACAATGTTTTTTTTTTCTTTTTTTCTTTTTTAAGGAACGAGAACTTTACAAAAACGTTCATTCACGATGAAATTATTGCTGTGCACCGTCGTCATTTCTAACAACGCATAATTGAAAATTACGATACACGAAATGATAACGACGATAAATTCACTGCACGACGTCGTAGACGAAAGCGATAATTTCCTTTCTCAATTACATTGAACGAGGGAGGGGAAGGGGAAGGGGGGGGCGGAAAAAGGGGCGTACAAGCAACCCTTATAGTAATCTTGAGTGATCGGTGAGTTCAGCGTCGACGAAATCTCTCTCTCTCTCTCTCTCCCTCCCTGCCTCTTTTCTCTCACAACCCTTTCCTCCTCTTTTATTAGCAAGTAAAATCGCACGCGAACATTCTTAGATGTTGTACGGCGTGGCCATTAAGTGGAAACCGAGGCTAAGATTACAGGCAACCCTAATCTCTTCTCCACGTCCCGCGTTGAGCAGGAGCAAGCCGATACAGATATCGTGACCGACTTATAAATGTCTAGATGTCGTGTTTCTCAACCTTTAAACCTATCGTGTAATCAGTACAACGTTCACACGCGACTGGCCACCGCCTGATAATTCGTATCGGGTAACCAAGCTACCCGATATTCGCCCGGTGCAAAAATATCGCGAGCAACGCCGCGAGTATCAATAACGGCACGAACGGAATATTTTCCCTCGGCAGGCGCGGCGGCTGCATGGAATGGCGATGAAACAAATGGCGGCCGTGGATGCCCGGCGCCGACCTTAACCACCCATGCGCTCGCAGATTTATGCACTTTTCTCGAGATATCCCGATCTCGTAATCCCGTTTATGAGCGGCTTAAGAACACCGAGTTGCCCGAGTATCGCGCTAAACGGATTTTCAAACGGATCTCCACGCCTGTTTTCCTACGAGTGCGAAAGTCAATCGTTTGCGAAATAAACCATTTACAAGGCTCCAATCAAATTCCAATTAAACTTGTCGATTTAGCGTGCAATTGAAAAGAAAAAGAAAAAGAAAAAGAAAAAGAAAAAGAAAATCTCTGCAAAATTTATTTAAAGAGAAAGAATTTCCAACGCCTCGCAGAGCATCGCGTTCTACCCGGCGGGGACGAAGATGACCGCGGAAGCCGTATCGCGAGGACAAGCTATCTATAAGCGACGTGTACTCGATAATGTCGGAACAAAGTGTCGTCCGCTGGGGAGGGGGGGGAGGCGGAAGGGGGAGGAGGGCCGATTACACGAATGCTCGAAAAGAGCGGCTCGAAAGAGTGGAAAGAGACGAACGTGGGACAGGAAGCGGGTAAAAGGAGCTAGACGACGACGGTGGCTAGAAGGTCGGGTGAGGGAAAGGGTGAGGGAAGTCGGCCATATTGAAAGAGGGTGGACATTGAGAGAGAGGAAGAGAGGAGACGAGAGAAGAGGAGAGAGGCGCCAGTCGGTCGCGTCCTCGAAGGGAAGAGAGACCACGAAGGAGAGACCTTGCTGGCCGTGAGCAGACCGCACCGGTGTCGAGAGTGAGCACCATCTTGTTAACAGTCGAGTTCTTTTTCCATCGGCGTCGACTCCGATAGGCCTACGGGCCCATGGTGGGCGTTCTTCCTCGTCTTCCTATTTTGTCCACTCGTTCATGCTCCGCCTCGTGTGGTAGCCTCGGTTCTCCTGCACGTGATCGGTTGCTGTATGCGCCGAGCATCGGTTCCCTTATACGCTCTGCCGACCGATCCGTGAGGATACCGAGCGTCCGCCGACCAGTTGCCTCGTAACGACACTTTGACCACGTCCTTGCGCGCTCCAACCGAGCGACACGAGTCCCCGCTGCTACCACCACCTGTCCGGCCTCGTAACCGAGGCTTTGTCAACTCCTCCGTCATCCACCAGGGGTAGAAACGACGTACCGCGACTAGACGATACGACTAGACCGTGGTCTGTTCTCTCTTCCGTTAGCCAGCGCCCATGGATGGAACATATCGCGAGTAGCCTCGAGCCTTGTTTTCGAGGATATTCCATCGATTCCACCATCCACGTTGGATTAACGCGATTTCCATAATTTTACATTATACAATCGTCCCGAGCGAGATTATCGAGGCTACCCAATTTCGGAGCCTTATAACCGCGCGATACATTAAAGGATATCGTGTATCAGGTTCGCCAGGTACCGAACTCGACATCCCAATTATAGACGGAGAGGTTATAGACCGATTACCGAGACCGGCGAACATTGAGAGCCAGTCACGCGATCGTCACGATCAACGTTTATACGCGGAGCGGCTACGATCTCCGTCTCGAAGCCTTTATCGAGAAACGAGAGACTTTTGAAGGACAGGTGCGACTAACCTTGAGATAAGGTGTCCGACCAGCTGCGCTCGCTAGGCGAACGAGCGGTCGTTACCGCGCGAACGAGCTCGCCGGGGCCCCGGATAGAGAGCAGGCGGCGACAAAACCAGAGGAATAGGGGAAGATACACATCCATTACCATCAGCATGCAAATTAGATCGAGGATTACCGCAAATCCTTTCGTAACAATCCTCCTCTTGCGGAGCGGCCACTACGGCAAGAGCCGCCGGCGCGAGGGAGAGAAAAAGAGGGAGGAGGGGGGGGGAAGGAGAAGAAGGAGGAAGAAGCTGAAGGAAGGAAGTGAAGGGATGCTCTCAGTCGGGAGATAAAGATTCGAAAGAGAAGAGAGAGAGAGAGAGAGAGGAACTCTGTCGCAAACTCCTCGCCGGAACTTAATTATCGTCGGGCATCGCTGTCGGGAATGCTTTACGAGCGGTGTACCACTTTCAGCGGAGGCTAGCAACCGGTCTCTTTCTCTCTCTTCTCGAATCGCTGGAAAATAAATATTCGGTCGCGGAACAGAAACGCGTTCGTAATTGGCGCTCTGGCGAAAGAAGTCCTCGCCATGTTGGGGATTTTTCCCGTTGATTAGACGGACACGCGCGGCCGTCAAAGCAAAACTTCCTCGATCGCGTTTCGCGAATAAAATATCTGCTGAATGATCCGCGCGAACGAAGCACGCGTTACGACCATCCACAATAAACGCGTTCTTCTCCTTCGCTTTTGAGACCGATCCTCGATTCCGAATTGACATAGTTTTCTTGGCGATGTCACAAGTCGACACAAGCTCCTCACTGTTCCTCGTCCAGCTCGAATCTCAATGGTCTCGAGCCGCGAGATCGAGGAAATCGCGACATAAATATCGCGTTCCCAGGGACAACGGCGAGCATTCATTTATCAGTATCACCGACGATGGCCTCTGTATCGATCGAATCGGAAGCAGCGTCTGCATGGAAAAGACTCCCATTCATTCGGCGAATTAATTTACTCCTCGGTGTGCGTACTTCATTCAACGACGCGTCCGTTCGTCTCGTTCGTCGTTACTTCTGATCCGTCTTCCCTTTCGTTTCATCGCTCAATCGCGCCACGTCTTCGTATCCCTCGCTCCGTTATCGGGGCGACTTTACGATTATTCGTTTCTTCGTTGGTGTACGCGGTTGTCGAACAGCACTAACAGCAGCTGCAGAGAAACGAGCAGCTACGTTCGAGAAGTCGAGACCGTTTCAACGGGCCTGTTTGATTCACGGTGGCGTAAAGACGCACGGAATCGTGCAGACTATAACACTGTACGAAACAACGGATAGGTAATGGAATTTTACGCGAAGTTGTCGCATGTGATAAATTATGGAATCAATTACGGTTGTAATTACAGCGTAAGCGTCGAACGATCAATTCGTTCAAGTTCAGTCCCAGTGAATCTACGTTCGATGGATACTTTTGGATAGTCAAAAGAGAGTTGTTTCCTTTAAGTTTCAATACGATAATTTTGTCGTATAAAATAAAACATAGCGAGCGTATTTATCACTTCTTGATAAGAATATCGCGTGTTACGTGAAAAATAAGATAAAGGATTAACGCTGCAAACTCGTTGCTAGTTCGTTATCGTGCTACAGTGTCGAGATCTACAACGCCGCAGAGACTGATCTACAAATGGGACCGGTGGAAGATATATACGTAACAAGATCTGAGTCTCGAGCTTAGTCTCGATCGTGTCTCCGCGTTTATGCGTTGTATCGCGTAGAATCAACTCAGTTTTCAACCAGCTCGGTGAATTCTTCGCGTGAGAAACGGCGGATCGTTTTCAACTGGCGCGGCTTCCATCGAGACAAATGTCGTAATTAACAGCTGCTGCTCGGAGGAATAAGCGCGACGAGCGTACGTATAACGTACGTACGTGCAAAGTGCGCGCGAACGTTGCACGGTTTTACGGTGGCGGCGTTAACGCGCGTCGATATAGTTAGGCACGTACGTTGTTGTGCACGTTGTCCGGAGGCGGCAAGAGCAGAAAAACAAGGAAAAAAGAAAAAAGCAGAAAACGAGGGCTCCCGGTAGTCAAAAACAGCGTTGCCCGACTGGAACTGGATCTATAAAGATAAGGTGGGACAAGATGGGCAAGTTCGCCCGAAGGTTCCATCATCTGGACTGGATATTAAAAAGGCCGGTCGTGCGTACGGGCTGGCCGAGATGCCGAACAAATCGCGCAATTAGCGGTGAAACCGGGCAGAACTCAGAAACTGCGTACCCTCACACGATCAATAAACGATAACGTACGACTAGCGTCGTATTTCGTTTGGATAAATAGCACTGGAAACGATGAGAAACTTCCCCTCCGCGAGAGTGGGCCTCTACGCACGTGTGTGTATTCTTTGGAGCGATACTTTGGAGCGGTGACGATGGCTGGAGTTTTTAAACGAAGGAACGACTTGTAAAATATAGATTAGGTACAATCGCTGGTATTAACCGACAATCAAAATCGGCAAAAGTTTTATGCAAAATTTATCAACGCTTGACTAACGGATATGTATGCAGATACGTAAAAATTGGTTGGCAGTTTATTTTTGTACGAAAGAACGCCACAGAATTCATTACGCGGAGCAGTTGACGAGAACGGGGGAATAAAAAAAAGGCGAATAAAACCGAGGCTTGCGTAAATAATGGACGATTTGAGCGATCGTCGTGGCGTATCGAAAACGCGACGGGGGCAGAAGCCGCGGCGAGGAAGGTATAACCGGGAGCTGCGAGGGTGAGCTTTCATTAGAAGCAGCCTTGTCAACGACACACCCTCGGCGAGCAAGGGAAGAAACAGAGCGCGGTAAGGGTTGCGCGCGATAAATAACCCGGCCGGTGACTTAATACCCTCGCTCAACTTCTTTCTCGATCCTTGCTGACAGACGTACCCTTGCCGCGAACTTTGCCTTTGATTGGCCTAAACGCCTCTTTGCGGCCCGTCCCCGTGAAATATCGCTTTCCAATGGGGCCCTAATCTCTTTCCATAGTCTCTTCTCTCTAGCTTTCGGTCGAGTGAAGAAAAAAAAAGAACGCTTGCGACGACACAGAGAGAGAGAGAGAGGGGGAGGGGGCAGGGGGGGAGGAAGAGGCGAAAAGCCAAGCGGAAGTTAATGATTCTCAAAGATCTTCGTTGTCAAAGGGTTTAGCAAGGGTGCTAGAAAACACGGACAAGTGGAGCGGACGTTGGACCGAGTCCAAACGATTCTGCGAGCTATAAAGTACCGCGAAGGTCCTTGAGGTGTATCCATTAAGCCGCGGGCAAACAAACTCCAAGTGAGCGTCAACGACCGCCACTTTGCCCGCAATATATTACCACGTGACTAACGCACGAGACTAAATCGCGGCCGCTTGACTTTGCTCTATCCGCGCTCATTAAATTGTATTTTATAAGTAAACAGATCAGCGAGATTTATTCGCTCGCCTGTACGTCTTATCCCTGTTATCGTAAATCCCCACCGGGTTTGATTTATCGGGTTAATACGTAGGGCTCTTTCCGCCCGGGTTTCTGACGGCGCGCATCTTCGTTGCTTGGATAGCGTTTCACCGCGAATACAAAGTGCGTGCCAAGCTGGTCGTCTTCTTTTTCCTCTCGAAGCTAATTATTAATAAATAAACTTTGTTTGTACGACTGCCCAACGGTTCACGTTAGCTGTGGAGTTTGGGCATTAGTCGATTTGATTGATTCAATTGATTAACGTTGTCGATCGACGATTATTATCGATTGGTAGTTGATTATCATTTCATTTGAATTGGAGGTATACTTTGAAATTGTAATCGAGCGTCGACACTTTAAAATTAAGATACTTACTCGAAGCGAAGTGTACCTATTCCAGGTCAAGGTACTGTCGAGAGGTGAATGAATAAATCTAATTGATTCATTTTGGATTGCTTCAACAAAATTTGATAACTACGGAGGCAATGACGTTGTATCAGGCATCGATATCATTTCACTGTTCACGGATTGATCATCTCTCCGTATATCGTTGCGAGTTGTCTCGACTCCTAGAACAGACAGATAAAAAATTCTAATTTCACCGCAAAAAATTTTCAATTAACCAGCGATTAACGATAGAAGATTAGAATTTAATTCTCAGTCGCAATTAAATTATTTTGTCGTTCGTCGCAATTAACGACCAACGCAGGAATTTCATCGTTATTTACGATTAGCAATTAATTTTGGAATCTAATCGTTGATCTAACAGTCGTTGATTAATTCCTTGGCCAACTCTAATTGGCTAGTTCCACGGTAGTCGTTCACATTCAGAAAAATTTTCCAAGGTACAGTTTAGAGTGCAGCTAAGAAAATCACGCTCGCAATTAGTCGTTTTGCAACGTTCCAATTCCAATAACGTTGGAACAACAACTTGTTGTAATAAAAAAAATACATTGTAGTGCAGTTCTGTTTCCGTATCGCCGTTTTTAACGTGGGAAGATAATGACGCGCGTCGGTCCGCGAACAATATAATATATATATATATATATATGGCGGACGGTGTCAATTGCGATACGATGCAACATTATTGCAAACAATGGTCGATGCAAAGACCGGCGAAATATTCATCGTGGGAACTACATTGGTCAAAGATCAATTTTTTTAAGCTCATTTTTGTTTTCTTAGCTTATTTATTCGTGGAAATGACGAGTGCAAAAATGCAACGTCGCGTTTTAATACGCCGCTAGCTTCGAAATGAGAACAGTGTGACAATTGCAATCGTTGCAAAGTAAAATACGCCGAAGGGAAATTTCCGCCAGATATATTCAGATCGTTTCGACGCTGCTGAATATTTAAATAGATAGGTATTGTGTATCGATTTACATTTCAGAACAGTGCTGTAATTAACTCATCGTGCGATCAACGTTTTTACATTGTAAATTTTACAATGCCATTTGAATCGGTGTCAGTTGGAATTAACATTCGACTCCCGTGTAACCTAGAAAACGCTACGAAAATTTTTTCTCCTTTATACTTCTTTAAAGTTTCCAACTTTTTTCTTTTTATACGTTAGCAACACGTAGAATGCGACAGTGTTTAACAGTCGCGTTCTTTAAAATTCAAGACTGTTTTTCGTTGCATCGATCATACGACGTTCGTGGCAGAAATTCCAATCAATTTCACGGAATTGTTAATTTGCGAAGAAAAAGCTGTTTTATGAAATGAATGGGTCGACTTTGTCAGAAACATGTTGGAATTTCGTTCGTATTGAGCAAGATTAACTGAAAATCGGAACACAGGATGTGAAGATTAAAAAATAAAGAACACGTATTCGTCATATACAACATATATATATATATACAGTCATATATACACTTATACATTATAAATATTAATTGATTTCCTTTTAAATTAAAATATCACATTACCGTATGGTAATACGAAATGATACAAATGTTTGGGTATTCAGTCGCGTAAAATAGTAAATATTGTTAATATTTGATTACAATAGTCCCGAGGATGCATCTTGCCATCGGAACATTAGATAAATCCCGAAAAATCGAGATAGGCCAGCCGTGTGTGTGGACACTCGGACGGCCAATGGACGCGTACGACGACGATTTTTATCAATTTGATTCAACTTATGAATCACGCGCGGTGACACGTGAATGGCACGTTGTATCGGTTGAAACTGCTGTCCTATTCTCGGACCGTGTAACGTATGTTAATTTGACAAATTGTGAAGGGAACGCGTGTACGCGTATGACGTGGCCAATGATGAACGCGCGTTATCGATCGTCTTCATCGATCGTGCGTCCCCGGTCGCAGCCAGAAGAATCTAAGACGCACGCGCTGCTGGAAGCTGTTTCGGGATGTGTGCGTGACACGGGCCATCTCTCACCCGGTCGTCGAATATATCTGCACGCTTGATATCGATCGTTGTGCACGCACGCGATCAGATAGCGCGCCCACGCGTGCGACACGCAGCGCGCGAGCCTTCCTCGAACTAGGTGCGAACCAGCAAATTCAGCGACTCCATCTCTTCGATGGAAAATCGTGGGAAACATCCACGTTGATGCGCGCAGTTGTTCGTTTATATTTTGAATTCTTTTGAAAATCTCGAGGCCTTCACACACGTTGAAACATACAGCGACGATACATGCATCGACTTCTACGTTGAAGTGAGTTTGTCTGCCGATTCACCGATGCCGAGCTATCGGCAACCTTGTGTGGTGGCCTTTACATTTTATCACTGAAAGTGATTTTGGCGAGAGTAACCCAGAAAATCGAGTATTTTCAGGTGCAGCGCTAATGCAACGAAAATTAGCGATTGGTCGATTTGGGTCACGTGATTCGCGGGGGGGCGTGGAGTAGACCTCGAGTAGGAGTGGCGTTGTCTGGTACCGAGCGATCGCGCCTGTAATTTGTTTTCTGTCGATTCAAATGTTTGCGTATCAATAAAATTTTATGTGCGCTACCTGTAACGCGCACATAATACACACCTTAAGTGCCTACGTGTTTACAACTGGGTATATAAACACACTAACTGCGAATGGAAAAATCCAATTACTTACAGTTGATCACTCACAGATACATGCATGCATACATGCATACGTACGTACTTGGCACGTGTCCTGTTTTTCAAATTTATAGTCACAGAAACGATCAAACACCGATTCTCGCATTCTTCTTGAGGAAGAAATTCGAAAGAGGGAAAAAGGGGTGAATCTGTTCGAGCGAGACCGTGTTCTTGAACGTTCTGGTTTTCACGTCTGGTTAGTGTCGCCGAGGCTCTCGCGGTCGACTTATCGGTGTTTATGTTAAACCGATGCATTTAACAGCCGGAACGGTTTATCTGGCCGATAAATAACACTGAGAAGAGAGACCGAGGAGACGAGGGAGAAAGAGAGATGAAGAGAATGCTCGTGTTCACCACTCGGAATGGAAGGCCGCACTTCTCGTGTCGTTATTGTTTCTACGGCCGATTTCTGAAGGACTTTCCTTCGCTGCAAAGACGACCATTGCTCCACGGTATCTCGATGAACCCTGTATCGATGAGAAATGCTTCCTTTTAATCTGTACTCTGACCCGGCATTCCACCCTCCAACCTTTCAGCCTTTGTTCCGCTATCTCGTCCCAATGATTTTCAGCTTCCTGGAGACAGCCCGGGATCGTTGCTTCGTTCGATTTCTCTGAAATCGTATATTACTTCGCGCCTTCTCATCGACCCTCTTCCCCTTTCCAGACCGTCTCCAGACCGTCTCCGACAAGGTCATAAATTCGATAGCCAATGATTTAGAGTATTAAACGTTAGACTAACGTTTAATACGAGCAACTTGACTTCTCTGCCTCTGCGCTACCTTTTAAACATCAGCGCTACTTTATTATTTATTCAGTCGTGACCTGATAAGATTTTGAATTTAGCATTTAAATTGGCGAAACTTTGGGAATTTCGAGCTCCCGATTCGCGATCGAAGCTGGGAAAAATTTAGAAAATGGGAAAAAATATAATTCGATGAAATTGAATTAACGTCGAAAACGGGAGAAACTGATGAATAATACGAACGATCGGGGAGCGAGTGGAAGAACGAAGGAGGAGGGGGGGGGGGCAGTTTAGAATAACGTCGGTTGCAGAGTTCCCAGGCGAAGGGAGATGCATCGAGATGCAATTTCCTTGTAAATCGTGGCAAACCAACCGGGAGAACGACAAGGAGATAACATTAGATGTCCACGTGTACACGTGTATCGGTACACACCAGGCACGTCTCCTCCGGCCTGAGTATTTTCAGACGCGCGAGCTATTCGTTTCGACGGTGCGAAACATGGCGTGATTTTCTGGACTTCTTGCCACCTTCGTCATTCGCCGTTTTCGAAATATTATACATACCGCGGGCTACATTCCGCGTCTGATCAGTCCAGATTGATTCCTTTCCTCTTCGGAGAGGAATTATCGTTCTTTCTTGAATACTTGAACGTTCGTTTCTTCTTCTTATTAATAATTTATGAAAAAAATACGCGTGATCATTGATCGAATTAACATACGCACGCAGGCTCGTTAATGTGCTACTTTGTAATTCTCTACGAAACGTCAAGGCCGTGAACTCAAATGGCTCTACAAAAGTTTTATTTAAACTCGTTGCATCGTATACGTTTCTTTCTGACACGCTAGGCTAGAGACAACAACGTGACACGCGATTTCTTACAGAAACCAATGTCCCTCGATATTATTATTGTCGCAAGTTCCAAGATATCTCCGCCAGAGTGCAAGTTGTCGAAAGTGAGACCATCAGCCACACACGAAGGCGAAAAAAGAAAATTTGTATTTGAAGGCTCGACAAGCCCGGCCCTGCGACATGGGTGCAACATTCGTTGCAAAGGAAAACAAATTGTCAAGAGAAAAATCATAGAGCGAGAGAGAGAGAGAGAGAGAGAGAGAGACAGTTCTCGAATACGGAGAAACGAAATGAGGGAAACTGTGGTTCGTGGAACCGGATCGTTTCACGGTTCGAAGAAAACGGAGACGTAGTTCTCTCGATGCTCACTGGGGAAAAAGGAAAGCGTTTCGCGCTTTTATCGCTTATTTAGCGAGGGCACCGGGGCGGCGCGACATGGCTCGCTCGCGGTGAAATCAGCCGCGCGAGGACCAGCCAACGCTGACAGACACGGAACATGCGCTCACGAGTGTCGCCGCTTTTTGTCACGTTTACAGCCTACGGGGCCCAAAAATATGGCCATTAGCTCCGCGAAGAGAAACACGCTTGTCGGAAAAGACCCGTAAACACGACATGACACGACAGACCCGGTCAGGGGCCACGGATTCGTATTACACGAGTCTCTCTCTCTCTCTCTCTCTCTCTCTCTGTCTTTGTCTCGCGACGAACCGAGAGGACCACCCTCGTTTTCCACTTTCGGGAACTTGGACACGCGATGTCCTCGTTAAAAGTTTATTCTTAGCACTAGATCGAAGAAATCTTTGCGTAATGAAAGAAGAGAGAGAGAGAGAGAGAGAAAGAGTACTTTGATCCCAAATCGCTAGTAGCCTGGGAATTTTTCTGGATTTATGCAAATTTTTGAATATCGTTGCGTGTCACAATGACATGGCAAAGGGAAGTTGCATAAAGACGTCAGTCGATCGTAATTAAATCGGGGCAGTAGAATGCGTACGATGTTAATGAGCCTCGGAGTCACGATTATAGTTCTATTTCGTCACCGAGTCGTTCGAACGTTGTGTTCCTTCGGCGAGTTTCCCAGCGATCGCGTTATGCATTGTGTGCAACAGTCGATGCTGTTGCAGCTACGAAGCATCGAAACAATTCTAGAATTTTTCCAGGTGAAAAATTCCGTCGCGGTGAAGTGATTTTGTTTGCACAGCGATAGAAAGAGAGAGAGAGAGAGCGAGAGAGGGAGAGAGGGGGAGAGGAAGAGTGCGCAGGTCGAGAGAAAAGTTGTTGCGGCTCGAGTAGGGTCTAAGGGCGAAACAACATACTCGGCCAAGGCTCGCACAGTTTACACGATGTTTCCAGGTTTTATCAGCCGACACACTTGACTCGAGTTTAAATTCGTCGGTTCTCGGTGGGATAGCAGGCCGAGGCCTCTCCTCGCTGGCTCGCAAATAAGCTTTCTTCCTGATGCTGCAAAGGCAACAGGCCGCGGATTTTTCCGGTTGCTTTTCCACCACCCGAATATATACCTACGTGTGACCGGCTGTTTGTCCAAGGATCAAGATATTTGCGCGTCAACCGCGTCGCCGTTCACTCGAGCTTGCGTGCCTCGCCGATCCGGCAAACATTCCAACTTCACCAACTTCAGCTCCCTCCAGCTGCCTCGGGAAAGCCACGTGAAAATTCGGAGAATTTCTCGCTTTCAGCTTGGAAATCTTGGGGAGCCTAAAAATTGCAAAACTTTGCAACGTCTGTAATTCATAAAATTAACGGTGATTTGACACAGACGCAATTTGCATGCAACACGTGCAAAATTCTTTTTTGCAAAAGAATTCTCCATCGGAATTACATTCGTAAAATTTCACGTATCTGAGAAAATTTCAACTTTACTCAAATTTGATTTTTTCATAAATCTTGGATCTGAGATGTCTAGAAGCCGCGCTTTTATTAAATTCCTTAATTCCTTGATAAAGGAAAACAATCACCATTCACCATTAAGTATTTTATTGTGATATCATTGATCTCTTGATCTTACTGATTTTTTCTGACAAGATACAGTGAGTTGTGTAAAATAAAAACCAAATAACGAAAACATATTCCAAGTCCAGAATGACGGGGAATAGGTGAAGTTTTAAAATATTTAGGTGAGAATAAGAATCGTGCCTAAATCGTCACAAAAGCTTTGCTGCAAATAAATTTACAGTGATTAGTAAAATCAAGAAAGACATTCGTTAAATTTCATCAATCAGCTCTTTAGAAATGATCAATGGTTGGTATGACACTGTTAAATAATTTATGTTCATAATTATACGACATTGTGAGAATCTTAATAATTTGTGTTCAAAGACATCAGGCTATTATTGCACCAAACCCTAAGCCTGTCTAGATTTGATTCGATTATTATCAGAAACACTTTTAACTCTTAAAAAGAGTTTTGGTCAATTTTCTAATCGATTACACGTCGTCTAAAGTTCAAATTTTATTTCAATTCGCTTTCTATCGCAGCAAAATTACGTAAAAATGTACTCGTAAAAGAGAAAATAGAGCGGATTTCGATGCGACGTCTTTTGAAAGGCGCGTCTCGCGTCGACGCGAGTGCGTCTTCGATAATCGAGCGAGCGCGATTATCAGTGGCTTATCGAAATCAATTATCGTCGAGAAGGGGCATGATTCCGTAGCAAATGCAGGCTACGGATGCGGCTCGTGCAATACGTGAAATATCAGACAGGATCTATTGTCACGCTGCGCGGTAAATCAAGCCCGAGGTTACCGGGCGACCACGACCGGCGATACAGAAATACAAAGCACGCGCATTCTGATTCGGACCGCCCGTAATCGTCGGAGAACAAAACTTACAGCCAGATGGAAAGAACGTATAGCGAGACTAAGTACAGGACGATTCAGGCAAATTGGAAAAAAGCGATATTTGGCCTTTCCTTCTTGCCGAACTGGAGCGAATTTTTGAGACATTCGGTAGAATTTAGAATGAATAAAAATTTGTGTGACGATTCGAGGGAGAGACGAGCTTATATTTAAAATATAACATGCAATAGAACATAAAGTGTAAAACGTGTGTATAATATAATATAAAATATAACATAGTAAAATAATGTATTTGAATAATTAAACTTAAATATAAAATTACATATTTTATATATATATATATATATATATATATATCATAATATTTATATTATATATACATATGTAATATAACGTAATAAAGTAACATATTTAAATGTGTCCTATCGAAAGACAAGTTTGTATTTAAAACTTTGAAATGTGTAATATTTTATATATATATATATATATATATATATATACGTTAAAGACAGAAGTAATCGAAGAGTTCGTTAAACGAACGTTTCTAAAACGACAATTCCACAGTAATCTTCTGAAATTCGGAGGAGCTGTCTTCGTTGAAAAATTGTTTCTAGCATAGAAAATACGCTGCTCGCAGGATTTCGGTACAAATTCGCTCTGCGGTACGTTTGACTTTCCTCTTTTCCCAAACACGCCGAACGTTTTCCTCTGGTTCGTCGACAGAGGACTACGACTCCCTCGTAGTTCACGGAAGGAGCCTCTTTTGACGAGGCCTGTAGACACGCATGAATTTCACGGTGGAACGAGCCAGGAGGGAGACTGTCTCCAGTTTGCGAATATCTGGCGGCTATCTCTTGGCTATCGGAGGGTCATCGGCTAGGTTGCCTGTATAGGTACACGTCAACGTATATATCGAAGAGAGCAGGAGGCAGACGAAGGAAAGGAGCGAAGGGACGAACAAGCGTGGAAGAAAACGAGAGACGATCCGGGCGAGGCGGCAAAGGGAAGAGACGGGACGACGCAACGGCAGAGGATGATAGCGTGGAAGAGAAGGGAAGGGCAAGGAAAAGTGGTGGCGGACAGAAGGCAGGAGGAGAAAGGAGAAAGGAACGCGAAGGAACAACGATGGTACACGATGGGCTAGGGTAGAAGGAACGGAGGTGAGGATAACGGGAGAAGGTGGGAGGCAGAGGCGAAGAAGCCGATGGAAGAAGAGCAGAAAGAGAGAAGACAAGAGGATGAGAGGCCAGACCGGGCTACAAGCTGTCGGGCGACGATAGCATCGCCTATCGACCCCTAGGATCGCCCGAAGAGGTTTTCCATGTTCTTCTTCGTTATACGATCTTGTACGAGAAACGCTGGTACGAGGGTGTGCAGGTAACAAACACCCCCAATTATGTCAGCCTGAATTAGTAGTGGTCCAACTATTTCGAACCTAACGAGTTGCCTCTGTCCGTGCACCACCACCGGCATCCTTCGAGAATATCCCCGGAATATATCCGGCTCCGGCGCTCTCCCCCCGAGAGACGTCCGTCGTTCGCCCAGTCTCCAGCTTCGTCAAACGAATTTTTCATTTGTCCAAGGCCCCCGTCACCGGTAGCCCCGGTTCGTCATGGCCAACGAAATTTTTACCCTCGGCTACGAGAGCCGTCGATTACGAGCTGTCACCGCGATTCTACCCGCTGTTTCTTTCCTGAAAGCATTTCAGTTTCAGTTTGATTGGGAATTGAATTGATTGGCGTCATATGGAACGTGCGGGTGTATTAAAAGTATATACAACATATATGCCTGTAACAGGTAATTAAACTTACTCTTCGATCTTCGCAAGAGAGGATTCACAAAGGCAAGAAGAATTTTCGAAGAATGGAAAATGTAGACGTAAAAGAGGTGGAGAGAATCGGAGACAGAGGTCTTTGAGCAGCGAACACGACTTTCCCCTTTCAGAAGAACGATGCCGTTTTACCCCGTACTGCGAGCGACCACCAGGCGTAAAACCAGAAAAGTCGGCTCCGCCAATTTGTTGGCCGCCAGCGGTGGACACTTTTTGAAGGCAACGACCCCCCCCCCCCCTCCCTTCCTCTGCATATCTTTACTTTGCCAGCACGCCGAGTGACAAGCGTGTCCCGTATTCTCGTATGTCGAAGGAAGGACTAAAAGGTTTTGCCCGCGGGAGGTGATCCCGGAGCAAGGTAGGCGGTTGATTCTGCTTTCATTGTGCAATCGGGACACCGACCCGTTGTATCGGCCTCTGTCCGAGCTCGCTCACAGCCACTCTCTTTCCGCTTTACACGCGTCCGTTATCTGCTGCCATTGTCGTCCCTGTTCGGCCTTTTCGCAGTTTTCTTAGTTGGAAAGTTAGTTGGGAAAGCATCGTGAAACACGAGTCTTTCTGTGTTTGATGAGCTTTCGGTCCGACTTTTTTTTTTTTTTTTTTCCTTTGTTACGATTATACAGAAACTTTTTCTCTCGCGTCATACGTACGACTTTGTTCGCCGGTTAAAAACGTTACATGTGCAGAGATTTCAAAGAGAAACTTTAATTTAATTACCTCTTGGTACAACTTTATCAATATTTACCGGTGTCTGTACCCAACTTTAATTGATTATTTCAATCTCTCTTCTATCTCTGTCAATTTGAAACGTTTCTTGTACGTCGATTAATTTCGTATCGGTTCTTGAAGAGGAGCTGACTTTTGACGATAATTGTATTAAATTAAACGAGTCTCTCAAACACTTACATTCGACACGAGATACTCTTAACACACTGGTGCATATATTATTCGTTTCTTCTAACCAAAGAAACTTCTGGGACAACCTATATATATATATGTATGTATATATATGTATATGTTGGTTTAGTTTTCAAAGTGTAAAAGTAAGACCAAAATATCACGCAGCGAGAAATCCACAAATGAAACGTAAAGCTTCATATGTGTTACTTTGTCAATGCAAGATTGATATCGACGTGTTATGGAATTTACCGTGAACCAAGTTTCGCATCAATTTCTAGACATGCAGTTTTGATTCTTCCGTAAATAGTAAATACTTTTGTATTAATTGCACAATTTTTGCGTTTGAAGATAACGAATATCTTTAAATAGAAATGTTAGCTTTATTCTTGAATACTAAACTTTATAGATGCATTAAGCATATTGATGGTTTCCTCACTCGGTTCCACAATAGCATCAACTTGTGCTCCGATCTATAGTGAATCACATTAAGTATTCAAATTGTTATACGATAATAATACAATAATAAACCTGGGCTCATTTTACAGCATAAATATTGTATTTTTAAAATGCAATTCAATAAATAAAGTTCATTTTATTATGACCAAGTGAAGATTAGTACCTATTCTTCTTTTGAAAATGGTATAAATTGTAAATAGTGTATGAGAGTATTGAACAAATTTTTTTCACAAATTCATGAATCTACAGTGGATTCGAAGATTCAAATCTCCTCTTTGCAACAACCGAGAATCCGAGAATTTAACGTATGATCTTTTTTCGCCATGAAAAATGAAGAAATCAAAGTTTCATAAATTGGCGAAACAAAATCGTACAGCAAGTTTACGAGGGGTCGTTAAAAAAGGGAGGCTTCAGTTTTCAAATCCAGCGTAGATTCAGTCACGAAAAAATGTTTCAATGTTTCCACGTACTACGACAATTTGTAACATTCTCGAGAAGAGAAGTGCCATACACTATAATGTAAAAACATTAGAGTAGAATGAATTTCGAAAGTAGAGGCTTCGAGCTTTGAAATACCTTATTGCACAATTTCTTTGCAGAAAATTATAACAGTCTCGATATTTAATGTTCGAACATTGACGAAAGTCACGAAAGTCACGAAAGTCCTCCGAGTCCAAGAACGAAACGATTCCCCGATTGCTTCGATCCTTCCCAACGTCGAAGCAAACAGGAACGGACAAAACGGTCGTCCCGGCGAGAACAGGCTCCTCGAGCGGTGCTGCCATCAGGATGACCGGCGGTCACCTGAGCAACGACCGCCCGGTCCGCCCACGCGAACCTGTTCGCTAGACGCGATCCTCCGCGAGAGACAATGCGACGTGACGCGCGCGCTCGCCCAAACGCGATCGTAGTGGTGCGCGCATCGCCGGTCGAAGGGGGGGCAATCTTAAGTGCGCTGCTTTACAAGATAAGGAATTAAGTACGAATACCTCGTCGGTGACCGGCAACCAGCGCGTCGGATAAGATAAGGTTCGCGCGTACGTAAGCGGCGCGCATTCCGGGATCGGGCCCCGGTACCCGAGGTGAAATCGCACGTGAAAACTCGCTCCCCCCCTCCCTCTCCCTTCGCGTCTCAGCCACCCTCTCGACCGGTCTTTTATATCGATTTTAATGCAGACTTGTGCGCGACACGCTCGAGTCTTTATCGTTCGGTCCGTGCGTTTTGACAAAATGGCCGGCGCCAGGATATCGGATAAGAGCCATGTAAATTACGAGATGGCTTAACGAGAGCCGATCCTTCGGGTGTCCTGTACGTGTATTGATAATTCGTGCACTCTCTTTGCTGGTTCTCCAGTTTGCCGATAGGGAATTGGGTCGTTGGAAGTGGGTCGCGTGATCACAGGCATTATTCCCGTTCTGACAATTAGTCTGATTAGGTCAAGCGGCGTGGAAGGAGTAGCATCGGGATTGGTGGACATTTGAGTTTCGCAAATGTCGAAGGACTGGAGATATCGATAAAATGAGTTATATTTATATTTTTTACGTACTTATTTTTTTCAGTGAACATTTACGATACGCCGATGGTGTAATGATGGAGAACTAACCTCACATATTGCACACGATCGTTGTAGGACGTCGCGGAGCGCGATCGGTTCCTCAACGAGCCGATCGCAGAGTAGGTAAATCGCCGTGAACGGCGTAGTTGTTGAATCGCGTAATGGCCTCGCGAATAGCGAAGCAGCTGTAAACAAATCGTAAAAAGAACGGAAAGCTGCGACCCGCTCCGGCCCGCGTCTCGTTATTCAACCCTGGTAATAGTCTCGAGCGCCGTTGGAGACCCTTATAAAGTCGCTCTTCGTTTCGGCGACTACTTCTTTCTAACGCGACCCGCGATCGTTACAGCCGTAAAAGTCGAGTCGTTTCGGGAATAAAAATTCTCGTTCGGGGCCGTTACGTCCTTCGTAACAATTCAGGGTGGCAACGGCCAATCATCACACAATTCGACTATATATATATATATTTAGAATTTTTAATACAATTAACGAGATTAGAACGTACTGACACTTCATATATAATATGTTCCCGAGATCGTGGTGCTGCCCGTCAGCGTGTTAGTCTACATGTAAAAATAAGTCGGAAAGAAAGAATAAAATTTTGTCACACGATGCTCCGTTTTCGAATATTTATCGAGTATACTTAAATTTAGCAGAGGAATAATTAGCAGAAGATTATCCTACGTGCAAAAGTAAGTAAAAAAAAGTAGAATAAAATTATTCATATAAATTATTTACGATTATTTAGAATGAAATTATTTGTATTTATTTAAAGAAAATAGACTTTGTATTTCGTTGAAAATTTTCGAACTATCCCTCGAAAATGAAGCATTTTACAAAACAATTTGATGCACACATACAATATCTTTTTAGGGAAGAAAAGATAATTGTCGACTCGATGTGGGAAACAATACACTTTCTTGGATAATAATAAGAAAGAAATTATACGTTTCCATTTTTCGTTTAAATGAGAGTTAAATAAACGAAAGAGATAATAAATGTAGAATTTCCAAACAAATTTTTAAACCGATTGTTTGACCAGGCGTTGCTCTTGAATCCTAATCTTGATCTTTTGAATGATTCTTAATCTCACGTATAAAATATAAAATATAAAATATAAATATGTTAAAACGTAAAATGCGTCCTCTTTCGCAAATAACATCGTTTCTTCTACATTTAATAAGTAAATGTCGCGTTCTCTGTTTGTTCTGTGTCATCTTATTTTATCGTTATCATTTTTTTCTCTTTTCAATGGATCTTTCCCATTAAACAAATAAAGCTTTTCGTAGCTTTACCGATCCATTTAATTACTTCAGGAAAATAATATTCGTGCTGCTTCCTTCGCGATGAAAATCGATGAAAATCGATGAAAATCGATGAAAATCGAAATTAATTCTCAGCGATCGCGCCAGGAGTAGATTCTCGCACGTATATCAGGCGGCCCGGTATAACCGATCGTCTGAGAATTTCCGTCTCCTCGTAAGGAGAAACGAAAACCGACGCACGCGTGACTGAAATATCTGATCCGCGGCTCTCTCTAAGCCAATATCAACAGAGATCCGCTTTCGTGGTAATAATGAAAGTTAAATATCGTCTCGTCAGTCGATCGCGAGCGTACCGAGTGGTCGAATCAATGTTTCACGGATGTTCGTGCCGCGAAGCGTCCTCCTAGGATTAATTAAGCATCACTCTCGCGGACAGAGTCACGCTGGTTAAACACCTGTCGTGTATTTTAAGCACGAATTGCAAATAATTGTCTGCCGCGCCTCGATACGACGCGCGCCGATCCCGGGTTACAAAATACGTTGTAATTCGAAAGTAATTGCCCGGATCGTCTCGTTTCGCGTTTTCGAACGGCGCTAAATTGTCACGATAACCACCGAACATAATTCTACACGGAGTCGCTAAGCGAAAGCTTAATATCGAGGCAGGATGTATAAAAGGCCGTATAAAAGGCCGTATAAAAGGCCAACTAGTGGAACCAGCGCGATCATCGATACCGACTCTATTGTCCACTCTAAGCACAATATCTGCCTGGCTCGTGCAGAAAAACGCGGCAGATGCTCGAATCAGCCTTTCAGACTGTCCGCGTATAATTGATATCCCGTTTCTTACACGGCGATTAATCAATCATTTTCTCAAACGTCGCCAACACCGTGTGGGCCACATAACGTCGTTTGGCGAACGACGACCATAAACGTTGACAAAAGCCGTACGAAAATGTTTGTACACATCGGTTAAAACCATTGCGGGATCGCGTTAGGCGAGTAGTTGTTGTTGGCCTCTTCAATCTGCTGTAACGTGAAAAAGACGGGAAAGGCGAGAGGTGGGGGGAAGGGAAGGGAAGGTAGCAAGCCTTTTCGAGCTCGATTATCTCGTAAAATACGTCTGACAGCCGGAGTCTTTAGTTATTGCCGGAAGCGGAGGACCGGCGGCGAAGGAGCGGCGATCAGGAGCTTACGCGCGGCTCACGATGGGCTGCGTGTACACGGAGGAAAAGCCAATGCGTGGGTAAACACGCGTTAGTTACGTGACCGTGGTCTTTATCTAGAGGCTGGGACCTCTGTTAAGAGGCGAGGCGAGAGGTGAGGAGCTGATTCGAAATAAATCGAGGAGGCTGGCTTCCTTTCCGGTCGTGTTCGTTAAGCCTATTAGCTAGCCCTTCCTCCCCTGGTTTTCATCCCTGCGACTCGGGGGCCCCGGGGGCCCCGAGAGGTCGACCATTCAGCGACACCGGCGCGAGTCGCGAGCATCCGTAATCCTCGTGCGCGTGTATTTACAAGCTACGAAAAGGCCGGCGCGTAATACCTAGCCGGGCCACCGAGGAGCCGAGGAGGACAGCTTTTCTCTTTTCTCGCGAGCTTGTTTTTTCTTTTTTCTTTTCTTTCTTTTTTCTGTCCTTCCATCAACCAAGACAGAGGACAACGAAGGACGGAGAAGAAGAAGAAGATACGAGCGAAGGAACGAGAAACAGATCCAAGTGTGGTTCCGGGAATGGAAGGACTCCTTCTTCATTCACAGGATATATCCAGGACGTGGCTCCCGCAGACTGGCCGAGATCCGCTACCTGTTCCTTGAACCGAGCTCTTCCCTCCTTTTCTCCGAGCTGCCCGGGAGAAGACGGCCTTAGTCGGCCGTGGTCATCAGTCATCCCGGATCGCTTTTCTCGTACATCATGCTGCGTTGAATCTCGGAACGAACCGTCCGGGAGGACCCCATTATTCGTCATTACACGGTCACTCGTGAAAACACATTTCGAATGACTCCCCACCCTCCCGCACCCGTCACACCGGGAGTTTAGCCTAGCCCCCATTTCTCCGCGTCCCTATTTCTCTCGTTCAGGCCGTTCGGCGGAGATGGCTGCGCTCGTGTTTCACATTCACACGGCCTGTATTCACTGATCTTGCCTTTCCAGAAACTTTCCACCAGATTGCGGTGGGCCCAAGCGTCAATATTTGGAATCCGCTTGTCTGCGGGATGATCGAGCGGGAGATCCTTTTCTGCGTCGTCGTACGTGAGATGCCTGAAAGGGGAGACGAGTGTGGATCGACCGTCGATGAGAACTTTCGGCGCTAATTGTGTGAGGCAGTCGCAGAGCCGATAATATGACACGTCTCACAGGTCAGTGAGAGAAATTTTGATCGATCTTCACAGAGAATCAAGAATCGATTCTTTGTCAAAAGAACGAGAATCGAGAGAAACTTGAACGAGCAATCAAATACGTACTAGTGTCGTGTGATCAGGTGAGTACGTCGTATATATATTTATACATATAACATGACTTTCTCTCTCATTGTTAAATCGACTGTTAGGTCCTAAGATGGTTTGATTTCACACACAGATTGTTAAATGTTAATTTTCAGCTTTTTTTAGTAGTACACATCTTGATCATAAGCCATAATAACTGTTCTTCTTGTTTCGTTTTCATTAAAAAATTTCATTTAAAATAATGACTATTATAGTTTATATAGTATACAACAAATATATCTACTAGATATATTGAGAAGTTGTGGTTACATTTCTACAATGAGATATCGTCGTATCATTATAAAAAAAAAAACAAAAACATTTTCTTACAAAATCAATATCAATTGTGTTTAAGATGTAATAATTCTTTTAAAAATGAAGCAGGCTATCGCGACTTACTCCGTATTGAATGTAAAGTGGTGAGAGGGTATCGGCGAATCTCTGTCTCGATGACCCAAAGGGTTTTCCCATTAGAATTTTAGATCCAGTTAAGATAAATCGCTGTTGGTTTTAGCACAGTGACCCGTCTCTAGTTACATCAGTTGGTCACTTTCTACAGAATTCCCGGACCGTTCATTCTGAATTTCCCGTCGTTTTGTTGCAAGTTCTTGCAACAAATACTCTCCTTCTCCCGAAAAGTAGTTTACGTAACCCTTGCCCGAGCCAGTTGCTTTCATCAACGCCACGCAACGCCTATCGAGATCTTTAAATTAATATCCCTAGCCGGTCCAATCGAGTGTACGACCTCTCGTCATCATTTAGGCAACCAACGGCTCGTCCAAAGGATCGCGAAGCGTAATTGAAGCGCGGCAAGGTCCGGCCAAGTTCCCGAATCGTCGGAGAGGCAGTCAATGCCCAGCCTAATCACAAGTTGCCACAGAGGGCACGCGTCGAGCTGATGGGTTCATTAGGCGTCGGGACGCCGGCCGCATCCAGATCTCACTTTTCTACGGGCAACGCCGCCTCGTTCGTCGCTATTCTCGCGGGATTGCTTCCGCTTGTACGCGACCGGATTGCTTATCGCCGACCCGTGCCAACCGATCCGGACCGCCGTAGAAAGAGGGAACATGATCGAGTCTGATTGGCGGTGAGCATAATTCTTCGATACTAGAGCTGTGGGAACGATGGTATTGGTACTTTTTTTTTATAGCTTCTTGGGTGTGACGGGAGCAATATTATAATTTGATCCATTTGAAGGAAAAGGAAATTTTTCGTTTTTTTTTTTTTTCTTTTTTTTTGTAATTAACGATCTTGCAGCGTGTATCCGTGTACATTTATTGATCGACGTTAATTTTCGGTATCGATCGATTGGCCGTCGGTTGATGTATTCTCAATGGCAAAAAGAAAGGGGGAGGAGGCAAGACATCTCACGTCGATCGTAGATTCAGCTAACGATTCCAATGCCAGTCACCGGCGAAATTGTGGCGTAATTCGATCGGACAACAAACAGGCAACGGACGTTTAAAAAGGGTGAACGGATAAACGGGTTACTTTCTGAGGGTAGATTTGTCCGATAATAGGTTATCTTGGCTTAATCGCTCGCCATCGATGGCGGACAACGTTTCCCGTTGCGAGTTTTTCGGCACGGCTCCGGCCAAGAGATTGGCAAGCCAATAATTACGCTATTTTTCCCACTAATTTATTTCATTACCGCCGAGACAGGTTTGGCAGTCGCCATTCGTCGACTTGGTACCGTAATTGAGAAAACCATTAGGGGTTTCTCTCGTTTTTTCTTTCTTTCCTCCTTTCTTTCTTTCCTTTCTTCGAACGTTCTCTCCCCGGCCTTTAAACTCCTTAATGAATTGAGCCTAACTGCGATTATACCATCTCGCTGGTAACGCCTCTCTCCTTTGAAGGGACGGCAACCCCTCCGAGATTCGACGTTTAATTTTCTCGCGCCTCGTCCTCGTCTCGACGCCTTCTTCTCCTTCTTTTTCCTCTTCTTCTTCTTCTTCTTCTTCTTCTTCTTCGTACGGCTGTAAAAGCCCTCTCTCGCTACTCCGTCGACGATTCACCGGAAATAAATATCGCGTAACTCGCTCGTTGAAGCAATTTCTTACAATTCCTCCGTCTGTTCTTATTACAAAGAACGACGAAACGATCGTTCGTTTAGCTGGGCGAAGCCAGCGAATGGAACGCATATCGGCTGTTTATGCGACAGAGGAAGAAGAATGTCGGAAATAAAAATAAGAGCGGCCGAATGAAACCAGCAAAAAAGGGATGGCAAGGGAGGGGGATGGAAAAAGAAAAGAGGGAAAGCCGCCTGGAACAGAAAAGAAAAAAGGGGAAAAAATAAGCGGAAAAAGAGCGGCACGAGAGAAGGGAAGAACGGGCGGGCGGGCGGGGGTTGAAAAAAGAGGGAAAAAGGGCAGAAAACAAAGGTGTATGTACGGTCGGCCGTGCCGAAAATCGGTCGGACGATCGGGTCTGGTAGAGCCGTCGGAGCGGCAAGCGACGCCCCGGCGGAATAAATAATTCGCTGGTATGCACGTATGGCCCGTATGGTATAGGCGAGGCGAAAGAGAGAAAGGGAGGGAGAGAGAGAGAGAGAGAGAACTAGCCGCTTGCCTGGTTGGTACCCCGAGCAGCTTCTGCTCTCTCCTCTCATCTGTGTACACATAGACACGTATAATACGGTAGGTGAACGAACGTAGGGAACGTATAGCGATTTCATTGCCGGCGTGGAGTGGCGTTTGACCGACGTGTGATATGCAGCGACGAGCCGTGATGGAGGCGGCGGTTCCAGGCGAGGCACAGGTGGTGCGAGCGGGGGTGCCAGCCTCGTTTGCCTGTGGGAGCGTGTGTGACGCCAGCCAGCGTTACTACCCTAACCCCCTGGCCCGTGTGCCTGCGCTCTCTTTTTCGTTCTATGCTCGCTCCTGGTTGCACACCGAACCACCCGATTCCCTCACACCATCGTCCGGCTGCTCGGCCGCCTCTTCCTACAGCTCCACCTCCTGGTTCCCTCTGCTCCGCGACCGCTCTCTCTCTCTCTCTCTCTCTCTCTCTCTCTCTCTCTCTCTCTGACCGTTGCAGCAGCCCTTTCAAACAGCCGATGCAATATTCAGCGGCTCTTGGCAGTCACCCGTGGGGGAGGCTCGTTGGGGTGGCTGCCGCTGGCCGGTTCTCGTTGCCTTCCCCCGAAAAAAAAGAGCCCCACGTGGCCGGAGCCTCGGACCGTCAAATTGGCGCCGCTGTCCATCAACCGGTGCGCGAGCAATCGCTTCTCTTTCGCTCTTCTCGCTTGTTCCTCCTTCCTTCCGTCTCCGTTCTCCGGTGCGAGCTTGTCTCTCTCTCCTTTTTGCACCCTTTTCCACCGCGGCCATTCCACCACCAGAGCTTCCGTGCCAACCTCCGCCAACTAGCTGCTAACTTTGCTTCCCACACGGGAGATTCGCGTTTTTTCTGCGCTCCTTTCGGCAACGTCGGCGCGCCGCGACGAAGGACAAATTTCTAGAAATCAACGTGTCGTCGATAGACACGTTACTCGAGCCTGGCATCGTAACTCGGTGCAATTTTGGAAACGATATTGCCACCCTCTGGTCGCGAATGATTACACGAGTGAAACAGTGTCGCGGTTGGCCGGCAGCCAGTCGTCCTGTGTCTGCTCCGAATTCTCCGAACGAGCAGAGTCAATTTTGTAACGACGACGATGACGACGACGACGACGACGACGAGGGAAGCGAGACGGGGCCTGGGTAGCGAAATAAGAGAACTCGCGAGAACTCGTCGTATTCGTCGACAAAGCCGGAGTAAGAACGCGCCTTCGTGTATATTACCACCTCGGTGGAGAGAAAGCGCTGAGGGGTGGCGACAAAAGAGGAAACCGTGAAGAAAGAAAAAGAGAAGGAAGAAGGTTCGGGGTGACGGAGGGAGCATAAAAGACTCGACACTCCGTTATAATAAAGTCCACCCTTGGAAATCTTCCGCTCGCCCTACGCCGCTCGCCCTCCACCCCGCTTGGCAGCAGCAGCAGCAGCAGCAGCAGCAGCAGCATTACGCCATTCAACTTACTTTGTTCCTCAACTTTATTAATTTTTCCCTCGGTCTTGGGGGACTCGCAGCGTCTCTCCTGCCCCCGATCTCCGCCTCACGCGCCCGGCCAAGTCGGTTATATCGAGAACCTGGCCGTTGGTGTCGGGGGTTGAACGAGGAACGGGGAGGAAGGAGCGGGCGCGAGAAAAAGAAGCAAGGCGGAAAGGGTGAAAGAGAGGGGGAGGCAGCTCTGCCGGGCTTTCTTGTGACGGGAAATTTAAAAATCTGTCTACGCGTTGTCGAACCACCCGAGGAAACTTTATTATTAGCGCCCACACCCTGCTCGCTCCCGTTTCCACTTTCTCTTCGATCCTCTACCCGTTCGCTCGAGAAGGAAAGGGACGACGACGACGACGACGACGACGACGACGACGACGACGACAACGACAACGACGAAGACGAAGACGAAGACGACGAGGACGGCGCGGTTCGACGAACTACACCACGAACGAAGATATTGCTTTTATAAACTCATTTGCAGCCGCGACCCGGGATAGAACGGGGAAGTTTTGACCTCAGCGAGGCACCGCGACCTCCACTTTCTCGGACAAGATTTGCACCGCCCGGTGACAAGCTTCTCGTGATTGATGCGTCCCACGGACTAAAGACTCTCGGCTGATGCCGAATAATTAGAGGGTGATTCTTCGACACTTCGCCGGAGGTGTTAGCTTTTTTCACGCCTCCGCCTGCGCTCTCGCTCGCCCAACCCCCCTCCCCCCCCTCTCCCTCCGCCGGTGCAGGAGTTTGCCGGTCTCGACAGACTTTCGAAGGGGGCGAGTCTCGTGAAAAGTCGCGAGGAACGTCGCGTCTTTCGCTACACAATGGCGATTAAGCGACAAAGTTGCGATTTCACCGGCGGTCTGCGACGGGGGATGGAGTGAAAGTACGTTTGCTAAGTTTCTCGAAAGAAAGAAACCTCACGTCTTTTGTCGACCATTCGAGAAAAAAGAATGAAAGAAAAGAGAGAGAGAGAGAGAGAGAGAGAAGGAAATAACGTTCGCACGAAGTTTCTCGATTTTTCGCAAAATCTGGAAAACACGGATGGATTCGCAATGGAATGCGGAGATCGGCTTTTGCCTCGAGAGGTTTGGATCGAGAGGAAAGGAAAGGACCCGATTGTGACGACGTTTGTGAACCGATTAGCGGTAGTCGCGCTTGCACACGGTTCTCTCTCTCTCTCTCTCTCTCTCTCTCTCTGGATGCAACATAAATATTTACGACTCATTCACGAAGCTAATATAAATGCGATTTGGGCGTTTGCTCTTTTTAGTGCACGCTCTAATCCGATTAGGCCCGGGCTGGTACAATGCGTCGCGGCTGCTCGCGCATTGTGCGAGCCCACCTTACCCCCAAACGGCCAAAGAAAAGCCTTTACCCTTCGAGCGTTCGGGCAACTATACACGGCGTCCCCCTTCCTTTGCTATTTTTGACCAGTGACGCGGATTTAGTCGCTTTACCGCTGCCCCGTAACACACCGAAACATAAGTCGACGCGCGTTGCTCCTACGTTCGCGGCGACCGATGCTCCTTTCGTGAGACGCGCTCGACGTCTGTCGCTTCAGGGGCGTCCATTGTCGAACCCCTTGTACTTAAACAGCCTGTTCCCGCTGCACGCGTTTCCACTGTCGCCTTTTTTCTGTCGCTGACGATGATTGATCCCCGTCGAGGCTTTGAATCGCGTCCAGTGTTCGTCACGCCGGGATTTGTTCGGACGGTTAATGCGGTTATTAAAGCGATCGCTCGCAGTCGTTCTCCGTTTCTCCTTACAACACCGGTCGTGTATTCTGCCAAACCTGTCTCGCGATGACGTTCGAACACGATTTCGATCGAACACGTTTAAAGCTGTTAATTGAGACGCAAACACGATGTGGCAGCCGTCTGTACGTACGATTTTCTTTTCAAAGGCAAAGGCGCAACTTGCAGAGTTTCGACGGTCCTCGAAAAGTCGAGACACCGTGTTGTTGTTGTCGTTCGTCCGCGAGTAAGGGGAGGAGGATGTGGAGGAGGTGGCTGCGGCAACGTTTTCATAAACGAGCGCAACGAGTCCGTTAACTCGAGCTCTCGAGCTCTCCGGGTTGTTGGGCTGGTGCTTGGCGTCGGAGCGAGTGGTTCGGAAAGCAGCGAAACACGGGCATTCTCATTACACGCGGGTGTGCGCGCGTTCCGTAGGCGACGAGAGACGAGGAGAAGAGACGGCGAGGAGAAGGAAGAGGAGGAGAGAGGATACAGGGCGGCCGGTGTAAGCGACTCTCCACCCCATTGTCAGCCAGAGCCTTTTCAGAGACGCATTTGTTATCCTTTGAATGAGGAGCAAGCTATTATTTATTCCATTCTTATTTTTTGTCAGCCGCCCGTTGTGTAGTAAATGGATATAAGTCAGCGCGGGCGAGCAGTGGCTCTGTCATTTTTATCGCCTCTCCCTGAATTAAGAAGGTGGAGCCCGCGACTTCCTCCTCCTCGTCCCTGTCTCTTTCTCATTTCTAGTTTCTCCGTTCCCTTTCCTCCCTTTCCTCCCTTTCCTCCCTTTCCTCCCTATCCTCCCTTTCTCGCCGCTCACCCACTGCCTCCGCCACCTCCGCCGCCGCGGACTTCTCGCTCTTTCTACGTTTTCCTCGCTCTTCCTCCTCCTCCTCCTCCTCCTCCTCTTCCTCCTTCTCTTACTCTCGCCCTCCCGCTATCTCTCGACTAACCGACGAGCTGAATCGAGCAGGAGGACCGCCATATTTCTGCCTTGCCGGTAGGGTACACTCTCCGCGTCATTGTTCCGATTGTGACCAGACCGAAACGAGCTGGGCGTTACTACTTGCTGAACGCACGATTTATAGGATCGAGTTCAGCTCGGGAGTCGGGAAGAGTTGCAAAACTGCTGGCTTGTCCGCTATTGGCTTTGGCCCGCTACCGTTTTTCTTTGACGTCGGAGAGACGAGTCGGCTAAACGGTCGAGAGCTGCGTCGAAACGCCATGCCATGCCATGCCCGGTTTCTGTCGCTCGCTTTTCAAGCATTCCTCAAGTAAAACACCGGAGTATGTAAAACTCGAGCGACAGAGATCGTTCTGGCGCGAAGACGCCACGCCAGAGAACTCAGACAGGATTCTCAGACAGATTTACGACAAGACTCTCCAATTTCGTCTGAAATTTGCATGGGATCGGTTCTCCTTTCCGGACGGACGGACGTCTCCCCGGATGTTTCCCCGTCGCGGAAAGTTAGCCAACGTTGGAGCCCGAGGAGGAAACGGCTGACCAACGACCGACTTACAACGATCTCCACTCCGTATTGTCAATAATAGATCGCGGCTCTCATATCGCAGTCCACGTAAAGAAAACCTACGGGCAACGGGGTCGGTCGCCGTTAAGCCTCCTTTTCCCTCCTCCCCCTCTCAGCCCTCTGGAGCGCACTGCCACGGTCCCGAGGATCCCGAGGATCCCGAGGATCCCCGTGTCCAGACGCGACGCTCCTCCTGTTTCTTGCTCCCGGAGCCCCCGATATCACGTCGCTCGATCCTATAACATATTTGACGGCCGACGGAGGGTCCGTGAAATCGGATTGACCAGTGTCCATATTGGCTTTCCTTCTGCCGGCCGGCCACTTCTTCCTTCCACCCTTGGCGCGGATAAGGATTACCGCGGCACCGGCGGATGGACCTGGCGGACCGTCGATCGTAGCGAGAAATATGGCCCAGCGCATCGAAGGGTTGTCGAAATTTATTGCGGCCACGGCCCGTTTCTCGTTCACCGAGTCGAATTCGGATAGTCCGCTTCCGTGTCTTCCGGTAAACTCTCGACACGAGCCGAGCACGAGCAGAGCCAATTTATTCACCGGCCGTTTGGAAAACCAACTAACTTCCCTCCCCCGGTTCCAGCGGCGGGGGACGCTCCCGCGAAACGAGCCTGGTAAAGCGACCGCGTTTTAAGTGGCAACTTGATCGTCTGGTTGAACGACGAAAAGATATTCTCCTTCGTCGGTTAACTACGCTGCTGCGAGCACTCGGCGAAAGGGAGAGAGAGAGAGAGAGAGAGAGAGAGAGAGAGGAGGGAGGGAGCGAAAGAAAAGGGACAGAGGGGTGGAGTGGAAGGAGGAAAGAAGAGACGAGAGAGAATCGAGCGAACGAGCTCGGGATTAGCCGGTGGTAATAACCGTCTCCGCGGTTTCGAAAGCTCGCCAACCAGCAGCCACAAGCTCTCGTCTGTTTCGGAGGGCCGAGGGAACGAGGAAACGCTTGCGGGAGAAAGTGGCGAAAGCGCGCGGCGAGGGTGGGCGAAAGAAGGGAAAGACGCGCGCGCGGAGGGTGGCACGGAGGTTTACGGGGGATGATTTTACGCGGCGAGGCACAACGCGGGCCTACACGCCAGTCGGTGGCCGTGTCGGTAGGCGGTCTGAGGCAATCCTGTTGATTAAAAGGTGGGGCATCGACCCAAATAAACTCACCATTAAACCAGATGAGTCTCCGCGCGATCGCGCTTCAACCACGTTCCACGCGTTTCCGCAAATGTTTCTGTGTATGCTCGCAGAACGACGGCACACGTATTTGTACACGTATACCTGCCCTACGTGTGTGTATACGACCACGTACACCAGGCCTGTTTCGACCTACCCTCTTTTTCCCTACCACCACGAGTCGCTGGCGCTCGACGAGCTACCGGAGCAAAGGAAAAGCAAAGAGGGGTGGTGCCGGCCGCGGGGAGGGGAGAATAAATTGATTTCGTTGACTCAACCAGCCGTAACGCCCCCTCAGCATGATATCAACCCTAAGCCTCGGTTATCTTTATTTAAGCTTTACGAGAGTCTACGCCGGCGAATCGGGGCAACTTTTGCGAGGCTTCTTCTTCCTCTTCCTCTTCCTCTTCTTCTTGCTTCTTTCTCCGGCTCGTTCCTGCTGCTGCTACTGGTTACAAGCAGACGTAGATCCAGGGAGAGGAAAAAAATCGCTTGAATTCCGTCTGCGGTTCTTCCCCGAACGACGCTCTACTAGAATCCTACCAACGACTCTTTTCAAGAGAGAGAGAGAGAGAGAGAAAGTAACGTGTTCGGCGAAGGATAACGAGCGCGAAATACTTTCTAAAAGCGTGCCTAAAAATAAAGTACCGCTTGCTCCAGCATCGTGGCGTATCGTTAGTCGAACGACTCTCTTCCGCTTCGCACGGTGAACACACTCTCCTCGATCGAGGATCCCCCCAAACCGGAATCATTAGAGGTTGTCGTCGAGGCACGCGTGGCGGATTCGCCATCTACGGCAACCTACTCGGCGCGGTGTCGTGTCTCGTCAACGGGTTCTGGAACGGTGCTGGAACACGGGAATCCACGTGGCGTCCACGTTTGCTAATGAGCGCGATACGCGAAACGACGTGTGTACATACCTGGCCGATGTAACGCGTGGGTTACCGATGACACCTCGCGGTGTAAGTATGCCGATGGGATATCACGTGGCCGGCGTACACGCCCGCTACGAGTGTATTCAGGTATTACATCTAGTAGACGAGTGTTCGCCGCTGGCTTATACGATCTCTCGCCCTCGCGCCCTCGCGCCCTCGCGCTCGGCAAATCCCGCCGACTAGCGTCCCTTTCGCCCTAGTCGGACTCTCGCGCGCGATCTCTCGCTCCCAGTCGCCACCCGACACGCTTCCGACACAGCCTCGATTAATCATCGACCCGTACGCTCGCCACCGTTTACCGTAATCTGCTGTCTACTTATCGACTCCTCCGTTCTCTCAGGCCTTTCGTTCGTCCGTTGAATCGCCGGATTTGTCCCAGTTTTGGGCGCCGTAGAGCAAATACACCGCGGCTGATGGCTGCTAAGCTCGCGACTGATTTTGCTCCATTAACTTTGGAGGAAATGAAATTGAGCGAAGCTACTACGAAATTACATAGAGATGCGTATGTAGAACGTTCAACTGTCAAACCTAAACCTGTTGGAGTGAAACTTGACCTAGGTACCTAAAAGGTACCTAAAATAACCTAACCCTAGGTTAGATTAACCAACTACCAACGAAATTTTATAAATTTACGACTGCGTATTTTTAGAGACCTGAGTGATATTTTAGTAAAATAAGTAATTCTAGTGTTTTGTAAAAAAAAAAAAGGAATTTTTAAATATTTTTCTACCGAATAAATGTGAAAACTGTATGTATTTGCGTATTATGTCCAAGGAACATCACGCAGATTAGCCAACTGACACGTTCGCGTACGTCACGACTCTCGTATCGGCGTCACGGAACAACGGAGACGAGTCATTTCTCAGTGTGTCAACTGCACTGAATCGGTGGATAGTCGGTCGTGTCTAGGGAAGAGCGACGTCGCGTCTAACATCCCCGAGGGTGTCGTGAGGCTCTGTTGGGGGATGCCACGTAGCTTCATCAACGGATATTAAAGGATTTGCATAAAGTATTATTATCGTTATTGCGAACGTATCCAATGGAACGGAAGGGGCCAGCGACGACTCTCTGTGTATGTGTGTGTGTGTGTGTGTGTGTGTGTGTGTGTGTGTGTGTGTGTGTCTGTATGATGGGGTGAGACGAAACGATAATTTTATTCGACACTCGATCCTCTTGTCGGCTTTCCACCAGCCGAGAGTGCGATTCCGTGTTGGCCGTTGCTAATTTTCGCAATATTTAATTGTCCTGGCATTATGATTGATTCGACGATTTATTTTCGACCGTGCGCGTTTTCCTGTCCACGATCGTTTTAACTGTAAGAACAGGCCGGGGACATCGCGAGCTACACTGTTCGCCGCGAAACGAACGAGCTTGATTAATTGATATATATATATATATATATATATATGCGCGTTTATCAGCACGAGCTGATGGAATTTTCTCCGTTAATTTTCTTCGATTCCTCTTTATCACGGCCGTTATATCACTTGCCGTCAGTTTTATCTCGATGCTATTTATTTCAACCACCTCTGTTAGAATACCATCAAAATATCATCTTCGATCCTTGCCCGACTATTCCGATTCGAACGACAGATACAAAACGTATTGGCACGTTGCAGTTTTACATAGTTCTAATTAGCAATTGCGCATTTTCAACGAAACCTACGATTAAAATAACATGTACACTTAAAAAAATAATATATATATACATACATTTTAAGTAACGTGTGTACAGCCACTGTGTTGTATCCCTTCGTAAATGATACACCCTCGTTTCCCTCGTCCAATCTTTCACCCCATTAGCGAGGAATTAATTAAACTAGAAAGCCGCAATCGCTCGGCTAGATTTCCTTCGGGCATGTGGGCGGGCATTTTTACCAGGTTTTAATAGGAGCAGTGCGTTACAGGCGATTCGGATGGATGACATTAAATTATACAGGGGTGGTGGATAGGGCAGGAGGGGCAGGCGGAGGGGGTGGCGAATAGCAAGCCGCATCTGTGGCCCCGCAGAGGGTGTAACTGTTATAAGGAACGAGGGCGCCGGCTCGCCACCTCTTCGTCTCTCCACGCTCCCTGTTCCCCACGTCGCCTTGTCTTCGCACTACTTGGCGTTGACTTTATTGCGTGGCAATTTGCTTATTAACTCGCAGTTAGTCTCGGCTGCGCGTCGATTAATTAATACGCGCCGAGTCGCCAGATGCAGGCACGCCCAGCAATCCACCCTCTCGACACCCCTCGGTCGCCGAGATTGTGCGTGTGTCACCCTTGAAGATTTGCCCGACGGCAACACGTTTCGCCACCGTCGTCGCATCGCGTCGTATCGGCCCGCCGGATTGTTATTCAAACAGTTTCTTTGTGTCCCCCGAAGCGTTTTACGCGCCAGGGTTAACGGGGGTGGGCGAATGGGTCGCGACCCCGGCAAGAAACCTCGATCGCTCGGACAAAGTTTTGCGGACCATGTATTCCGAGTGTCGAGATTAAGAGCGATTTCGAATTCATTCGACGTTTGTGCGTGCGAATTATTTATTTCACGCGATGATTCGAATCCCGGATCGTTCACGTATTCCCGAATATTTCGCTATCTTTCTTCAGCAGATATGAAATATAAACGTCGAAAATAGGAGAGGTTTCATTCATATGCGTATGTAGCTGTGCACAGAAAAAGTATCGCAACGGAGAACATCAACGATTTGAAAAGAAATCGGACGATCGAGCCCCCCGCTACCGCTTCCGATTCGATCGTCAATATTTGCTCGGCGGAAAGGTCGGCGGCCACCGTACGCGTCTTCCATCAATACGCCTCCCATAAAGAGCGAACGTGTAAGCTCGTCCAGCCGACACACTGTCGCCCCTTGTCTTCACCTGTGCTCCGCCGATTTATGTATACGCGCGGCCTCGCAGTTAATATTGAGCCGCGTAAACGCGTCGGGAGCAAACATTTGTGCAGGTTTCTTGGTCGGCAAACTCGAACGGAGAATTCGCTCGACAGTCGGGCGACGAGCACACAAACGGAGGAGGGTGCTTTGTCAAGATCGATCACGCGGTGGTAATTTCACGTCTAAGACGTAATTTCACGCGATTGTTGCACCGCGCGGGGGGTTACGCACTTGCGATTTGATCTACGCGAGAACGCTGTTAAAATTTGGAAACGAGTTTTATTTTTTTTTTTTTTTTTCAAGATCACGTGTGTTCAATTCTGAATATTCATCGAGACGTAAGCTTGAATGCTTCGTGATTCTTTCGAAATAATCGAAAAAAGTTTTTTAATACCGATAATAGCGCGGATAAGATTATTAAAGACACTTTGATCTTTTTGACGACTCTCAATCTCAGATGAAACATAAAATGCGTCTCTTTCCGGAAATATCACTTCATTTTTTCTTTTTTTTTTTATCTTGTTGGTCTTTGAAGAGATAAAATAAATTAATTTTAACAAATGTCGCAATATAAACCTCCAACAAGTAAACCAATCATTTTAATCATCTCGAACGTGGACGAAACGCTTCGTAGATTAATTCAATGTTCTTCGGCGAAAACGAACAATGGTTCGAACATGCAATTTTCGTATTCGAAGAAATAGAACGTGTAACGTCAAAGTGAAAGACAAACGATATCTCGTCCGAAAGGAGACGGACAGCGCGCGTATTATCGGCGCGAAGCCGAGATGCAGAAACGCTAGCGCGCGAACAATCGCGCCGAGAGGAGAAAAATCATATCGACCCCCGAGAGCCGTACACGCCTCGACGTCGGCGGCTACGAATCAATAAAGATTTCCCATCGCGAGCTTTCAGAGTCGAACGGGAGAATATTTCAAACATCCAACGACCCTCCGTTTCTCGCCACCCCTCCTCGCGCCGATGCTCACTCGCACTTTTATTATCTCGCTCCGCGAGAAACATTTTTTATCGACTACTGCCCCCGCGCCACCGGCCTCGGACACGGTCTGTAAACTTTCCTTCCCTTTTACCCTACAACCTCTCTCAACCTTCTCCGTCTCCTTCTTCGTCCTCCTCCGTTTTCTCTCCCCCTCGCGACACGTCGCACGCGTATGAATACATAGAGGCAAGGTTTATGCTCGCGAGTGGCGATCGAGTGTTCGGACGCCAGGGGTTGAAAAATCGAAGATCGGCCGGGTTCTGCCGTAAAACTTGCACTGGAGAAACTGCGTGATAGGGAAAAAAATTGTTAGAAAAAAAATTACGAATTGGTCTGGTAACGTCAAACGGTCCATTTGTAATTATTCTTCACGTGGGTTCGCAGCTTCTAATTTGAAACAAGTAATTTAGAGCAGGCTGTGTTGGAAATTAGACATTCTTCAACGATTGAGATGGAACAGATTCACATTGGCATCTGTTAAACGTACAAACGTCGTTACAAACGATGCTCCTAGTCGAATTTATCGACGTTTAAACAAATTTCGAAGTTGAGACGTCGGAGAACGTCGAAGAACTAGAAACACGTGGCGACAATATCGGCGAAGAGCGTGCGCCCGATTTCTACGAGGTGTACTCGACAGGTTGGAGGGGGCGAGAGGCGCTGGAAACGAGATCGCGAACGATTGTTCTCGCACGATACACGTCTTCGATATTGTCTCCCGGGCGGGAGCAATTCGCTCGACGCCGCGATATTTTCGCGAGCCCTCCTATTTACGGTACAGCGCGGCAAATTGGCACACGTTTCGAATCGTCGACGTAATTGAATCGCGCCGCGCTTTTCCGCGCTCGCCTCCGATAAAAATTAATCGACTGACATTTATTTCCCCGCCTCGCCTCGCTCGGGCCGCCATGATAACGCGAAAATATCGCGGCGCTGTTGCAGAATAGAATTACGGCGCCCAAAAGTGACGGAGTCGATGTCCGGAGAGCCGATCGATGACGGGATCTCGATATTCTATCCTCGGATAATGGGATCATTTAGACGACCGACCGAGGAACAGCCGCCAGATACATCGGCAACGATGTTATTAACGAGCGAAAGGACGAATAGACGCGTTGCTATTCCGATCGACTCGCCCTTTCGTGGCGGAAGCGCGATTCTTTTTTGGATGAGCGACAACCCGCCCGGGGGTTACGGACGAGAATATACGACTAAATTTGAATTTTTAACGTCATACCGCATCGGCGAATGTACTCTAAGCAGTTTGTCACGCGGCCGATTCGCCCGAATAAAAGTCCGGTCCAACGGACTGCGGTTATTTCGGGTCCGTGACTATTTTCAACGCTAAACTGTTGTTCGAATTATCCCTCTCCCGTCGAGTAGTTTATTAATCCCCTCCGAGAGAAATAATCGAGAATGAACGCGAACTCGTTCCTTAAACGCGATAGATCCTTTCGAGTGAAAGGATTCCGTGTTAATTCGACGGATCGGCTGCAACAGCCCCGTCGATCAAATCATCCGTCTTCTCGGTCCATAGCTGACGAGACACGCTATGCAGCATACACCAACGTAGCACACGTTTTGACACGATTTGCGCGATATCGCGAATACATCGCCGATATCGGATCGTGGAAGCTGTCGTTGAATAAGTAATCGAAACACAAGCAGATGTACTCGTTGGGCAATAATTGAAGGATCTGGACGCGCGTGGAACAAGGGTGGAACGGCTGAAGCGGGATTAGGTTGGCTGGTTGCCGTGTCACGGCGAAGAGCGACTCGGTGGCGCGAGTTAAGGGATGACGGCGGGCCTCGAGGAGGATGCCCAGGGGATGGACGAGACATTTGTCAACGAGACGAGCGGTGAGTGGACCGGACCTCCGGCGTACCACGGTGGATCGTACGTGTATCCCGCCGAGACCACGGACGCCAGAGCTGACCTTTCTCTCTCGGGTCAGGCAATATTAAACCGCATACGTCTTCGGCGTCTGATCAAAGGACCTCTCTCTCTCTCTCCCTCTCTCTCTCTCTCTCTCTCTGTCTCTGTGTCCTGCACGTTCTCTGGTTCACTCTGGAGGAGGACGACTCCCACGTAGCCAGAGTAAAGGTAATCCAGAGAGAAGCACGATAACGTGGGCTCACGTTCTCCAAGATTGATCCCCGCTACTGATGGAAACGTATTGTCCTCGCCTCGTTCGCGCGGATGCATTTTTTATCGTTTGCCTGATGCGACGCTGATGGATCCCCGGCGCTACTCGATCGTTGCTCGCTCGACCAGTATTCGTCGCGGCGAATCGTTCGGGGAGAAAATTTCGTTTCGAGACAAAGTCGAGCGTCGCGAGAGCAACGATTCGAAGGTTCGCGAAAAGAATTTGGCTATCGAGTTTCTTGCGAAATTTCAACGGGAGAATCACGAGTCTGCTCGAGTACGGGTCGTTTCCCCGCTGCCGTTATATTATATATCGCGGATTAACAACAACGTTACAAGTCGCACATTAATTAACCGGCTCGGACGGTGTGTTTGCGTTTGTAAACTCGGTCGAGTGAGACGCCCGGGACGCGGGCCAATATTATTACGAAGATAAACGTACCGACGCTATCTACCATCGAGGGCTTCCTACCTCTGCCCCCTGACACCCGGCCCTCGGGGAATATTCATCAGGATGAGAACGGAGGAGCATTGCGAACTTGTGCGAGGGGGAGGGGATGTACCAGACCGATGACTTTATTTTTCGTACGTCCTAAATCCTACACTTACGTCACTGTCGTCTACGCTATCTCGGAGATCTCGTTTTTAATTTCATCGCGCGAGTGCCGCGATGAAAGTTTGAAAGGGTACACACATCGAGGACTAGCTTTCAATTTTCCGAACGCTTCTTTATTTCAGCAGAGGAGAAGGTCGTTACTCGAGAAACTTTTATAAGCGCGGGAGTTAAAGATTGATGGCTGCAGGCGAATGGATTTTAGTCGTCGGAATATATAATATAATTTATTCGTGACGAAGGTGTGGAACTACACGGAACATCTCCGAGTGAAGTAATTGTCGTTCGAGTCTACTCGGTACTAGACACTTCTCTTCGATTAACAGATCAATGTTAATTAATTCCCGATTCGTCGACAATTATTCGCATATATCGTAGCACGCGACAAACTGCAGAGATATTAATTTATGTACTCGCAAGACCGAGCGATCGTCTCCTCGGCAACGTTGTCACGTTGTAAAGATATAATTACTTTACAGTTTTAAAGAACTATTTATTTGAACGAGAGAAGATTTCCACTCCGGAACTCGTAGAACTTGCTGTTTCTGTTTATGCTTGTAACGTAACATCTCATTTTCGAAGGATGAGAAGAAAATCAGAAATGATAAAAATTACTTGCTGTCAGAGTCATAATTGTAAAATGATTGAAATTTTTTTTTTCCATTTTTCCATTATTCCAAGCCAGTTTTAAGACATTCGGTTAATTTTGAAAATTTTCAAGCTTCGAAAATCATATTTCCTTTCCGCAAAATTTCACAGTCGTAATAAATTTCTTGTCTCGTAAAATCAGATATTTCCCGAAATATTTCGTTTCACGGTACAAAAATATTTTTTAATTTATTCAAGCGCAAACCTTCGAGTATCTCGAAATATACGAGAAATATACGACTCGGACCACTTTCGTAATCGCTCACACGTATATCTGGTGAAAGCATTTTACGTTAGAACGACTTTTGCGCGACTAATTCCCAACAACGCGGTGGAAGCCGATCGACGCGGTTAAAACTCGCGAGCTACGATTCACGGTTGCCGACCGGGAAGAATAATACGTTCGATCCAGTTTAACCGACGCAATTTCTTCCGGCCGACGGATGGGCGCGCGGTTTAACAAGAGAAATTCGCAGGTTGCTCGTGACAGAGGGTTGGCAGGCATTTTCTTGCACGCTCGATAACCCGAGCCCCCGGTTCTCTCTCCGGTTCCAGCGGCAGAGCCGTATAAGCGCGGAATCGCCGGAACGGAAAGAAGAAAAGCCGCGTGGCGGAATCGTGTATACGAATGCCCTGTAATCAAATAAAGGGGAACAATGTTGGCGAACGATGCGAGCCAGCTAGCTCAGCAGCGCGATTCCGAACCCGCCCGTTCCTTGTCCCGGACACACCCCCGCCGTAACCGAGCGAACGCTGTTATCCGCGTATCCTGCGACTCACCCCCGTGCACCCTTTTTACCCGGTCGCCCCGTCCGCTCGGTTCGCCTCGAGACTCGATCGAGGCACGTAGCTCATAGCTGACGTTCGCGCGAGACGTCGAAAAGAAAAAGGGTCTATCTGAGAAAGACGGAAAGAGGGTGTTTTTCTCGTTGTTCGTAGAACGTTGTTCGTAGTAATTGACACTAATCAACTTTTGGACAAAGTAGCTGTAATTGTTGTTTCGAGTTTTTTTTAACCATTTTGTCTCTTTTTTCCAAGTAGAAAGTACTTGTTCAGAGTCAGATGGTTTTTTTTTAAAATTCAAAGTCTGCAGAGTCGGACAGAATCAGACGTTAGATTTCGCGCGAAGGAACGTTTAATCTTCAAGAAGAAGATATTTCAAGTCTCGGGTTTGAAACAATGTAAAGATCCGATATAATTCTAAGAGACACGGTGTGACTTTCAACCGGTTTTCACGTCCAATTGTCAACAACAAATGCGATTCTACAAAATATCAGTCACAAGATACGCGCGTACAGTATACCTAGTTTCAGTCGCTTTCCTCGGTTCTCGCGACTTGCGACATCCTCGTAACATCCTTTTCTGACCCAATTTCCTGGACTGCGAGCTGACGGATCGTTTTCCAGGGAAAGAGGAATTCGCGCGTTCGACTCGGCATTTGATCGCGGAATGCACCGGGTGGGTATCCTGTTGGCCGTGTAAGAGCACGGTCGGGAGAATATCCTTTCGCTTTATATAAATGGAGCGTTGTAAGCATGCCCCACAGGAGCAGGCTGGATTCGCACGGCTAACAGATGAGGCATTAGGCACCGTAATGGCTCCATTTCCCCGGAGGAAGCAGAACGAGACAGCGACGGAGAAAGGGAACGAACGGTCGGCGCGAGATCGGGACAAAGATCGAGCGTTAACCAGGAACGGTGGGGCAGCAGCCGGCGGAGAAACCAGGACCGAAATATTTCTACAAATCATTACTTTTAATTTGCTCGTCCCTTTTATCAAGACAAATGCGTCCGTCCACTGGCAAACGCTCGCCAGACAATCGAACGCTTCGCACGTACACGCGAGTACACACGTACGTACGTACGTACCTGCAACTGCTGCGCCCTGCGCGTTTCACTCTCCCCTTTTCATCCTCCGTTCGATGTAGATACCCGTGCAGCAGCTCGAGGCTACTTTAAATTCACGGGAAACGCGCACACACTGGCGAAAGTGAAGCACGTACAGCGTGGCACCGGAGGAAGACGCGTGTGCGACGACAATGGGGAACGTCGTCGTGGTGGAGAAGCGCAATGGTTCCAGCTGGCTTCTCCGCGGGGCGCCACCACCACCACCACCACCACCACCACCACCATCAGCGCCCGGCAGTGCGAGTATCAACATCGCCGGTATCGGTACTTGCTTGCACGTATACGGTGCATCGCGTGGTCCGAGGAGAGAAAGAAGGCGAAAAAGAGAGAGGGAGAGAGAGCATGGTGGAGTATCGGGGCCATCGGTAGGGTCGCGACTAACCGAGAAGGGCCGAGAAGAGGAGAAACGAGCAGCAACGGACGAAAGAGAGAGAGAGAGAGAGAGAGAGAGAGAGAGGGAAGGGAAGGAAAGGAAAGGAACACGGTGGTAGGTCGACACATCGTGAGAGGAAACTCTCTCTCGCCGGGGACCCCGAACGCGCAAGGCAACAACAATAATTTTTCATAGGCAGAAAAGAAAAGGGAGGACGCCATTCATTAGCCCCGGCTCGGTTGGTTCGCACGTTGTTGGTGCCGCTGGCTGTGACACCTCAATAACCGACCGACGACCAGCCTGCACGGTTACCTCGTGTGTTGTACGTTCCTACGTTCGGCTACACGACACCGTACATGTGGATAGGTGGCATCGTACCTCGTATATAACAGATATATCTGCGCCGGCCATTGTGCTCCTCTACTGATATTTCTGTTATTGCTGGATTAAATGCGCGCCGTGCACCCCGTCGTGCATTATCCCGCGACCTATACCGACTGCGCGCCCTGCCCTCTTCTTCCTTCCGCCGCTTATTCTTCGCTACTCTCTCCGCTAGCTACCCATCCGCCGTCGTTTTATTCTTTCTCCGCTAATGCCGCGTGTTCCCGTTGATCGCGGTCCTGTTTCCTCCTCTAGTCAAGAATATTTCCGGTAACGACAGCTTCGACCGTTCTTCATCGAGATCCTCCGTACCCTTGCCCTTTCACGGTCGAAAAGTAGAGCGACTCGAACCGTAACCCGTAACCCTCGACGGAAAAATTCGACCGAAATTCCCCGAAACTTTGCCAAACGATCGGTAACGCGCGACAGGAAGCAGCAAAGGTGGAGGGGGGGGGGGAGCGGATAATTAGAGAAAAGGGGAAGGCGAGTGGCCCGTCTATTATCGTGGGGACGAATGGGGGTTTTCTCGGTCGGTCGAGCGTGCGGATACGAACGTTGTGTTTCGCAAAACATCTCGGTGGCAGGAGCGACGGTGCGGCACGAACCGCGGACCGCGGAGAGCGGTTCGCCGGACGCCGGGGCGAGAGAAGAAGGAGCGAGAGAAACAACGCGTGAAACGACGAGAAAGAGGGCGAACGAGGTGGGGCTGAGAACCAGGGTAACCAAACAGGGTATAAGTCACGGACACCCCGTGGTGTACCATCCGGTAACTCGACACCGTCGTTTGTACTCCGGTGTGGTATAGGAGTGCCTGGCAGCGGCAGCACGGACGCACAAAAACACACGTATGAATACGTACGACAATAGCAAGTCCTACAGAAAGAGAGAGAGAGAGAGAGAGAGAGAGGTGTTGGATGAGAGAGCGTCTGGCCCCGCCGCGCGTACCCCCAACTCGGATAGATCTGTCCGTGCCTGGTGTGACATTAGATACCATTTAAGGATTAATATAGCCATAAATAAGGCTGACTCTCTGGCTTGGCAGCAGCGTCTCTTTCCGACTGCTGCCAGTCGGGCCGGACACAATGCCGGGACCAGCAGCCACCAACGAATCCCTTTCTTTCCACTGCTCTCTCTCCTCTCTCTCCTCTTTTCTCCTCGTTCCCCGGTTTCTTTTTGCTCGAGCTCGAGGTTTCACAGAGCTAGCGTTGCTCTCGCGACTCGAACTTTCGGTGGACCTGGAACCGCGCGCTCTACGCTGGTTAGGTTTTGCAACCAGTCAGATTTGTAGCTCCTTTGTTGGAATCACTTAACGCTTTCTTCTCCCCGTTGTCGTCGATGCTGCTTGGAAATCGATCCTTTCTTCGCTCTTGAATCTTTCGTCTTTTTTTTTTCTTTCTTTCTTTCTTTCTTTATCATCGAGCGCTAGACGAGCCAAGATTGAAGTTTCGTTCGTATGCACGCGTCGGTGTAGACATCGTCGTGGAATTTCGGGGAGTGAATTGCGATATTAACGGTGCGAGGCGACGGTGGGAAGCGTCGCGTCGTGGAAAAACGGGGTACGGTGTCGCGAGGATGCAAAACGGGTGTCGTCGTCTTCTCGGAACACGCGTTCGCGCGATTCCGTAAAAACGGCCGAGTCGTCGTCGTCGTCTGGCGTATAAACGGGTCTGCGTCGCGCGTCGAATATAATATTCACAGTTTGTCGGAACAGGAAGGTGCCGGCGTTTAACACGTCGATATAATATATAATATAAGAAAAGGCGAGAGAGAGAGAGAGCCCGCGACTCGGGGAGCGCATAAAACACAGCTGCCGCCGTGCAATCAACAGCCGTATAACCCAAGGCTCTCGCGAACCGAGGCCTCTCTCTTTCCCTTTCCGCCCGGCTTCTTCGCCTCGTTCGCCCGGTTATATATTCCTAGAAGCGAATAATTTCATTCATACAAACGGCCTGTATGCTCCGGCTGGCACGACTGCTATTGTTACTACCGAATAACCGGCGACTGTACACCCTTCTCGCGCCGTCACGTCGCTCGCTATATTTGCCCGCTTCTTCGCGGCACACGGCTGCTACGAAATCCCTCGAGCGTGCCCCGACCGATTCTACTTACGCGATCGCCGCGGTTATTAACCGTCGGACACGCGATCGAAGATGCACGAACTTGCGGCGAAAAGCGTTCGCTTTCGTGAATTTTATCTGACGAGACTCCGACTGTCACGATTAGACTGATAAATTTTCGTCCGTTTTATTTAAAAAAAAAAGAAAATAATCGGGACAGATCGATCTCGTGTTTTCGACGTTTGTCTCACGTCACGCGTGTTAAAATCAACGGGGAGGGGAGGAAACATGGCTGCGGAACTGCTCGGAGCTGAGCCGTCGTTGAGAGTTCAGTTCACCGTTCTAACGAAGTTGTTTTTAAGCAAGCGCCCCGGCAACTTTTTAGAACGACACGGATCCACGACAAGTATGGAGTTTGTCGGCGACAGCGCGAATATCCGCGCGGCGGCGTACAATTTTCACCGAGCCAAAGAATCTCCTTGGAGGTGCGCAGACCCGCAGGGAGGACGGTGGCGCGTCAACCTAGATTCCGCGAGCGGCGTCGTTTTGTTTCAAAGTTTCGAGCAGCAGACAGCCGCTTTGACATGGTTCCCGGCGAGCTGAGCTCCATACCCGCCGTGGGGGATAACGTTCCCGGGCTTTCCTTACTCTCTTAATTTTCTTCCGTCCCCGAGGAGCCGCCACCCTCTCTCGCTCCTTTTACTCCACCCTCTTCCGGCCGGGGTGGCTCTTCTTAGCTTCCCCTCGCGGTGTTTCTTGCCGCGGATTTAGATACACCTCCTAGCCCTGGCTGGCTGGTCGTTTTACGCCGGCTGGGCGGCGGCCATAAGCAAAACACTTGTCGCCGGCAGTCACCGCCGCGCCGGTTCTAATTTCATTGCGGAAAGTTGTCGCTTGAATAATTAAAACACGTTGAAAACACGCGAGTTTTTCCGTCTGATTTCCATAAGAAGCGGCGACGAGGCGAGAGCCCGCGCTTACCTTCCTTCCGTGTGCTTTGCTCGTGCGCACGTAGATACACGTACTATACTTGTGGATATTTATACGTCTGCCTGCGTATTTTGATGTTCTTCTCGGGCGACAAGAGGGACGAAGTGAGAAAAGATGGAGCGGAAGAGAAAGAGAGAGAGAGAGAGAGAGAGAGAGAACGCGCGGCGTGAAATTAACTGGTTCTCCACCCACGCGCCATTCAAATTGCACGAATCGTGCCTGCCTGCGTCCCACCTGCGGGCTCTGATCCTGCTGTTGCAACGCCGTTTGAACAACTCCGATCGCGTTTCTGCGGATAATGCATCCTCCTCTCCTCTCCGACCGCTTCGTCCGAGGAAATCTCTTAACAAGTTTATACCCAACGTGTAACCGTCACGATAGATAGTCGAATAAGATTGTAGTTACAGCTATTCGTACAATTAAAGAATGAGCTGAAGCTAGAGTTTTCTCGTGTCGAAGCTTTAAAAATTACGTGTAAATACGAGGAGAGTGTATTCATCAAGTGGTATTCATTCTCAATGATCTCCGAAACTTTGTTCGCTGTAGAAGGGATGTTTCAAAATTTACGTTGTTTCGTTCGGGATATCTTTTGGTGATCGCAAGTCTTGTCTGGCTGAACGTGCTTTCGAGCTTTCGAGCTTTCGACCTTTGTTTCTTTTCAAATAAAACTATGAACTCAGATGAACGTATAGCCCGTCCCTCGATGAATTTGCCAATCTGACAAATTTGAAAAAAATTGAGACGTAGGGTATGAGTTGAGTCACCATTTCGAATACCAGAGATAAGACAATAATCTCTTGATACGCGGATAACTTTTGAAAGGCGGTGGAAGGATTTCGAATAACCTCGAAACATCAACGTACGAGGATCAATGAATTGCCAGTGTCCATCGGGAAAAAATTTTTCCTATAACGAGCAGTTTTAACGAATAACTGTGACACACCCTTTGTGTACATCCTTTCGCTCAATTTTGTGAGTCCCTGTTCTTCGCCCTCGAAGAAAATCAATCAACCACTCGTGCAATCCCACCCTCGTGACGTCTCTAATCCGACATCCATCTCGTGTCAATTCTCGATAGGAAACACGGCGGGCAATTCTCACCTCGCGACTGGAAATTCTAATCGCGTGGCGGGTCGCCGTTCCAGCACTCTGCGCCCGACTTTCCGGCACAATGGAAACGATTAGGATCAGGGGAGGTTGGAGGCTGGAGCTAGGGCCCACCGGAGGAGCAATCGCCGGCCAGTAGCCCGTTCTATCAGCCATCTCGGGGCATAAATATGTAGCGCACGAACGCATTAGCCGGCCGGATATCGTGCGTGCGAGAACCAGACAGCAGCAGCAGCAGCAGAAGCAGCAGCAGCAGCAGCAGCAGCAGCAGCAACAACAGCACGTAGGACGTGGTGTGCCGGTGCAACGATCGCACACACGTACGATGGTAAATGCATTGGCCTGGTGCACGGTGCACGATCTCGCTCGTCTGTAGGTGTGCAGTGGGCCGGCCAGGAGATAGCCGAAATAATCCCGCGTGATGGATTACCCTGCCTAAGCGCTAAGTGGAATGAATAGAAAATTAAATTGTGTTTATTGTCGGGGGTAATTGGCCATCTGTGACTCTCTGCTCGCCCTTCCAGATTTTTCTCGCCTCCTTCGTCTCGCTGGGCTGGCAACTGGCTACCCGAGTTTGTGCGTCTCTGCCTGAGGAACGTGGGTGTGGCACGCGCGTACACCGTGCGCGTTACCTTCACAACGATGATGGATCGGAACGTCAAGGACGGGAAACTAGGACGAGGCGACGATTCTATTCCTTTAAACAATTCGCGCTCTCCGCACCGAGAGGCAAAGTTTCATTTTCTAATCCAAATTTCATCCGGGACGAGAAACAGATCTGCCTGTTGAATGGCGAAACTGCGACCCATTGAAATCGAAATGGGCGGCGAACGAACGAACGAACGATCTACCAATTTCAATAAACTCGGGGCTAGGTTATCTCGATCGTAACGTATACCGAGGCCGTGAAAAGCCCCCCTCGATTCAATTGCCGGTCACTCGGCTGACGACGGAGAGGCAAACTCCGCCGCAAGCGAATTCTTATCGCTTATTTAATTACGTCCCCGCGGAAAGTGCATCGCCATCGTCCCCGCCGGTGGATGAGTCAATGAGCGTTAAATGTGCGAACGACTATCGCGCTAACGGAAGCCGAGCTTAGACCCTAGATAGAAGCGCCAGGTCGTTATAATCGGCACAGTTGGCCGACGTGGCCATTAGATGCTGAACGAAGATCATCGAAAACACACACACGTTCGACCATAATGCATCGACAGACCTGGAACTTATCAACACGAACAACTGGCGAGAGTCTGGCTTTCCTTCTCAACGAATCTATCCGATGTAATCGTATTCTTGCCGGTAATATCGATGACCAATTTTATGATTACGGCTAATTGCGATCAGTTGAATTGCGATCAATGTTTGCGCGAATTTCTATTTATAAATTCATAAGAGATTAAACAGAAAAAACTGCACGACTTGTACCCCAGTATGATTCGTCTCACTGAAATAGAGCTCAGAAGCAACTATTCCGACTAGGAAATGAAGACGACTCTTTTGCCATAAAATTTTATCGATACGCAAACATTTGAATCGATACAAAACAAATTACAGGCGCGATCGCTCGGTACTAGACAACGCCACGCCTCCTCGCGAATCACGTGACCCAAATCAACCAGTCGCTAATTTTCGTTGCGTCAGCGTTGCACCTGAAGAGTCCCGATTTTCTGGGTTACCCCCACTAAAATCACTTTCAGTGATAATAATATTTATTTAACAACGCTGCTGGTGATTGAACAATAAACAGTGAACACAGATTAACAAACTAATATACGCAGTTACAACTCGAGTCGACTCTGTTTCTTCACTCACCCGACTCTTTTCTTTTCGTGCATTTCTACGATTAGCAAACATTGCAGGCCATCTAGTATAATTAAACTTAACTAAAGATGTAATAACTACCTACAATAATAATCTCCGATACTACATAGAGTTAAGTTAATGTTGGATGTTGACAACAAGATAGGTTACTTTGCACGAAAATGCAATAGTTTGTTAATTAGTAAATCGCAACGACCGTTTAATTTCTTCGAAGCAGTAATTATATTCTTAATTTAAGTGCGTGCGTGTAGTCAGCTCGAACGAGAGAGGGAGAAAGTAGATTCGTTTCCGTTTTGTATTATCTTCAGCGTGGCGAAGTGAAAGCCAACCTCTGCGCAAGTTCACGCAACGTATTAAGCTCGTCGTTTAATTACATTTAGCTCATTGTTCCGCGAACAGATAAGCGAGGACAGCTGCTTTAGCGTTACCGGTCGTCAACGGCGTCCAACTCGCCTCCTGCAAATTAATTCAACTCGTATAAATTAAATATGTAAATAACTGCTACCGATCGCGATCTCGGAATCCATCTCCTTTCGTCTTCGTTCTTTCAAATTCGGCCACGCAAAACAGAAGTAAAGGGAATAAGCTAGCGTGAACGCGATAGTAACGCTTCTGTACTAATTTCAACGAGAACGGTAACCGTAAATCTTCCCTTACGTGCCCTCGTAAGATTGTGGAAAGCGAAAGTGCAAAGTGAACCAGTGGCGTAACAAAAAATTAATCCTTTTCAAGTGTAAATGTTGGCGAGAATATTTTCAGAACGCGTAATTTTGTAATTAATTGTCTAGGAAACGTCAGTTTTCTCAAATTTTGCAAGTTCGAATTTGCAGCGAGTTGCAAAAGTATTCGTACGCTAAGAGTTGTTGAATTTTTTAACGATATGTGTGGCGATTTTTATTAATATCCGGACAGAAAATGTTGAAAGAGTTACAATTTTGTAAAAAGGAATCGTAAGAGACCTTGGATCTATTTTAAAGCTTGGAATTTCTACTTTCAAAATACATCGTTGATTTTATTTTAAGATTCTTTTGGACTATGCAGCAGATGGCAAAGTGAAGACACTTTTTAAGTTAGAAATTGTCAAACAGTTTATGAAAAACACGGAAAAACTTTTCTCATGATTGAACCGAGAATGAATTTGGAGATTGAAGCCTCCTTTTTACGACGATCTCCGAAAACTTGATGTGTATACGATTTTTCATCGCTACTTTCATCGAACTTTGAGTAATAAGTATAAACTTGGATGATGAAAAATTATGTGATCGCAGCATTTTTTCTCTTGATATTCAAAGTTCAACAAATTGGCAGTAAAAAATCATAGAAAGTGTTTCTCGAAGTAATTAGAGAGGAGAGGCTTCAATCTTCAAATCTAGACTTGGTTATGAAAAAATTTTTTTAACACACACCATGAAAATTTATTTCGACGAAAGAAAGAAAAGCATTCACTTGCTTTTCAAAATGGAGGCTTTGATTTTTGAACTCAGGTTTATTGTGTTTTACGATATTTCTTTTTTAATATTTAGTCACTGTATGTACGAAAATTCGAAAAATTATTAGATTTCGTCGGGTATATTTAAAATTCAATAACTTGGCGAAAGAAAAGGTACAGCAAGTTATCTTAAAGGGGGAACTTTGGTCTTCAAATTCATGTTTTGGCACAAGTTTGAATTTATAGCATTTAAAAATCTCTACTTTCCCACTTACTACGTGATGAATACAAAATGAATCTGAGATTGTAAAAGCCAAAGCTTCATATTTTAAGATGAGTCTAGACTCATTGCTGTGTGCTTTCTTATTACCAAATTGTAACAATTTAGATGTCGCAAATTATAAATTTCTCAAACACTAAAAATATGGTATACGTTTGGAGTCACAATATATACGCTAGTGAACAAAATTATGACGTCTTGCAAAATTACTGATACAAACGTTTTCATTATATTTGTCGTAAACATACGAATCAAAGTTATCTAATTTTCTTTGAATTTTTTGAGTTTTTCTCTTTTCCTTAGTGTCTTCTAATTTTGTCCAAGTGAAACTGTACCATCTTCTGTTTAAATTAAGAATTTGTTGAAATATTCGTTTCATTTCATGGAAATGTTAATTAAAATTACACGACTTTGATTTGTATGTAGTAATGTTATTGTACAACGGATATAATGAAAACCTTTGTGCTAGTAATTTTGTCCATTGGTGTACACTCCTGCGATCATCATACACTCTGCGAGCGAGGTATACTGTAATAATTAAGAAAACGAAAGTGTCCTGTCGGACATGCTAGATAGAAACGGTTCGCGAAAAAAACAATTCACTTTCTCAAAGTGGAAACCCCATCGTCGAGCAGAGCGAGAACCAACCCCCCGACTTCTCGATCTGCTTTCACAAACGTATCGTCGGAGTGCATTGAATAATCATGCAGGGGACTTGTTAACACGGGCCAGAAGAGCAACGCACGATTATCGGTTTGGATGGCGGTCGGCGGAGGGGGAAGTGAGGGGGGGGACGCTGGAGGAATATATAATTACGCGGTATCTGACGCGCGTCATTCGCGCTGTTCCCTGGTGAGGCTGTACCGATCTTGTAGGCCGGTGTGTTACGAGCCCGGTATTATCCGGACGGACAGGGCAGTTTAGGTACGAAACCGTCGCTAACAGCTTTTTAAGTAAGTAATAATCTGTTGCTCGGTCCCGAACACAGAGGTGAACACACTCGGCTGAGCGATAACAGGACGGTTAAGCGGCGACCCGCCGCCATAGCCGCCAATCAACCTCATTAAAGCCACGGAACGCATTAGCTTATCGCCGCGCGGTGGCCTGGGTACCTACTTTACCAGTAGCCACCTAATATACACCTAAAGTCCGCCACCCTCTTCCCCCGAATCCGGCGTGGACACGCCAGCTTTCTCGGTTCCTCCGTCGTCTCCTCGGCACGCCTTTCTCCTCGTCGTTAAATCTCCCTTTCCTCGGCTGCTCTCGCCGTTGCCTTGCCTTGCCTTGCCCGCCTATTCTACTAAAACTTTGAACGTCCAACGGAAACATTCGAACACTCGCGGACATGAGTTCGCGTGACAACAAACGTTGGCGATTTCACGGAGCAACACGACTGCGCAGGATTAATTTCATTATTAGTGGTGTGAAACGTAGTATCAGGGGTTACGGGTAGGAAGGGGGGGAGGGGTGGAACTTTTCAATTTTCTCGACAGCTGCGCTACCAAGTTTCGCCAAACGACAAATCATCGAAGAACCGGGATAGATAAGAGCAACGCTGTTGCACCACTAGGTTGACCCTAATACCATCGCTAACAGGATTGCCGACGACAGCTTTCGTCCTCGCTTTTCCGCGAGCCGTTCGATTGGTTTCCGTGCCGGTCTAATTAGAGTGTATGAAGCCGCTTTCGTAATTGCCCGGCGTGTCCTCTATCGATGGCTAATTCCGGGGCCTCGCCGGATGAGCCGTAAGCCTCTCCGCTCGAAATCCGATGACACGTTCGGCCGGCTTACGAAACCCTCGGCCTTTTCCAGCAAATTAATACACCGGCCGGGGAAGGAAAATATTGGCCCCTGCTCCATTTGTACCTCTTGATCGTCTGAACGATCGAAGTACAAACAATCAACGAATCGTTTGGTAACGTCTTCCGCCACGGATGATGGACGTCCGTTGCACCAACGAGTTCGAAAGCAGTTCTTCGATCTTCCATCGTCGTCTGGCTATTCACGTTGGAATTTTAATGACATCCTCGCGCGTTCGGTACAAAACATCTCGATCAACACTCGACGATGGAGGCTCGTCGTCTCCTACCACGTTCGAACCAACGAAAACAGCTGGGAAGAACCATCGGGGAATTTCGTCGTGCGCCATTTACTAAAACCAACAAGCGAGGCCTAGCGAGGTCCGGCGTCGTCGAACGGTCAGTTGAACTAACTCGTCTCGCGTTATAACAAAACACTTGCTCGCGAGGCAATTACCAAAGGGGAATCCACGCGTCTTGAGCTCGCACAATTGCGGGCAGCCGTCGAAAGGTGTTTACAGAGGGCGGATACAGAGGCGAGAGAGCCTGCGACTAAACGTTCGTCGCTTTCGTCGCTTTCGTCGTTTTCAGAGTGGCGCGAGTGGTAAACGAGTCAGCGGGCTTGTATGTGTAATCAGCGAGGCATGTCCAGCACTGATGAGTCTATCCGCGACTCACTCAGTTTAGAGCCGGCCCGTGCACGCATCGCGGTGCGCGCACGGCAACAGGCTGCGCGCGAGCGTGCCCACCAGGCTCTGGCCCACAATCCATTAATATCCATTTCCCATTCGAATGGAAAAGGAGCAAAAGGCTAAAAGCAAGCCATCATTTATCTCGGACCTTATAGCTCCTCCCTCATTAATACCAATTGTGTTTCACACGCCGTTCCTCCGCAGCTCTGGCTCGCGTTCGCGCTCTCACGCAATTCGCCCGGATCCGACTCAAAGTACGAGTTTTTATTTGGTCTCTGTGTTTCATTTCTTTTCTCTCTTTTTTTTTTTTTTTTTGTCACTGCAAGTGATTTTAGCGGGGGTAACCCAGAAAATCGAGCCTCTTCAGGTGCAACGCTGATGCAACGAAAATTAACGATTGGTTGATTCGGGTCACGTGATTCGCGAGGGGGCGTGGGGTAGACCTCGAATTTTGTATCGACTCAAATGTTTGCGTATCGATAAAATTTTGTGGCAAAAATGTCGTCTTCATTTCCTAGTTGGAACAGTTGCTTCTGAGACGAATCGTACCGGGGTATAAGTCGTGCGGTTTCTTCTTTTTTCTTTTATCGTGAAATTTGATTTGGACTCTTTCATCTGGAATAGCAAGGATGGAACGTAGCGTGGATTTAAACATAGGGCAATCACTGTCGGATTACGAAACGCGGACGGTCGTCACGTAGGGTCAGCATTCTCTAAACTCGGTATCCGGTCCCGCTCGGGGGCATTTTTCATCGTTCGACAGACTCGGCGAGTTTTTTTCTTTTCACCGGCGGCTGATACAGCCGGAGCTCGGTAGTAGTAACGAGTAGATATAAAGGTAGCGGCAACCGGAAGATAATAGAGGCTGGCCGGCCTCCCGGGTGCCGTTAATCATCGGGGATGAGGCCCGGTACACACGGGTAGCGGGTACGGGCACGACGCGAAACCACAGGGATACGACGTGCTATGCCGTCGCGTGGTATGGACGAGAGAACGCCGGGAGGTTATGGCGTTAGATGGCCAGTTGCAAGGGAAACGGAAGTGACCGCACGCCAGCCCAATAGGTATCCCGTGGGGCTCGCTGATGGACGTTGGCTCGCCGCGCTCACCCGCGTTTCTTCCTCCGCCGTCTTGCCATCGCCTCGCAGGCTTTCATAGCTTAATTAATCACTACAAATCGCGTTCGAGTTGAACGCGCCCGTCTATTCATGCGGCTGTTTCGCCCTCTTGATTTAATTACCGAGGCCTCGGTTGATTATCTCGTTGACCGCTTCATCGGCAGAGGACTTTAGAAACAGCGGGGGCCGTTTATAGCTTTAGAACCCTTTCTCGTGGACCGCCTTCTGCGCTTTTGTGCCCTCCGTGGTAAACAGAGGCCTCTTGCTATGACGCGGGTTTATCGCGTTACCGAGTTTCGTTTGAGTTTAATATCAATAAAATTCAAATAACTTTCAATTGTCGAAATTCGAGTCGGGTATACAGCGACTCTCTCAGTAATGTTCGGATATTCAACTGTTTACACTGTTATAATTTTATTAAAAATAGGCACGTTTTAAGCTTCGAAACTTCTACTTCCAAAATATTTATAATTGATATTTATGGTGCACATTTCAAAATGCACGTTTATAATTCGTTTCGTTTCAGTCTTACGATATTTTTACATCACGCATGTTGACAGATGGCAAAATGAAGATATTTTTCTTCTCGAAAGTGCTGTAAATTGTTGTGGTACGTAGAAACACTGTAGATAATTTTTCTCCACGATTGTATCTAAAATGGATTTGACGATTGAAGCCTCTCGTTTACAACGACCTCCGAAAACTTGATGCATGATATTTTTGTCGCCATTTCATTGAACTTTGAATGTTAGACTTGAACGACAAAGAATGACGAGATGGTAATAGTTCTGCTTGACATTCGGTTACATTTAACAAATTGAAGCGAAAGAAGATTGTTACAAAAAAAAGACTTGAATCTTCGAGTTCATTGTAGATTCAGTCATGAAACAATTTTTTTCAACGTTCCTACACACACTTCTGAGAAGAGAAATACCTCCATTTGCTGTGTGAAAATTTTAGAATAAAATGAACGATGCGCCGAGCTTTGAAATTTTGGCTGGGTTCATCGTTGCACGTTGATCTCTTTTTCAAAAAATTATAACAGTTTTCACGTCTAGCGTTGAAATATTTGTGGCAGTTACTGTACACCGGTTGTTTATCTTCACGGATAGAAAACTATTTCCGTTAGTTCGAGGACGGCTTTCGTGAGCTGCGAGGCAGTCGACGCCGGATGACAGTCCACCAGCTGACGGAAGCACGGAAAATCCATCGATTCCATTCGATCCACAGATAAGAATACCCTTCGAAAAACAACGCGGCTTTCGCAAAACCGAGCCGTAATTACAGCCAGCTTCGTTAACGGCTAAGTGGAAAACCATTGAAAATACGATCGTCGCGACGTTCGCGCGATTTTTCCCGGCTTCTCGTGGCAAGAAATCTGCGCCGTTTCTTACCGCGCGGGCGCCCGCGGTAAGAAGTCGCGTTGCATCGCGCGCAAAAGTTTTTTCCGCGGAGAGCGCGGTGCGGTCAGCAGCTGCGCGGCGCGAAGTGCTCGCAGGCCGTGCAACGACAAGGTAAAAGGGCGTGAAATTAAATATCAGATGTTGACAAATTGCGAGGAGGCGTCACGGCAACGGATATTAATGACGCGCAGTAGAAAAACCGCGTAAACCCGCTCCGCCCTCTCTTTCTTCGGCTTACAGCTGCGGATGAAGAGAAACGATGCGGTCGTCAACCATCTCCCCCCCCCCCCCTCCTCCTTCCCCTTTCTCCGTGGCCGGCGGACTTCTTCCATCTCTCGTCCAGGGGGGGAAGAGGCGGTGGTGGCTGGTCTCGCGTTATCAACCGCCTCGCAGCTGGACGCCCGCGCTAACTCGATGTAAAGATCGTTGTTGCTCGCGTTCGTCCCGCGAGAAGATGTTGCACGCGCGTGTAACGTAAATTATCGATTTGCGTTTCGTTTGCGGCTAACTCGCCAAACGTTGTCACGAGGGCTCTTGATATCGTCTCAAGATAGCAGTCGTAGCGAATGAAACTACTTTACTCGGATGTGAATACAGATTGTGACTATTCCTCGCGCACGATCGTATTTCGTCAAACTGTCGAAAACGGAAAAGAAGAGGACCGCGGAATCCAAATTACCGAGATTACTGAATGGCGTGTTTGTTTTCGTGGCCGAAATAGACAAGACGGAAAAAGCCCTACTAACCGGCGCACTGTGCCCACCGAAAATACCAGATCGTCGACCGAGGGAAAGAATTCGTCCGTCGACTCGGACTTTTTGGATCCGTGGAGGAGCAACACGCGCTCGGTAGAGCGAGTACGTACTTAGGCGGTACATGCGACGCGCTTGTCGAAGAGGAGGCCACCAGAAGAACGAAGAAGAAGCCTGGCGAAGGATAATGGCGGGAGGGAAGACGGAGGGGGCGGAGATGGGGGGACGAACGCGAGGAAGGAGCTCCGGAGGTCGAAAGAAGTCTCCATCAATAACGCACGTCCGCGCCTTGAGACGTGGAAGACCGCAAGATTAATCACCCTTCTTCTCTCGCTTTCTTGCCTACGTTTATACCCGTACGCACGACAATCGGGAGGAGTTCTCGACCACCTCTTCGAACAAACGTGGCCGCTCGCGGCTCGCTCCAAACTTATTCTCCTTTTCTCGCTTTTTATCGGGGAGCCTCGTTTCTCTTCTTCCCTCGGTTTTCTTCGCATTCCTCGGCCGCGAGTTCGCGTTCGCCTCGGCCACGAATAAGGAGCGAGTTTTCAAGCACCGGCACCACCGACAGCACCCGCCGCGCTTTTTGCGCCTACGCTCCTCCCTCCTCCCCCCGACCGATCGACCAGGACCACCTTATACGATGCTTAATTGCGAAAATATAAATGGCCTCGTGATAACTCGTCGTTCGCCGGCCAACTGTCGGTCGCGGGCCGACTATTCGTTCCTATCGATCTCTGTTGGATCGCGAACGAACGAACGAGCGAACGAATCGAGGTGAACGTTGTCAACGTGAAACTTTGACCTTTGGCTCTTGTCCTTTTCGAAGATATCAAACGAAAGACTGAAATTCGTGCGTCGCGATAAGCAAGTAAGGCGTTTGTAAGAAAATCCGCGAGGAGGCTCGATCGAAACGTTTCGTTGGCGAAACGACGATTTGGTCGATCAAATGAAATCATCATTGGGCGGTTTAGCGCCACGGGAAATTTATAGTCGGACCGCTGTGTACGTGTGTGTGCGTGCGCGCGCGAATCGCGGCCAGGTTCGAAGAAAACTGTTCGTCTGGCTTTGGTACTCGGTTGGCCCGCGCGCAAAAATACGTCCCTCTCGGTCCACGGTTGGTTGTGATACACCGGCGGCGTCGGAGTAAATTTATCGACGAGCCGCTACCGATAGAGACGCTCATGAATAGATTCGCGCTTTTCGGGGGTGGGTTATACGGAGGAACGACGCGCGGGATATCCGGCTCAGCCGGAGCTTGATGGTCCACGGAGGAAAAAGAGACGTGCCAGGAGGCGCGGGAACGAGAGGAAATCGAGAAAGAGGGAGAGAGAGCGAGAGGATCGAGCTCTGGCTTGCGGTGGTCGACAGAAACCGGGCTGAAGCGGGGGGGGGGGTGGGAGGGAAAAGGGGAGGGGGATGGGCGAGAGGCAGAAGGACGGTTTGGCACGGCCATGAATATTTCGCTGGCGCACTTATTTATGCAATACTTTGCGCTGGCAGGTTTACGGCTGCTCCCTCTTTCGGCCGGCAGCGTGGCAGCGTCGTCGCTACCCCTGGCTCGTCGTTACTCGCTCAGATAAATACGCCGCTGCTCCGTATACGTCCGATAATATATTACGTTTGAGCGTTTTCGAGCTGTTTAGCTGAGGGAATCGACGGCGCGGCGAAGGACGACGCTCGAGGCCCGACTGCGACGAAAGAGCTGGAAGCATTTAGCTGCGAGCACACCGGATACCCTCTACTCTCTTGTTTCTCTCTTTCCCTTCCACCCCCTTTTAGCACCACCTACCCTCTTCCTCCGCTCGCACCACCTTCTCCCCATCCAGTTTCCTTGTTTCTCTTCTCTCCTCCTCCTCCTCCTCCTCCTCCTCCTTCTCTCCTTCTCCCTCTCCCTCTCCCCCCCCCGTTTCCTCCGCCCCGCGGAATCGTAGGTATATAGCACTCGTTCGCAACCACCCCCTGCCCCCCTAAACTTGCCTATTTCTACGCCACCTACACCTACCACCTACCATCTACCACCCCTTCGTGCAATAGTTTCCGAATAAATCCCCGATTCTCGAACGCGCCGAGCTGCTTTCCTGTTCGGATTTACCCGCCCCCATATCTACCTACAAACCTGCAGCCGCGCGGAATGTTCTACCGTAGAGGGTAGATCGAGTGCTTCGTTCCCGTTCTCTCTCACCCCCTTCCTCCCTCCCCTACTGCTCCTCCACCTCCTCTTTCGCCTCTTTTGCTCTACCCGGGTTCTCTGCCTCTTTCTCCCGATGTCCCTCTCTCTCTCTCTCTCTCTCTCTCTCTCGGCTTAGGTGAACACCGGGGCGGGGGGAGGGGGAGGAACGAGTGGGCACGGACTCCGAAGCTCGACGAAGGGACAAGGGAGGGTTACCTCGGCGGCCATTACTCCGGCTACAAACAACCCCTCCGCGAGCCAGCAGCGCCTTTGTTGCGGCAATTGGCTAAACGGTCCGCAGAAACAAACGATCCTGCCCGCGACGCGTACGCTGTGTACACGGCGCGCACCTCTGCCGCCGTCCCTTCCGGTTGAGCGAGCCTGCACGCCTGTTCGCAGATCGGCGACGATCGACGATCGACGATCGACGATCGACGGCTCTCGTTCTTTGCGAAATTTACAAAGGAAAGGAAGAACGATCTTTCCTCCGCTCGCGAGTTTCGCCGATCATCGTGGCGAAACGAACAAGGAGGATCAACGAGCGCGCGTCCTGTGAAAATGCTTTCAATCATTCCAGAACGAGAGAAACGGGCGATTCTTCATCGAGCGCTCGGCGATACGTTTTATTGGGCACGCTCGACGGTCGCCGGCACGGCCCTTCTCCGTCAATCGAAGCGCGGAATTCATCGGAATTCAAATAAATCGCATGGAATGGCAGCCGGAGCGGCTCGGGTTGCTCAGAAGGTTGAACAGAAGTATCCAATCGGCGAAATTGTCGCGCCGGCGTTTCGCTTCTCCGCTCGCTCGTTTCCTCCGCAACGCACCCGGAAGGGTACCGGGGGTGGTTGGGTGGGTGGTTGGGTGGTAGCGGAGGAGGAGGAGGAGGAGGAGGGGAGCAGGATGGTCGAGCGTCACGCGGACTGAATTCTCTCTGGGGAAGGTGACGCGCGGGTACGGAGGAGGCGGAGAGGGGAAGGCGGGAGGGGCGAGAGACGGCAGGAGAGAAAATTCGAGGACTCTCGCGGCAGACGAGACGCGCGCGGCCGTTGTGATTGACAGCAGGCAATATGGCTGTGCGAAGTCTCCCTTTTGCTCTTTGTCGGCCGCGTTACGCAAGCTGTTGCACCCGCATCTGCGCATTCATGCAAAGTCAAACCGTCCGTCCGTCCACTCTCGTCCATCCGTCCGCACGTCCGTACGTCTCTCGTCTCCGATAATCGCCCGGCAGCGCTGCATCGCTGGACCGCTGCATTTTTTCGTTCACCGCCAACGCCGACCAACCTCCCACTGCCCCCACCTCTCCCTCCCTGCCCCCCTCGGCCCCCCCTCTAACCCGCCGTATCGATTCCCCGGCTACAACTTCTCTCTTCGGAGGTGCATCTGCTCTCGAGATGCAGCCGCGTTTCGACTCGTCCAGCAGCGACGAATCGAAACGTTCGATTTTCACCGGAGGAGAAAACCTGACTTTCGGATCGAATCGAATCAGGAAATCTGACGCGCGAGGAATTTCGCATTGGGGAATTAATTTTGCAAGAAAGAGTCAAGAACCGGACGGATTTTCCAAAATGCATTCGACACCGATGACGTCTGTGTTCTTTCACCTCTTTCTTACAAAGTCGATTCCAAATTGATGGGTAAACTTGTGTGCTCCATTTACCTCAACTGGCAGACTTCAACGTTCACAATTTCGTTTACCTCTATCACCGAAGCGAGGATCGATTCGTGGCAGAGTTCATCAGGTTCATCAGGAACGAGTTCGTCTTTCGGCGGGCTGAATTTCGATCGTGTATCTTCCATCAGCGATGAAGTCACGTCGATGACCGGATTCGCGACACTCGCTATTCTTGGCACAGCAGCGTCGCGATCTCGCAGATGCATCTTCTCTCTCTCTCTATATCTCTGCTTCTTCCGACCGCACTACGTTCACGCAGATGCGAACGTTCTCGTTTCCCGATTTGCGGATTTCGCGGCGGGCACGATGAGCGGTTTCCCCGACGAGTGCGAGGAAGGTAGGCGAAGAAAACGAGCGAAGTCGACGAAGGACGAAAAAGGAGGGACAAGGTTGGATCGATTGACGAAGGGACGGACTTTGGAATTATTCGTGAAAGGAAGGCAACGCCGACTGATTGACGTCTCTATGGAGCTATGCCATAAAGGTGTACGAAAGTGGAGCAGGCAGAGGAGGGTCGCTCATAACTCGCGCATAAATGCGATTTGAGCAGCGCCGAACAGAGATGAGTGGGAGAGAGAGAGAGAGAAAGGGAAACCGATGCCGACGCTGGGAAGAAAGGACGAAGAAGAAGAGAGGGATCCTCTATTCACCGGATCGTCTAAGATTCGAACAAGAGCAAGAAGCGAAAAACTCACAGTGAGAAAATGCCACCCACACCGCGCCGCTCTGCGATCTTTTGGACGGTTGAATGGATACGTCGCGTATACAATGCCGCCGTTCGTCGGAAGCGCCGCGTGCAGCGACGTTTAATTCCGAGTTTGACGTCTCTTTCGCCGGGCTGGCCCCTCGATCTTGGTCGTAATTCGATTTTGTCTCGATACAAAGTATTTCGTGACGCTCCGTACTCTGTTTGATTCCGAGGAAGCCGCAAGTTTCTTCCGTCCGAGTATTTATCTCATCTACGTACTTCGTCGTATGAGAATCGATTTCGCTTCTACGTTTTTCACAAGTATTTGTACTTTGTACAGAGATGCAAAGGGCAACAGCGACGCGTTCTCACGAAGCTTATCGCGGTTTCTGTACTCTGATTTAGTTCTGCAATTTAATCTATTGTTTGCTTGTGATTCACGAAGAACAGTTTGTCATCCGACATGATACATATATATATATATATAAAGCGGAGCAAAGTAATATAAAAAGTAACATACACTTTATACGTGTTACGTACAGGATGTTTCACGCAACTTGCACACCTGAAATAACTTTCAAATTATGCGTCCAATGAAAAAAACGTGTTTAATACAAAAGTTGTGTTGTTGGTTTTGAGGGAGACAAAATATGGCGTGTCAGTTTTTTCTGAAGGCTGCCGAAAGATTTTTTAAGGACCATATATTTTTTTCATCGTGAATCGAAAGAATATCAAACTCTTGTCATATTAAATTAACTAAAAAAAGTATTAAACCACATTGGTCGTAAATCTCTAATGGTCAACGTGATATTATTAATTATAAGTATTGCGTTATACTTAGCAAGCAAAGCGAGATTATTCGGACACGTATTACTTTGAACAATTTGTACAGAACAGTCCCAAGGCTGGTTCCGAATTGTCTGTCGCAAAAAGCTGTCAACGCGTCATGCTGGACATTCGGCGTTAAAGCGGCAGCGTAAAATACAAATCGGCGTGAGTAGCCGATTCATCGCCGCTTCAACTCGATCATACGCTACCGATCAATCTCCTTCCCCCTCTCCACCCCTTGGAACCATCAATCAAAACACTTAATCAAGAGTGCGCGATCGTTTCGCCTTTTACCGTCGTACCGGTTTCAGTGGCTCTCTCGAGTCACGCCACGACCGATCAACGACTCGTTAACCGACCGAGCCAGCGGGACGGTAGGATTAATTAATTGGCGACGGTGCGGGTCCGTAGAACGGTAGGTGGTAATGAACGAAGGCGTCGCAGGTACCAGAGGGACAGGCTTGTAATCGTTAAACGGTAATCGCCGCGGGCTGTTCCGCCTTGACGAAATAAGACGTCACGAGCAGGTGGTCCTTCGTGCTGCGATTTCCTCGCGCGTCTTTCTGCGAACGACGAAGAAGAACGCCGCTTCGTCTCGTGACGTTTCACTTTTCCCCATTCCCCTATTTTCGATCTACTACTATTATTATTATTATTATTATTATTATTATTATGTGTATTCACCGTGTCCCTCCCCTCTCCTCCCTTTCTGCCCGCCTCCTCACACACTGACGTTTCGTCCACGTTTCGTCTTCCACAAATGAAAATGTTTGGCCAGATCTCCGGCCGCGCACAATCGGAGCCCCGGAGCACACAAATATTTTCTGTGAGCGGTGAATCGCGCGCTATTACGACCCACCGGTCATAAATCATGGCGCACCAGGGTGGTCAGGCACCGCGAGCCGTGCCCCGTGGTCGGGTTAGCATCTCCGAGCCGCGCCTTTTAAAAAACCGTGCGCGTTCATCTCCCCCCCCCCCTCCTCCCTCACGGTAATTGTCCCACCACGGCCCACCACGAAAAATGACCGTCTAATGTGTCTACACGCGTCGAGGCTTGAATGCTACTCGCCACGGCGACACTCCTGTTGTTTTGTTCTCCTTCTAGGACGGTTTTGTTCGCCGTTTCGCCGGAGGAGAAAGTTTCGTCGTCGACGAAAGCTTTGAAGGAAAGAAAAGCTCTCTCTCTCTCCCTCTCTTTTTCGGTTGAATGTTTAATATCCGTGTTCGCCTTGTTTTTTTCTTTTTTTCCTAAGTTTTAACCTATGAATGGCGTTGTCTTTGTTCGTAGGTGGAGATATTTCAAAGTCGATTTAATTTTTTTGGATGGAAGCTTGCATTTTCTTTTACACACCGTTCCATGTAACTTTTTATTCTTTAAAAGAGGTATAATAGGCATAGACTTTGTAAAATTAAAGTTGTAAAATGTCTCCTAATCTAATGATTTTTATATCTTTTTCTTACAGAGGATAAAAAGCTGCGTCGATGGATGCGTGAAAAGATGCGGAGATTCATTTTTTAAAGACTAAATCAGATTTTTCTGAAACATTTGTTCGAATAACGAACGGTGCAGAAGGTAATTCCAAGCTGGACGCTCTGCATGAAATAATAGCGCGATCGATGTAAACGTCGACGTAAGATTATAGAACTTAAGAAAAGCTTAAAGTTAAAGAGTTAGTGACTCGGAAGAAAACGTATCCGTTTCAACAGGCGAATGAAAATCACAAAGGAAACTGTTGAGAGAAAAGCTGATACAAGTTACAAGAAAACAAAAGTAAATTTTATTCGGTGTCGCTGTCACTACTGTAATTCAAAACAATCAACCTTTCCTTTTTAATTGGCACAAACTCGTTATCCTCGTTTCAAATATTTGCAAGTTCAATTTCATTCTTTGTTCTCAAACTTATCCTTTTCTATGTTTGCACAAATCTGAACAAACCGGCTTGTAGAGAACAAACATTGTAAGTTTTCTTATCGTCGTTACTGTTGTTGTTACATTTAAAGATTCTAGAAAAGTATACTTTCTAGCCGCGTAAATTCAGATCGCGTGCGTGGATGTACTTTAGACTGGCGTTTCCCTTAGACCGTGCGTAGTCGCAACGAATCCTTTAGCGAAGCGATACGGTCGGCCGAAAAGCGTCAACTCGTAACGGCGCGCAATAATAATTTCAGCTCCCAAAATCGGCAGACACTCGGCTGGAAATAACGGGATAGCCGCATCGAGACGCAGTTTGCATAAGAGCTTAAACACGGTCGCTGATATTTGATCGCCAGCCCTCCGCCCCCTCTCTCCCTCTCCCCCTTTCCGCGGGGAGTACCCGTTCCCGTCGGAATAGCCGCGCGAACGATTCAACTTTACGAGAATTACGCCGTCCGAATTACACCCGTGAAACACCTTGCGAAACCGCGTGGCGCCGTCGGCTTTCCGATAGGGAGCTCGGTCCGCCGCAAACAGCTCGCGATTTAATATCGAATCGCGACGAAACTGTCGCGCCTCTCGTTCCTCGGCGACCAATCCCGGATCCTCCGTTTTCGTCAGCTTGCAAATTGCATCGTCGTCGATCTCGTCTGTTTTCGCGATCGACCTCGACGATGTCGGTGTCGACCAGATGCGTCGGTACCAGCTGTAGAAACGTCGTAAAGCTGCGTTCACAATAAAACTGCGACGGTACGTGAATCGGCCAACTGTCAGGTGTTTTATTGGAACGACAGTTAAAGGTCAAAACACGCGTTCACCGTGACCGTATTCCACAAGCGAAAGAAGGAAGAAGATTCCCGCGTCGACGACGCAATCGAAAACGGTAGGCCACCCCTTGGGAATAGAGTCATCGTTTCCCGGTGAGAAACCGGCGACAAAGGAAAATCGAATTCCTGTTTTTCACGGACGATGGGCAGAGGGAAAGAGGGAAAGAGGGAAAGACGGTCCGTGGGAGAAGCTCGGAGACGAAACGGAGTCATCAGCGAGCTGAGATGACCTCCCGCACGGAAGCGTTTACACCAGCGTCCTGTTCACCGGCAAAAGGTTTCATTGTGGCGAACGGTCACAACAGATCGTCCCCCGCTGCCACGTTGCATTCAACCTCGTCACGAAGTTAGCGGGGAAACGTGGCTTTTACGGCCAATTATTTCTTCCTTCGCTGTTAGCGGCCTGGGCACGAATCGTCCAGCTTCACGACCGATCTGCTCGTGCTGAGCGTCTTACCTGCCACGGACCCGTGCGTTCAGCACGACATTCCGGACAACCAGATTTCGTAAACACTCGTTTCTTCGTGGTTATTCGTCGTTCGACGAGATGTTTGTGCTCGTTCCACATTTTCTGAATGAACAGCGTTCTGGCAACCTTGGTTACAGATCTCCGTGGGTAGAGTCGCTACGGCAATCGATCGAGGGTTTTGCAAGTTTTCGGTGGGAGATTCTTTCACAAATTAGTTTCGTTAAAGGCACTTAAAGCTGTTTGAAGAGTCGATAAAATGCAAGTTTCGAATCACCGTCGATGTAATTGAAATTTCTCAGCTACGCGGGACAATGGGGACAAGCTGTGTAAAGTCACCGCTGTGGAACGTGAAATATACGTCGTACGACGAATGTCGTTTGTGTTAAAAATAAATCGAACGACGGCACGTAATCGCACGCACAAAGGAAAGGACCGTAGGACATACCAGCGAGGAAGGAGGCAGCAAATTGTCTAATCCGAGAGTGACTACGGACTTTGCCATTGTGTCACCGATGGCAACGATCCGGCCGGTAAAAAGTGCGCGGCATTCATCGCTCCCGGTGACTCTTTTCTCCTTAATCCCTCCATAAATGAATCAGAAGCATCGGTTTCGTGCGAAGGGCAAACGGTTCCCAACGGAGCCTAGCTAGCCTAGCTACCTCTCTAATCCTGACGATCCGAACGCGTGACATAGAACGCTGAGAACCGCTTTCGCTGGCAGCCAGCAGCGGCCATCTGTCAAAAAGTCAAAATACACGAAGGGTCTGGCATTGTCCCGTGGCTCCTGCGGGATCGCTACTTAGCGTGCTCGTACAAACCCGGTGTTTGCCTATTATGAGCGACTCGCCGTGGCTCGGCTGTTTTGTACGACATCTGTATCGCGCGATTCACCGCGTGTCCCCGGGCCGGCCATTCACGAATCCAGGGGAACGTCCTGGCCGCGCAGCGAAACGCGCGTCCACCGCCAGTTTTTCCATCGGGAACCGTGTCTCCCGGTGTGTTCCTAACGCCCCGATACAATGGACGATGCAACGTCGCGACTCCGGGTATAGGTGGTCCCTTTGTGCCCCTCGACAAATCGGAGCCGAGCGAAGAAGCACCTCTCGTTTCACGGATTTGCCGGGCGTAATCGCGTTTGCCAAAGTCGACGAGGACGCGGAAGCCATTGTCGGGGGCAGGATTTCCTATAAGTGGACTGCGGGTTTTTAGGTGAATTTGCATTATCGAGAGTGTAATTGGAAAGTAATTCTCGCTTATTTTAAAAACATCAAAAACATCAAAAAAAAAACAAAAACAAAACAAAAACACGTACACGTACGCGTATTTCGATTCCGAAATCTCCAGGGATTGTCAAAGAAAGCTCTCGTCCACGATGTAAAAAAGTCGCGAGTACGAGAGTCGTTTCGGTGCCATACGTACGTACTCTTTGCTTGCACTCGTTTAAGGGGCATCGACCGAAGAAGATGGACCGAAAGGCAATCGCGAGGAAGGCAAACGTGTCCTGTTTAATTGCGAAGAAGTCGAGAAACGATCGGGGAAAATAGCATCGGCGCTCGAGTATTTAGCCAACGGTGTAATGTCGATGGAGAGGAATCGCGAGGGTGGTCTACACGGAAGAAACCCTACCCAACTGAGAGATCAAAGGTCCGGAGAGGAGGAGGAGGAGGAGACCGTTGGTGTGGATGTTTTTAAAGGTAGCCGGGTGGAAAGGAGGCGGAGGGTCTCCTCCTCCGTGTTCGGTCGTCGGCTATAACCTAATTTTATGTCCCTCCCGATTTCCGCGGCGGTCGACCCGGTCGACCCGGTCCCGGGGGCCGGAGGGGGGATAATTACCGATTAAAGAGATTAAATCCCGCGGCGTATCGATTGCTCGGGCCTATATAATCGAGCGAAAGAGGCCTTCGGAGTCGGATGGGGGCGAGATGGCGGAGAAAGAAGAGACGACGAGGATCGTCGAACGTCGTTTCGCTCGTTTCGGCGTGGGAGGGCAAAGAGCCCCACGGGGTAGGCCGCCTTTGTTTCTGATTTGAGGGGCATCCTTACGAACGGGTTAGCCGCACCAGTGATCACCAACGCTAATTACAGCGGATCAGTCCGGACGAGTTTAAAACTCATTCTCCCCCCCTCCCCCCCCCCCCCTCACCCTCACCCCTCCCCCCCGTCGTCGTCGTCGTCGGTCGGTTTTAAGCGGCGCGAAAGGGGCTTCCCGGCTGGCTGCTGATTGGCCGCTCGGGATGACACGAAAGTGCCCCAACATGGCGTCTTATCTGATTTCACCGTTGGCCATGGGGAGGCTGCCGTTGTCGTGGAACGCGCGGAACGTTATTACGACTTCCGTAACGGTTTATTCGATTAATCCCCGAACTCGACGGCAACGTGTTTCCCTTCGTCCGTTCGTCCTCGGTTGCCGCTTGCTCGCGGTAGCCGGCTAATCTTCCTCTCTTTCGGGATCCTTTGGTTCCCTGGCTGCTCCGTACACCGACCAAGGTAGGGTAGGATTCTTCGATACTTTCCTCGTTGATCCGTCCTTTCTGACTATTTCACGAATCTTGAAACGAAGCCTCCCGAAGGTATCCAAGGAGATCCGGTGAGGTGAAATTTAGCGTGGAAACATGGCGGAAGCAGTGGGCTAGCGCCGGTGGGGTTAGAGGAAGCAGCGCAACGCGGCAGAGGCGTATAAGTTGGCAAAGGTGCTAAATCAACATTTTTATAAACTGCTTGGTATTCATAGGCTCGGTGGTGGCACGTATAACGCGAGAGCGAGAGGGTTCGAACTCTCGAGCGGGGCGCCGAGGCGGAGCGGAGTGGAAGCGGCATGGTGAGCAACGCTCGGGCAAGAGAGACGATGGCGGCCATAATTTTACAACGACTATATTATCGCGGTCGGTTCTAACGTCGGAAAACGGTCGACGAGCACCACCGAGGGGGCGGGGAAAGGGAGGCGATCGATAACGTTTATCGTCGAATCCGTGTTATCGTTTCGCGGATATATACTTTGGAATATAACCGGCTCGTATCGCGTGGTGGTCCCGGGGAGTTACCCTTTCGTATTTATACCTCTATAGAGGGACAGAGAGAGAGAGAGAGAGAGAGAGAGAGAGAAAAAGAGAGATAAAGGGACCGACAGAAAGAGGGAGACAGAGAGTGAAAGAGAGGAGGGCCTCGTAAACGCTACATTTCCTCCACGTCAAAGGAAAAAGATTGAAAAATAAAAACCAGCCAGCCGGCCTCTGTCCGCGATTATCTCTCAAAGCCAAAAAGCAATTTCGTTCGGTTTCGAGCGGGTCGGCCGCCGCGTCGTACAAATTCCCTTCGAAAGTTCAATATAACGGGCCGGTGACGCGAGTCCGAAAGCGTGTCCGTTCCATCGACGCGATAAAAATTTCGTGCAAAATTACGGGCGGCCGGTGGGCGCGAAATTAGTTGGCCGCCGGCGCGAAATCACGGGGCAGCGCCGCGCAAAAAACTGTCAACAACAGCGGGGAATATCGTTAACGAGGTGGCTCCGGCTTCACCTGGTGGTTTCATCTCGGTGCGCAACGCAACGCAACGCAACGCGGCATCCATTGATATTCAACATTAAATTTGCATTGGGCGCACGCACAGCACCGGCAGAGTTTTCGCGACCGGCCGGCCGGCAACGATCGGTTGCCTACTCAGATTCGAGGGCGAAACGCGCGAGGAGGGGTGGTTGCGATCGGGCGGGCGGGCGGGCGGGGAGGGGGGGGAGAGGCAAGCGAAGCGGTGGAGGCGGCAGCAGCGGCGGCGGCGGGTTAGGGTAAAACAATCACGCAGGCCTCATGCATGTTAATGCGTTGTTAGGGGCGCGTGAGAGAATCGGGGTTGGCTAGGATTGAATGCCCAATATCAGCGAACCGCCCTCCAAGCCCATACCGTTTTCCTCGACTCGCTCAGGAACCAATATCAATCTCGTCGCCGCTCTGCTGCATGCGATCACGCAAAAGCACCCGGCGAATCTCTCTGCCACCGCGACCGAGTCCTCCTTCACCCTCGTCACAGCCGAGCTTCCATGCCTTTTTTATACCACCGGCGTATGCCGCGTACGCCGTTATCTTCCACCGCCAGAGATTAATGGATCTTCGATTTTACAGGGGTAGGCCGCCACGCGATTCCGCCACCTCTTGCGACTTTGTCACGCCGGATGAAATCTCCACGCTCGTATAAGACCGAGTTGAAAAAGAAAAAAAAAAAAAAGAAAAATACGCGCAAAGTGGCGGTCATCGACGGCGAATCAAGTGGCCAAGAGCAAAGGTATCGAAAGTATCAATCTTGGACGGGGTGAAGCCGCACGAGGGCAAACAACGAAGGTTGCACGGATGGCACGGTGTTGCGCGTGGAAACTCGCGAGTGGAAAACAGGTTCGTTTACCAGGTTCGTTTCCTTCCTACGCTTCAAAGTAGCGGACTGGCGAACGACCGGGGTAGTGGAACGTTATTACACCGACGACCAGTTAGGATACAAGGGCGCGTCTGTAAGGTCGGAACGCGGAGTTAAGGAAACTACCTAACGCCGAAAGGCAGTTGATACGAAACTAGTTTCGCGGCCTAGGATACACGTCGGACGGACAGGATAGACCGGAGGAAGAGAGAAGCGAGAGAGAGAGAGAGAGGGAGAGGCCGAGCGAGGCAGAGAACGGAAACGGTGGAACGGCGAAGGACGGAGACGGAAAGGGGGGAGGGAGGAAGGGTCGACTGTTTGCCCTTCGAATGGAAGTTCTGGGGGTTGAGGGTGGCCGTTCCCCGGGCTCGAGTGGTACTTACCAAATCGACACGGGCCAACTCAATACATCAAAGACCTTCTCTGGCGAACAGGGCAGCGGTTATATGGAGCGGCAGTCCGCGCCACCTCCGATGTCCATACATAATCATGGCCCCGTCTTTGTCCCTCGAAATTGATTTATTATTCAAAGTGACGCGTGTTTCACAATGTGTATTTACCACGATACGGTTTCGGGCGTGAAACACGTCCGGGAACCCCGGTGGCCACCTTTGTACCGTATACACGTAACCCGCATACATATACGATGAAGAGAGCGCGGGCGTGCGCACACAATCCGATACGAAGAAATTTACCTTTACCTTGGAGAGGTAAAGACCTCGTCGAGGTTTTCTCGTTGCCTCTCTCGATGTCGACCGATGCGCTTCCAATACTTTTCTCGGGACACGTTTTTCTCCAACTCGTCGTGCGATTTGCCTGGCCAATTGAATCGTTTTCGAAGTTGTTGGTTGAAAGTAATTGACTCCTTCGCGACGTCTTTGTCGCCTAGGAGTTACGAACGTAAGAAAGTTGCTCGTTCTACGTACTAATCACAAACGATTCTTCTCGAGTATAGTTTAAAATTGAAATATACAAACGAAGGGAACCGTCTCGTTTCTCGCTGTCGATTCAAAGTCTCGTTACGCGAGAGACACGACGAGAGAATTTCGAAAAAGTAGCCGGCGTGTAGGAAGATCGATCGATCGCGAAGGCGCGTGTGGACGGCTGCGGTAAGGAAGAGGTTGCAAACCGCGACCTCGGGAGCAAGCGAAAATATTGACAGAAAACAACCGTCCGAAGTTAATTAAACTCGGTGAGCTGTGTTTCCCGGTGCCTTCGCTGGCCCTCCACCGGCATACACTTCGAGTAGTAATTTCCTGATGGTGTGTACGTGGATCCTGGCTCGACCGAACGAAGTGGACAAACAGCAAGTTTCCCCAGCGGTACGTGTTCCTGATCCGAAATTGTGTTCATATATATAGATATATAGAAATCCTGGTCTCTCTGCGACTTTGCGCGATTTCCACGAGGGCCCCCGCCATCGCCGCACAATGCTGCCTTTCGCCCTTTGAACGTAACTACGTAGACCTACGATTTGTTAATTTGCGAAACTCGTCTCTTTTCCGAGGTTGTTGGATTTTACGTTCGCAAGCGATCGAGTTTATGGAGTTTTAACTGAAAGTTAAATTATTTCGTTCGCAAACGTTCGTAAAACGACGGGTAAATCTCTTCTCCTGGGGAGCCGTTGAGAATTTCCAAGCGACGATCACGATGTTCCGGGAAGCTCGAGATATCGAGGACGCCATAGCCGGCATTCCCGCCGACGCCATCCGAGCGAATTCTTCGACCCTTATTACACATGCTCGCGTCGCACGGTGAAAGCCACCCCCTGTTTCAGTCGCGTAGCTTCCGCTTCGGTCCGTACGTCGCCGGATTTAAGGCGTATCGTCATTTGGTACGAGGCACGCAAGAAGAGTTAGAAAAAGCCACGTCACGCTTGCCCTTTCGCGTCTCTCTCTCTCTCTCTCTCGTCTCTCGTCTCTCGTCTCTTCGAATCTCACGTCGGAATGGGCCACTCCTCTTTCTTCACTCCGTTCGTCCTTTCACCCGTCGCGTCTTCATCCTTTCTCCTCACCCCCTTCCTCCCCCGAGGAATACGAGTTGTCTCTCGGCTAGCCTTATAATCCTGAGATATGAGCGCGCATTACGTAGAATAGTAAGTTGCCAGGCGCGCTACCAGGAGGGAGGGGGGGGGGTCACGAGGAGCCTGACGCTACGAACCGAGCGCGTATAACCCCCGCCCTCTCCGTGAAACGCGCACGTTGGCGACGGCTGGCCAGATTACCGGCGAAATCTAAATCAGGATCAGGGCTGCTGGACTTCCGGGCCAGCGAGCAACAAACGGGCCCGCAGATGTTGTCGAGATGCTCTCTCCTACTCGGCCGACCGTGTCGCAGCCGAATTTCCACGTTGTTTTCGGAAGTGTCAGCTTGCGGATATTAAGTCGGCCCCCTTCTCCCTCCTCGATGGACGATGATCTCGAACCGCCGCGTAGTATTAGCGATGCTCGTAACCGATGAAGATGTCGCTGGGTGACGAGTCGAGCCAGACCCGTTCGCAGGGTCTCCTCTCTTCGCGCGTGAATTCTCCGGCGAGCGAAATCACGGGATAATAAGAGATTTCTGTTAAGCGGAGATGCCGCGATACCGTACGCCGCGCAAGCGACACGCCATTAAGAGGAACGCGGTGGAATCAATCGCCGGTAATGATCTCTGGGATGCTGGGAATCCCAGCCGTGTGGCTGTGGTATATCTGGCGGATATCTCGCGGCGCGACTAGCCGGCTATTAGAAACGCGCTACGCGGTGGCCAACCACCCTTCCTCTCCCCCTACCTGCTTCTCTCTTCTTTGCGTCGCTCATCTTACTTTTTCCCCTCCCCCGAGACGAGAGGAGACTGGGGACTGGCAACATCCGGCCGGTTGAAAGACGAGGAACACGGCAGCGGAGATAGAGTCAAGTCGGTAGGCAGATGACGCGTCAGATAAAGCGTCCTTAGGCTTAGTTCTGAAGCTGCGCAACGGCCGGGGTCCAGCTACCGTGCTGCGTTCGCGCTCAGCCACCTCGTACCGATCCGGGACCACCCTCGAACGGACCTTCTCCTCTCCGCGAAGAGAATGGAATCCGCGCGCGATGCCTCTAGGATTTCAGCCCCGGGGTATCGCGTGCAACTAGAATTATCGTGCCGGCACAATAGGCCGAAACATCTCCTGCCTCTCGTTTCTATTCACGCTCTCTCTCTCTCTCTCTCTCACACTCTCTCTTTTGCCGGCAGATTCCTGCGCACCTCTTCATCAAGCGTGGCAATCTCTGGACCGATTCAGTGGCAGGCGAGAAGAAACGGTGGCAGGCAGTGGCGGCCGGGTATCCCGAGAGATCCGAGCCGTTTGTTGGCGGTGTGTCGGGTCGTTGTTCGTTGGCGAGGAGGCGGGCAACCCAGCGACACAATGAGACCGGTGGTATCGCGTGGATCAAGGGCCACGCGTAAGAGAGACAGCCGGAAGGAGAGGGTGAAATGGGCGCGGGGTGATCCGTCCGGCTCATAACTCATCAGCCGAGGAACCCCACCCTCTCTAAATCTTCGCGAAACACACTGGCTTTGACGTTTCGCCCAGGCGAAGAACCGTTGTTACATTATGCAGCAGCAGCAGCGGCGGCGGCGGCGGCGGCGGCGGCGGCGGTGGTAGCGGCAGCGCCTCTCTCGCCTCTCTCGCCTCTCGTTTCGAGGTGGGACAAAGTACGGGAGGAGAGAATGGGCTGAGATGCCCGGACGGATAAATCCTTTTTCGTTGGACGGACAATAACGCGGCGGCTACGCGGTCCGGTAGAAAGAGATCCGCTGCTGCTATCTCTTTCTTCCCGATGCCTCTCCGACGGTGCTCGCCGTTACAGCCTGAACTGGATCGTCGTTTCCTGGCCCCCATTCATGGTGTGGTCCTTCGTGCTGGCCACGCGCGAATACGATATCGTTCGCTGCAGGTGCGCTCCTCGGCTCCTGCTCCTTCGCGCACCGCGCAAACGAACGTCGCGAGCTTCTCGATGGCTCGGTTTGAAAATCGTTGAAAAACTTTTCAAACAGCAGCGTTCAACGCTCTTCGAGTCTCGTCTTTCCCTGAAAAAAATCGACTCCGTTTCGGCGAGGATTCGAAACCGCCGGAGAACGAGTATCGAGCCTCTCCTCGATGCTCGAAACACGGAACTCGTGACGACCGCGTTGGAAGAAGGTGGACGCAGAGGCAGAGGAAAAAGGGAGGCAGAGCAGGCGGCTCGATTACAACGAAACGGAACGAAACGAAACGGAACGAGACGTAAGGCAGCAGCCGGCCTTCTAGAAAAGCATCCTCCGGCATAATGTCCCGGCCTCGGTCCGTGTCTTCTCCTCCGGCGTTTGCTGTCTTCTGCCGGCTTGACCCGCGGGCCCGCCGGGTTAGATTCCTACGCGGAGCCCCTCGCGTACACAATGCAAGTTATTGCGGCATCCGCGGGCCCGGAGGAACGGCAGCGGCCGCCGCTGGCGCCAGCGCCGACTCCGCAGCTCCGGCCCGCATAAATCCTGGGACCGGGGGCCCGCCACTGCTCTCCTCCTCTCTCTCTCTCTCTCTCTCTCTCGCGGATTCCTTCTCTCCGTTAAGTCGCTTTATTTCGGACCATCCTTCAGCATCCTTCAGTCTTTCGCGCTTTGCTCGACGAAAAGCGAGACGATTCACGTGAACTTGCAAATAGCGACATCCCGCGATGGAAAATCTGACTCGTCTTGTAACCGAACGAGAATCCTCTGGTTTCTCGAAGAGGAACAAGAGAGAGAGAGAGAGAGAGAGAGAGAGAGAGAGAGACGTACGGTGCTCAGTGTCGAGTGGCGTCGGCTTTCTCGGACTCGGCGAGTTTGGCGTTGCCTTAACTTACGGCCGGAAGTATTATCCGCTTGCCGACGTTGTATTGTTTTCACTTAAGGGTATTAAGCCGGCTTATATCTGGTCGGACACCGGTGCTTCGTTAGCAGCGGGAACCCCGCCTTTTAAATGACTGTCGATACACGCGAACCGCCGCGGCTCTGGAATGCAATTATCGCAGGCTCGGTCTCGGAAGAAAAGGCACACGTCTAAAGAGAAACGAGCATTTTCTCCCCGTCGCCGATAAACAAACGCGGTTGTCCGATCGTAAATAAAACATTTGACGTCGCGTTGAAGAGAGAGCTCCTTCCAACATTTACCCGAACGAAGTCGATTGCCCGAATCGCTGGACAAATGCGGCAAAGATTCAACTCGAATTATAAAGAAAGAAAAAAAGAAAAAAGAAAAAAAAGGAAAGGAATTAGAGAAAGAACAGACGAATGAGCGGTTTAATGGCAATTGCTATAGCAAACGATTGGACGATTAGAGTTGATCTAACGATCCATTGACCGAACCCAATGGAGGGTTTCTAATTAGGGTTATTTATATCGGGGTGGAGAAACCGTTCGATCCATCTTGTTAATTCGAGCATTCCCCCCCCCCGGCGAGAAACGGAAGCTGGAAAGCAACGATGCCGGTGGTCGAATGACGAAGCAGAGATCGTTCAACGATCGACGAACCGACGCCTCGTTCGAGCAAATCCTCGTGTCCAATGAAAATTCATGGAATTTATCGTTTTGAAAAGGTGAAAATCCAGAAAGGGATCCTATCTCGAGGAACCGATCGTGATCAGCGAGAGCAACGTTCACTCGAGCTCGACGATCTAATAAAACCACCAGGTAGCCAATTTCCTGGCTCTCTTTGAACTCTGGCGAATCGTTCTCCATCGTTCGTCCGCTTCCCCGAATAATCGCCCCCCCCCCCTCCCCCCGTCTCTCGATGAAATAACTCCTCGGGAGGTGGTCGCGGGCGACTCGCCTCCCCCCCGCTCCAAGGGTGGAGGAAAGCGTCCTATCCTCGCCGGAAATCACGTTCGAGTGATTCCCTCGAGCGGGAGAACTGTGCGCGACGCGCGACGCGACAGGGGGGAGGGTGGAGGGTGGAGGGTGGATCGTGGGCAAAGTCGGCCAAGACGAAGTCCTGAAAGGGGTGGAGAGGCAGAGGCGACGAAGAAGGGGAAGGAAACAAAGCATTGGCGGAAGGAGGAGGCAGAAGGCCGAGAGAGAGAGAGAGAGAGAGAGAGAGAGGTCTTGCCGGATAATATACTTCGGCAAGTACGCTCGTCAAACACAAGCGCGAGCAAGCGGGGCTTGCCGGATATATTAGAGGATGCATCTCCATAAAAGTTGGAGCCGAGCAGCGAGTCAACATCCCCCGGTTTCGCGCGCGCGCGCGTGCGAGAGAGAGAGAGAGGGAGAGCCTCTCTGCGGGCCGAGAGAAGGTGAGCTGTTCGATGCAGAGAAGCCAGACGGAGGCAGGGAGGGAAATCCGGCTCCTTTTTCCGCTCGAAGCGTTCTCCGCGGAGGCAAAGAAGCGTCTTGCGGCAGCAATCACCGATATTGAGGGTTTCATTTCGTCCCTACGCCGCGACGGGTAAGAGCCCCCCGCCGAAGGGGCAGAGGGTTTGCTGCTGGAAAGTGGCGAACCAGGACGAGGATTCCAGCCGGAGTGGATTCCAACGGGCGGGGGTGGAGGAAAGAGGGAAATGCAGCGCTCCGCGTCGAGGGGTCTCGGCTCGCTCGAGAAGACTTGCCGGATGCACGAGCCATCTCCGCGCTTTTATTCCTCTTTACCGTTTACGGCCACCGGATCCTTCGTCGACGATATTGCGAGAAGATGCTCAATAGAGTAAGACAGGATTATTCCTGTCGCGCTGGGGTAATTTGCTTTGTAATTCGTTCTGGAAGAAAGCGAGAATCGTTCTCGAAGGAAGCGAGTCACTTTCGAGCCGGTCTGTGGTTAAACATTCGCAGCTTGTCCCCGATATTTTTTTCTCGGTAGAACGCTCTTCAAAGAGAGTCCTTCGTGCGCGGACGTCGAAAGGGACGGGAATCCTAAACAGATTACGAATGTTTACGGAAGGTTTGTCGATACCACGTGTCGAGAAGTTAATCCGTCGTCAACCACGGATTCGAATCCGGAAACTCTTTCAGGGTACGGAGGATTATCCGCAAATAATTAGTAATTCAGCGTGTTCGCGTCAGTCTCTGCTTTTTTTTTCCTCCTTTTGAGGACCGAGGACCCCGCCAAATGTTTATCCGTACCAGGCAAACGTCTGCACTCCAACCGACGACGCCCAAAACGAACTTTGCTTCATCTTTTACGGAATTCTATTTCGCCGAACGTTTTGTCTTTTTCTTTTTCTCTTGGAAAAGTCTCAACCTTCATTGAGGCAGTACAGATGTAATTAATAATTAAAAGTTTGATTGAAAGCGACTTTGATTCCTTTCCGAACGCGTAAAGTTAGAGGCCGAGTGTACCCAAGAACCCGTTCTTGGCGACTTCAACAATCGGCGAGAAAGAAACGCGTGCACTCTGGAATCTACGCTCCGCTGTGGTCCGTGGACAACCCGGTGATTTAGTAACACGCAGCGGCCACGGAGAACAGTAGCGACGAGCAATTTGGCCGTGCGGCAATAACTCTCCGCGTGTCCGCGAGCGAAATTCTTGCATTAATTAGACGCGGTGGTGGAAGGCGGTAGGAGCCAGGAATCGAGCAGTCGTGTAAGTTAATCCGGAGGTAAGAAGTGTTTGATCCTGCAAGAGGGATCAACTCGCGCTTCTCTCCGTCCGAAGGTGGAAGAAACGAGACGGAGAAGAAGAAGAAGAAGAAGAGGAAGAAGCTCGACGGCTCCGTCGAGCCCTCCGGGTGGGGGTTGGAAATCGAGGCCGAAGTCGCGCGGAACCAGCGGCATCTCGCACTCGGTGCACAGCCAGCGCTCTCCGCTTAATCCGTATTCATCAGCAGTTATAGGCACGAGCTAAGGGAGTAAGGAGCTAATCCGGCTGATCCGCGCTCAGCCGACACTCGCCCCGCCTCCACGGTTCTGGGTCATCTCTAAAACGCGTTATACACCGGTAGCAGCGAGTACCGACTACCAGCAACTAACACCGACCGTGCGAAACCACCCCTCCCAGCCCCGTATCCGTTTGCCCCCCTTGCTGCAAGCCGCCCTTTGTAATTTTCCACCGGCTTAAGCGAAGAAAGGAGAAGTTTCTGCATTTGTCGACCTTCTGCTCTACCAAGACGTTTCAGCCGTCGTTGATTCGACTTGTATTTATTATCGTCGTTGGAGGAACTGTTTCGGCGCTATCAGCGAGACGAAACGTCGAATTGTCGCGCAATACGGCGTGGTTTTGAGAATCAGGTGGTTCTCTCATTTTACGCTTGTCCTGTCTTTAACATCGGAGTGTTTGTCTCTTTTTTCAAAATATTAATTTCAAGCTAGTTTTCCGGTCCAAATCCATGATCAGTCACACTGTCGTGCAATATATCAGTCACAGCATTTTCAACTTTCTTATCGATTAATTCATAGCGTTTGACGCAGTATCTAGTTCTTGTTGCACAGTTCTTACGCAATACTATTTGTGATTAGCGACAGAATTGGTTTCTTCGTTCTTCGTACTTTAATAGTGGAACTATATCCAGTTTTTTAAAAATAAATTTAATTTAAATACAATAAATAATTAATTTAACTTTATTATATAAACAATTTATGGGATAAATTATTAATTTAGTTGTGTCGTTATAGTTTAAATTTGAAATAAGAATTTACGATTTTAATATTAATTAATAATAGAAATAACTTTATGATCAAAATGATCATAATTTTTCTTGGATACACTTTACAGTGTATTCTTAGACAGTTAAATGATTTTTCGTAAAATGTCTAAATGAAAATTTGTGCGTCGTGTTATAAAATTTTACGTTTCAAGCGTCCGTAGTTCTAATAATAAATGTAACATTTTAGGATTCGGATCTATAGCGACGTAAGCAATATTATGGATAGACCTCCACCTACTGAAAAGTATCGACGGTCAAAGTCACGTATACAACGTGACGCCCGCTGAAAAAGTGTTAGGTTCCTTGATATTCGAGAAGTTAAACGGACTCGCCTATCGACAACAGACAACGCGAAGCTAGTCAAAGAGCGCTTGGTACGCGCGTGCGTCCGTATTTTCCCTGATGTATCACTTGCGTTCGTAGGCACGCGATCGCAGGAGGACACGAGGGGATGGAGCGAGGAAGCGAGAGAGAGATGCCGATGGTAGCGTCGCGACGCGAAGCGTGGCGTGGCGTGGCGTGGCGAGGCGAGGCGAGGCGAGGCGAGGTGTCCTGCCGATAAATCAAATTGACTGGTGCGACGTCGAGCGCAGCCAGGATCCAGCGGTCCACCTTCTCTCCCGCCGATCCTCAGCCACTCCCGATGGAACGACCACCGTCCATATACAACGTGTCCAATCGCAAATCCCTTTAATTCGTTCCTTGCAGTATAAGTTTAATCCAAATTAAACTGCACGGGACGGCACATAAATTTGCAGCAAAGGCCGAGCATTAAAAGGAACGGGCTCCGCGTTCTCTCTGCGTCCCCCCTGTGTGTTGCCGCGACACCGATGATGCCCCGTTCCCTCGTTCCACCCTTGGAACGTTAAGTGTGCCGCGTGCTCGATCGCTAAGCTCGCGCCTCGATCCCGTGAAATCACTTCGTTATGCAATACGGAATGACGATCCAAAAATTTCTGTTCCCGATGATGTAGCAGTATCGTTATCGGGCGTGATTTCTTTTCGTGGAGTGGAAAATTAAGAGGGGGAGATTGCGTGTTGGTCGAGATTGTCACGGTCTAAGTTTTTATCCTTTCTCTAGGCGGATTTCTGCTCGACACAGTAAAAAATATAATATTTTTTTTTTTTTTTTTTATCACTAAAAGTGATTTTAGCTGGGGTAACCCAAAAAATCGGGCCTCTTCAGGTGCAACGAAAATTAGCGATTGGTTGATTTGGGTCACGTGATTCGCGAGGGGGCGTGGCGTTGTCTGGTACTGAGCGATCGCGCCTGCAATATGTTTTGCACGTCAATAAAATTTTATGGCAAAAAGGTCGTCTTCATTTCCTAGTCAAAACAACTTGCTTCGAGGCCTTTCAGTGAGACGAATCGTACAAGTCGTGCACTTTTTGTTTAATACTATTACGCAAAAATTTAACAAAAATCAAAGAATTCGTAGATGTCGTTCCGAGTAAAAAAAGATCTTTTATCGAAACGAACGTAAATTATAAATCCGCGTGGCTAAGTTCTATACCGTGTTCCCGAGGTTCACGCGGTTGCAACGCTCGATCTTTTCTCCGTTGATTTCACGAAGGCGGGCACAGCTCGCTATAAAATCGGTTTCGTGTCGACGAGACGCCGCGTTCCGCGAAATTCGCTGACGTTCCCGAAAACGATCAAGTTGCATTACACAGGAAGTACAAGTTTCTGCATTAGTACACGAGGCCGTGCCCAGGAAACAGGAAGCAGCGTTGCGAAACGTAGCTAGTATTTGGATTTCGATGTGGTAAGCAGTAGTCGAAAACTCTCGTAGTTCCCCCTTGCTCTCCCCCTCTTCCCTCTTCTCTCCCGACGCTGTCACTCCGCGTTACGTCGTATCAAATATTTCAACCTGCACAATTCGAAGACAATTTTCAATCTCCGCCATTCACATCGAACGAGAATTTATACGTGTAAAATATGACACGTATCGTATAATCCTCGCGCTTCACGCGTATCGTAAATAATTCTCTTGTCCACGCTTTTTTCCCCATTGATCATTGTAATCACGGTGTGTCACGCTCGTTCTCCTCGAACGAGTGAAATACGAATGAAATTTTAAGTTGCGATCGAGTTTCCAACGACTAGTGCTGCGAAACCAGTCCTTGCCAAGTTTACATTTCGAGAAACTACCAACCAAAATCGCGCAAATTCTGTCGCCTTCCTCCTCTTTTCTCTCTTTCTTCGTCGAAAGGGGAAGAATAGAAACTTTCGGAATGAAAGAATCATCGGCGAAAATAGTCACTCTCGACACCGTCGTTCCCTCATTCGTTCAAATCCAGCCCGTGCGCCCACCCCAAGCGAGACGACGAAGCAGAGCTTCCCTCTGAAAGGGTATACACAAACACGCCCTCTCCCCATCGCGGGCCGATCAAAGTGTTCTTCCCTGTACCGATGACGATACGTGCGGAGAACGATCGTCGAACAACGCGTAGCCCGCGTGCATCGTGTAGCGAATGGCCGTAATGAGCGAGACACGCGCGTATCACGCGCGATTCCTCGGCCAGATCGCCAAGGGTCAGGGAAAACGCGCCCGCGCACTCCGACGACCACCGTCGACGACAGGAGGGTCGCTCGATCGTCCTTTGTGCAGTTTATGGGCTCGACATCGCGTTATGATTATTCACGGGGTTACTGTATTTTATTGCTCGCCCCCTCCTCGATCTGTCGACGACGGACGTCAACGATCCCGATTGTTACTTGTTCCAAGAGTGTGATCGAGAATTATACTTTGCAGTTTCACTGTTTATCTGAACGAGACAAGTGTTCTACCACTTCGGGACTCGTGGATGTTGAAAATGTTGTAACATCAACTTGTGCTTGCTAAACTCTTTCTGCTGTGTTTATACATCCTATATATATATATATGTATTTCCTATTCGTACTTTGGTTCCTAGTCAAAATCGTACCTTAGGACGACTCGCGCATAACCGTTTGTTCTTTCGCACGGTATTTTGCAACTTTTGCGTTCGCGAGAAGAGAAACGTGTTTCGTGTTTCACGTAGTTTAGTTTCGCGGAAATGACGGGAAAAAATTTATTACGAAAAAAAAGAAAAAAAAGGAAAATCCGGAAGAGTACATAAATGGGAAAAGTCCGACTGGAATAGAACGGGGGAAGGTATTCCGAACGTGCCGAAACGCGTGGACAAACGTAAAGGAATTTTGGAAATTCGGGAAAGACCCCTCCGGCCATTGTTAACGAGCGACTATGCGTTCGGTATTCGAACCGGTCGCCCGATGAAGCGTCCCGTACAACGGACTAGGTAGCGTTATTGAGAATATTGGTATCATATAGAGAGGCGAGGGTATGGAGCAATAATACGGTGGGGCGATCATCTGAAACCTGCGAGGCTGGCATAGCTGGTCTCATTCGTCGCATATCGGCGATGTCCAGCGGCCGATATGAGATATCGTCCAGCGAAGCGGTAATCCACACGGCGACGGTAAACGTATATTGCCGCGATATTTCATAAGGCGGGCTGGCATGCCGCGTAACGTCACACCACGACGAGGATTTCCCCGTTTCCGGCCGTCGACTTCCGGCGAATTTTTTCCCAACGCTCTTCGCGTGACGGAATTCCCTTCGCCGTATCGTTTCCCCGTTGGAATAATAATGGCGTTTAATTCGAAATCTCTCGAAAGAACAATGCACGTGGACATAATGAAGATCCCAACTTTTCAGATTTTTTCCGTTTGTAGAAACTGTCAACTACGTCTTAACTGCGACTACTCGCTGATTTGTGACAGGAGACGTAGTAGAGACGTTGCTCTCTGTTTGTCGATTTTAATCCTCCTTCTCGCTTTGCCAAAACGCTTCTAATTTTTATAACTAACTTTCTCGCAGTCAGTGACAGAGTAGATTTTCTTTTAACAAGTGTCACATCGTTTAAGGCTAATTGTAAGTTGTTCATCGTTTTTAGGTTGAACGATACCTCTGACTCGATAAAAATCTCTGTGCAATTTACATTATCGTATTACATTAGGTTTTCACTATTTTTCCTGTTTGTTTCTCTTTTCTTTTTTCTGCCTTTGCGCGATAATTTTTGTACATTGATCGGTTACGTTTACCACTATTTCTACGTGTTCGTTGTAGGATGATGGGTACTCAATGGGTCAATTTCTCGATGCAGTTCTCGAACGAACGCACGTCTGGCCAGTATTTTCCAAAAATCTACCGAGAATGCTGATCTAGCGAGATCAAACGTGAAGAGAAGAGGAATGGATTGAGGAGAGGTCGAAGCGAGATCAACCGAGTCTCAAAGTTCGTCACGGCCCGCTCTTCAAACCAGAGGTATCGCGAAAGTCCTCGACCTCTGTCGCCGACAGAACGAAATAAATTTGGCCGTAGCCCACAAAGCATACGTCTCGCAGCGTGGGCTCATCTGGAAACAACGATGCAGATGTATCCCTGCGTTTCTCGGCTCGACACGTCCATCAATATCGCGGCAAATGGTCGGGCCCTGTCGAAACTCTCGTTCTCGAGCGTCGCCGCGTGCTTTCCGGTGTCTAGATACACCAAAGCATCGAAGAACGAATGAAAATTTTTCCAGCAAAACTATTTATCGTGCTCAAACAACGTGTTTTGGAAAAGTCTGTCTGGGTTTCGTATTTTTGCAGGAAGTAACATGTACGAGAAGGTAAGGGATGATTTCCCGCGAAAAAATTTTTGACTCGACGCTCTTCGTTTTCGAGAAAATCGAGTACGTACTCATAATCTGTTTTCTCGAAAATGGAAAATTAAATTATTCTATATTTCTGCACGTGGAATAACTTTCCTTTAATTATTCCATTCCGGTCGCGTCTGCAATTAGTTGAATTTAAACGTACTTGATAAATCTTTCAAACTTGGTTCATTTCCTCGACAACGAGGCTTCGAATCAAAAAAATCGAGGAATCATCTTCTGTTTTGCTACACGTTGCACGTATATCTCCAAAGGAAAGGACAAACGTTGTTGCTGACTACTTGCAAAGATAAAAGGCAGAAATATTCGAACGATACGTGTGAAAAGATTAATTCCTCTAAATGTCACGAAGAGGTAAGTCGATCGAAGGGAAAAAAATTGCAAATGAAAGACGTCGCGTTGATCCCTCCTAAATTGGGAGGATCCCTCCTCCATCGAGATGCCATCGAGATCGCGGACGAAAAACGCAACTAAAATTAAATTAGACGCGAGCAAAAACGACGGTTACCCTTATCGTTTCCTGGTGATCAGTGTTAATTTAATTGATGATCCCTCGGCCGTAGTCAGCCGACAGCGAGTTTTCTCACGTGTTACGCGGCGCGGTGCATCAACTGGATACTCGTGGTAAATCCTGTTATCTCGCCGCGCATTACGAACGCGTTCGCATAAAGTCCCTTTCAGCCATAATCGGGCCACGGTGTAACATTTCTATTCCGGAACGCCTCGAGAGCCAGAAGAAGAAGAAGAAGAAGAAGAAGAAGCAGAAAGAGAGAGAGAGAGAGAGAGAGAGAGAGGGAGAGGAGAAAAAAAGATTCGCTCGCTGGAAGCGAACAGGTAGATCCGCGATAATACGAGGAAGAGAAGTCTAATCGGCGAACACGTACGAACCGCGCGATTTATCAAACGAATGTATTCTAATGCGCTTCCCGGGTTCGAGTCTCCTTCTTCGCTTCGCTCGATCTTCTCCGTGGCTTTTCGCCTTATCTTCCATCGTACATTAAGTCGCATTAAATGGGCCGTGATCCAGGCGGCCTTCCCCGCGGAGAGAACACTCGTTGAACCCTTAATTGCTGGCTTACGCTTATTAAACGCTCTGCTCGGCCTTTTGGCCCCCGGGGGTCTTCGCGAACGCGACTGCGTGTCTCTGCTACTGTCGCGATCTGTCGGAACGTAACCGAAACCTTCCCGGATTTTAAATACGTATAAAAATACCGGAAATCCACGGTTTTTTCCAAATCGCTGCGCTGATCACTCTCGAGGAGAGTTTCAAGCGCGGGAATTCGCCTCGAAAAAAGTTTACGAAAAGTGCCGAGTGTCCGCGCGTTTCCGGTTAAAACGGCCGGAAGATCTCGACGAGGTGCGAGAGGAGAGGAGAAGAGAGAGAGAGAGAGAGAGAGAGACAGACGCTGAGAGACAGACGCTGAGAGAAAAGGGCTGGGGAACAAAGAGGGAGAGAAGGGGTCAGTCGTATTAATATCGCGTATCGGACACGGCAGGGCACGGAGGCCAGAGGCTGCGCAGGCCGTCCACCAAACCCCCGATATGAAATCATCGCGTCCGGACGAGGGAGTGCTTGGCAAATAGTACGGCATAATTGGAATCCATCCGGCAAACACGGCATCGGCCGTGATCAAATCAATCTGTCGCGATGCGTTCGCCTTCGCTCCCGCCCTGTGTCCGGCCGCTCGTAAAAAGTTCTGCTTGACACGGAGTCTCGAGGAGCCTCGGCTCGGGATTTGTAATTAATCGACACGGCCCTCGGAACCTCCGGAGAGTCGACTATGAATTTTATGACGGTGTGGCAATAAAGATTGCAAGGCGACGCGACGCCTTTTCGTAAAGGTTCCACCATTCCGCTGGATCGGAGAGGGAGGGAGGGAGGGAGGCAGGGTGGTGGATGAAGGGGGTTATGAACGCGGTCGTTGTCGAGTCGACAACGATATATCTTTCGTCGGTGGATTCGTGCGAGAGGAACCCTTGACTCTCGCGTCCACCGATCGTGTTCTTATAACGTCTTCCTTTCTCAGCGATTCCCGAAATTAATAGCCGGCTAAGTGGCGGTTAAATTATTGCCTCGTAAATATCTCCGCGCCCTCGAGCCGCGGCCCCGTTTTCGTTCATCTCTCTCTCTCTCTCTCTCTCTCTCGCGCGCGCGCGCACGGTGTCTCCTCACGTCCACAGGGTGCAAACGTCCCCCGAGATTCTGCTTACGCCACGACGCGACGCCTTCTCTGTGTTTGCACCGGATCTCCAACTGGTAACTAGATACCCTTTGGCCGTGAGTTTGGATCGCTCTATCTGGACACGGGTCACATAATTTCGACGAGCAAGTTCTTGCAAGATACGTGGTACGTATACTTTGTGGATATACGTGTTCGACCGTGTGGCAGAGGTTGAAAGTATAGATAGAATCGGACTCGTAACTCTCGGTTTCCCAACGATAACGATTTCCCTCCTCGTCGATGCACGTCCAACAAGATAAAGAAAATGGAAAAAATGCCAGATACTCTCGCGGATCGGGAGGATTCCTGGCTGACGGAGATGAAAAGATCGCCCGCGGTGGCGGGCGACCAATTAAATCGAATGCTCGGTAACGCTCGGCTCAATTATCCCCCGGGCGTTTCCTACGATGCTTTGCAATCGGCTCGCGTGCACGTGAGCGAGCGCGAGTGCGAGCGCGCGGCGAAAAGGCTACTCTCACGGCAGACGAGCGCACAATGGCCCCGGTTATGAGCGTACGCCTCGCTCCGAAAGGAAAACCACTTATTATCTTACTGTCAGGGAGGGTGGTCGAGATTGCGCCGGATCGGCAGGAACGGTAACGAGCACAGCAATTACCGCACTCTTTCACGGAGCGATAGCGGGAAACCAGAAAACCGACCGTGCTTGGCAGAACAATGGCTCGCGTTTCGAGCTTTCGCCACGAGCTATCGAGATCATTCCGGGAGTCGTCGTCACCCCCTGCTAGCACCGACTCCCGGTGTCCGACTCCACGTTCTCTCGGCTCTATAACGATCACACGCGTTTAACGAACTCCCTCGAAACTCCCAAATTTTATTAGCTCGCGTTTTCGCAACAGCCAAACGAAACGGATAGAGACGCGACGCGGTGGCAGAGCCCCCCATCCCCAGCCGAGCGGCCACAAGCCCTTTCAAAGCGTTCGTCGCGTCTCTCTTCGCCGGTGGTTTTCTTACGGCGCGAGCGGGACAATAATTCCAACAATTAGATCGCCGGCTATACGTTACGAGGTTTTTTCCCGAGCTCGAGGGTGGCCAGGAGCAAAGCAGCGACTGCTAGGAACGCACCGATGGGGTGGCGGTGGCGGCCAAGGGAGGGAAGGGAGAGGTTACGGTGCCCAAGGCGCAAGGGGATGGGGGAACATGGCCGCACAGGCTCGACGTCTCCACCTTTTTATTGTGAGCGCCAGAGGCAGAAGGCAGAATGTCTGTTTGCTACGAGAGACACGCGCGAGTGTGTGCGTGCGTGGTTGGCCGGTGTGCGCGCGAGCGAACGAGAAAGAAGAAGAAGAAGAAGAAGAAGAAGAAGAAGAAGAAGAAGAAGAAGAAGAAGAGCATCAACGGGAAGAGATCGAGGTGATGGTGGTGGTGGTGGTGGTGGAGATAGAAACAGGCATCGGTACGGTGGTAGGCACCGCGACGACGACGCGACCGCGACGGAGGGAACGAGAAAGCGATCGGAGGGAAAGCGAAACGAACAAAGGTGATGAAAGAAGAGGAAGAGAGAGAGAGAGAGAGAGAGGGGGGGCACGGGGAGAGAGGATTTTGCGGAGGAGGCTGGCAGCCAGCACCTCTGACTGGTTGGTTGGCTGCGGAACAGTCCTCCTGCACACTTATTCGCCTGGTCGTGCGGCGGTAGTCGCGTTTATTTATCGGCGGTTGCCGTTGAGTGGCGCTAGCGCGGCATTTTAATTGCACTCTTATAGCAGCACCGAGCACTCCCGGGGCCCTCCAAGCTGCCACTGGCCCCGGAGGACCCTCCTCGTCTCCTTGCAACCCGGTCCCACCACCCTCGTTTGCCAACGAGCAGCACGCCGCCTCCGCGACCTCCGTCCCGTTCTCTCTTTCCCTCTTCTCCCCCTTCTCCCCCTTCTCCTCTTTCACCTCGCGTTGTCCCCTGTACCAAATCACCTCCTCCGTCTCCCACCCCGCGCATATTTCTCTCTGTGCCCGCGCCGTTCGTCGTCGCCACCGTTCCCTTTTCACCCTGACCACCCTGACCCCTGACCACCCTAACCACCCTAACCACCCGCGTGAACACCAGCGAGCAGCGGCTTATACGCGGCTTACACGACGCCGACGTGGGAAATGAAAGGTGCCGGGTCGGCACCGGACACCGAGACGGACCAAATTACCGGGCTGAGGTTTTTATTCTTAGCTGGCGCCTCGTCACCACGAGCGCGACGCCACGTCTGCATGTACGGTCCATCGGTGTCCTGCCCTGCCTCGGTGGCTCGTTGTCCGCCATGAGAGCTCGACGAAACAGCATCCATCGGGATGCGATCGTCGCCGACACTTTTTACAAATTTTTAGAAACAGCAAAAGAGGACGAGAAAATTTTAGTAACTAAATTCTAGATTGCGCCTCTAGGGTGGCGCTTAGGCGGTCAACCCTTCATTCGCCGCGCGATTAACTATGCATGGCACGGGCAAGCGCGTAGATACGTGAGAGCGCTTCACTCGCGTGAAGATGCGCGCCGCGCCGGTGTAAGCTCGCCTCCCCGAAGGCTCGTGTCCGGTGTATTTCAGCCGGGTTATCATCGCCAGATCTACAGGGACCACGCGAGAAATTATTTATTAGCGCGGGACGCCTCCTTCGTCGCCCACAGAGTAGGGAGGAGAGGTCCTTCCGCGCGTGGAGACGCGTCGTAAAAAAGATTAACGAGCGTCTGATCGAACCAACCCTGACGCACGGCAAGGAGCGCGAAATCGCGCCAAAAGGGGCCACCAAACGTGTAGCCAGTCGAAGACGAGACGATTTCTCGAAACTTTGCGAGTAGAAGTCTCATCTTACAGCGTTTCGGTAAATACTTGGTTGCCAAAAGTTGTTTCACCTTGCACACGCCATGCGAGGCACGAAGCACGAAAGACGGACAGAGGGCTGTTTAAAACGCGTCGCGTTTGTTCGTTCCACGGTAATCCCGGTCCCTGGGCATTATCGTCACTCCGGGGCGGTTCCGACACCAAAGAATTTCGCCAACGAAAATATTTGTCGGTCGTGTCCGGCATCGTGTATCAACAGATCGACTCCGATGGAAACGCGACTGTACCGGACTAGGTACCAATATCCACGTTTCTTCTGTTTCCTCGCTGTTTTCACCCCGTTCTCAACCGGGTGTTTCCAGCCCTCGAAACCTTCGAAAAAATACAAGCAGCGTTTGAAATCCCTTGTAAATATGTTCGTGGTTTTCTAGAAATATGCGAAAGTAAATCTTCCGCTAAAAGTATCTCCCGATGTAATTGCAAACACAGAAAGTGTTTGAACAATTCTACCAGACCTTTGCTACATGTGTAACGCTCATTTTCTACGCTTTTAACTTGCCGAAAAGAGCATTTTATTGTGCGCCGCGCACAAATAAATTCCGACGAGTTGACTCGTCATCCTCACAGCAAACGCTGTTTGCACTCCACGTGATTGTTAACGCGTTGACAGAGTTTTATATTACACTGTAACATTTAATCTCTTGTTAATCGTTGTTGAAAATTTCTTAGCACATGAAATTTGTTGTCTTGTTAGTTTAATTTTTTGATACTAAAATGTGACGTCGGTTAAATCGTGACAGTCGACGTGTTAAACAACAAAAATCTCAAAGTATATGTTTTCTGACAAATAGGAAAGCAACGTTCCGAACAAAAATTAATTTCGTTCAGCCGTATGATACAGTTTGAAGGGTAGCGTGACGCGCACTTGGGGCACCAACAATGTGCGACTCTCTACGAAGTTTCCTCCCGAGTTACGCGAAGTCTTGGATTCCGTGTTTGGCACGTAATCCGGAAAATGCCTCTCACAATTAACGAACCGCGTTGGACTCGAAGCAATTGACCAACGATTGGATGGTGTTTGTAAATTGCGCAAAGTGCAACAATTTGCTGAGCGCTAGCATGATACCAAAAGGAAAACAAACGATCATGGTATCAGGTTGAAATTTGCATGCGTGTTCCACCGAGGAGGGGTGGTTAACTCCTCGATCCTGCCCTCTGGATAATTTCCAGCGACGAGTTAACTCGTCATCCCCGTCAACGACCATCGTGAAATACGCGATATGAGAACTTCGATCAGGGCGCCAGTAATTTTTAATTCCCCGTCGAACGACACGACGCGACAGGGGGGGGGGAGGGAGACACGAAGGAACGAAATTGCGAATCGTGATCGTGGGAGCGTTGCAGGAAGATTCACGCAGGAGAGGATGGCCTATAGATGGCAGACGCAGCAGCGTCAGCTCGATCAGGGGCCCCCTGGGGAGGGGGGCTGGGGACCGGGTGACGGCCCGTCAAGCATTCCTAGGCATCCTGGTTTCACCTCTTTCTCGTCTCTTTCTCGTCTCTTTGTGAAGGGGGCGCGCGGTCGCGCTACAAATCCGGCAAACTCTCGCGAACGACGTCTGTTGAATAATTCAGCGAGACCGGTCGCGGTGTCCTACGGGAGCACGGCCGTTGATTGCCTCGGAAGAGCGTGATCGGCTCGCGCGCGCACACCAACCACACCGGCAGGAAATTCTCCGAGATCCCCCGCTCGCCGGGAACCACCGAGCCGCCCATTCAAAAGAATTCGAATTAGGATATGCGCGCGGGGTGGGAATTTTTCCCACCCCTTATTGCCGCCGCGAGGAATCTTATTGCTTAGCGGCCTGCCGCTCGATTGATTGTGTCACATTTAACCGAGAGATAAGAGTCTGGCTCCTGACGTATGATGATGACGATGCGGCTCGCAAAAGTTGCAAAAATTTCGACTCAATCGAGTGTTTCAGTGAATTTTACAGTGACCAATGACAGAAAAATTGATACAACATTTTTAAAGATTTTACGTCGTGTAACGAGTGAAGAAGCGAGGTAGCTTTTTTCTCAAAAACTGTGTAAAAGTTCAAAGGCGTGTAAAAACATTGAAAAATTTTCCCACGACTAAATTCACCGTGGTCTGCTATACGATTTTGCTAATTATTTTATTGAACTTGAAGCATTAGGGTTAGAGTGGTAAATAAAATTTCTTCGATTCTTTTTTGTCGATATTCGATAAAATGGCAAATAAAAATTGTACAAGTTTTGAGCAGTCGTTATAAAAAGGAGATCTCGTTCTTCAAAATAATGATAGATCCAAGTGGAAAACGAATTTTTTAATATCTTTGTTCACGTTTGAATTTTGACAATTTTCCCATACTTGATGTAAAGTCGTCTTTAAAAAAAAACAAATCGAATATCAAAGTAAAGACTTTACGTTCTAAAATGAGTCCAAACGTTATAAAAAGTTGAAAATTATCGACAATTTTTCATCGTTATTGATACAGTTGTGGTCTTCGCTGTAACTCCACTCTTAACATAGTTTTACGACTTTACACTTGTTTCTTAACACTGGAACTACCAAACCGATTAAATTTATAATTTTCCTTAGAAATCTTACAAACGTAAAGTTGATCATTTAGATTATCTCTCCTAAAACGTGCAGATAAAAACATTCGTACTTTACCTCTGGCGGAAATTTTATACTTAATTTTGTACTAAAATCACAGGAAAAGCAAGCTGAAGGCATAAAACTTCACAAATCGTAAAAGAGATTCCTACTCGATTAATTCATCGAGACTCCCGCTAATTATTCGCTACCGAAGCCGTTATTAACCACGTCCATCTAGACAGCAAATAGGAGAATTAACCGATCGGAAATCTGCTTCCACGAGCAACGAACGCGTAAAACGCTTCTTTCGGAGGACTCGACTTTTTTTTTTTTTTTTTTGGTTGGCGTTTCTCCGAATTTCCGGCGTAAGCTCGCTGGCTGCGCGATACTTTCCGAGGGGATTAATCGTAATTTATCGCCGGGAACGGCAGAACGGCGGTAATAATCGAGGCAGTGGAAACGCAATAATAGGATTCAGACGTCTTGCACACTTTGTACGCGATCGTTGCATCGCACGCCCTTCTCTCGTTAAAACAACGTACAATCGTATCTCCCGCGGGCAGATCCACCGGAAGCGTTCGACAAGCCAGACGAACGTCCCAGGAAGCGCCTCCTCCAGAAGAGTCCACCTCCACCTCGCAAAGAGATCGAAGATCTTTTGCCCTCCCCGGGTTACAAAGGAAGTTGATGCTGCTTTTATTAGCATATTAATCGAAAGATTTCTGTAGACGCCATTCGAGATAAATTCGTAACGACGGGTGTGCAGTTGTACAGGTTGGAATGAATTTAACTCGAGATGTTTTCGATCTGTTTCAACTATTTTGACAGCGTAAATGTTACATAAATATCCATATGCAGATTTTTATATATCTGATATATCTGCGATCGTCCAAATAGATATTTTTAAACGTCACCTCCGACTTTACCATAGCCAATAAAAAATTTGTTGAAAACGATACGTCAATGCCAAATTTCCGACTCTGTAAGTACAAGTTAAAGTTGCGTTAAATTTTTTTGCAAAAATTTGTCTCTGCCACAAAACTGCCTCTTCGCGTAATTTCTCGTAACGATCACGATCAAAAAAAAAAAAAAAAAAAAAACACTTGGCGTTCCCCGTGATTTTCCCGAAAAGGAGGTACGGTTATGCTCGGCAGACAATAGTGGTATTTGTCTCGCGGTGCACGCAGCGGATCCACGTCGACAAAGTGGAAACGATCGTCGGGTGCATCGGGTCGCGGCTCGTTTGCGATTCGCCGGATAGTGGAAGGACCTCGCCGCTGCTTAAGCGCGACGCATTTACATTCCCGGGGCTACTACCGTTAGCCAACGAAGGAGCCGGCCTCCTTCGGCTGGATCCTCGTCCGAATCTGCATAAATATTCGCCGGAGGAAGGAGGGCGGCAGCTTAATTTTTTGACACGTGTAATTCCATAGAGAGCGGGCCGTTAATGGACGTCTCGCGTACGCGTATGCAGATCGCTGGAAAGGAAGCCAGCCGATCGCTCGAAAACCAACGATCCGGTCGCGGCGGGGCCGGACAGCTGCGCTGTCAGGGGAACCCTCGCGATCCCTGTCGATCTCACTTAAGTGCTGATTAGCCGTTCCGAGGGCAATAGAGCGAAAGTCGGTGCGTATAATTCCACGGATGGTGTTTTCCTTTTGCTCGGATCTTTTGCCGATCCACGCCCAGACTTGGCGCCTGGTTATTTTTCGATGAAGCGTGGCGTGGATGATTGAAAAAGGAAAGGTTCATTCCCCCCACCCCCTCTTCCTCTTCCTCCCGTGCAGCGCGCGTGAAAGAGAACGCCGTTGCAGCGATAATTCGATTTCGAAGTGGAACTAATCCCGCGTGGTATTGACAGAAACGATCATGCGCGCGTGCACACGTGGCTACAAAAATCATCGATACGCCCGTTTTATTTCCTCGCAACGTTTACACGGCGATCAATTAAGCCCGGGTATATTAATTTTCTTATCGTTCGCCGAACACTTTCGCCAACACGGACCGGAGAAATTTGATAGCAACCGTAATGAAAATAAAATGTGGAAATACCCGCAATTGGCAACGAGGTGTATCCGCTGTTAATTGGAATTAACATAAAGATACCCGGCAGCATCCGCTGGGCCAATACACGCGTAGTCGTAATCGTTTGTACACGGTAAAAATATGACACGGCGCGGAGAAAGCCTGGTGGCCGTAAGGAAAAGAAAAAAAAAGAAAAGAAAAAGGAAAGAAAAAAGGTGGGTATCTTGCGTGCTTAATGGACTTCCAAGCGGGCCGTTATCTTTCAATTTCAATCTCATATTAACCGGTAAAGTATAAATTACGAAGGCAATCGCGAACGATCTTCCAGCCTCACGCTTCGCTTGGCCGTCCTCCTCGCGTAATTTATGGCGCATCGGTTCGCGATTTATCGCGATTTTATGGTTCACCGAGACGCCTATCGTCCCGCCGCGCCGGTGAGCTCGGGCCTCGCGTATTAGCCGAACGGCGAACAATTATCCTCAACGGCGGCAATAACACCGTTACGCACCTCCGAGTGTCGCGCTTCCGAGTCATCCGTCGCGGCCGGCCACCATTTTTCCTCGAAATTGCGCTCCTCGCGCGAAATTCAAATTTATTCTATCGACAATTGCCCGATTTCCAAAGTATTTACCTCTTGATAAATAAAACAAAACCGTTGCGTTGTATATCTAAAAAATTGAACACAAATGAATGTAACGAGAATGTTCGTTTCGAGTCAGCAGAACAACTAGAGACCTCATCATCACCAAACAACAAATCTTCTCAATGCCGTGGAATTTATAGACATTTGTCGTGTCGCACGAATATAACCGGAAGCAGCCTCTCGTCCTCTCGGGCCCCAATAATAGCACCTCCGTGGAATCATTCTCGATGGGCAGAAATATTCGACTCAGTCGACTGAGAAATAAAACCTCTAAATAAAACAGCCGGTTAATGCATCACCGATTAATTGAATCAGCGGAGTATCTCTCTCCCTTGCCCTGCCGTCGGAGAGGCGAGCGTCCACGGCAGGGCGAGGGAGACACCGGCTATACGAAAATATTTCGACGGCAGGATCTGGTCATCGAGATCTAGCTAGAGGAGCGACTAGCTCCCCGGAATATTTCGCGCTAATTGTCAGAAGGTTATCGGCGATCTCATTATACGCATACCAGCTGCGTGTATCGTTGCGTTACGGTTGTACGCGGCTGAATCCTCGCCGGTCGTCCTCGCCGATGGACACACAGAGAGAGAGAGAGAGAGAGAGAGAGAGAGAGAGAGAGTGGGCAGAGGAGGCGAGCAGGGAGGTTTTACACGGGCGAACGTTCCCTACGCTCGTTTAGTTGGTTCGCGCGAACGAGGGTGATGTCACCGTGCCTGTTCGATCCGCTATCGCGAATTTTAATGATGGTGCAAATGTCTCGGCGGACCGGCGCTATATTATCTTGGAGTTTAGGCCGGATGCGAGGCCGCCCACGCTCGCCCCGGCCACCATTCCTCCGCTCGCTACTTACACTCGCCGAGACTGTCCACGGAATTTTCGGCCTTTGTCTCTTTCTCTGACACTCGCGCGGTCAGCTATATATCCCCTTTCCATTCTTTCCTCTCGATCGTTTGCCTTCTCTCGCGCGTCGCGTTCCACGACGCTGCCGCGTTCTTTCCCGATGCATTTTTCATTCGGCTGACGAGCCGCGTCCCCCCCCCGAAAAGGACGCTCTCGAACGACTTCCAAGTTGTCGAATAATTCGATTGCTGCGTCTTCGAGGTTTCTAGCCGAATTCGAAAATAACGGAGATCGATTTTCATAGTCGCCACGTGTAACGATGCTTGCGATAAACGAAGCATCGGAAATACGAGCCGCGTATCACTCGAGGGTCTCCGCGGCGTGCAACGCCGCGAAACGCTTGAGATAGCAGACACGCCGAAGGGATGGACTCCGAGTCATTTGTATTCCGTTCCTTTCTCGCGTATCGTAGAATATGAAGAGAAGACCAAAAGGCGCGATAGGATCGACCAAAAGGGACGGAATCGTAGGGAGGGAATGGCACGAAGTTTCGAAGGATGATACGGTGGAAGTGAGAATTGTGGCGTCGGACGCGAAAGGATCCAGCCCCGGGCTAAAAATATCCCGCGCTGTTCGCCCGTTTCCATTGTTCCCCGCAAAGAGAAGACGTTTCGTTTCCCTTATCAAAAGCGCATCTTACGTTTATAGAAATTCACGCTTGAGCGGCGTCACGAGCTAACCGTTAACATTAGTCAGATTTGTTCGGGCAGGTTTCTCTTCGACATTCGTCGAGGACTCCTCCCAGCCGATCTTTCACTTTTTCTCTTTCTTTTTCTTCTTTTCTTCTTTTCTTCCCCCTCTTGTTCCTCTCCGTTCTTTCTGGCTGCAGTTTAATCTTCTCGCCTTGTATCCACGCTTTCTCGGCCCTGTTCATTTTTTGTCTCTCATTTCGCTCTTTATCTTCGCGCTCGCTTCTTCTTTTCTCTTGTCTTCATCCGGACGCACGATGTCCCCGGGCATCCTTTTCCCTCCCGTGCATCGCTTTTTTCCATTTCTATCCCTGCCCGGCTCGTTTTTCTCGATTTTTCGCCCATCTCTCTCGTTTCGTTTCCTCTCGTCCTTTCGACTTGCCTCTCTCGCGATAGCAGAATCCGACCGATCTTCCTTTATTCCTTTATTCTCCTTTTCACGGTAGTAATCCAATAGTTGTTAAACGAGAATGCGCAGCGTTGAATTTAATTCAAAAACATACGCTTGCACGTATAGGGTAGCTAGTCGTTTTTTACGTAAAGTGTCACTTCTGTCAAAAGGAGAGAAAAATCAGTGTAGTCTGAGAGTAAATCTAAAAAGCAAGAATCTCCAAGATCTCGCAGAGTGGGTACACTCTTTGACGTGGCTTTTCTCCTCTTGTTGTTCGAATTGCGGGGCCGTCCGTCCGTTTCCGGTGGCGAGGCGCGAAGAGACGTTGCGCAACGAGGTGGCGTGGCTCCTCGAAGGGGTCGAACACACACAATGGGGATAAATTATCGGCATGGCGTGGAAGGTCAGCGATTCGAGCGGCGTCGTGAGCCACCACTCGGTGCCGATTACCGGTGACGTTAATTTAGCCGATGAAACGCGCGAAACGAGACTTACGAGGCACGAGAGATGGTGAATGAAAGGGAACGAGGGAAGGTGTACTCCACTCCAGAGGCAGAGATTCCACGCCGCGATCGGGGCCTGCCACGCCAGCAGAAAAACGACCAGCAGAACGGGTGTATCACGCGATTCCACCGGCAACTTCGTAAATTTCAATTTATACCCGTGTCCGCCGGCCCCTGTTCATCCGTTTAAGTGCCACGCGAACGCCGCTACTAACGCGCCAACGAAAAGCAGGTGATTCCTACACTAACGCCCCGACATGCACATCAAAAACATCGATCCTCTGTCCTCCCATTCCTATAAAACGAACTGTGGCGTCCAATTTTATCGTCTCGCCTCCACGGTAAACGCCTGTCCCTCTCCGTCGTTCAACGATCGCGGCATATTTTCGTCGCGAATTGTTTGCAAAATTTAGCGAGTCGCTCGAGGCTGTTGCCATTTGTTCCGAAGAGAAGTCAAAAATTTCTAAACTGCTACGGCAATAATTATATTATGTATCATTATTATTATTATTTATACTTTTTTAATTTTATCATTTATTGTTCTATCATTATTGTCATTTGTTATTTTTATAGTTACATTTGCAATTCACCGTGACGTCAAAAAATTTTACTTTCGATTCCACAAGTACTTAAAAAGACAGTCAGTCTCCTTTCTAAAGAGAAAAATGGAAGAAAAATGGAAGAGCGAGGAAGGTTTCAGGAATGACCTGATTAATCTTCCACGCTTCGCGACGAGTCTGCGAGCAACTACCAATTAGAGTTTCAAACGAGACACGAATCACCGACATAATTCAATGAACTTTAACTCGCAGGTAATTCGCTAATCGCGCGAAATCTTACAACCGTTTCATTAAACAAACGGGTCGCCGCGCTCGCTCTCGGTAGCTCGACGTTGCTCGCAAATTACTGATTTACCATTGCCAGGATGCTGGCCGACAGGTGGCGAGTTGTTTCTTCGAGGCGTTAATTATTTGCCGTGCATCGGGCTTCGTAACAGGACGGCCCGGATGAAAATTTACGCGCGGCCCGCGATTGTGTCGACGAAACGCGTCGCGTCGCGTCGCGTCGCTCGCCAGTTCGGTGAAAGCTGCGGTCAATTAATGCGAAACTGGTTGTAACGTTATCTGGAGAGACAGATAACAGACATTGTGCTCGTGTTGCAGACAACTCTGTCTCTAGTATCGAGCAGACTAAATAATATCCTCCCCCCTCCCCCCAAGCAGTAGATTTATTCATTCGCTGCATTAACCTGCATTAAAATTCCTACGATCGTTTAATTAAAAAAACACGCCACGGTTTCCAACTGCTTAATTAAAAATCGTCGACTCGTACGATTGATCAGAATGCTCGTTTGTCCCTTCAATTCGAGCGACGTGAGCCAAAATGTGAGGAGGCAAAGTGCCAAAGTTAGAACTATCCACGTTAAAGTTCACGAAATAAAAATGTACCACAGAACTATTGATCTCGGAGGAGAGCGCGCCGAGTCGCGGACGCGCGCAATGAAGAAAATAAAATCTACGATCACCTTGCGCCGGATGCTCGACAGCGGCGTCGAACGAGCGATACCGCTGCGTGCGACCTCTCGTTTAATCAAGGCCGAGTGTTTCACGCGCGATCGTTAACAACGAAACGGCCCGTGTTATACGCGAGTGCATAAACCCGAACGACGATACCTTTACCGGTCCGTTTTATTTAAATAAACTTGAACGACTCCCGAGATCCTCGGCCTCCTCCTCCGCGAAGCGACTCGACTCGACTGCAACGTGTTTTACGCGTTGGTAATTAATCGCCTCGAGCTGTCTCTCTGCGTGCGTTTTCCTTCTTTTCTTTTTTTTACAAGTAGCGCCATTTCGTGGTGGAGTTGCAAAAATCAATCAGGGTTCGAGCTTGACGTGTTTTCAGTTAGAGAGGACATCCAGATATGGACACGAAGTTCAAAAGTCGGAGGATCGAAAGGGAAATTGCGTGGACAATGTTCGTGACGAGGATCGATTTTCTCAGAAATAGAAGCTCGTGTGAAAACGTATCATCGAGCTACACCGTATCCATTGTGCCGGGAGCGAGCGATCGGGCTGATCGACGAATCGATGAATACGAGACGCGGCTCTCAGGCTTCGTTCCCGCGAGACTCGCGACGTTCCGATCAACTGAATCGCAATGAGAGAAAGATATCCCTTACGCGGTTCTCGCTAATAGCCTTATCGCCACCGTTGATCGGCCGGATCTACCGCGGGTTCGTCGCAAAAGCGATCGGTTTGATACTCGCGCGTCCCATTTACACTCGCAGAATGAATCACGCGAGAACAACGATTGTCCGGATTGTGACAGAGAAGCAGCCTTGTGCTAAATTTTGAAGCAACGAGCAATAAAATAAATAAATTTCGCGAGGACTGTATCAGTAAAGATAGACAAACCTTTGACAACATTTGGTCCCTCTACGAGCAATGGAGACGTCGATCGATTAAATCGTTAATCAAAATTAACGTAATCGAGACAGAAAAGTTGTTGATTAAATTTCCGATATGTAGAAATCATTAATCGTCGACGATCAATACACTTTAAATGATTACTAGAAAAAACTGAAGAAGAAAAGTTGCGTCAAAGCTTCGACACGTATAGGAAATGTCGTTGAAGAAACCAAAGACAGTGGCCGATTATTTTCCGCCAGCTGAATGGCTGTCTCAAAGTCCGTCACACTTTACAGGCGAATCGTGCGGCGCAGATCGTCTACGAATCACTCGCATCGGAAGATAACATCTCGAAGGTGGATTCTTCGATAGTGGAAACGGTCATTAACGTCGCGTCAGAAGGCGAAAACGGCGTAGACCGGCGACGAAGGTTGTTGTCGGAGGCTGGCGGCCGGTGACGGACAGCCGGGCGAGGTCCGCTCGCGCGCGCGCGCGCTCGCTCGCACGAAACAAGAAGAAGAAGAGAAACGGAACCGCGCCGCGGCTAACTCGCGTGAACCGCGTAGGCCGCCTAACGAGCTCTGACCGGCGATGTGTACGACGTTCACTCTCCTCTCTCGCTCCATGCTCTCGTTATCCGAGCCCAACGCCGAGACCCACCGACCTGTACACGCGTGCGTCCACGCGATACGTGCCCCTTAAACAGTGACTTAATCACCGGGCCGCATCTCAGGATCGCGCGGAAATCGCGCTGTTAAAGGTCGCCCCTCCTCTGCCGTTCCCCGATCGAAAATCCTTTCGACGAACGTGGCCGTCTTATTCCAGGAATCGTTAGATAGAACCACCGGCTCTAACTATCGTCACGCTAGAAGCTTCTTCAAGCAACGCCTCCGGAGTGTTTTTTGGATTGTGCGCTCGATCTCTTCCGAGGGGAGCAACGAACGTGGGTATGTGTTATCTGCAACGTATAACGATAATATATAATAGTAAGAAGAGTAAAAGAATTTCAGAAGAAGAAACACTGGAGCGATTCGAATAATTCCTATCGCTTCGTACGAAAGTTTATGATTCTCAACAATGCACGTTGATGATTCTCTTAAATACGCTAAGCGGTATAAAGTGGTACTAAATCAATTGCTGATGGATGATGTAAAAGAAGTTTCCGAGAAGAAAGTCGTAGGTATCTTATAGTAAAACACTGCACGACTTGTATCCCAGTGCGATTCGTTTCACCGAAAGGCCCAGAAGCGACTGTTCCAGCTAGGAAATGAAGACTTTTTTGCCATAAAATTTTATTGATACGCAAACTGATTTGAATCGATAGAAAACAAATTACGGGCGCGATCGCTCAGTACCAAACAACGCCACTCCTACTCGAGGTCTATCCCACGCCCTCTCGCGTATCACGTGACCCAAACCAACCAATCGCTAATTTTCGTTGCATCAGCGTTGCACCTGAAGAGGCCCGATTTTCTGTGTTACTCCCGCTAAAATCACTCTCAGTGAAATAAAATAAAAATAAAAATGTTATCTGGCTGTACAACGTATTGTTCTCTGTCGAAAAAATTTTCAAGGGACGTCGACGAGAATTGCACGTTTCCAGAGTCGAACGGAACGGGATCGTTGCGCGGCACACGCAAATTGATGAATCGATCGAGAGGGAAGAGACGGTGGCGGTGTATCGCGCATCAGGAGCACGATGCGGTCGCAGCCGCGACGTGGCAAGGCGTCGGAAACGGCGGTGCAAGGAAGAAACCGTTCCCCTCGATTCCATCCATTGAACGTCAGCCAGCCAGGCAGCATCGTTACCGGGCTGCAACAATACGTACGCGAAAGAACTTGGAATTCTGAGGTTGACGACGCTCACCGCGTTGGCCACCTCGCCGCTCGTTCTTTGATAAATTGATTCCAGGTGTAAGAGTGTCCTCGCCATCGTCGTCGTCGTCGTCGTCGTCGTCGTTCTCGTCGTCGTTGTCGCCGCGAGTGTGCGCGTTTTCAGCCGAGTAACGATGCCGGTCGGTCATTGTCTCAGGTATTATCGAGACGGGCATCTCTCGACGCCTCTTCCAGTTGCGGGGGCGAACGGGATCCGTCTTCCATTTTTTTTTTCTTTTCTTTCCCTCTCGTTTCTTTCCCTTTCCTTTCTCTCTTCTTTCTTCCTTTTTCGCTTGCGTTTGTGCTTTTCTTTTCTTCTCTGTCGCGCCCCCTTTTCTTTCTTTCGCTCGCACGTTCGTTTCCTCGTCTGGCCTCGAAGAACGAGAACGAACGCCAGAAGAAAAGCCACCCCGCGCCACCGACTCTTGGGCTATTCTTTCAACCGGTGGAAACAGAAGGGTGTCGGCTCGCTAGGTCGACCAAGCGGAAAATTATAAATAATGACGAGCCTTTAACGCTCTCGTCGGATCTTGCCCTCGACCTGACGATAGCGTGGTGACAGGGAGTGGCGAAAAGGTTTTTGGGGTATCGGCGATAGGTGATAGGTGGCTTCGTTCGATCAGCAAGTGCCAGCATGGTGACCGATATTTAAACGAAAGCAATTTCCGCGAAAGCGATTGTTCGGAACGAATCGTAAAAGGTAAACGTCGATCGGTAACGAAATATCGGTAACGATACGCGAAGAAGATTGCGATGAGAAAAAATATCTACAGACTGTTCCGAGTTTAAATGTGGTAAACTTTAAGGAAACGTATAGAGGACCGACGAACGACCCAATTGTAAGAGGGAGTTTCTACTTTGGAGAAAATCGCGAAAAAAGAAACAGAGAAGTCTTCGTTTCTCTGCTTGTTTATTTGCACTCGTTCATCCATTTAATAAATAATACTTACTTTTCGCTAGTGTCTCGTAGCGATGCAAGCATTAGATCGAACATTGACGAGCTCTGATTATAATAGCTAGAATCTCCAAAAGAAATTTTTCAATTTTCCACACACACTCCCGAAGACGTTCGATATTTAAATTCGACTTTAAATATAAAGTTGTAAATTTTCACACGCGGCAATCGATGTGCTCGGGGCTGCCGAGAGTTTAACGCCGAGTTTCCTCGCGACGACGGGATCGACGACACACTCCCGAAGCCAGAGGCAGCGAAACACTCGGCGACTCGGAGATCGGTAGCTTTCCGTTTCGAAACGATTCCACGGTGAAACGGCGCTGTTGGTCTTGATATTCAAAGTTAAAATACGCAAAAAGCAACGGCGATCGAGTACCCTATTTGCAGGAGCACGGCTCGAACGCCATAACCGGCGCCTCTATCTATCGGGACGCGAGGAACCGAGATCGTCCACTTTCGATCCGGCCACAACTCCATCAAGCGTAATCTGCATCCAATCAAGGAGCTCGTCCGCTGGTTGGATGGTGTGACTCGACATATAGAGAAGGATTCGTGCCGAGAGAGCCGTTTCCACGAACGGCCGAGCCGACATCTCTCCTTAACGATCGACCCGCTGTGTATCGGCAAGGATAATCGTCGCATCCGGTGCAAGGAGACGAGACGAGACGAGAGGAGCCGCGGAGCTCTCGTTATCGCGCCACGTTCGTCGTTTGTGCGTGCGTGCCCGCGCGGTTTCACGCCCCCCTCCGAGTCTCCTCCTCGGTTCTTCGTCCTTTTTCTCGCGAAACCACCTCCTTTTCGGCAGATCCTTCTCTCTTACAGAATTCGTTGCTCCTTGCAAAGGTGTGCGCAAGTATTTACGAAAAACTCGGACAATCGCAAATCGCTGGCAATGTAAAATACAATTCAAACGAATCTGTTTAATTTTGTCTCAACAAAATTAATATTATATATATATGTGTGTGTGTGTGTGTCTGCTCGTTGTTGAAATTTTGGAACAATCGAAATACGCGTGGAGAGAGGAAGTTTATACAGATTTTACGAGACATCGGCACATCTGAAAATTCTGAATTTGCGTTAAAGATACAAGTTCAGCTAGTCGAGACGCAACAAATGTGTTTGTTATTTGTGCACGGCGGTGGTGCGCGGTTGAGAATTGAAAGAGGAATTTCATCGGAACGGCTTATTAAATGTAGAGATGCAGCTTGAACAAGTTTCGAACGAAAGATATCGCTTTGAGAGAATTGCTGACCGATTAGACCGATTAGACAGAAACGTTGTATATGTGGTGTATATGTGTATCAATACGGCTTCCGGTAACGGTGACGCGAAACTGGCTTCGTTCGCTGACGTAGTACCGTAATAATTAATCCGCGACCACGTACCCGATAACCGGTAAACAAGCAGATTCCAGAAACCATTCCGCTTATCTTCGATTAACGTTGAAGCGGAAGGATGATGTCGTGTAACCTCGATTTCGTTTAATTCGACGCAGCTCTATAAAGAGATCCAGTCTCTGTATCGGGCGCGCGTGGAATAATCGCGAGACAAACACGCGTTCTGTCCGCCGGGCAAAACGCCGCCAGTTATCGAGTCGGCGATGCGTGTTTCTCGAGATGCTCTTTATACTTCCAAGCCAAGCTGATTGTTCACAATCGACTCGACGAAAAGATCGCGTATTTTTGAAAATCCCTAAAAATCATTTCGACTTTGTTTCATTCAGTCACTCGACGAGAGACGAATTTACCTGAACGTCGCAGCATGTACTTATTTAGATCTTCTGGGACTCATTTATTGATAATTCCAATAAAAATTCATCGAGAGTCGCACGTTAAATTTGATTACGAAACAATGCATCGATTAGAAAAATATGTTTGTATCAACGAGAAAGATATGAAAATTCAGTTCATCCGGTTGTTTTATTTTTTGTGTGCTTCGCATGAGAAAAAAATCTGCTCGCAAACGTTCTCCTTTCAGACAGATGTTCTTTATAAAAGTGAACTGAATTATAAAGACGCTTGGACAAATTTTTCCTCGAATTGTGCATCTGATTGCAACTCAACACGGTCCGCTGGCAGTATATTGATACCAACTGAAAACGGAGTAGTAGCAAATATGCCAGCCGTCTAAAAAATTAATTCTTCTGTTGGCTCCTGGAAATTATTCGTGAAGCGAAAATTGAAAAAAAAAGATACGATTACGTTTAAAATGATAAAATTCTTGTTCAATTATTCCAATTTTGGTCGTAGAGCGTCGTGTGAATGGGGTGTAAAGGTTGGACACACCTGATTTGGAAGACACGAGGGGACGTCTCGGGGAACTTGGTTTCGCGAGACGCGTTATTGCTAGGCGGTAGCGTTCGGATGAAAAATTAATGAAGGAAGGCAGAGGGGAATACGGATGTTTCGGGTACGAGGGAAAATAAAAGTTTCGGGCCACGAGGGCCCGTGTCATGTAATCTTAATCGGTAAATGAGACATAACCAGTTCGAGGACGGTGTTTGTGTCCATTAACCGCATACCCGGCCATTAAACCATGCCCATAAAGGTCTCCGAAACCTCGGCGTGTTTTCTCGAAACCAGAGACCGAGCGAAACACGCTCCAAGATGTGGAAGAGCACGTTGACGAAAGGGAGAAGCAGGCCCGGAGGACCGCGACTTGGCGCGGTAACCGGACCCCGGGTGTATCTTAACCCGAACTAAAAATGGATCCGGAAAGCTTGAAAACATCCTCCGTACGCCATCTCGTCTGAAAAACGAAGGATCAATCTCTATCCTAACGAACGAATCAAGCGTCGTGTCCGCTTCGCGACAACAGTTTCAAAATTTTCGACAACGATTTTAGCAATTAGCAAATTACCGAAGAATCTCGGAAAGATTTTTCAGTTTCTCTCTGGTAAAAGATACGGGGTATCGTATAAAAATACCAAAAGAAATTTGGTATTTTTTTGGAGAGCTAGGCGCGAGAGAGGGCGAGGAAGCGCGGAATGGCGGATGTTGCGCGAGTGGCGGGGGCGGGTGCTGTACGTGGTACGTAGAGCGGCGGACGGGACTCTGGCAGAAGTCTGAGCGAGCGATGTTTCGCATTTATAACGAAAGACATCGGTGGAAAGCGAGGAGGCGGTGGGACGAGGGAGGCAGGAAGGGACGGATAGACGGTCGTCCGAATACACACACGGGGCGAAATACAGAGAGAGCAGCGCAGCGTGGCCGTTGCAGCCGCGGTCATCTGGTCGGGAAGAGTCGGGATGTAGCCTGCCTCTTCTGGCACTCGCGGTGATCGGACACCGGGAGTATCCGGAGAGGTATTCGAGACTCTTGTAGCCTGTCCTCGGTGGATGGACCACGGGGAGCACGGCGGTGGGTGAGCACCGAGGCGAAGGTGGAGGGACTCGCGGCGCTTCAAAGGCCGCCGCCACTAGGATATAGGGTTACCGACTCGCCATAGGCCAGGTTATTCCTCCTAATAGCCTGTATTGGGTTAGGACGGCTGTATATAGCCAGTTTCGTTTCGTTTCGTTTCGTTTCGTTTCTTTCTCTTCCATCTACCCTGTCCCAGCGAGATCCTTTCGTTCAGCGTTCCTCTCTCCCTCTCGCGCTTCTCACCTCGTCTATCGGTCGACTCGCCTCCCTCTTCTATTTCTTTGCCGTCCGACTCTCGCGAGTCCTCCGCAGCGAGAACTACTGCAGCGTCCTCCTCTTCCTCCCCTATTCGTGGCCGGCCAAGCGTGAGCTGTAGACACGACGCGACGCGTCGTCGGCTCGACAATGCCTCGCCTCCTTTCGGGCCCCTCGTCGCCCGGAGCGTATACATCCACTCCAACAGGAGGCCCTCCTCGGGCCCCGACGCTTCTTCCTCGCCACGTTTCTAGATGAAAGCCACGGGATCGGGCTGCCTCAAAAAAACAGGTGTCGAGAGTCGCGCGCGCTCTTTCACCGACACCGCCCGGTACGGAACGGGGGGCCGCGTGTAACCACGAGTCACGCGGCTCCGCTTAATCCCTCTTAATCTACGTCTAGACTTACTTATTGTTGTTAGACGAAATCCGAAGGAACGTTGCAATCACGTTGCACGGAAACATCGAAGCGCAGGATCAGAAATCCCCGAGACCAATCGCACGTTGCTGCAACCACGATGACCACGATGCGATTCGGAGCGAACGGCGAAACTCTAACGCGTCGAGTGAGTCATTTTTATCGATCAAAGGTGCGCGAGGGTGTCGGCAATCGGCGAGTAACTCGTCGCGAGCTGACTGCGAATTTTCACCACTGACGCGCCACGTTGCAACCGTGATCGACTAGCAAGCAGCCTCGTCGATGTCCGATATATATATATACATGTATATATATATACATGTATACATATACCGGTATATATACCGGTTCCGTTTAACAGGAAATCTGGATCACTCGGTGATGCAGTGAGTTTTCTAAGGAAAACGCCTCACAAAAAAAAAAGTCGCTCAAGGATAGTGCATCTGCGTATCGTGAAAATCGTAAATCGACATCGTCGAACGACGATGAAAGTCGCTTTCTCGAGAAAGGAGAACGTCGACGACGATCAAAAGGAAACGGACGGAGGAAATACGCGTTGACCTAATTGAACGCCGTTTGACGCCGTTTGAGTAAATTGGTAGACGCTCGTTTCGGAGCGCGATGGCTATTATAATTCAAAGTGTTAATGAGGGGTTTCTCGCTCGGCGCCAAGAGTTCATCCGCGCGGCGCTTCATAAATCACGCGATCATGCGCGGAGTTTGTGTGGATATTTCTACGCGTTGCGAAGCAATTTTACGATCTCGCGATTAATGTTTGCAACAACTGTAGAAAAAAGATACGTTTTCTCGCAATCGTATCGTATCACTTTAAAGATAATTCAATAATTTCCATTGAAACTCTGCGCTGTCGTTCTTCTGCAAACTCGAGTAATATTATTCAAATACTTTTGTCCATCGAGAAAGTGTGAACCAATTATTCCATTTCCACGCATCAATGTAAATAATGCAACGTCCAATAATGTAAATTGTCAAAAAGTTTAGAAATTCCTAACTTTAACGCTTCTACTTTCATAAAAATCATGCACGAATTTCAATGATCGCAGAATTCGGAACAGAATTTCGACTAACAAAATGAATTGCCCGAATGATACCACGAAATCATCGTAAAATATCTCCTTTAACTGTCAGGTTCAGGTAAATTAATACTTTTTTCTACTTTTTTCACATTCTTTCGATTACGATGGAAAGCAAATTTAATTAAAAAAAAAATAGAGGTGACGTTGAAAATTTCGAAACCCCTCAACACACACACGAAAAATCGATACGCCTCCCTTAAAATCATACAACAATTCTTCGTTAGACTTAATTATTTTCATCATTAAAAAGTTATCTCAGGCGTGCGAGTTACGCGAATCACCTGTATATCTTCAAAGAAAAAAATGCCAAACACGACCCGAGTGCGGGTCGCGGCCGATGAAATAAACGACCAGTGTGTCCAGCAAACGATTCGATCGCTCTCGCGAGAGTTTCGCGGCGATTTCAGAAGCGACTTGGGCTCTCGGCTGGATTGAAAGTCTCGCCGGAGGTCAGAAGCTGGGACGCCGGATTTCACGGTGGTCCCAGGCTGGAATTAGTCGGACAATTCGAGCGGGTTGCACAGTTCGCGCTTCCTCGGCGTCAGGCCGGATAAATTAAAGCGGCGGAGGAGCGCGAGGAGGAGCCGCTCCGTCGCGGCCGATCCCCAACTCTGTGTTAGAATGACGGATCCGTTCGAGGGGCCATTTAGTCTATAGATACCGATCTCGACCGGAGCACCGGGGTACTCTCCTATCGCTGGAATCTTAGGCGACGATTCAGCTGCCTTGATCCAAACCGCCGAGCGTCGAGTCAAACCGACTCGAGTCGTTTCCAGGCGAGAACGAAGCAGCCAAGTGGCTAGCGTCGTTTATTTCGATTCGCGCGAATAAGGAATTTGCAGACAATTCTGAAATTCGAAATTGCAACGTGGATGTGTTCTAAACTCGCGATGAACGAATCAAACGAAGAACTTTTAGACATTTTTTTTTTTTTTTTGCATCCCTCGAGCATAGACCACTTGGAAAATTTACAACCCCAGGCCTCCCATAAATCTCAGTCAGTTTTGAGTGCGTGGAGTGCAAGCAATTGTCTCGTAAACACGCGCGTACGAGTTAAGTATCGTGCAGTCAACTGGGATGGTTCCCAGAAGGTGACGTTTTCCAGACCTGCAACCTCACGGAGTTGTGACTTCAGAGAGAAATTCTAGAGAGTTGCTCGTTTCCCACGTCGATGGGGATGACCCTTGGGGAAGCAGGGGCACACGATCGATACCGTATGGTCAAAATTGTCAAAACCACTACTTTCAAGTAGTAGTACAAAAGTAGTATAAAGAAAGGCAAGAAATAAAATCATTTGGAAACCTGTCCAACGATATGTTGAAGCTCACCGTCGATTAAGAAGTAACTACGCGACATTCAACCCTGCCACGACTCTTTGGCCGCGAGATACGCCGAGAAAATCGTAGCAGAGGGCAGCTACCACAGCTAGGTGGTTACACACCTAGTTGGTTCGTAGGACGGCAGCTAGGCAGGTTATCTTCGTCGAGTTGCTGAAAGCGAGGGATGGACGGGGGGATCGAGTAGGAGGAGGGAGGGGGGGGGAGGGGAAGAGGCGAAACGGGTGGGCGAGGAAGATATTAGCGAGACAAATAACTGGATAGGTTAGGGGGGCGCGAACGTGTCGGCGAGGCGAATGTGCATCGAGGCCGGCGGAGGTGTTAGTTTCGGATTGGTAGGACACGCGGCGGGAAGGTTCAGCGAAAGAGGCTTGGCACTGTGCAGTGTAAAGCGAGTAACCAAGTGAGCGCAGTATGCTTGTACGCGGCTCATGGCAGCTACTATGCGAATAAGCGAAGCTTAGTCCCCCGTATTAGCATATGAGCGCTGCCTAATTAACGCCCCGACCGCCGTCGCCGACGGGGCATTAAATAATGTAAACCTGGAACCTCGCCATTGTCTTACCTAAAGCCGTGCGTAAAACTCGGGTTAAGTCGGGCAGAATCGTTACCAGATTTCCAAGCTGCCTCCGGCTAATCTCTCTCTCTCTCTCTCTCTCTCTCACCTGGTTTCTGCCCGAGCTATTTCTTCCGGGATAAATAAGAATCTCCTCCCTGCTAATTTGTGTACTCTGCTGATTGAAACGAGGCTGATTGTCGGATTTAATCAGATGCGAATGTCACACGTGCAAGGCACGTGATGGAGTTTTAATTGACACGAGCGGTTTAATCACGTTTTGACGTAATTCGCAATTGTGTAACGCAGTTTGCCTGTTTATCTCGGAGCTGTCTCGAGCTGACACGGCTCGCGTCGCAAATTTTTCCCGCGACGACGCGTTGAAAATTTCGATTTTATACGCTCTTCAGCGCGGATGGAGATAAGTGCAATTGTGCGACTTTGACGATCGCGTACAGCGATCGAAACGAATGAGAGAGGGAACGGGGCCCGCGAGACTCTCTCGGTCGATTTTCAAAGTTCGTGGCAGCGCTTGAACTGGTCGCGGCGGCATATTGTCAGGCGATAAAACGAAGCTGGCAGAAGGAAGGCGACGGGAATAAATTTATGAATGCTGGAACCCGGGGCTGGCTGCATTCCACGCGGCCTGTGCTCGACACACTGAATTGTCGCTCTCATTAGCGACTCGGCCCGTTCTCTCTCTCTCTCTCTCTCTCTCTCTCTTTCTCTCGCTGTCTGGTCGTCTGGTTGCACGTTCGTCCGCCTCCGCGGGGCCTGGTCCCTCACCTTTCTCACCCTTTCAACCTCTCTTTTGCTCTTTTCTCCCCCGGTTCCTTCGTCGTCCCGACAACCGATTGATATGCGTCGCGCGGCCTTTCGAGTTCATTTCCAGAACCGCGCTAATCTCGCTCGGCTCTAATGAATTTTAATCGAGACACCGCGTTGCGCCGCGCCGCGATCGCGACGCGAGAACGTCCCCCGTTAATTGGGGTGTGCGAGCCGGGCGTGGGCCGATCACCGGGCAAACATGAGATCGTAAACGTACGTTTGCTCGGCAAACAAGAGGAAAGAGACGCACGCGATCGCGACGTTGACCGCTATCTCCCGGACATATCGAGGTAAATTAAGAGAACAGCGTTCGGATGTTTCTCGCTTTTTCGGGAATGGAGGATCGTGATTAGTTTTCACCAGATCTCTCTCTGCGTATCGCCCGCGAATCCGGTTGATTAAACGCACACACGCACGCACGTCGGCGTAGATTTGCCGAAATCTACGATTGACACGCGAGATAATTAACCGCGTTGTAAGTTGGGGAAAGTGAAATAAAATTTCGTTTCGCCGATTCGACGCAACCGCTCGGTTTTCCGATAAATCGCGTCGACTTGACGGCTTGAGTAACCTCTCTCTCTCTTTCTTTTCGATCGAGAGCGAAATGGAGGGATACACGAATTGGCGGAACAAGAAACACGTGCACAGGTACGGTATTATGGCTCGGCTGTGGCGTGGCGAAATCGCATCGGCCGAATTCCGCGTTGTAAAATCGCGCGGCGTAGCAGGCAAAAACGCGCGAAGCCCGCCGCCAGCGCGATAATAACTCATAGGCGCGACCCATAGAGAAGTGTATTGCGCCCGGTGTACACGATCCGTGCGGCGGGCCAGACAATGGCAGAGATTGCAGCGTCGATGGTTTTCCATGTACGGTGGCTCCGTGACACGAAACATTCTGCGCGTGCCTCTCCGCGCGCTCGCGTCGCCTCTAAATCCTCGCTTTCGAAGATTTGCGCCGATTCGCCGCCTCGCCTCGTCGATAAATCTCCTACCCCCGCCGCGCCGCGCCGCGCCGTTTCGTATTTCGCGCGTTTCCTCTTTTTTCTTCCCCCCTTTCTCCTCTTTTCTCTCTCTCTCTCTCTCTCTTCGGTTAGTGTCGTCAACATCTTTTTTTTTTTTTTCTTTCGTCTTACGAGCACGAGTACACAGTGGATATAAAATCGTTGTTGGTCCGCGAATCGAAGATGAACGTTGTTATTATTTCTGGATATCGCGTGCGACAAGTGCTTCGTCCGTTCTACGTTTTCGAAATTTTCGAGAGTTTGTAGAAACAGAAAGATGTTCTTACGAAACGTTCGCATAATTAATCACAGACAACGGAAAATTCGAACGGTTCCTTGGACCAACATTATTATTATTATTATTATCATTGCGGGAAATTAATCAACAAGTGCTCAGAACGTTCGAGAGTCGAGAGAAACGAGAAAGAAGATGCTTGTCCACGATCAATTACGGAAAACTCAAACGTCAGATGTAATGTCGTGGCAAAAGCAGAAACGCGAGGTACAACGAGGTAGCGTTTGGCTACTTGAAAAAACAACCGTGTACGATTCCCAGTTCCGGCGCATGTGCACACCTGTGTCGTGCGTGTGCCAAACTTTCGCCCGACGAGTTCCCGCCTTTCGACGTACGATCGAACAGGCTCGTCGGATAAACCACCAGCTAGAGATTTTAATTAAATCCAGCAGCTTCTGATGAACAACAGCGTTGTGTTGACAATCGCCGTGTTATCCTTCGAAGGAACGAAGCACGAGGAGATGAAACGGGAGAGCTACGATGAATGGGTTCGTTCTGTTCTTGCGGTGGAAAGATATCGCGCTTCCAACGTCCGCGCGACTATTTTACTATCGTAAAGATAGCCTCCTCGAACGAAACTCGCGTTATTTTCTAGGTCACCGAGTCACGCTCGAGGAGGAAAAATTACGATACGACCTCTTGGGAAACGGCTTTCGCTCGTGGAACACGCCGGAAATACTCGGTTGAATGGAGATTCGGCTGAAAGCCGAGTCGGAGGACACGATTAAGACGTTTTCTCTCGCTCGTGCGGATGCTTCTGGCAATGGGATATCGTCGTAGGTCGGCCTCGCTATTCACGAACGAATCGGGGATCAATTTACGCGACGTGAAATCGACAGGCTGGCGAACGGCAGTCGCTCGCAGCGATTTCGATGAGCGGAAACGAACGTGACACTGCCTCTCGGCTATGCGGAATGACCAGAGTTTCGTTAACGAGGCCCCAGTTTTCTGCCCTGGTTCGTTATATCGCCAGGAAAATGTCTTATACGTTATTATTACGGCTCTGAATTTTTCAAGGCTTTTTCGCAAGGAACGGTAAGAAGGACTGGATCGATCCATCGCACGCGTAATGTTCGTTCTTAATTTCTAATTTCAGATTTCACGAAAATTTTTAAATTAAATTTCAGTACAATTTTCACTAGCAATTTTTCTATACACGTCTTAAAGTCTTAAAGCGGCCCGTGTATCTTCAGCAGTGCGGAAAATTTCTGAAATTCTAAAAATTCTTAATTTGACACGCTGTCGTAAATAATACGTGCTAGCTTTAACGATAGTTCAACGATACAAACCTAATCAGAACATAGAACCAAAAATGTAGAATATTAAATATTTATATCGAACATGAATTATGAACATCTCAATATGAAACACAGATTCGAAATGTTCCAAAGAGGGTCTTCGAATAGTACGTATATTTCGAATTCGTCTTCACGTTCATTTTCACGCGATACAAAAACAAAAAAATAAAAATCTATTTGGCTGTTATCGTTTCTATTTGAAAAATTAAAAGTCGCGTTCAATTCTCGAAGAACAGTATAACTGTTTTCATCTTTCCATGGCATCTGTCATTCACGAGAAAGAAAAAAAAAAAAAACAAGCACAGAATGTATGCCGTTCAATGGAAATATTTTCAAAAGTCGAAATGTTCAAATGTACGCAAAGCATTAGAAAATGAGACAAAACTCGGAATTATCGGAGCCGATGTAACATAATCTTGGCTCTTGGAGCCAAACTAAAGATTAAAGGTTAAAAAAGGCACAGTTACTACGAGGCATTGAAGTTTTAAATATTTCCCATATATATATGTCAAAAAAAAAAAAAAAAAAAAAAAAATAGATAGAAAGATCGGATGAAAAATCGTGGTTCGGTTCGATGGCAGGCCGTTTCAAATTTGGCGAGGGGCCTTGGCGGCGGACGTGCGCGCCACCGCGACAACAAACAGAAGGACACTTCCTTCGCTGCTGCGAACACGGAATACCTAATTGCACGCCACGTCGACACGGTCCTCCTCTTGGTTCTCGCGCTGCTAGGTGCCAGCACGCGTTAATGACGCGTGGGTATTAAAAACGCGGCCGACTTAAAATAAACGGGCCTGCGAGCCGCGGTGATTGATGAGGGAAACGGTGCGCGCCCGATCCGTTTCAAGCAGCCGAGGAATCACCGAGCTGCCACGCCGGCTAAATCCCGCGCCCAGCGATTTGTGCTCGCCTCGTTTGCCTCGCTGACGCCGCGCGTCGCCTTCGTTTCTTCCCATTTGAGGTCGTTTACGTTGTTGCCTCTTTCTAAAACGTTCGAGATGCGGGGGACGGAGCAGCAGGATTCAAGGAATCGCGAGTCTCACGCAGAGAGGTTGAGCAAAATGACAAACGAAATTAAGGAATATTCGTGAGTTTAAAGCAAAGAAGTTTACACGAGTCGACTAAGAAATTCATCTGGCGCAATTTGATATCAATACGTAACGGATAGATTCTTGAAAAAATATATAGTAATATCGAAGAATGTTTCGTCAATGCGAATTAAAAAAGTGCACGTGTGCATTGTGCAAAGTTTCCTTGTTGCTCCAAAAACGGGCGCGCCGTGTGTCGCGATGGTTACGCAATTGTGAAATATTTACATAATTTATTACGTATTTTCACTCGTTGAGCCAGCTGGTGCAATGAAAATATTTACGTCGTTTATCACGTATAATATTTACGATCAATTATGCGAAATGAAGAGAGATCGCGGTAACGCAGCGAGTTATCGATCAATGGGAAAAAACGATAGATCGAGGGTCAATTGCGACAAATGTTTGGAACATCCGCGCGAAGAAGTGTGAGAAAGGCGCGAAGGGCGCGCGAGGCGCCACCACGTGACTTCCGTCGCACGCCGTAGCCACGGATCCGTCAACGTAACGATCTTGGTGACGCGTCGGTTCTTCCCGTGGCGAAGATGAAGTGGAACGCAGGGTGACAGAAAGGAGCCGGAGTCGTTTGTCTGGCAGCGATCGTTAGGCGCGCCCTTGCCGGCTGTCACGAATTATCCCCCGTTATTTTAACGAATCGCGTCTAATTATTTATAATTAATCGTCCGCCGGATGGAATAGGCGATGGAATAGATCGAAGATCCGTGCGTCCGTACGATATCGCGCGTAATTTGTAATGTCGATCCTCTCGTCCGCCTCGGCTTCCTACGCACAAACGCATCAATCTTCGTCTTTTTGTCGGAACCAAAAAACTCGTGGGAGAGACGAGATGATTCTCTTTCTCTCCCTTTTTTGATATATATATATATCATTCCGTAGTACACGACTCGGATTTCTACGACCTTCCGGAACGAAACGAAACGTTTCGTATTATTTATGACGTTATTTACAAAGTTCGTCAAGTCTTTCGTTTGTGAAAAATTATTGTACGAAAAGCGCAAAAAAAAGCGATCTTGGTTTCCTGTCATCACCCGCGGAATGTAACCTATCACAAACCCAACTAACGTCACATAGCATAATAATGTGGAATAATAGAATTCTTATCATCGTTTCTTACAGTTTTTATACCAAGATTATTATTATTTCTTATATCAAGATACATTAATTCTTGTATCTTAATATACCGCAGGGTAATAGAATCTTTTTTCCACCAACCTCGTGACGCAAGATTGATAACGCGAACGTGAATACGATGCTACAAAAATATCATCGATCGAAACGAGTTCCGTTTTCTCGACGTTACAACCGTCGCGAACGTGGAATTCGCATCTCTCGAGGAACTTACTCGATACTTTCGATCGCTCCTCGCGACGATTAATTCCAAAATTAATTAATTCAGAACTAGGAAAAACGACTTTGTCCAACGTCGTACGCGTATAGACGCGATAGATGAAATTCTTTCCAGCCTCGTGACGCAAGATTGATAACGCGAACGTGACACGATGCTACAGAAATACACATCACCGAACGAAACGAGTTCCACTTTCTCGAGAAAGAATACCGTGGCCACGATAACCTCTTCCGCTGGAGTCTTGCCGAAGAATTAAATCGTCCGCGACGACGGATGGCCGCGTGCGGCTCGCGTTCAACTTCCATTCATCTCCGCGGTACCGTCGCGGCCAAAGTTGATTTATTTAACCGATCTATTTCGCCCGGCTCATACATTTTAACGCGTGCATCGTTCACTCGATCCGTCACGATCTACGGATCAATGCCGGTCGCTCCGTCTTCGATTTTGCGCGCGTGGTTTCCGTCGGTCGATCGAAAGGAAAGTCGGGAACAGTTCGCTCCCTTATACGTATATTCATTCGCGAGTTAACGAAATTTTCGGCGAGGTAAAATTTCCAAATTTTACATGTAATTTGAAGAATGTAATTTGATATACGAAAGAAATTTGAGATAGAACAAAGAAACTCTCCGAAATTTTTAGAGACTCTGTTCTACCTGCATTCCACGTGCATCTCTTTATTTTTACTATTTTACGCAAAATATACAAATTATTCCGATCCGATGGATGGAACGAACCTCTCCGTTCATCGATGTACAACAAATTATTCTTATCCCGTGAGTTCGTGCAAATTGTTAGAAACTCTCTAAAATTCTACCGATTCTCGAAAATCATTTCGTCCTTCCTTCACGTGCGCCACTCCATTCATCATCGTACGATTGGCGTTGGGTGGCGGGCGAGAGCCGCAACGACGAAATTACGCTGAAAAACAGCGGCGATCGGCGGGCGGGTAGAAGTCGCGGAACGGAGCAGATCAAAGGCGGCGAGCCTCTTCTCGGTTGGGAGACACCGGTCGGTGGGAAAATATCATAAATCCACTTTGACGGCTCGGTACTTTCAAAACCTAGGACGCGGCTCGTGCTCCCCCTAGGCATTCGGCGACGATTCTCTCATAATAAACGTCATTTATTTATACGCGCGCGCACGAGGTCGGTGGGAAGATCGACGGCCGGCGTTACACGCGGTGGAAAAAACGCGTCGCCACCCGTAAATCGCGGCGCCCGTGCCGCGGCATTGATATATACCCGTGCAACGGGGGTGGCGCACGTGGAAAACGAACATTAATAGAACGACTGTTAGTCGGTGGCGTAGCCACCCCCGACACCGCTGCGTATCTGTGTATTACTAATTATGTTACGACGTGCCGTTGAGGATGTGTCACAACAAGCGTCGCCGGATGTAGCCGGCTCTTCCGACGATAATATATAAAAGCATCCTCGTTGAATTACGATCCCCGTGGCGGACGATCAAAGCTGACGCTCTCGCCGCTTTAACGTTAACGTTAACGTTAACGAGATCTCGCGGTGAATTCGAATTACGATCTCGGGCATTGCTCGTCGCGTTAGAAATGAGTCGCCCTGAAGCACTTTGGCCACGGACAAGATACAAGTATCGACAAAGTAGTGTTTCCTCTAGGTAAGTGTACGTAAAACACTCTTGTGTATTCGCTTGTTCTTTTAAATCTCTGAGCCATTGGCATTGTGAACATCGGCAGAGTGAAAGTAAAAAGTATCTATCTTAAGTATGTATCGTAATGTACTCCCAACAATAAGCGTTCATATTCGGGACCGAGAGTGAATGCTTAAGAGGGGTGGCGTATTCTGCGAAAGAATTGGCAACGAAAGAAATTGGCAGTTTGCAGCCAGCTGCAATACTTTCCATGTCCGTAAGTTCCAGAGTGGAAGTCTTGTTGTTTGGAGATTCCCTGTAATAAAAGACCTTGCACTTGTACTCGTAAGAGAGTTTCAGTCTACGTTGCAAGCGTCTTTTTATAATGTTGTCTGTGGTAAAGGAGGGGATGACCAACTACTGAAATTTGCCCTGCGAACAGTATGATTTTTGTGACAACTTGTAACAACGTTGTTGAGGTGGAAACGCCGCTCGTGCGCGCTTGTTTGACGATGAAAGTAGAAAAAGGTCGAGACGTACACGCGACCAAAAGTGGATCGAGCGGCTGGAAAGGGGATAGCTGAGGAAAAAGGGCGAGAGAATGCGCAAGCGACAACAAGAAGAAGGTGGAACGTGAGGGCACGATGACTGATTCTGAATATTCTAGGGACCGATCGGCTCGCAGCTGTGGAATTCGATGCTCGACCTTTTGTTCGTCCGACTCGAACGCTCCAGTTCGAGCCAGTCGGACTTCTTGTCGCTTATAGCCGAGAATAATCAAACGGCTGGCTATTAATGCTTATCTCGCTCCAAATAAATGGTTCTACTTTCCGAGAGACGAGTGCAATTTCGTAACACCGGAAACGCAATCCGGGAGGGCGGGAGGAGATTCTTCTTCGAGTACTTTCACGCGCTCGGTATAAGCTACGATAGCAGACGTCGCGATAAATAAGGAGCGCAGCGGGGCGGACGCAGTCCAGATTGTCAGAGAATTAGCATCGGCTCTGGACTACCTCGTTGACAATTTGAGGAGAAAAAGGAGGAACGAGCCACGACGGCTAGACAACGACGGACGTCGGACATCGGTGCTTTAATTGCGCTTTTTACGGTCAATTATCTCGTTAGACGACGGTGTCCTGCTGCTTTGAGAATGTTAATCCACGGAGAGCGGAGAGGACGTGGCTTCCACCACGTGGTGGAAGGAGGACGGTGGCGTGGTTTCTTTGGTCCGCTCGGTATCGCTTCGCTCGGTGGTATCCGTGGTCCCATAATCGAGGCTGGAGGGGGGGAGGTCGGGCGAGATCCGAACGAGAACTTTTTCACCTGGGCCCCTGCGGAACACTGGGAACCCCGCTGGCGTAATTAACATTCGGCACGTTTAGCCAGCCCTCGAGGAGCTTCGTGCCCCCCCGTCCCCCCTCCCCCCCTCGTTTCGTCCTGGCCAGACACTGATTGAGACGTGACCACCGGATGACGTGCCACCGGCCACATGCACCTCCTTGGCCCTCTTGCTCTCAACTCCAGCCACGCACGTGAATTCAGCCCTTGTCGTGAATTTTTCGATCGGTGAAATCATATTCCGACGATTCCTAGTCGATTGAAGTGAAAATTTGCAGCACAAGGGTCAAGAGTTCAGTGTTAATGCATCGCTTGCCCACGCGATTTCGAAGCTCCTCGGGCAAGTTACAACAGGGCACGACGTCTCGTAACTTGACCCGAACTCTTCGATCTCTCCCGGCAGGAATGCGTGCTGCGACAACCGATGCGCGTCTGTTCTTCGTCGATGGCATCCACATGTCACCAATCCTTGTCTGCCGCTGGCCAACGATCCCGCGCGGATCGTGTACTTGGTCTGTTAGAATTGCTCTCCAGCTGTAACTCATGTCTTCTGCTTCTTTGTTTGAATTCCAACATCCTTCGCCGCAACGATCCCCCCGACGAATATCGAACGAACCTCGTTTGAGTACGTTGATTAACCAAAGTTGCTCGAACCGCGCGTTTCGGGACACGGATTCTTCCTTTTGTTTGTTCCGTCGCAGAGTCGTCAAAAGGTTCGCGCATCGCGGAATAAGTACAGAGGTTTCTTCGCCCTTAACTTCCAGCGCAACGGTCGCGTAGATAAAAACGTTGGGAGCAGTTGGAAAAAATAAAGTGTCTTCGTGCTTCGTCGAAAGAGTCAAGGATTAAACCTTAAACAATCTTGGGAACAACGATCGAAGGGAAAAATTAATCCGAGAGTTTCTTGGATGGAAGACGAATCAATCCTTCCGATCGCTCCATTGACGTTCTCCAAAAGCTGCAGACCGGGCAAAGACGACGGTTCGTCTTTCTCGCACAAAGCGATTCGTCCTCCGCTGGCTGATGGCCATCAAGCGATCAAGGTAACCGGGATCGATGGTCGTGAAACGTGGAGAGGATTGATTCGTCATCCATCGGGGCCGCGGCTATCGTGTTTTTTGCCCGCGATCCCCCGACTAGTCACCAGTCATCTTCCACGTCGTAGTTTTCGTGTTCTTGTCCGGCTCGAGCCGTCGTGGCTCGATCCGAGTCGTTTAATTAAATACAGTTTTTCATCCAGTAGACCGAATCCGCGGCCGCCCCGCTGGGACGGAGGGAACCGCGACCGGGCAACGCCGGCAAATAAATCAAAAGAGGAACGGCGCAGAAGGCGAGCCAATCCGTCCCGAGCAGTATCCTCTTCCTGGAAGGCAAACACCAGTCGCCGATGTAATTAGTGGACGCGCGTGTCCGCGATGGCTTTCCTCTCGATCGAAAATCGAGGAAAATTGCCGACGACGTGGATCTGCAGGTGCACGCAGAAATTCGCGAGAATCGCCGGATGGTTTGTAAATTTGTACATTCATATTCAGACGCGCTAGTGAATCATCTGAAATGATCGTTGACGGAAACAGCGAGGTGATTCAAGGAAAATTCAGATGAGATTTGCGATAACGAAAGAAAATCAATTGGAAATGAATTTGAAAATTACATTTCGCAAATATCGCAACGTGAACCACCGAGCCTGTAATACAAAATTTGTCCATTCGCACTGGCATTTGGAGTAATCGTCGAGGGAAACAGCAAGGTGACAGAAAATTCAGAAGGGTTCGAGTAATGGAAGGAAGGTCGATCGAAGAAAGGAGTTTATAAAAGTTGGAAAGAGATTAAAAGTCCCCCCGGTAGTCAGGCTTGCCTCAAAACAGGGTGCCGCCGCGCTCGAGTCGTTATAATGATTGATGTCTTTCATATCCAAAACCATCTCCGACGAATGTTCTAATGCCACGTTTCACCAGCCAGCGGTGTCTCGCAACGTATAATATGTAGGGACTAAAAAGCAGTAAACCCGTGAGCCATCGAGAATAACGGCGGTGTGTGCACGTGGTAAACGTAATAATTTCCGAAATTTACACGCACACGCTACGCCCGTACCCCCGTAAAATCAAACGTCGGATGGCCGGTGTAACCAATTCGTCTCCTCAAACTGGCCTAATACGTAGTTGAACGTAATCTGAATACTCGTTGATCCGGACGAATATACGAGTAATACTCCCGATTACCGGGTAAATATACTAGTTGAACAAAGAAGCAAAGAGACATAATCATTGCAGACGCTGTTTACAGTGTAGTACACTTGAAACGAAAATTTACCCTACGTCCAAAAACTTCACAAGATCAGTGCTGCTTCGGTGTTATATCGACAACTTGGCAACACCCTATATATTCAGCGGTGAACTACTCGTAAATCCCGTGTTCCTCCCCCCTTCGAGCCTGATTCCCGAGGCATTCGAGGAAGCCACATAGAGAGACGCATTAACGTTCACCCCGGACGATTAAATAAGTCATATCGTCGCCGGTCCCTAACGAAGCGCTGCGGCATCCTCGCGCGTCGTTCGACGCGGTCCTCGACCAGCTTCTTTTTCCTGCTGCTCCACACTCGTGATTTCAAGCCTGTGCCGAGAGATCCGCGCCTCCTCTGCCGGGCCGCGTGCTCCAGACGCAGTATTTATAAACAAGCCCGAGAGAGGATCGTGCAAGGAATCCACGCAGCGCTGTGTCGATTTTTCTTCGTTCTTCGCAAGCTGGTAGTAGTGATAGTGCAATCTTCGCAATTTTTAACAGGTGAAACAGCATTACATTTAATAAATAAAACACATCCGACGACGGACGTTGGAACAATAATTAGAATCCGACGTCTCTGGCGATTGAGTTCTCCGTTCTGCGTAACAAATAGATTCCTCTTCCAAGCATCGAAATAGCCAAGCATCTCGACAATCGACGATTACGCAACGACGTAAACCAGCGAGACCGCTGTCGGGTAGTTAATTCAGCTTCCGTCGGAATTCCGCACGAAGACAGGCCGTTAACCGTTTAAAAATTGATTCCCGTGGCAGCGACGGAGGCAAAGTCCGCCCGTGGGTACTCTCGTCCCACTCTAAACTGTAGCCGCTTTGACAGACTGGCGGCTGGCGTGAAAACGCTCGCCAATTAACCAGCGGTGAATTATGCACCGCCCCTTACCCACTAATTTAGTAGGTGACTTATGTCGTACTTGCCAGCCGACAAGCCCCGGACGAATTCGAGTACCTCGCTGAACGGTAAGCTTCCTTCTTCTTTTTCTTTTTCTTCTTCTTCTTCTGGTTTCTCTTCTCCTTCGTTGCCGTCGTCGTAGTCGTTGCGGTCCTCTTCTTCTTCGTTCTCGTCTCGAAGGTTTTCTTCTTCTTCTTCTTCTTCTTCTTCTTCTTCTTCTTCTTCTTCTTCTTCTTCTTGCTGTCTTCTTCTGTCTGTCCTGCGACTGGATCGCTCGACGAAGGAGAAGCGAGGCTCGATGTCGCGAGCCAGCCGGACATCCGGCAACTCGCGAGCACACTCCTTTGATGTCTTTGAGCGGGCGAATTCGCCGGATCGTACGCCGAATGAAATATCGCCGTACGCTCTTTCTGCCGGCCGAGCTTCCAGCGAATCCTCCGCCCGGCGGATACACGAGCCAGCTTACCAGGGGATTACTTAGTCTCTCCTGGCAATCGGTTTATTGCGCGACGAACCGAGGCCGCGCGGTCTTTAGTCGCGCGGATCCTCTGCAGCTTCCGAGAAATTTCACCCTCCCCGCCTCCTTTTCTGACAGCCACTTTCATCGGGACGCTGTTTTCTTTCTGTCTTTTCACTTCGGCAGAAATGTCTATTCCGGAATAGACATTTCTGCCAAAGTGTGGCAACTCTTGAGATCCGAGAGGAGAAATAAATAGCTGCGACAGTGGCTCGAAGTTTTTGCACAAACTTGGACATTCGCGGAAATCCCCGAAGAACCACAACTCGGAGCAATTCTCGCGACGTAAGGGTACAATCAAAAAATTATACTACACAATTTTACGGAACTTTTGTTCGGACGAGGCAGGACTTCCACTCTGGAGAGTTTATCGATGCAGAAATATTGCAATACTGGCTGTAATATTCTATATTGTACTGACTGTAACATATATCGATTATAATACTACCGACTGTCTACGTATTCTAGCCAGAATACTTTGGAACGACTCGTATGTAACAAATTTCTAACAACGTTCTTACGTTGTAAGGGTATGATTAAAAAATTGCACCGTACAATTTTACAAAATTTTTATTCAAACGAGACAAGACTTCCATCCCGGAACTTATTGACATGGAAAATTGCAGTACGCAATATACTAAAAAAACTGACCGTGAGTCCAAGTATATATCCTTGCCGAGTAAAAGTTAAAACACCCGGGAAGGATGAATCAAACATCGATCGTCCAAAGTCTTGCGTTTTCTGAAAACGCGATCGTTGAACGAGGCCTTCTTGCAGCGGCGAGCAGGACGGCGATGGAAGGGAGGGAAGAGACACGCGACTTTTTCGTGTAATCGCGCAGGAAGTCGAAGAGTTACTGCCTGCCGTCGGTATTCGGCCATACGATGGTTTATTCAGGAACAATAGATAGTCCCGCAGCATCCGGGACCTACGTCGAAGAGGAGCGGCCGCATCAAACATTCGATATCGAGGCCACAAATCGGGAAGCCAGACGTCGACGATATATTATGATCGTCGCGGACGTCCCCGGTGTTCTTTACCGATTCAGCTGCTGTTACTCGGGCATTCGCGTCGAGACGCAAGACGTAGGAGAGAAAAAAAAAAAAAAAAGGAAAAGAAAAGAAAAAAAGAAAGAAAAGATTCGCTCGACTTGCTCTCTCGAGTGAGAGAGAGTTTCCACGTGGCCTCTTTATTACGTTCAACGTCCTTCGGAATCTTGCATCTGACTTTGCAACTCGTATCGCTCGGCAATTATGCAATTCGCGATAACTTAATCGCCGATCCTCGAATACAGAACGATTCTTTTGTCATGCTGATTACGCCACTTTCCCGTTTGATAATCCGGAATAAGATAAACGAACGTTTCATCGTGCTATTCGCGTCGTGCGATTCTCTCTCAGTCTATATTTGTAGTGAAATTTTATTTTCCTATTATGATAATACAGAAAATCTGTATTGAAAATTTTTCAACACGAATACCGAAGCCTTTCGATTTCTTCTTGGCATCTCTACGTTCGCCGATAAAAACTTTGCTTTCGAATCGTAAGCTATCGAGATACCATTAATCTTGGTATTTTTATTACATCACTCGTATCGTATCATATTTTTATATATATGAATATTTGTACACTTTTGCCTTTTATCTCTTGTTATTGTAATCTCAAATTTTAACAACAAGAAGAATCTCGAAATTTCTCCGATCGAGTCGAATCGTATAAACGCTTTCACGGACGCGAGTTCGTCGTTCGCACAGGTAGGGGAACGATCCCGCGGCTCTGATAAAACGTCCACGAAAAAACGTCCGGGGCAAAAGCGACAGGTAGGAAGGAACGAGCGAGGCTCGTAAAAAATTCGGACTTTGTCAGCGATCGTTAAGAGAGAAATTGAGAAAACGATCTTTGGACGGCCGCGGACGGCTCTCGTTCGCCACCTCGTGCCCCGTGAGTCCTTCGTCGCGGCAGCGTCGCTTCTCCCTCGGTAATCTACACGGTCCCCGGGACGATCTATCACGCGTACAACGAAACTTTGACGCGACGTCAAAACGCGGCCCCCCGTTAATTTTTCATGTCGTTTCGCCGGGGACTCGCGCCCTCCCGCACAGCCCGGCGGCCCTCGCCGCCTCCTCGAGCGCTGGTCCAGCAAGTTGTTTCGACGTTGCCATTCATTATTCACCTTCTGCACAACAGTCGCGCTACCTTTTGACACAGCGGCACGCAGCGCGCATGCAGCGTACATGCCGTACACGTTCGGGGAAAACACGGGCAACCCCGCGCGTGTTCTACAAACGGAGCTTTAACTTTTGTTGCGACCGGGTTGTTTCTACGAACCGGAAGAATTTCGAAACGGAACCCACTGTAGCTACCCACTGTAGCGGGACTAAGGGATCCGTACGCGTGATTACGAAACAAAATTGAAAGCTCGACGGACGAATGTACGTACGTACGTACGTATGTACAGGGTGGAAGGAAAAGTTTGTCTATACCTTCGATTTGATAAAAATACACGTTAAGGCCCACTCGTCACGAAGGTGAAACTGTTTCAAGGAACGTAACCTGATAGGTCTCTTGAAAAATGGCAGAAGAGCATTTTCTTAATCGTTTGACACACTCCAGACGTTTGCGTTCTAACAGCGACTTTAAGGTTCTGGACGCGTGGATGTAATGTTTATATTTCGAATAAATTTTATCATTTGATTATTTAGACTCACATTGATGCTACGATACCGTGACAAATCAAATGTTAGTGAAATCCAATATGAAAGTTACTAATGAAATAGACATCTACGCGTTCAGCACCATAAAGTCGCTGTTAAGGCGCACGTTTTTTGTCATTTTTCAAAAGAACTATTAGATTGAGAACCTGCTTTTCTTGGAAAAGTTTTACCTTCGTAGTGAGTAGAATACGATGCAAAAAAGAAAAAAAAAATATTTCGAAATTCAAGGTCAAGATCAATTTCGAGGAGGATCTTCACGCGTGTTTCAATCAACCTGTACAATCGACAATATAATTTTTTAAACGTCGATCGATTCTTTTTCCCAGTGATTCACTTTGGATCTCTACGTTCGTTTGTCAGACAGCGCTAGTGAAAAACCTCCAGCGATAAAAGTCGCTGTGCGATTGCTCGCGAATTTACTTCGTAATAAGTCGCGCAAGCTGCCGCTTTCTCCGAGCGGCGCATCAAGTTCAAAGAGAAAGCGGACGATAATGGAGACTGTGGATCTCCCGGGGGATTCGCAGCGTCACACCGGAGTAAAGACTTCAATTAAACCGTCGTAATAAAAAGAAAGAAAGAAAAAAAAAAAGAAGTTACAAAGACGCGGAAGCCTAATAAAAATCTTTTCCCGCCTACGAGTCCGTTAATTACCATAAGTTAATTACAACGACGTGAAAGCAGAGCCACCCCGACGTTGCGTCGACACAGCCGCTCTTCCCTCGGCTCCCCTCGCCCAGGCCTATTCTTGTGTGTGTGTGTGTGTGTGTGTGTGTGTACCCTGCACGTATCTCTCCCCCTTGGCTACCAACACCAACCCCGGTGTTCGCCCACCCCCGTCATATTTACGAGGCGAACTTTGCTTTAAGCCTGCCGATGTTTTAACTTTATCGCGGCCAAAGTATGATTTTACGAGAAGCCCGCGGGCTAAATATGCCCGCGTCGTAAAATTAACGGCGTTTCCATAAAGGAATCCGGCGTGCTTGCGTTAAAACTCGATAAAAGCCAATAAAGCATCGCCACGGAGAGCGCAGTTTAGTATAGTTTATCGTCCCTCCCCCTTCGCGAACTCTCACGAGCCCACGACGGTGGTGTCCACGACGGTTTAACCGGTGCCAACCTGCGCCCATTTGCAGCGTTCTCGGATAAGGCTCACCTCACAGGGGGACTCTGAGGAAGGTGAGAAGAGTTCGAAGACCTCGCCGACTCGCGAGACCCCGGCAGCGTCCAGTCACCAGTTGTTCTGGTGCGTTTCGCAACGTTGGCGCTACTTCCGATATCCATCGACTCTAGTTTTTTTTTTTTTTTTTTTTTTTCCCAAGTCTTTTTCGCGTCTTTAAAACGAAGACGCTGTTTGTTTCGATAAACTGCTTAAAAACGCTCGACGTTGGACGTTGGAACGTTTGTGGGAAACTTTGCCGGAGAATCACCGGATCGGTCGCAGGTTGTTCCAAGGCGTCGCAAAGTAGCTGCATGCGCCGAGTTCGCGCGCAGCGTCCACGATGTACACGCGAGATAAGTGGCCCGATTATCGTGTGTGTTCGTCGGGTAATGCCACTAAAAAGCATCCCCCGTTGGGCGGTAGATAATGTTGTCTCGCGTTGGTACTCGAAGACACGGTCGTTTTACAGCCGAGCTACTATACGTTGGTAATGGGTCGGCTTTATCTCGTAACTGGGGGCCTCCTCTGTCCAGCGGAAACGCTGTCTTGCACCTCTTCGCCGCCGGTGCGTGCGACCGCACGCCTGCATTTTTGCGCGTCGGTATCTTTACGGTGGCGTAAAACGGGTTTTACCCGAGCAATTTAAATGCCGTTCGCCGCATTAATACGTTTTTGTAATTCCAAAATTAGACGTTTGCTCGCGCCTAGTGGAGCCGCGTAGTCGCGCGTGTACCGACAAATTGATTTCGCTCGTTGAGGGAAACGGAACGAACGGAGGATCACCTAGAGGCCAGGAAGCCCTATACGAAATTCCTCGCTGTCGACGGAACAAATTACTGAGAATGAAGCACGTACTCACCCCGTTCGATCTCGCGTTTCAAGTGCTTTCCTTCGTCTGATCGTCCTCCTCCGCTTTTCCACGAACGAGTACAGTTGGCTCGTCGAATTTTCGTGGAGGATGGTAGCAGCGAAGAACGGAGATGAGAAGAGCGAGTCGGAAAGGACGGACACGGGTGTGTCCACCGCATAACTCTCTGCGGGATCTAGCGAGCGGGGCACGCGGAGGCAGGACCCGCACAACACACACAACCCTTTGAAGGTTTATGCCGATTCAGGAACGGGTTGATTCATGAAGACGGGATGGACCTCCTTGGGATCCGCGGCTCGGTGCCCCCAAGGCCGTGGCGGGTGGTCCCGCGGCTTGATTTCTTGTTTCCTCCACCACGCTCGATCTGGCCTCTGGGTTCTCTCTCCTCGCTCCGACCGGACGAAGAGCGAGACGGAGGAAAGGAGCGGCCTGAGGTCTGAGAGCGAGAGCAGAGAGCAGAGAGAGCCAGGGCAAAAGAAGGGAACCAGGTTGGCATTCCCCGCTGCTGCTCTCTCTCTCTCTACTCGGCTATACCTATAGCGATTGTCGATTTAAATGTTTACTAATAACCAAGCTTGTCCCGCAACCACCCAGAAGTCGGTCGCTTTGCATTTTTATAAGTACATCTTACGGCCGGTTCCGAGAACGGGAGGACGTTTCATATTCATCCGCCGATGCTGCCGCCGACCGACTGTCCTCCTCTCCTCCTCTTCGCGATACGAGGCAGCAGGACGCGCTTACTTATTGTCTCTCTACTCTCGATGCATGGCGCTCGCGATTAGCCGACGACCGGCATAATCGATCGCATTCCTGCTCGCTCGTTCGCTGGGAAAATCGGAAACCGTCGTTTGTTTAGAACGAACGACGTGTCTCGTCTCGTCCCGTCTTCGGGAGCTTCGAGAGAATTACCATCTGGAAAATTGTCGCTCGTCTTTCTCGCGTGCAAGTGTACTCGGAAGCAGTTGCTCGCAGTCTCTTTTCTCACAGATCGAGACGGTCGGTGATGTCGTAGGGGATCGAATGATCGATCGAGGAAGAAGGGTCGTCTGTCGACGAGGGATGGCTGGCTAGACAGGGTGAAAAAACGACAAAGGCTTCGAGACTTTTTTTTCTTTTTTTTTTTTATAATGATTCGTTTATTGCGAAAGGACACAGTCTGCAAGCCATCTGCCAATGTGGCATCAACGAGCTCGCGTGAAATTTTGGACACGAATGACTAAAAGGTGATGGCGATCGTTCACTCTCGACATGACATGATATGTTGACAGTCGCTGCGCCCTGCGCGGCTGTCGCGTCTCAATCGTCTAACGAGAACGTCTAACGAACCCGTTACGTTCGTGTTTTACCTCCCTCGAACCTTTCGCGAAAAGGTCCTGCGTCGCGGACAACAGGTCGGGGCGCAACGCGAGTTTCCAGCTTCTGTCAGATTACGGGCGGAGCCGAGCGCGTTGAGGGAATATCAGAGGCGAGAGAAAGAAGACGAGTGAGAGAGAAGAGTGGAAAGAAACGAAAGAGGGAAAAGGATAAACAAAAAGAAAAAGAAAAAGAGGAAAAGACGGAAACGCGTCGCGAACGATGTCGATCGTCGATTTAGTTAGCGCGTATTATCACAATCTGCGACGATTTCTCCACGGGGTTGACGGGGGTGGCGTGAAAGCGCCCTCGGGCTAATAAATAAATAATACTTACGAACGGAGAAACTCAGGCGCAAGACGCACGCCTCCAACGTGGTTTATCTCAGGCGCGGTATTCTTTTTTCTCGCGCTCCGCGCGTCCTCCGTAATCTGTCGCTGCGTTCAATGATCCATACCTCGTCATGATCGACCGAGTCGACGTGAATCGATAATGTTACAAACATTGCGATAACAATAATAATAATCCATAATAATAATAATAATAATCCATAATAATAATAATAATTAATCGTAATAATTAATAATAATAATAATAATAATAATCGTCGTCGTCGTCGTTAGTATGAATTATGATCTCCAATATTATAATAATATCGTACCTACTCTACATACAATACATACACTGGCCGGACGCTCTCTACTGGGCCCTCTCTACTATTTACAAACGCATAAATAATTATTAATCGTTATCGTGTATTTATATATATAGTATTCTTTATGTATATAATTACTGTCATAGTAGACGACACGCCTAGGATAGAGTGTATCTTTTTCCTTCGTTTCCTTTCATTTCTTTTTTTTTCTTTTTGTCTTATTTTCCTTCGAAACCGTGGTTTTAGCATGCTGCTGCTGCTGCTGCTGCTGCTGCTGCTCTACACGGAAGAGAATAAACACGGGTTTATTACGACTTTTTTTCTTTCCATCGTGGTTTTTCCACCTTTCGTCGATCGATTTCCAATCTTTTCTTTCTCCCTTGTCCCGTTCTCGTCGACGACGGACGAGATAGAGAGAGAGAGAGAGAGAGAGAGAGAGAGAAAGCAGGAATCAAGTTGATAGAGGGACGGGGGGCATAGCAGAGGAGATCCGGTCGAGGGGAAGGGGGTAGCGAAGGGAATCCGAAAGGCGAAAAAAGACAGAGAATGAGAGAATGAGAGAATGAGAGAGAGACAGAGACTAGGAACGATGAAGAGAAAAAGAGAGAAAGAGAGAGACCAGGGATTTGGGGGGCAGTATATATATATATATATATATATATATATATATATATATATCATGTATCTCGTTTCGACGTTGTTCGTTCAGTTACTGTACACTAATTACAAGGTTGTAGTCTCTGATTATTATTGTCATCCACACCACACGTCGCCGCACAAACTCGGCTGCGCGGCGATCCCGTTCCTCGAAAAACTTCCTCGTTAATAATAATGATAATAATAATGATAATAGCAGTAATTAGTCCATCGTCCCCGCGCAGGTGAGAAATCACACTCGACCCGGTGACTTGAGCTCCTGCGTGGACGGTAGGCTTCCGCTCGGGTGGGGCGACTGATCCGACCCACCGGAGGACGCGGTCGACGACGACGACGGAGAGAGGCCCGAGGCCGCGGTGGTGAGAAGCACGCCGCCTCCTCCACCGGGGCCACCACCGCTGCCCCCGTTGATCGAGAAAGGTTTAACGTTACCACTGGCTGACACGGCTGACGAGGAGGACGTCAGTATGCTGGGGGCGGTGGACGGAGGCATCACCCCGCTCAGGCCGCCCAAGGTCCTCGAGTAAGTCTCCAGCAGGGACATGTCCCCGGATCCGAGGTGAGAGGCGCCGTACAGGTTCCGATAGAAATCCGGATGCCGAACGAACTGCGTTCCGGTGTGCATGGCGGGGTGCAGAGGGTGATGAGGTGGCAAACGACTGGCCAGAGGGCTCATCAGCTTCCCACCACCGCCGCCGCCGCCGCCGCCGCCACCGCCGCCACCGCCGCCGCCTCCGCCTCCGCCGGCACCGCTTCCGCTGTAAGGAGACGAGAGGCCAGTCATCGTGGTCGGTGTGGGACTCTGCTGATCGCCGTCCTTGCTCGCCATGTCGGCCAGAGACCAGATCCTCGGCTTCGTGGTGACGACCCCGCTGCCGGTGGACGAGGCGGTCGTCGTGGTCGGCGGAAGATGATGACTACTGGGTGGCGTGCTTTCCGGGGACGGGTGGCGCAACAGTCGGCCGTGCGAGGACGCGAGATACGCCGGATGCTGAAGCTGCAACGGATGCCTCGGCTCTCTCTGGTCGTAGAGGCACTCCGGGCTGTCGGGGCCGCTGTCGGCTCGCGACTCGCTCCACTCGCTCTCGGTTCTACCTTGGACACCGGTGGATCCAGCGCTGGTGCCCAGAAGGTCCATCCGATGCGCCGGTCGTTCTCCGTCTTCGCTCGATCCGGTACCCGAGTCCTTTGAGTCTGTGGCAGAGAACGGGACTCGTCTTTGGGCGATGAAAGGGCAAAGGCGAGGAGGCGTTTCGTCGTTTTCGATAGAGAAGGAAGGGAGTGGAGGAGGAAAGTGGAGAAGGCAAAGTGGAAGGTGGTGGGTGGACGGACGTTTGCCGCGCCGCTTACCTAGCCGATCTTTCTCGTCCACGCTCTTCCTTCCGCTGTCGTCGTCCTCGTTGTTGTTGTCCTCGTCTTCGACCCTGTTCCTCGGCTCCCACGTCATCTTGTTCTCCTTCTTCAGGCGTCTCCGCGCGTTCGCGAACCACGTGGACACTTGGGTCAACGTCATCTTCGTTATGATGGCCAGCATGATCTTCTCGCCCTTCGTCGGATACGGATTCTTCTTGTGCTCGTTCAGCCAGGCCTTCAGCGTACTCGTGGTTTCTCGCGTCGCGTTTTTTCGCCGGGCACCGTTAAGATCCATCCCGTAACTGAAACAGAGTAAATCAGGCGGCTGTTGAACTTTCCGTTTTCCACGGGGGAGGCAGGCAGGCAGGCAGGCAGGCAGGCAGGCAGGCAGGCAGCGCCTTTACCGAAAAGATTCGAGACCGGTTCGTTCGATCGTCCTCTTTGTTAAATCCTCCGATGTCGAATAGTACACGTACGTTGTACCCGATCGAATCGAGTAACAGTGGGACACCACATCGTGAGGCAGAGAAGCAAGGGGGGCGGGAGGAGCACGAGAGAAGAAACGAAGAAGAAGAAAAAGAAGAAGAATAAGTAGCAGGGAAGAAGATGGCAAGCAAAGCCAACCATCGGTGGAAGCTCGTGTCGGGAAACTTATCCAATCGTGAGGCTCGTTACGCCTTTCCCCCGGTGCTCGGTATAAAAGTCCGAGTCCTGCTCGGTTAGAGGAACGATATAAGCGGGTAGCTACTACTTTCATCCCGGAGAGCAGATCTTTATCTAACGGTTTAAGCTCCTGCCTTCCATCCCGGTCGTAGAGGAAGCGGAGAGGAGTGGAGAGGAGACCGTAGCCAGAAAGAGAGAGAGAGAGAGAAGGAGCGTGCGCCTGGCGCGGCCTCTCTCGCTCGAACCGTCCGCAGCGACCGAGCCCCTGGGATCCCATTACTAAAAGACTAACCCTTATCAAAGATTAAACTTTGGTATAACTGCTGAATCGACGGGATCGAAATTAAATTTTCCAGCGGCGAGCGCGCGCGGCTGGGAGATGCTCACTCCCTTCTTCTTTCTCCCTCTCCCCCGTCGAGCTCTTGGCTTTTTTCCCCCTTCGCCGCGCGTCATCTCGACATCCTTTCCTCCCGACGTTGCGGTCTTCCGCCCTGCGTTTCTTTATTTGCCCTCCTCCGACGTAAAACACTGGACATACATACGCGTTTTCCCAAGAGATTTCAACTCTTTCTCTCTCTCTCTCTCTCTCTCTCTCTCTCTCTCTCTGTTTTTTCAAAAAACATCATAGAAAATTTCTAATATCGGCTAGAAAATTCATTCGCGAACGCGTAACGAGATATCGTTTGTTGGAAAAGTCCCGTTGAAGTCGACGCGAGAACGCGCACCTTCGTCGACGGGAAACGGCGATGCCCGTGACGGGCAGCCGCCATTATTGAGCTTTATTTTCAGCCTGTTCGCCAGTTCCAGCGAACTGGGGAGGGAAGACGGGCAGGAAAGGGAAATACGCGCGTGGACGCGCGACTGACGTTGCTGCTGGTGTGGACGGATCGGGCGGGTTGGAGGGAATACAGTCGCGACGGGACGAGATGGGAAATTAATAAAACTGTCACTTATCTGCCCTTCCCCGGGGCAGGCCTACACGCGCTATCTGCCGTCTCTTCCATCTTCCTTTCGCCCCTATCTTTCCGTGCCGATTGTGTTCTCTTCGCGGTCCGTTTCTCTCTTTCTCCCTCGCCCTCTCTTTCTCTCGCACCGCTGCGCTGTACCCAAGCGCGGTGTACGCAGGATCCGCGCAGCAGCTGAAACGAGGCGCTAAACATTTCAATTTGACATCCGCACAGCCGTCTCTCTCCACGACGACGATGTGTAGAGGTGTGTGCTCGCGCACGTACACTCGCGCCTTTCTTCTCTCGGAATACTCTCTCGCTGCATCCTCGTTGTTCCACGCTATCGTATCCTGCGTCCTATCCTATCCTATCCTATCCTATCCTATCCATCCGGCAAAAGCGTCGAGGGTCGAAGGCTCGTGCACGCGCGCAAAGAGAGCGGGAAAAGCTGGAAGAGACGAAAGGTCGAGAGAAGGTGGCGAGAGGTGGTGGGCCGGGCCGTACCGGTAAAACAGAGAGGAACAGGAAGATAGAAAAGTGGCGAGAGTGAATGAGTGAGAGAGAGAGAGAGAGAGAAAGGGAGGCGAGGATGGCTTAACCCCGGTCTGTTTGCGAGGAGCAAATGGCGTTCTGCAGTTATTTTAAAATTCAGCCGGTGGCAGGGGGTGCGGATCGGATTAAAAAATCAGAGTGGAAGCTTGTTTCTCATGATAACAGTCAGCCGCTCCGGAGAGCGGGAACTGCTGCTGCTGCTGCTGCTGCTTTCTACCGATTCCGCCGTCTCCCTGCCAGCTACCACCGCCAGTCTCAACCCCCCCGTGCGTTTGTCGGAGCCTCTATCTCTCCGCCTCTTCCACGTCCATCCGTCTCACCCTCTTCGTTCGTTTCTCTCTGTTTTCCTTTTTCTCGTGTGCCGCCACACAGCAGCGTACCCGTCCAACTTTTTCCTTCCCTTTCCACGCGACACCTCGCTCTTCTCTGCAACGGCTCTCTTCTCTTCCAATCTGTCTCTCGCTTGGCCCCCTGGTATCGCCGCACAACCATCGCACAACCAACGCACACACACCAACGAGGCATTTCGTCGACCGCTTTAAATACGGCCGCTGTATGCGCGCCAAGCCGTTCGTTCCCGTGCCCATTCTCGCATATAGAGACCCGTCCGCTTATATCTATGTACAAATCGTATTATATACGCGCATACATACAGGCACAGGCACAGGCACAGGCTATGATCGTACGCGCACGCCGTGGATCGGGCCTCTTTCCTCTTCTCGCGCGTCAGGGGTTGATCGCATCAACTGCTTGTTTCCATGGCGATTGCTAATCGGCCCGTCCTCCTCCGCCGTTTCCCCGTCGTTTCAACGTCGCGCGCCTTTGTTCCCGTTTCTCGCACCCCCGCGCGAGCTAACGCATCGAACGCGTCGAGGCAATCTGCCTCCAGACGTCGCAATGACTTTATCTGCTTCTTCCCCTGAACCGTGCTCCCTCTAAATACTCCGTTTCAACTCGAATATAATTGCCATCCGTGCAAAATACTCTCCTTCTTTCTCTTCTCCCGAATAGACTACTCTGCCGAGTAACTCTGGAGTCGGAAAGAGTCGAGCACGCGAAAGTTGAATCCGATAAATCGAATCGAAAGTAGCAGTACGACGTAAGACAATTTCGCTTGACCCTTGCAATTCTGCGAACACGAAGATACTACAACGCCACCCACCCTCCCCCACTCGAGGAAACGATCCGAGCGAATCAACGATTAAAGCCCGTTGAAACGGCCATTTCTCGCGACCCTCGGCGGTTAACGTAAACGCGTTTGTCATGGCGTAGCCTTTAAGAGGGATAAGAACGGGGGTGAGTGACCATAGCCAGCTTCGAAACGAAGCAGGTGTGCGAGAGCCCGTGCGACTCCGCCCCTCGTTACCGCTCGTAACTAGGGGTGATATCCGACTTCTTTTTTCTTTTTTTTCCCCTCTCTGTCGTTCTCGCGTTACCACCACCTCTCCTCTCCTCTCCTCTCCTCTTCCCATGTCCCTTTCCCCACCCCTCGGCAGCCCTATATATCGTCGACGCACACCTTTCACACAGGTATGGTTCCGCGAGCTTCCCGCGTTTTATCAACGCGAAGGTGCAGCCATTTCGGTGACGGCGCCATCTTCCCTTGGTCGGATACGTACGTACACACACACACACACGGCACACCGGGCTCCCCTCGCACGCGTTCACTCATCCAGAAGGTAGGTACCTGCCTCGTGGTCGCGTTTCGGTTTAATCAACCGCGAAGCCACGCCAACCTTCTGCGGTCCCTTTCATCTGTCCATCCGCCTCCGCCTTCGGTTCATGATCGACCGAGGAACGATTACACGCCTGTGCGTTCGATCCAACAGCTTCTCTCGTATTGTAACCGTTCACGAAAAATCTCGGTTCTTTACGCTCCGAGAAAAATTCGCACTTTCACAAAAAAAAAAAAAAAAAAAACTTGACTCGAATACTTTTCGATGAAAATTCCCGAATTCGACAAATAACGGAAAGAAGAAAGTGCTACGAAATTAAATGCGGATATCGCTCCAAATTTGCATGGCGAGGCGAAACTGGTGGGCGACCGACTGAAAAAAGTTCTACAGAAAAAAAGAGAGAGAGGAAAAAAAAACACGAGCGGAATGCATAATCGAAGCAATGACGGATGAAAGGTAGGACGTCGTATAGATATGGCGGCGGTTTATACGACGAACCGTGCGTCCCACCCGCGTATATCGATGTCGTCGCGTTAAGCTCTCAGAAGCGGTTTCGAAGACTCTCCGCGCAACACGTCGCGCGGAAGTTTTGCGAACGCGGTGACAGTCGGTTGTTCCACATCCAACTTTATTACCAGTTGCTCGCGACGTGAAAGATCGATCGTAAACCCGGCGGTGCGCAAGAGTGTGCACACGCACGTGTGAACGTGTGCCGAGAGAGAGAGAGAGAGAGAGACCTGGCAGAGAGGAGACGGCAAGTGTGCACCCACACACGCGCGCACGCGATTTAACTCTCTCACGACGAAGATTATACAATCTCCACTTTCTCTCTTCCTCCCCGTCGCCCCATTCTCCGTCGCCATCGTACGAGCAACCGAGTTTATATAAAATGATACACGGTTCGCTACTTTGTCATACGATCGTTTAAATCCATCACGAGGCGCACAGCGGCTCGTAGGGGCCGCGATTAAAGTCACTCGCCCGTTGAATTATCGTCGACCGAGATTACTCGCCGGTGCGCGCTGTTATGGCTAACTTGCGAAAATTTACAAAAGCGAGACTCGGCTCGGAGCACCGACTAGCACGCGGCGGCTCTACGTACACACACACACACACACGGCTCTGCTGCTACGGCGCGCGTTCGTGTCTTCTCTCAGCTCTACCGTTACACGCCGCTCTGCACGAGTCTTTAACGCTCGATAAAGAACACGCTGAGTCGAGCGTGTAATTTGTGTCTGAAATGTAACCGGCTACCCTTTGGGTAAAAGGACACGCTCTTCTGTAAAACATTCGTTTGTCTCTCGCGCGTCCGCGTACCTCGAGGGAAAAAATCCACGCTCAACGTTTTACGACTCACTCAACGCTCCCGCCGTTCCCCTTTGACCCTCTGGTTTACCAGTGCGTGTCCAACCCGCGGCCCTCGCTGCACAACCAAAATTGAAATGATTCAACGAGAATTTTCCTATCCGAATAATTTCGACCGTGAATGTCCACGAGCTTATTTCCAAGCAATTAAATATCAATTTTAATTAGACATTACGAATAGTATTCTTGGAAATACCGAATCAGATAAGCGTTCATACTTTTCTAATGTAAATACATTAATTGTTTCAATTGATACGAATATATATTTTTCTAATCGATCGTGTGTTGTAAAAGTCCTCGTAAATAACGTAGGTTACATCGAACTGATAAAAAGTGATCAAACTGTACCTCAACAAGGTACAAACTCGCGGATGACCTTTCGACACGCGTCGAATTATCCGCGAGGCAACGTTCACCTGGATTCACTTCGATTCGCGGCTCGATGAAGAGTATCGACAGAGGGGTGCGGCCAGGTCGTTAAATCGGAGTCAACCGCTCCGACAGGCCTAATCTCCGTCCATTAAGGCTAATGGGGAAAGCGCGAGGAGGCGCGGCTGGCTGCCAGACGACGAAACCCTGTCATCTGCACAGGCTTTAACCGAGCTTTAAGAAGAGAGGAGGAGGCCAGGCGGCGGCGACGTGTTCCCGCTAACGAAAAACGCGTGTCGGTGACTTTTCACCGGCGCAACCCTTGCGTGGCAAAAACCACCCCTAGGACCAAAACCGGGTCATTAAACGGCCGTACATCATCGCGAGACGTGACACGTCCTGCTGAAACGCCGCGCGGCTGGCCCGCAACTCATTAACCTCGGGATATTCCCAGTTTCTGCCGGATCCGAGTTCGGACGAGTCCTCTGGGAACGCTGTAAGCGCCTTTTGCACGCGTTAAACTTTGAAGATTCATCGACGAGACGTTCGATCGATCGAACGTTAATCTCGGATCGACGATACCGGATTTTGCGATGTTGATGAAAATTCTAAATTGTCGTTGAATGAATTACGTTACATTGGTAGACATATTTTTTAACCGTTGAAATTTTGTTTTCAATAAAAATATTACGTTGGTATCAAATAATTGCACTTTTCTCATCAAACAAGTTGCAAACTCCAGTTTGTTCCAGTATCGTAGAATTCCGGATACCTGGAGTCGATGAAACTTTGGAAAGCGTTTTTTTGCATCGGCTTGGTTTTGCAAAGAGTCGACGCTTGAAAAAGTATAAATCTGTTGAAGAAAGATTTGGTGAATGAGGTGAAGTTTCGCATCCCAATTCGTTTTTCGATTTTCTGGAGGGTAATCGCTGCAGCGTTATCACGCGGTAGTATTGGATCGAAATTTATTGATTTTATGCTATTTTGAATTCGTAAAGAAAAATTGCTCCAATTTGAGCATTTCAATGGTCAGAAATGGAGCTAAATTGTCTTTGAAGCTGATTTCAAAATACAGACCAGAATATGCTCTTCGAAATTGCATACGACACGACAAACGCAGGAATCTGAGGAAAAGAAAGAATGAGGAAAAGTTACAAAATATAAAAAGGCGCAATTATTTTCCGACCAACGTGATATATAAAAAGAACAGAAATAGATTCCTCAGTGGTTTCACTTCCAAAAGACAATTACAGATGAGTAGCTTTTAGTTTGGTCTAAGCTTATCGATCGGTGCCCTCTCAACAAAATAAAGCTTCCCCCTGCCTCATAGAACGACGAGCATTAAGCTAAATAGACGTTTCTACGAAACGAGATTATATGGATTTCGACTCGTAGACACGCGAGTGGACGCTGTTGCACGTTCCACACGGGCAGCGGACAAAGAAGAATCGATAAACAATCTTCGTTAGACCGGCAGAATGAATCGGACGCGCGGTACGATTCGGTGTGATTGCGAGATCGACGACGACAAATATTTGGCGGGACGTTCGAAAAGGGTTGGCAACACACTCGTGGCCAAGCGTAAATCAAATAAGCGATCTTATCGTCGGAATATACACCGGCTGTTGGCAACGTTAAACGATAGGATCGCCGCGTAGGTTTTCGTATCGTTCCTACGTTTAGTAAATAAAGCGCGAACAATATCTGCTCGTACGCGAAACTCGTCTGTCCGTGAAGCAGTGACGCGCCAAGAATGTGTAGACGTTTCACGATCGCGTAACGAAGGGGCCTTCACGTGTAAAAACGCCCTTTAATCTTATCGAATTCGTGGGAAGCGAGGAGAGACCGCCCGGCTATCAAGTTGGAGATCAATTCGGCTAAGAGCCAATTTCTGTCGCGAGCAAATAAAGGGTCCCGCGGCAATAACTCGTCAAACAACAATCGCGCTCCTCGAACGACCCGAGATTGATGTACGAAGAGAGATCTAACGTTCCGAGATCTGGTAGATTCGTGTTCAGGCTACTATTCTATTATATACATTCCATATACTCGACGAAGAGGTGAAAAATAATCTTCTCGCCTTCCTTAAGAGAAAATGTTAAAGAAGACAGGTTTGTACCAGACCTGGGTGTTTCGACAATAAAATTTTGTTATTCTTAAAAATTACTTTTCAAAGTTGTTTCATACAAAAATTCAATCAACTTGTTTCCAATTGAACGATTTATTATCACTGAAAGTGATTTTAGCGGTAACCCAGAAAATCGGGCCTCTTCGGGTGCAACGAAAATTAGCAATTGGTCGATTTGGGTCACGTGATTCGCAAGGGGGCGTGGGGTAGACCTCGAGTAGGAGTGGCGTTGTCTAGTACCGAGCGATCGCGCCTGTAATTTGTTTTGCATCGATTCAAATGTTTGCACATCAGTAAAATTTTATGGTAAAAAAGCCGTCTTAATTTTCTAGTCGGAACTGGTTGCTTCTGGGCCTTTCAGTGAGACGAGTCGTACGAGTCGTGCAGTTTTTTTGTTATTTGATTTTGGTAGAAATAACTGGTTTCTCAAGGTACAAACGTCCAATGTTTGTATTTACTATTTTTCATTCTGCGACTAGGCTTATTTACTGACACAAGTTGAAATGGATATCGCTCGATTTTTTGATGACGATAAAACGAGTATTTGTAAAATATAACACTCTCTTCCCGTCTTCTTTATCAGTAGAGAAACTATTTTCATTTGCAATTTTAACAGATGTGCAAATTTTGTACGTTAACAGACCAAATGATTGAGAAACGAGTCTTATCAAAAGCTGAGACAACTTCTGTTGCTTCTGCCGTGATAATTTGATTTTTACTTTGAATGTTATTTGAAGAACAAATTTTCAAATTACGAAACAAATATCATTTTCGATTCGTTAGTTTGCCAATTATTTGTATAGTTTCGAATTCCTTTCGACCAAACGAGCTACGCACCATTAATCGAAATCCATCGTTTGCCAAATGCCAAAGAAAACGTTACTTGAAAAATTTATTTACAAATTATTATTCGAAATAAATCTTGCCAGTGTATGCTATTTCTAAAAGTAAAGAAAAAATGTAAAACGCGTAGCAAAAGAGCGTCCGTTAATGCCTAAAGCTAAAAAAAAGTTGTAACGGAGAAGAAGCAAAGCTCGCGAAAGCTTGCACAAAGACACGAGTTCGCTCACAGGTACCGGCGAAAGAAACGGACGGACTGGCGTGGAGACGAGGACGGTGGCGCGCGAAGCGTCGATTGAGATTCGCGGTTCGTCCCGACATCCTTAAACGCGCTCGAGGCCCCGAAGCGCGTGCCGACACATCGGTCGTTGTACGGACACACTTAATAATACGTGTCGTCGATCGAAGGACGGAGCGCGAAGCGGAGAGGAAGCCGAAGCAGCCGGACATAGGAACAGCCTGCCTGTGTGTCAGCGCGCGCGGCCTGCGCTCGTACAACCAGCGGTGGACTGCGCTACCCACTGGCCGCTTGTTTCTTATTGTTTACCCTATATGTCCCCGGAAGCAGGGCCAATCCGCCGGAAAGACGAGACCGTTAACCCGCACGATCCCGAGACCTCGCGGCCGTGCATGCCAACTCTGCATTATTGGCTTTTTGTATGCTTATGTTAAACGGTCGACGGTGCGCGCGCATAATGCGCCTCTCCCCCTCGATCCTTGCCACCTCGAGCCGATTTTTACCTGCTCCCTTTATCGCTCTATCTGTTCTAACTCCCTCTCTCTCTCTCTCTCTCTTCTTTTTTCTTTTTCATCCGGGATATCACTTTGGGACTTTTTTACGGGACGCTTGCCGCGTATAACTGTATAACTCTACAACCGTAACCGCGATCTCTCTTTATCGCTATTGTTGCACGAACGTCTTCTCGTGGCCTGCAGTGGCCGAGCAAGCATCGATTCGCCTTCGAGCTCGCCACGTAAATAATTGTTTACGCGAGAAGCACGTCGCTATCGTATCAACGAACATTCCACCGATATACACGGTGCATCGATAAAAGGTCCGCGTTACGTAAGCAACGGTCGACCATCGAACGAGCGCCATCAGCGGCGCGTCTTTAGCTGCTTCCCGAGCGGAAGAGCGGAGGTAAATCAGGCTTAAGTTGATTCGTGTTGAGCACGGCTGAGAAGCAAGCCACGCGGGAACGAATCTCGTTCCGTGGCTTTTTCGTTATTCCTCTCCGAGAGAAAAAAAAAGACTTTGATAACGTATCGAGACTCCGTTGCAACTGCACGTTCGCCGGGAGAACACGTGTATGGTTTCCAAGTCCAAATTTCCGGCGTGCAAGTGGAAAAACTACGGTAATTAGCATCGTTCGACTCGTGTCGAAATTAATTGGTAGAAATCAGTCGTTGCTCGTTGACGATGTCGAGCGCTGTTAATACGTGGAATTATTATCGATATCACGACCGCGGCGAAAGAAGCGTTATCCCGACGTCCCGCCGGAAGAAAATTGATTTCAGCGATATCGTGTTAAATTTGAATTTGATTACTCGGGCAAGCGAATAGTGCCGCGTGTCGCAGGTAATCAAATCGCAGCCCGCTATCTTCACCTATCGATACGTCGTTTGCATTAATCAACGTATTCCTTTGCTGAAAAACCGAACGAAGAAACGCAACGATGTGTGTGCGTGTATCAGTTCATGCCCGCTTATCTTGACAAATGGAATTACGCGCGCGAGAAATTGAGACAAATCGCGTAACACGACGTATCAATCAATTCCGCGGGAAATTTAAACCCTTGTTTAAATTCCGTGCCGGCGCAATCATTTTATTTTAATCTTTGATCGTTTCTTCTTACTTCTTCCAATTTAAGAAAAAATTGACACTTCTCGATTAAGGAGAAAAATTATTGGATCGTCAAACTTTCACACTCTGATACTTCAAATGACAAATTCATGTAAATTGTGAAACGTGTTTATAATTCTCGTGCAAAGGCGGGCATTAAAAATTTTGGGTTGGATCGATAAAAGTTATCGCGAGAGAAACAAATCGGCGACTGATATCTCATCGATTAATAACGATAACCGTCAATCGTTGATTGAAGTTGGAAGATGTTAATCGCCGAAAAATCGGCAATTGACTCGATTCATCAATAATGTTAATCGGCAATTATCAATTTAGTTGTTACATCGAATTTGATTTAACTTCATTTATATATAGGCTATACTTTGAAATTGTAATAAAGGGAGAGAGAGAGAGAGAGAGAGATATGCTTTACAACCGTGGAAAACATGTATTTGGCTGTGCGTGACGTGCATGTACAATTTATAAAATTCAATTTTTCGTAAAACGTACTACAACGGTGTTACAGTACGCTCGATATTTCCGCAAACATGATGTCGCGTACAGTGCGTCGACGATTCAAGGTTATCGTACGTAATTGAAATAAAATATATTTTTCATTCGTGTCGAACTCATTCTGAACTCCTTCAAACTTTACTAAACAAACTCGTACGTTATTTCACCGTTTGCAGACTTGCAGAGAAACTTTGTCACCTCTCTGTACATTATCGCAAGATGCGTCGATCGCTAACCACGAGCGAGACACGCGGGAAACATTAAAATTTCAACAGTTAATCGTCAACGAGGCACTCAACTGACGATAAAAATTGAAAGACACTCGACTGTCAATGACAATGAATTAAAGTAAGAATTTAATCCAAATTTATTTACGATTAACAATAAAGTTGGAGTCGTTGACTATTGATTAATCACGATAATTAAGAATTATCGGAGAAACTAATTTTTTCCCCGTAACTGTAGCTTCGTGAGCCTGTGTGTTTATTCCGAAGATGCAGAGCGTACAGAGAAGAAACAACGAATCTCGCAGCTGGCAGGTGCGTATCCCCGGATCTTCCGGTAATTGTTCCCGCGACGCAGAGTCGCGGTTCCGGTGTGGACCGGCGGTAGGTCTCCGTAAAGGAAGACCCGGTGCGCGAGCCGACTAGACCGAATGGATGCTAAGCAAGGTGTAGTATCCAATCGCTTCCTTGCATACGAAGCAGTCTCCGCCGGAAGTGCGTCACGCGGCAGTATAGATTCCACGAGGTGACACCGGCGCGGAGAGAGAGCCACGTCGTTGACTTCGTCACCGGGTTGTCGTCGTCGTCGTCGTCGTAGTTGTCGTCGTCGTCGTATACGTGACCGCGGGTCGCGTTTCTCCGGACCAGATCGAAGCCGGTGATACGCGCCGGATGTTTTATCGTACGCAACGTTATCGGCGTGCTCGCCGAGTAAAGAAAAGCAAAATGACAATAACGAACCAGATGGAACGTAGTAACACGTTTGTGTCGCAAAAATTTGCAAAGTTATTTCCTTCTTGGTCGCGAACGCGACGAAGAAAATAACGCAATTTCTACGTCTCCCTCTGGCAATCGCCGTTCCCGGTTTCCACTTGTTTTCGTGCTTGCGCATAGTCGCGCTGAATTATCAATTACTTCGTACATCGTAGGAAATAATCCTCTCGAAACGAACTATAACCGAGAACGCGTAACTGCAATTTACGCCGCTGGCTGCAATTTACAACATTGTTCCTTCGTTCTCTCATTGTGCGTAATCATCGTATCCCATTAGCATGTCGTAAAAGCCAGTTTACAAATCGGCCCGAGTGTCACATCAGTCGAGTTTCATGGCGGGGACGCGACGATAACGACGGCCTGATATCGATTGGGAAAAAAAAAAAAGAACGGGAAAAATTGAAAAATTCAGTGACGGCCGAGGAGAGAAGGCCGGCAAGGAGATGGGAGATTAACCCTTTGCCCTCGGAAACTTTTTTCTTTACATCATCTACCAGCAATATATTTACAGAATGCTATCACTTCGAATAGAATGACACAGCGTTAATGGGGGGCAATAATCGTCCTGTTGGCCACTCGTTTGTTATGAAATTTATTTCGGTATTCGTTTATTGCGAAATTTCCTCGATCATACCTTTCCAACCTGTCGTTTCTAACCTACAGTATAGTCGGAAACTTACCAAGTAGTATACTTACTTTACCGGTATAGAAACTCGTTATATTTCACAACTATAGCATAGTAAGAGTTAATGACACGTGCAATACTTTCAGTCTCCGAAAAGCAAAATCTTCTCTATCAACTTCCGTAAGAAGCGAACGAGAAGTCTACGTGAAGTTTAGTATGCGAATTGTTTCGATCAACTCACAACTGCTTCTGTCTTTGGGAATTTCTTCTTCTGAAATTCTCTCTGGATGTCCGTTCAGGTATTGTATTGGGTTGTCCGGAAAGTTCGTGCCGATTTTTGGCAAGTGGCGCGTATAATTTAACAAATGTTGAACGCTGAAATTTAAATCCTCTGCGTTTCAATTTCCCTTCAAAATCGGCGCAAACTTTACTGTATTAACGTCAGAGATTATATACTATGTTGACCCAGTACAACGTCAGACGTACATCTACACTCGTCACAATTATATTTATAAATACAATTAATTATATCGTAATTATATTTATATCAGAAAATTACAATCGGAAGGAACAATCGAGTGCAAAAGGTTAATCGTCACGGTAGAGCCCACCTCCGTTGCACACGTCGTGGACTCGACGAGCACTCCGAATATTCGTAATCTCGCCTCGGCGCCGATAAATACGATTTCGATTTATCAGCCGGGCGAGACCTTTCCGCCGGTCGCATCGTGACACGCACTGACCGATTCGAGCGCCAAGCGCGAGAATAAAAACGCCCCAAGGCGACAGTCCCGGGTCAACGGAGCGCTAATTTATTGGAATGTTTATGTGTTTCTGCGGCGCGTTATCAGGGACGCGCGCGCGAGAGCGCGTCGACTCCACGATCACGGCTGACTGATTCGTGTGAAGCGCACGTTGGTAGAGTAAAGCAAAGTCTCTCTCACTCTCTCTCTCTCTTCTGTTAACATTATCACGGAGATTTTGTGCGAGAAAACAGGAACGAATATTGGAGATTCGATTCCCTCGTTCCAAAGACAATTGAGATAATCGCCAAGCGGCAGAAAAACTTTCCGCGTCTGGCGTGCCGCTCGATCTCTTCGGCGGCTCGACGATCGGCGTTAAAAAAAAAAGGTACATGTGTTATTCTTGTTGTTGCTCGTAAGTTGTCGGCCGCTATCTGCCGCGCCGTTCTGTTATCGTTTCGCGCTACTTTTATCGCGTACGCTCGTAATAATTAACCGATTCGCACACCTATTACCGACTTTGACGCTCTCGGGAAAGCGTTCCGCCCGAGTTCTTCCAGCGACTCGAGGAAGATCCAGCACGATCCAGCGGTTGTGGCTGGCTCTGTATCACCGCGCGAAGTATATGCGGTGCTTGCCAAAGGTTTCTCGTTCCCTTAAATACGCGCGGTATTTCTTTCCGAATCGTCCATAAACGTTATCCCTGCCCAGTTAATTGTCGGAAGCGACCCGCGGGGCCGTTTGGAACTTGGAACGGGCTGGTTAGTTTTATCTCGAGTCCCGCTGCCTTTGGTGGGAAATTCGCGGGAGTGAGATCGTCGCGAGAGAATATTCGGGAGTCAACTCACCCGTTGAAGGGGTAGCTGGCGAAGGCGGCGTCGTAGGGATGATACACGGATGGATAAGGCCATGCTGCCGCGGCTCCTGCCCCAAGGTTCTCCTTCAGATCGAGGCCAGCCGCCTGCAAGCCAAGCAATTACACCTGTTAATAATGAGTCAACGCCCCGGCGAATGAACGGATCACGCGCAGCTGAAAAGGACAAATTCCTTCGGGGCTCTGTTTCCAACTGGAACAACTGGAAAAACGAACGAAATACCAGCTCGGTTGAAAAATCACGCCTGTCGCGCGCCGATGTGGCACCCCCCCCCAAAAGTGAAATTCTGTCAACGTTCGAAATGTTCTTCCGAGGACTGTACATGCACACCGGGACTCGATTTTCGATACGAAATATCCACTTTTGCAAGAGCAGCCACCATCGCGCGATCGATCCCCAATTCATCGACGATAATGAGAAAGAAAAGTAGCTGGCAAAGCAGCGATAGTAATAATTAAAATCGACGTGCGTGCCGTTGTTGTTTGTTTCTACAAACCGGTATCCCCGACGCGTCGACTTTATACACCAGCCGGCGTTTAAACCACCATCAATCGGTGGAATAATAGAACCATAGAACCTCTTCTCCTGCTCCTCCTCCTCCTCCTCCTCTTTCCTCTATCGACATCAGACCGTCCCCCGTTTGTCCCGCTCTCCGATTTTTCCCCTACGCGTTAACGACACTAATTATACATATCGCGTTCGTCGAACTGACGTAATTAGCACTCGAAAAGAACGAGGACGACCAAGGAAATTCTCGCGCCCCGGCACCGATGTGGCCCGTTTGTTCGAGACTCGTCGTAATTTCGAGTGTTTGAACTGAACTCGGCAGCGAACCAGATGCAGACTTTCGACGCGCGATACTGCGAACTGACGTGCGCGAAAATTCCCTCTTTTGGAAATTCTTCGAACAATCGAATACGTCGTACCCAAACTTTGGAGTTTGAAACTTGCCAGCGTGTTCTATTTAAAATGCATAAAAAAAAAGTTCGTTGATACCAACTTTGTAGCTCGATATTCCTGCTAGACCTTGCATCTTCAAACTTCTATTCACGGATGAATATTCATTGTCTTCGTATTTACTGTTTGCAGGGATTGACTACACGAATCGAAGCTGCTCGCGAGAGCAGTAATTCGATGAGGCTGATATGAAAAATTGGTAAATTTAATTTAAGTGCTTTGATACCCGTAGAAAACATTAACGTAAAATACAAACGCTAACAATTTGTGTAAAAATCCGCATTCTACTGGTAAAAGACAACTGAGGCTGCAGTTGCGATGGATACAAATGTGTCCAAACTGTTTCGGGCAAACACGACGAGCGATGATTGCAAACATCTAAAAAAAACATTCTGCATCTCTACGTTTTGCAAAAGTGTTTCGTATCTGAAATTTTTACTCTCAAATGAAACAACACGTCTGCTTCAAGAACAAGATTCGGAGAACTTCACTTTTCAACATTGTCAGGGAAAACTAAAGAGTCGAACTAATAAATTCTAAGATGTTAGCTCTAAACATCAACACTTGCAGGCAGGCGTATTTAGTTGGCCCTAACTTTTTGTTAGCGTTCAAATTTTCTCTATCTGTGTACTCACTCGCTGGTCTTTGTTGTATACAGATATAATTGACAAAAATATACAATACCAAAGTACAATATAAATTGCAATATAATAACGTGAAATTGGAATGAACCAGCTAAATGACAGCGAAACGAATGAAATTACAAAATTAACTAAAACAGAACGAAACCGAAATAAATACTATCTGCTATCAGCTGAAGAAATTTTCGACCGACTTGTCTTAGATCTGGGAGAGAACTAAGAATTTCGTTCGCCCATTGGAGAACGCTGTTCATCGTTTGTATCTCATTGTAAATATACAAGTGACATCATTGTAAAATATACAAGCTTATAAGTATCTCAAGAGTGTGATGACTGTTGTGAAAACGGAGAAGTGCGAGCGATAATACAGCCGAATGCTCGAGATAGCCGGACTTCGACCGGAAAGAGTCGAAGAATCCGTCTGCAAATTTCCGAATAGAGAGAGACTCGTTACACGTTCGACCAATTGCATTTTGACGAAACGCTTACGAATTTCTAAGAAGGGAAGGCGACTTGATCGATTCGGTTGTCAGAAGATTGTGCGTCCAGCCTGAAATATCACGGCTGCGAAGTGAAAGAGTCGCGAGAGAAAAGTGGACGTTAACGAAGAGGATACCTCCTCGGTTCCGCGCAACAACCTGCGCGTGCAATCTGCCGTTCGGTTACGAAGGACAGAGGCCACGCTCTATACGCGTACGCAGGGCCCTTGGAGCTCGATCATAAAGAGCGACGATAACAGGCCGGCCACGGCGACGGCTCACGAACACGACAGAGTTCCACTGTTACGGCAGGACGGATTCATAAATTTACGCTTCGCGGTTATTTTCCCCGTGCGTGCGCTTTGTGTGTGGTCCGATAACCTCTCTCTCTCTCTCTCGCCGAGCCGGACGGACGAATACACGCGATTGCCGATCCAAAGCCGCTGTATGCGCATCTCCTCTCCTCTGCCCTCGTCCTCGTCTATATTAACATCGCACTGTCCAGGATCTTTCGCCGCGATAACATCTCGATTATCGTAGAACGCTTTGCCAGGCCGTGCATGCAAAATCACAGCTCTCTTTCCTTCTATCTCTCTTTTTCTTTTATCATCGAGTAAGGAAACTTTCCGCCGCGTGATTCCGCCGTACGTTCGCACGAGAGAACGCGAGAGTACATTGTCACGAGTTGGGCAATCGACGAGTTCGTTATCTCGCCGACGAAACTCGCCGCGATGTACGGCAGATAGTGTCGTAGATTCGTACGAGCAATATTTTAAGCAAGGTTAGATATCGCAGAAACGTCCAGTGCTCCGACGGAGGGAAGAATCGTACGCATTCGTACGGTAAAAGTTGAGCAAGATTTTCAACAGTGAAAATTAAAGGAACGGATAATAAATCGCGATAAAACGAACTTTCAAGTTGGCGCTGTTGGCGCGGAAGGGATGAAAACGCCAGCCGTACGAACATCGAGCGCTAGCCGCGCGTTGCGTCGACGTTTATTAGGCGGGGAACAGTCGCGCGAGCCGTGATAACATAATTAAACAACGCTCGGCTGTGAAATCGGGAAAACGCACCAGCGAGTACGCCGTTAAGATCGAACGGACCAAGTTTAGGGGATAATTTCAGCTGACACGGCCGGTTTTGCACGTTAATTTCCTAAATTCATCTCGATTTTTGACGCATTGCATACCTCTCCATAGTCTCAAAAAAAAAAACCATCCAATTATTAACATATATTGTGTGTGTACTTATTTTCTCCATTTTTAGTTCTTTCCTACTAAGATACTATTTTATTCTGGTTAAAAAACAGAGTATCGAGAACTAAATTATTGGCGACGCGAAACGTATTAATTTTAAACAAAATGACATATCGTTTTAATCGCAATTTTCAATATTATCACAATATGTAGTTGTTCGTACATGAAATATTATTTTATTCCGATCAATTAATTTTAAGTAAAATGATATATTCACATCTTGCAAGGATTTGAGTAGTTGATTTGCCCTCCATTTTTCTTTTTTTTTTTCTTTTTTTAATAGAATTTCGCAATTTTCAACACTATTACAATAGTTTTCCACGTAAAAATCATGCCACAAGTATATAGAGACAAAATATTTCGCATCGTTTCAATCAATTCTTCTTTGCTCTCACCCGAGCAGAATAGATCTGAGAATTACAAAATGTCTGTATTCCGCAAACACGTTCACTAATTCTCGATTCGCGGTAGATTCTAAAGAACAAGATTCTTCCTCTTCAAGCTCAATCCAAGAAGGCTATTTCTTCGGTCAGGTTTGCGAAAATTTATAAACTTTAACGACGGAGAAAGATAGTTGTGCGAAAGCAGCTTTATTTTACGCGAACTGTGTCTGCTCGGTTCGCTCAAAAAGGGAAAAGTTCCACGCGTCACGTGGATCTCGTTTCTCCCAACAACGTGCACAACGTGTTGATATACCTCGGGACATACTCGCAAACGACATCAGCGTCTGATGAATGAAATTGAAAGAGCCAACTCACCGTAGGCGTGTAGAAGGGTGCCTGCTCGGCCCCGAGGCTAGGAAAATAGGCTGCCATGCCCTCGGAGGCGGCGGCGGCGGCAGCTGCCGCGTACGGCGCGCTGTACATGGAGAGCGCGGCCGTCGGTAGCGCACCGAGTCGCTGATAACCGCCGAGTAGCTCGTACTGGCAGGAGCAGACGGTCTGGCCGGTGAGCGGATCGGTGAAAATCGGTCTTCCAGTGTCGCAACACCGTCCGGTCGGCGCCGGGCCGCCGGTCGTCGGCGGCGGATGACCCTGCGACGGGCTGACCGACGTGGTTGGGCTGCCTGGCGGCCTAACCACCGCGCTGGTCACCGCCATCCTCGCGTTCGACAGACCGGCAGCTACGCCCAAGGGATGATTCGTGGTGGTGCCCGCTACGCTGACCAGCGACGAGCCGCCTGCGCTCAGGATCGTACCGGAGACCGGCGAGGCCGAAGAGGACGTCAGCGACGAGCTCACTGTCACAGGACACTGCGCAAGAGAACAGAGATACCATCGTTGATTAGATTACACGTACTACACTAACAGATAGATAGATAGACAGACAGATAGATAGATAGAGGAGAAGAAGCAGAGGTGTACAGTATGCGATATATTAATTTAATTACTGTCGAGTTTTGGGAAATCCTACCGCGGTAAGTTGTTCTGGTAACTCGTTGTACTTATCGATATCGTCGATGATACAAAGTGATACAAAGCACGCGGGGAGTATATTTTGGCAATCGGGCCTTTGATTGAACATGTACGTACAGTCACTACGATGACGCGCAATTACGTAACACAACTTGCGCGAAATGAGAAGGCGCACGTAAGAAAAACAAAAGGAAACAAAGTTCCTTTACCGCTTTTTATTTAAATAAAAAAAAGACTCTCGACTTCGATCGGGACATGACGTACTGTTACGCGTATTTACCAAACAACAGACAGCTACGTGATCGATCGGCCAGTACTTCAAACATTCGTTGCTACGTATCGCAATCTAAACAGGAGATACATTCTTGGCCAAAAATTGTTTGCATTGCAGTGTATCGGTTCGGAGTGTATGCGTCAAACCAGGAGCTTGCGTACTTTTTGCGAAAACAAGATGTTACGCGTCTTTCGACAAAACGCGCGGGGCTTGAACAATCGCGCTGTTTACTTGAAAATTCTTGACAATCTCTCTCTCTCTCTCTCTCTCTCTCTCTCTCTCTTTCGATAAACAGCCCTAGATAAGAGAATAAGTTTAAGTTTACGTTCCTCTCTTTACTCTTTCTCGCGTTACTCGCCAACATAATTTTTTATCGCACGCTCGCAACGTCTCTTGACCCACTCGTCGTCGGATTTACGCTCGACGTTCGTCGTTTCAGCGGCGATACGACCACGTACGTATACCAGGTGGCACGGAATCAACGCTGGTCGATTGCGAAATCAAGAGACACTGGCCTCGTCGTATTAACGCGAAGAGAGAGAGAGAGAGAGAGAGAGAAAAGAAAAAAAGGTTTGCTCGGGAAAGACTACCGGCAGATCACCACCACCGTCCGTAGATTCCGCTGACAGCATCAACGAGCCAGGACGTTTTAATCGTTACTCGATCTCCGAGCCGTCTTACACGTTCTCCGATTGCACGGATGCACGCCAGCCAGCCAAGTAGAGCGGATCGCGAGCTTCTTCCCATTTAGCTGCTAGCCAACTCGTTGCGAGCGAATTAGCAACGGAGTGGCCGAGCCTCGAGGGGGGGGGGCAGGGGAAGGAGAGGGAAGGAAGGAGGGAAAATTGATCGAAACGACGACGGTGGTGTTGTGAAACGGGCCGCGAGTAAACTGCGAGCGATATCGTGTTCGAAGTCGGCGGGTCCGGTTGTGGTTCGGCGTTTCTCGAAACGGACCGATGAATTTCGTTGATACGCGATCCCGCGCGAGTCGGATAGACGGGAGAGACCAGTGTGTCTATCCATCGTGGAAACTGTTACAAATTGTGGCAACGGTGGTCGGTCGAATTTTCGCAAGTTCCGCGCGCGCGCATAACTTGGCGTTAGACGTTATCTAAACGCGGTAATAAACGATGTAACATTTCCGTATTAATCGAGCTTGACTTTCTCTCCTCGCGTACTAGCCTCGCGTACGCGAGAAATTATCCGAAACGGTATCCGTTCGAACGCCGATGTATATCCGTGGCGCGCAGCCTCCAGGGAACCGAGGGACTTCCGTTAAACACACACCTGCCAGCGCGATTGTTTCCGATTTACGAAACAATAAACGCCTCCGGTGGCACGTTCGACGCCGATAATCGGCGACAGGCAGGGCAACAACGGGTGAGCAGCTGCGCGAGCGAACTACACTCAAAGGAAGAGGAGAGAAAGAAAGAGAGAGAGAGAGAGAGAGAGAGAGAGAGAGAAAAGGGCAGAGGCTAACACCCCAAAGAGAACTTTTCTACCAGCAGCAGCAGCAGCAGCAGCAGCAGCAGCAGCCGCGGCGTGAAAAGGCAGAGGAGCAACTGCTAGGTCCAAAGGTCTTGGAACCTAGCGCGTTCTCGTTCCCCTCTTTCCATTCTCGAGGCGAGGTAAACCGAAAATCAGGCCCGTACATAATACCAGGGAGTGCTCATTAATTCCATATCAAACAGCACGGCTAAATAGATTAGCGGGTTGAGTGGCTTTCGCGCGGCGGAGCCTAAACAAACCCCCCTGGTTGCGTGTGCAACGTCCCCATCCGTACGTCCGCATCCATCCACCCATCCATCCACCCATCCATCCACCCATTCATTCATCCATCCATCCATCCATCCATCCATCCATCGCTTCGTTTCGATGGCCCCCGAACATATTGCCGAAAGGCAGGGCATTGTATCGGTAGGAAAAACGTGACCCGCCGCGCATTATGGCATCGAGAGAGTGGCGTTAATGCGTGTCCCGGTTACGCTGTTCCGTCTGACGCGTCCAACTGCCTGGCGTTATAACGCACCGTGATGATCAGGATGCGCATAGCCGTGTGTGGCTGGGAATGTCGGGTCCGACAGAGCGAGCCCGGAGAGCCAGAGGGACCCTGGCCGATCGCCGATAAAACTCGATACGCGCCCGCTGGGGATGGCCCGGTTCGTCCGATACCACATACACACATTGTCCCTCCTCTCTCTCTCTCTCTCTCTCTCTCTCTCTCTCTTGATCGTGCCTGGCGTTTCGAGCCCACGGTTTCGCTAATACGCGCGCACGCGCATTGAGAGGCTTACACCGGTTGATATTTTAATCGCGGCCGCGATGATCGATCGACACGCTGTTCCGCGATTTACCCGCCGGAATTTGTCAATCGTTCTCGCGAATCGATACCCGGACGAAGAGGCTTCAGTTCCACTACTGACGTTTTGCAAGCTGCGAGAGAATCGTCATCGCCACAGTTACAAAATTGCGACAATCTTCGATCGATCGGAGTCTCCGAAATTTCTTTCGTCTTTGGTACGCGCGCGTTGAAATCGGAGGGCGCAGAAGCCGGAGCAGAGGAGGAAGAGCGGCAGATATACTGCGAGGCGGCCAGGTTCTCACCGGGAATCGTAAGAATCCTGCGAGAGGTCCGCGAGAGAGAGAGAGAGAGAGAGAGAGAGAGAGAGAGAGAGGTCGGGAGAGCAGAAGGACGGGAAGAATGCGCTTGGGGGCTCGGGATCGGGCAAGGGGTTAAACGACGAAGCGTGTTGGCGAGTGTCCGGAGCCACGGGCCATAATTCAGCGCTACGGTCCGAGAGGAGAAGAAGAAGCGGCCGCCAGTCCCTGAGTTACTCCACGCGATCGCATCGAACGGCAGAGAAGACAGAGAAGACAGAAACGAGAGGGAAGAGACAGAGAGAGAGAGAGAGAGAGGCCACTCTTGCCAACCGTGTACACAGAAACCGGCAACTATATCACACCCTGGAAGAGGCTCGTGGTCGCCGGTTTCGCCCGGAGCTCTCGTCGCCTTTAAAGTAGCGTTCAAGGTAGCCGCGTCGTGGTTGTAAGCCCCGTCGTCGTCGTCCGTCCGCTCGCCGTTCGCCGAAGCTGGCTACCACGAACGGCGATAATTATTCGCGCGTCCCGGGATCGATATATCGAGGCATTAGCCCGATAGGATGGCTCGTTTGTTCCACGACGGTGCTAATTGCCAGTGCCACGATTTCTCTCCGAGGGCGCACGCAGAGCTGCTCTCTCGGGCCAAGGGGAAACGGAAGCTGCGACGACCATCGTCACGTATCGGCGGAGGAGGGGAGGCGACGCGTTACGATACGATTACTGCACGATACGACTCCGACGAAAGGGGTTTTATCGCGGCAGAGAACGTGTTGGCGAGGCCTCGAGAAAGAATTGTATATAACAAGAGGGGGGGAGAGAAGCTTCGAGTGTCGCGAATATTAGAGGCGAAATCGGCCGTGATCGAGTTATATCGTACGATATAACGGGATAATTGTATCTAAGAATTTCGCAGAATGTCTGCAGTAAAGGAACATGCTCAACACCGTATACCGTCTCTAGTCCGGAAGAATCGAGTTATCGCGACAAGTTCGCCAAGATGGGAGTAGCACTCGGCTACTTCCATTCGAGAAATAATATTCACGGCAACGGCGTAAAATCGGGCGAACGGGGGTTCGCGGAAGCGCGGGAAACGATTAAAAGGGAGATTTCGCGGAAGAGCCAAAGGTGACACCTCGCGCGCGCTGGGCTCTGCAGAAAATTCCCTCCGCGAGTCTCTCGCGCGGACGAGGCCGTTCTGTAGGCTCGGCATACCTGTGTTCGACTCCGCGAAAAAACGATATATCGTAGCGCACGGGGCTGCGTGGACGCTCGAATGGATGATCGATGGACGGTCCGATGTCCATCGGAGCTACAGAAAAAACTGGAAGTCCTCGGGTGGAAACGCCGGTCGAGCGATCGAGAGAACGACCTAGCAAACCAGAATCTACTTACGCGCACACACGCTCTCTCTCTCTCTCTCTCTCTTCTTTGTTCTCTCCTCTCGTCTGGTTCCCGGCCGAGCCCGATCTCGAGTGCACACGCGGTCCCGAAGAGATCAGCCCCCGGTCGTACACGCGTTTTATGACGCGATTTATATGCACGATGTAACACAGTCGCGTCGACGTGGGAACACGTAACCTCGCGGTCTCGTGTCGTTCCTTTCTTCTGCTCGGCAAGAACTGTCCCCTTCCTTCCTTTGGCCCCGCGGCGAGAAGAGATCATCCGGGGGAAAGGCACGCGATGGCGACGATAGATCGACCTAGAATGGCCTTTTTTTCGAGGTGCTTGCGGATCGCGCGTTCGCTGTCGTTCGCGGAAAGGGGGCAGAAAGCAGCAGAGAGGGCTGAAGAAAAGAGACGGAGAGAGGAAAGACGCTCCGCGAAGAACGCGGGGTGGACGTTTTATCGATCTCTCTCTGCGGAACACGCAGCGCGCGACACCGCGGCCTCGGCGACTAGACCGCGTCTGCGGGAAAAAAATTCGACGCGACCGCTGCGTGCGTCCTAAGAAATCGCGACTCGCTGGCCCCCCCTTAGCGGAAAAAGCTAAAGATCGGTGAGTACGAGAGAGGATGGCGAGGATAACCACCACCGGTGCACACAGTTTTTATATATATATATACGTATATACCTGTATAGAGGAACGGATCCACGGGAGCTCGACGCGGCAACGAGTTCTACGCCGTGTTTCCACGATTTATAGATTCGAGAAAGAGAATCGGTTATCCTGTGGACACAGATGCGCCGCTGTTTGCGCACGAAGCATTTGTCACGCGTGTCCTGGCGAGAGAAAAGGGACCGGTCGAGAGATGATGCCCTCTTTGCAACGAGGCCCAGCCGAGTCAATATTGACTCCAGACCAGATTGATGGACCTTCCTCGCGTGTGTGTTTAGGCCTCATGGCACTCACTTATGTTCCCACCCTGTTCTCGTTAGTCCCTGTTTAGTTCGCCCCGTTTGCAGCGAGCGTCGTTCCGATCGTTCCGGGAAACCCGCGTAACCGTGTACAACGGTAGCGTGCAGGAGAGGTTTAACCTTGCCATAATTTTGATAGCTACCCCCCCCCCTTCCCCAGCCCCTCTTCTCCCCCGATTCGATGGCAAACAAAGACCGTTTGGTCTCACGCAAGGACCAAACGTTCGAACGTCGTTCTATTTATTGTAGTAATTGTATTAGATTTCGTATCCATTTGGTAACGTCGGACCACGAAAAAAATTTGATACAACGGAGACGAAGCGTGTAACGGTTGGGAAATACGAGCGTGTCGAACCACGCAGAAGCAAAGTCGAGGACAATTGTTCGCTTCGACAAATTAGTTGGCGTTAAAATTGAGAAATTTTCAAACGACAGAGAGACCGAACTCGACTTCTGAATAGCTCGGTTGTGCGCGCGTGCTGAACGCATTTCGTTCGAACTGATTGCACCGGGCTGAATGAAACTTTGAACTTTGTTAAAACATACTTCGTAGCGAGATCCACACTTTCCGAGAACGTATCGATCCGTGAATTTCCTCCGTCGACGCGCGTTTCGTGTTCGATATTGCGCGAAACTTCCGCTTTGTCCGCCGTGCAACGTGAACGGAATGAAAACACAAAGATCGTTCGTTGATCGATCCTCGTGCGCCAAGAAACGCTTGCGAAATTGCCGACGAAACACGAGCCAGCCGAGCTAGCGTTCCTTCCTAGAATCCGATCTGCCGATTTCGATTGGCGAAGTTTCAAAGATATCGAGATGCTCGAAAGAAACAAATTCTCCCGAGAGAGAGAGAGAGAAGAAATTTCGAAATTCCAGAAGAATCGCCTTCGCCAACAAGATGGAAGCGAAACCCGTGTCTAGGAGAGCCCCGGGATACAAACGAAATCTGATAAACCGTGAAATCGTTCGTTCTCACGGGGGTTTCTCCGTGGCAGCGCGCAGACCTCGCGGTATCCGGCTAAATTAATTCGCCGCTCGTTACTAATCGGTAACTACGCTCCTTCGCACTCGTGGCTCTGTCTGTTCCGCGCAAGCTGGTCGGCCGGAGGCGTACGTTATCGAGGCGTAGGATCGAGGCGAGGGGTTGCGAACGAACGAGGGACAATCGCGGTTCCCTGGGCACGGAAGAAGGTCAAAGGGCGGCGGAAAACGTTTGCACGCGTTTCGACAAAAGCGAGCAAGCGTGGAACGAGGCTCTCCTCTTTCTCTCTCTTTCTGGTTCCAGTCCGGCCGCGGAGGATCGGCCATCCGACACCCAAGTTTCGCCGTAAAGCGATTAACGGCGTGAGTGGCGTTATCGGAGGAGAACCCGCGACGATACAATAGCGCATCCGGCGTCATTTGCTAACGCTGTCAGCCGAACGACGACGACACCGTCTCCACGCATTGTCGCGCGATACTTTCGTCCTCGTCGGCACGATCGTATTCTCCTTGCCCGAGCACCTAGATCCCTCTCGATCTCTATTTATTAAACATAACGTATACAGTGGTGGCCGGGGCGATTACGCGATACCACCGAGGGCTTATCGCTCGGAAAAGAGTCACTTTGTAATCGCGGCGAGCGGCGTGTTAGTTAGATGTTGCGCCGCGAGAAACAAAACTCGAGACACTCTTCTTCCTGCGGCCAATCTCCGATTTGTTTGTCTCGCCTTGGCTTTTTCGATCCACTCCCCTGCCTTTAATTGTTGTGTCTCTTTGCAGCGTCAGATGTATATATATATATATATATATATACACTGACTCGCAGAATTATTTTCACAAATGAAAAATAGACGTCGTATGCATTGTGCGCTGGAGCCGTTAATTGGGCAGAATTGAAACGAAATATAGCAAATCTATGATTTGCCATTAGCTCTGACAAAGTTTCTCCATTAACGCGCGTTAATTGACGTTGATGGAATTTTCATCGCACAATGTCACGTGTACACGATGCACAAGATATTTTCTATCACTGTAGAATCTAAATCCACGTCCGTTATAAATCCATATCAATAAAATATCGTCCAAACGAGTCAGCGTATCCGAACGTAAACGCCTTTTCGTTCGATGACGTCCCACCTCTCGAAAAACCATTCCGAAATGAAATCTAAATCTTTCGAAGGAGGCCTAAACACCTCTAACTACGTCAATTACCAGGATATTCACTCGACAGCGTGGCCGTTCCAGCCGTAGCTGCGCAACAACCGTAGGCTGCTAAACTCGCCGGAGGAAAAATTCGTCCCGACACGAATTGGAAAGACCGGCGACAGCCGGCGTTGGCTGCCAGCGGGCCCGCTAAGGGTTAAACGATCTTGGAATTCGCGAGAGACAGACTGCCGGGGAAAACTGCTCGAACAAGAAAGTCACGGGACACCGAATTCGTAATGGTTCGTTTACAAGCGGCCCCGCGGAATTTATTGCACCGCGCGCGAAAACACACACACACGCGCGCGCGCGCGTGCGGACATACATGCATGCACGTGGAGATCGATGGTTACGAGAGCCAATGATTTATACCGTGAGAAAGATTAGGCATTCGCTGCTGAAACCCTTCTTTCGCGAGCGCGCACCACTAAAACGTGTGCTCGCATCTCCGCTCGGATAAAATAGCAACCGACTACTCGCAACGACAATTTCAATAAATTATCCTCGAGTGCCGCGCGAGCGAGCGAGTGAGCGAGCGATCGGAGATCGGAGAGTGCCTCCAACACCGATTACACGCCGATCTCTCTACCTCGGAACTTTGCACTCTCCCCCTTTCCGCTTCCGTCGAAATCGACGCCTCCAGCAGGCTCCGTCTCCCAGCGACGTTTCGCCCCGTAAAAACTGAGGTGATAGGGGTTTTTTTTAGGTTATTTTCGAGAGATAACGTCGAGAACGCGGAGCGCGGGTCCTCGGTGTATTGACGAGCTCGCACGAAATCCGGGGGAAGGGGTCTCTCGTCCGTTCGTGTTTTCGTATCCGGTGATCGTTAAGTTGTCAAGACTCTATCCTTCACGGGCAAACTCCGAGAGCGGGACTAATCTTCACGAGGCGAGGACGTTTCCCGAGATTAAATACACACGGTTAGAAATAATCTCCCTCCTGTTTCGCTCTCGCAACACCGCTTTCCATTGAACGCTTTCTTTGTAGCGACAGATCCTGCCGTCTAGCTTTCCACGAATTCTTCAATTGCCGTCCACGAAAAAAGAAAACGTAAATCTACGGCTACAGATTTTTTTCTTTTTTTTTCTTTGTTACAAAGTACAGCCTATTCCAGCCGAGAAGGCGAGATAAAGGGTCAACGCTTCGAGAGAGAACGCAAGATCGTGCGCGAAAGATTCGATTCTCCGATCCCTTATCTGCCGATTCTACGTAGCCCCGGCGGTATCGACAGCGAACGGAACCGAAGAGGAAGGAAGGAGGCTTCGCGCGGTAGGTTTCACAAGACTAATCGTCGACGATAAAGTCCGGATGATTTATCGGCGGCGACAATTGGACCGCTGTGTCGAAACGTAATCAGACCGCCGGAAGTTTCAGGGGCTGGTGACCGTCGACTAGCAGCAACAATGTTCCTGTCGCATCGCGCATTCCGCGACGCGCAATTCCACGTAGCCGATCGCACGTCTCTTTCGCGAGTAGCCGAGGGGATAGATAGGAGGGGGACGAGGAAACGCGAAATTCGAACTGAATGAATTCGACAAAGAAACGATCGGGGAGGAACAAACGGAGGAACAAACGGAGGAGAAACTCAAGGCAAAGAGAGAAAGGTGAGAAAAAAGAGAAGAAAAGTTGGATGGTGGCGAGAGAGGGAGAATCGGGTGCAAAACGCGCGAGAGAGCCGTGTGTGCTCGAGTGAATGAAAAGAAGAGTCCGTGGAAAGGAGAGAAAAAGGAGGAGAAAGACAGGAAGGAACACGCGAGAGACGGAACTAGAAAGAAAGGCGAAGAGAAGGGAGAGGGAGTGAAAGAACAGGCGCGGAACGCGAGCGTTCGAGAGTGAATGAATGCAACGAAGCACACACACACACACACACACACGATGGAACAACGAGAAACAGAGAGGAAGAGAGAGAGAGAGAGAGAGAGAGAGAGAGAAAGGGAGAAAAGAAGCAAAGGAGAGCGCGAACGTGGGGAGAGAGCGAGGGCGGAGGATCTGAGTCAGCTCGATTGGATCGAGTAGCGCCGAGTCAGCGAGCGAAACAGCGCTAACTGCCTGGGCGCAAACTACTACCGCAGATCGTATCTATGTAGCAATGTATCGCGGCCGCGGCGCATCGCGCTGCCAACTTGCAATAATATGGCCATTCATAATTTTTACGCGGCCAGCGTCATTCAAGAATTCTGGTCGCGGCCGATTCGCGGCCGTCGTCGTCGCGCGTTTCGCCTTTGCCACCGCGGATCCGCATTCCGACAGAGGCCGAATTTTCCTCCTTCCCCGTCACCGTCGTTTCGCGCCCCGCACGATATCACGCACGAAGAACCACGCAGGCCACGCAATTCCGCGAATTCCGCGGCGGCTCGTCTCGCGATTCGACTCGCCGGGAAGGGCGTCACGAGGGGCGGCCACGAAGGTAATTTCGCGGCGAGCTTGCGCTATAATCGCGCTCAACGCGGCCGAGCCGCCTTTTTGCGGTTTCGTCGACAAACGCGGACCTACCTACCTACCACCTATTATCATCGCCACCGCTACCACCGCTGCTGTCGCCAACGTTGAAGACAATGTTGGCTACGTTTCAGAGACACGGAATTTTCGAATTTTAGAATTCTTAGAAGAGTGAAAATTTTGACAAAAGGCACGTACTTGCACGTGTCTTTTATTTCGCACGCGGCACTTTCATTCTCTCTCGACGTTCACGGACGAGATAATCTTCGACGAAAGAGATAATCTTCAACAAGTCAACTCATTGTTTCGCGTTTCGTAATTTTTCGCTATCGAATCTCGAAATCGGAACATTGTCCGCGATACTGAAAAATACATGCCCGACTCGATCTTGATCTTGCCTCGAGTCGGTTTCTGCCCCGACACATCTAAAGTCGCTCGGAGTTTCCAGACGCGTTTCGAGAAAAAAATAACACGACGAACCGACGGAGAAGAGTGGAGAGATACGATCTAGCGAGAGAAGTTGCCTCGATTGAATCGACCGACTGAGAGATTAGAATAATACGAATTCGCCGCGTTCTAAATTTAATATGGTCGTCGCCACCGCGAGGCGCGGTCTTCGTTCTTCGAGGGTGCGCGCCCGCCCCGCTTTCGTGCCGAATTTTTCAAGCCAAAATTAAAGCCCGTTGCTGCATCGAGGACGTTCCTTTGTTCTTCGCTGCAAACGCGCGTCGCACTCGCGCGGGAACGTGAAACGTGAGCGACTGCTAGAGCTCGATATCCCAGTCGTTTTCAACAGGATCGGAAATCCGATCGAGACGACGATGGTGCAAGAGCGCGAAAATACCGAGAGACTTTGATTTCTAGCAGCGATGAAAAACCAAAGTACGAGATTGAAGTGCAACGTCGAGGGACCGATTCGGAATTGACGTTGAACGAGCACGACGGTGTCGAATATCGGTCCACCTGAACCACGGTTTCATGGTTATTAATGGTAAGTTTACACGCTTTGCGTGTTGCACGTATTTACGGTCGGCAATTACTTCGGCGAGCGCAACAACTCGTTACATCATCGACGCGGCACAAATGCCAAGCAACACTTGGTACTGATAACTATCCGCAATAAGAGAGAATCAACTGTAATTAACATTCCATTGTTTACTCGTCGAGCACACGTCGCGAAAAAAAGGGAGAAACATACGTACGATAAAAGAACAAAAATAAGCTTGATAGGCGTAAAATGTATAAACGTAACTTATCGTTGATTTTTAGCTAGACTGTGACATAATTGTGATAAAGTGTGTCGCATGCGCTCTTCGAGAAAGAAAGTGGCGTTTGATGATTCAACGGCTTCCTCTCTCTCTCTCTCTCTCTCTCTCTTCCCCTATTTCTTAGAAATTGAGTTCCGATGTTGGTTCTACGAGGTATAATAAATATAACGCGCACGCTTAGCGACGTACGTGATGATCAACGCAACGAAGATGACGGGCAAAGACGACGGAGGAATTGAAAAGAAAAGTGTGTCAACGATAAAACAACAACCGTGAAACTTAAAGCGCTTGTTTGTTTATTTAACGCTGTTACACTGTTACAAGTGGGGTAATACTCTACTAGATAATGAACCATTAATTTTTATCGGCACTTCAACGATGCGACACGCAAACGATTCCTCGTACCCTGTTTACACGAGACGCGTTGACACGATCGCTGCGAGCCGAATCGTCGGCCGCGATGAAAAATTGCCACGTTGATTCGTTCCGTTTAGCCACTTTCCCGTAGAAAGTCGTACAACCCCTACCAACCTACGGAAAAACGTTGCGCGAAAATTTTGAAACTTTGTAGTTTCGCAGAATGGTTTGCGGTTTCGATAGTTTCTCACTCTTGTGTGAATCTTGCGGGAAAAAACGACGTCGGACGAAAATGGGGAAAGAAAGAGGAGCGTTCGTGCGGCTGGCAACTGGAAGACGGGTCATCGCGACAAAAAGCTGATGGTAAGACGAGATAATTATTCTAGCCCGGGGCGCGAGCTCTTCGATCATTTCGGAACGTTGCTTTAGGCGTGGCAACACATGTTCTCAGCTCGGCGCTATGCACGGCGCATAGGTATGCAATACGTACACCTATATGCAACGTGTCAGGACACGTGGTACCGAATCTCTCAGGCTTGCCAACGGCTATCCATTTTCGCAACGAACAAGATCCCGCGCTACAAATTATCCGTTGCGGTCACGGGACCGAAATGAATCGGCGCAACTAATTGTGCTTTCGACTTGTTGGGAATTTCATTTCCAACGCTGATACAGTGTCGTTGGCGCAAACGAGTTGGAAAATACGTAAACGCGCATACGTGTGAAATTTTAGTCGGTAAGATGTGTGTAGCATCTCTGATCCACACGTGATCGATTCGGATGAACGAGCAGACGGAGAAATTGCTTTCGTATTGAAATTACCAGTCACCACTCTCGCCAAATCTCATTTCTCATCAAACAACGTAATGATTTCGATATTAATCTCGAGACTATTTCGTACACGGAGATCGCAACGAGTCAATCCCAGAAGCGAAGAATTTGGAAACGCGTGGCGTTCAATTTCGTCAACAGCGAAATCAACAGTCATAACTGCAAGAGGGAACGAAGAAAGCAGCTCCCTCGACAGCTCGTAAAAGCACATCCGCAACGGCGGCGGCGGCGATATCCGCTTTCGCGGTGAATAGTCAACGGCATAAACGATTCATTCGCTGGTTAGTCCGGCATATGCGACGTCACATCGTCCCGAGGAGGAACAGATAGACACGAATAGGCGAGGCTTTTGACCGTCGAATAAATTTGACTTTCAAACGGTTGAAATTATATCCAGATTCATACATACATACATGCATGCATGCATCTATCGGCCGAGCGACCAACGACCAGACACGCTAGCTGTTGAATCGTGCTCTCTGCGCGTCGTGCTTCCTTCTTTCGGCGTCGAACTTATCGCGCGCTAATCGTTGTAACAATGTACTGTTGGCGTTTCTTTCGCCCGTCTCTTGTGAAACTATTTCACATTCAATTGGAAACTGATCCAAAGTTCATCGTCATTTTACGAATAGAGAAGCTATTGCGATAAATCGCGCGCTGTATCTAAATGCACATTGTGTCACGTTGCGACGTAATGTTAGAATAAACTTTTCCTACCGCGACACACACGTACAACGTACTTTCGATACTTTTGCGACAAAACAGTTAAGAGGCGTTAATGGTGCAAACGATCAAAAGAATTCGTAAACGTGTTTCGATCGTTTCCCCATCAAAAAACGCTGTTAAGTGTATCGTACGTTCGATACACGCGAATTCCTCCGGACTTTTTAATCCCTCGTTGGCTCGGCCAACTTGAAACTTGGTAAAAATCTGCTCGACACGATATCGACGAGAGAGACGACAAAGTTCACAAATCATCCGATTGATTTCGTCGCTACAGTGGCTTGATCGATGTCATCGAGAGACCGATTCGAAGGTACATCCATCACCATCGTAATCGCGTCATCCGGCCGAATCGGAACGCTGCTCCGGTAAATGACAGACTTCGAATCGGGAAAAGCGAGAACTCACCTGTAGATTTGGCGATCCTCGAAAAGAGAACTGTGACATGATGTGTCGGCCACTCAGGGCCGTGATGGTCGGGCGCCGCTACGCGATCATCCTTTCAGGCCGTGGCATCTGTTGCAGTGTCTCACAAAGTCACTCGGGAACAAATATCACTCTTTTGTTTCTTTTCCTCCGCGTATTCCTTTTCGATTTCCTCTTTGTTTCTTTTCTCACCACGCAGCGCGACGAGAGAACGAGCAGTATCGTCGATCGGAGAACCAAGTCGAGTCACAAACGACGAAACAGCGCAAAACAGCGGGAGAGAGATCTTTCACTGTGGGTAATACCGCGTAAACTCGCACGCGTTTTATCGCACCGTCTAGTAACCGACTGTACTCGACCCAAAAGGCGGTCTCCTCCAGTCGTGTGTATCCACTCGCACTGTCACAAACGCAGGCACCAGAGAGAGAGAGAGAGAGAGAGAGAGAGAGAGGCAGGGACTAGTTTTCCAATCTCCGACCACAAGCCAGCCGTGTAGATGACACTGTTGATTTTCGGACTGATTCACAATCCGGCACAGACAACCGACGACAACCGTAAGTCAACGAGAACAGTTCACATTAGCCACCGCTCTTGCGATCGAGAAAGAAAGAAAGAAAGAAGAAGATCTCGTCTTGTCCGAGTAACAAAGACGACGTGACACGAGCCGAAACTGGTTAAACCATAAACTAATTACGATACAAACACGCTACTCGAGCATTATACCGAGTATTATACGCGCCGGTGGATGTTTCGTTCGTGTAACTAACTCACGTCGTTGATCCGATCGACGCGCCAGCTATGATCGGTCGCGACTATCCTCTGAATCGTCGTTTCTTTTCGACGGAATCCAGTCCTCCTCTCAGCGGTTAGGAAGGCGGAGGTGCATAAGTGCGAAGAAGAAAGCGCGATACAGAGAGAGAGAGAGAGAGAGAGAGAGAGAACGAGAAAGCAAGACAGAATAGAGGGAGGAGCGAGCGAGAGGAAGCGCTGGAGGGACGGACAAGAGGCGAAATGAGAGATAGAGAGAGGGAGAGAGAGTGGTAGGTCGAGAACTCGAGCGATGGTGACGGAGAGACGTTTGTGAAAAAGGAAAGGCGAGGATCGACTTGTCCGCGCACACACCGCTCTCCTTTTCTTTTTTTTTTTTTCCTTCCTTGCTCGTAGGATACGTTCACACGGTGAAGTTGCTTCGCACCCCGTGCAATCACGCCACGAGGAAACTCGTATTTGCCTGCTCTCTTGCCGATCTGAATCTTCCTCGATGAATTCACAGATTGTCCGTGTACGGTATCACGAAAATCGGTGCGCGCACTCTAAACGAGTAACTACAAACTGGCGCGGCTCACACGTGTACAACGCCCCGACACTTCTGTCTTCGCCTCTGCGTGATCCGCGTGCGTGTACATCCACATGTATGTATGTATATGTTTTCACTCGTGTTTAGAGGGGGTACAAGGAGGGCGCGTGTCCGTGCGACCTGTCTTCCCTCTCTCCTTTTGAACTCGGTGCGAGTAAATTTCTTTTGCGCGCGCTACGAGCAACAACGAACGAGTATCGCCGATACTCGACTGTATCGGTATTTCGATCGTCCGTATCCGATCGAGTACGATCCACACGCGCACTGTAAACTTTAAATCATCACTGACACCCGACGATTAAAATTTTCAATCGGTGTTCGCGGCAAGTGTAAATAGGCGATGGTAAATCCGACGATGGTTTGCAAGTGGCGCGAAGTTTGTTTCGAAGGAGCGAACAACGCAATCGAAATCCGTAAGTTCTGGTATCCTCGTTCCTCGAGATGACGGTTGATCGCGGTGTAGGAGGAGGCGGCGGTACAGTGACGGTGGCGCTGGCGATAACGATGGTAGTGTGCCGATGGTGGTGGTGGTAGTGACGAGAAACGGTCGGCTCGACAGTGGTGGTGGTGGTGCTGGTGGTGGCGGCGGCGGCGGCAGAGTCGTCGCCGTAGTTCTTTTCCTTCCATGGAAAGGGGGACGATTTTTGCGAGATGGTTTGCCCTCGGTGAGACGGGTGGGAGGGTCCAGGCCGGCACGCCGCGCGGTGTGGTGGGGGAGCTGGTGCCACCTCTGCTGGTGGCTGATGATGCCACTACCGGCACCTCGTACCCGCACGCGAATTCGTACCGCACTCTACTAGTAGGCCGAGTGTTCTGTGTATACTTCTCTCTTCTCTCCGAGTCAGGTCGGCATCTTCGTGGATCGGGCACGGAGCCGTACACCAGCGGTTAGCGTCGGCAAACGCGACAATAAAATATGGTGAGTCGCCCGTGGGGCCAGCTAACGCGCTCCCTGCCTACCCCCTCTCACTCCGATTCCCGCTCTTCCCTCTCTTTCTCTCCTTTTTGCTCTTTCTGTTTCTCGGTCTCTCTCTTTCTCCACGCGTCCCGATCTCTTCCTCTCCCTCGGCCGTACGCTCCTCGTCCCTCGTGACGCCCCACCGTCACCGCTTTCTTCCCTCTTCGTTCGGCTTTCGTTTTGTGGAGGGGATGGGTGCTCGAGCCAGAGGGGGCGCAACCGGCCGAGATGCTGCCGTTGCCACCGTGTTAGGTTCTGGTGGGGTCAAGGGGGAGGTAGGTTGCGTTAGGAGGGGCGAGAAGAGGAGGCAGAAACTACACGACAATTTTAGTTCGATAGATCCTGAAGTTTAGCCTCGGCGGCGCTGCTTTACTTGCCGCTGACTTCTTCCCGGTAGTTTGTTCGCTGCCCTCTCTCCCGTTGCTGTTCGCTTCTCCACCTCTTCCTTGGACACGACCGCACACTCTGACGTTTCCCCACCATCGCCGCCACCACCACCACCACCATCACCATCACTACTACTACTAGTAGTACTACTACTACTATTACTTACTACTACTACTACTACTACTACTATTATTACTACTACTACTACTACCACTACTACTACCACTACTACTACTATCACTACTACTACTATCACTACTACTACTACCACCACCACTACCACTACTACGATATTCCCACTCTGTTTCTTTCTCTTTCTTTCTCTTCTCCTTCACCGCGGTGTGATCGTCTCAACTACTTGGTGCCCCCTCGCGCTGTACTTCTGACCCCCACCTCCCGAGATCCTCCTCCTTGCTCCACACACAACGCGACACTTGACTACACAACTTTTCTCTCTTTCTCTCCAACTCGGACTCCGCGTTTGCTTTTCACTTCGATCCAAACACACTGCCGCGACGTCTCTCCCGCTCGACGCTTACACAGTGATACGCACGATCACCAGCTGACGAATTACGTATTACACGAGCACGTTTACGCGGCATAAACGCGTACCGGCAGTTTAACGCGCCGATGACGCGTGGACGTCCCATCGCGCGTTTCACCACCAATTGTCATTGGTTTCGAAAAGTCCCGCGACGATGACAAACGACGCGTTACTTATCGATCATCGAGAATTCCAAAGTCCTTTCGACGAGTCGAACTAGAAAACTAGAAGAATCCAACCACGAGACGACAAGTTCGATCGACTGTCGCCGATCGAATCGAACGGTCGGTCCGCCGTCGTTGTACGCAACGTGCCGACGATCACTAACAATATACAAGAGTTGACAACGGCGAGCGACGGATACGACGACGACGACGACGACGACGACGACGACGACGACGATGACGACGATGACGACGACGACGACGACGACGACGACGACGACGACGACGACGACGACGACGACGACAACGACAACGACGACTTTGGCCGTGGCATCGCGAAAGTGTGTTTTGCGCAGTTCTTTCAAGGGAACTCGCCTCCTCGCGCTTACTTGTCGCCCGCCTGGCGCGACCGCCGATCAAAGGGGCGGGTAGGGGCGGCTGTAGGTGGTGGATCGCGAGCATAGAGGTTGCGGGGGAGGACAGTGGCTGGAACGGGTGGGGACAGTCGAAGGGGACTGTGCGGTTCGCGGGGGGTTGGGTAAAAAGGTGCACTGATATTTTTCGCCGGCCGGCAGATTGCCGATATATACGCACCTACCTACGAGAGTACCTGCCAGCGAAGATATTTTTGCCGTTTCGTGGTGAACACGCTCACACGCTCGCACGCTCGCGCTCGGTGCTGCCCCTCTCGCTGAAACCGAATCTCTGGTGGTGGTGGTAGTGCACGAGAGAGAAAGAGAGAAAGTGGCAACTGGATAAATCGTCCCCTTCCACACTTCTTTCGCCTCCCCTCTGATACACCGCGGTGGGTGCGGAGCTCGGCTTTTTTCCCCTCCGTGGGCGCGGACTAACCTTGCCCCGCCTCTGCCACCTTTCTCTACCCCCTCTTTCACATTCGAAGCTACTCGTACTACCACCAAATCGTGCCACTGCCTTTCTCATCACCCCGCAGTGTGCGCAGCACGTTGAGCTACTACTTCGCGCTCTTGCTCGCCACGGCGACGTCGACGGAGGAACACATTGCGGGACAAAGAGGTTGCTCCCGCAAGCTGGAGCGAGATGGAAACATACGGCGAGGCACACCGAGACGTGAAACATTAGTGTACCGTTTGTTAACACCGCGGTCTACACATAGCCGCGCGCAACTCTCACTCCTCTCCTCACGGTTTCTCTCCGCGTACCCTTCTCCACGTACCGGTGACTTCAAGAGGCCGCTACTATGCGTACACGCTTTGTAAGCTCACGTGCAAGTGTATGAGTCAATATACGCGAGTGTCATTCCAGTGTGTGTTTCTCGTAGAAGGTATATACTCCTGCTCGAATTCCCTCTCTTTGTTTTACTTGCTAGCCTTTCATTGCTCGTCTCTCTCTCTCTCTCTCTCTCTCTCTCTTTCGCCCTTTGACTCCACCTTACCCCCCCCACCCTTCCTCGATCAGTTTCTATCCCTACGTCGGTGACTTTCCGAGAATGCGACACCGAATTTGTCGACGGTACAGAACGTCGACGTTCCGCCACGACTACGCCCAAGCTAAGCCGCTGACCGATGTCGCCGAACATCGATTTTGGATTTCTCGTCTCTGTGCGTGTGTTGCCGAGGATCGACTGTGCGTCTTCGGAATTGGGAATTAAGGAGCCAATAGGGAGTAACAGTGGCTTTGTATCGTGCTCCTCTCGCCGTACCTTATACCAGTTACCGATAAATCGATGTAGTCGCCGCCGGTGTCACGGAATTCTCGGTAAAAATGCCGTTTCTAACACGTCCGATGTCAAACCACTGCGTCACCGTTGCCTAACAAACTAACGCTGAATTATTCATATTCGAGTGGCCGTCGTTTTTCTCATCGAAAATCACGTCTTTTGAAAAATTCTCTCCCTTCCCACTCCGTCGTTTTTGTTCGTCGTTTTCCTTTTTCTCTGTTCGCGCGTGTCAACTCGTAGGCGGAACATCGATCGTAAACTGAAATTAATCGTAATGGGGCAATTTGTAACGAGTCGATCTACAAACGGTGGTACAGCGTCGAGGGTGTTTTATTATCAACGCGCGCTATAGGTGTCTCCGCGCTTTGAATTACTAATGCCGTGGATCAACCAACGCGTTTAGCTGTAGCGAGATGAGACAGTTAACTGTAGCGCGAGACAAGGCATTAACATGTTAATGCGTCCCGCTCTATAGTCTATAGTCTGCTACAGTATGTACATGCGATTCATGTTAAATGCATTGGCTCTACGCATTGTTACGCTTCAACTAATGATTCTCACTTTGCCGCGAATTTGAATGTAAATGAAAGGAAGATGATACAGTTTAACGTTGCGCGTATGTACGTACACCGCCTTACAAACCTAACCTAACCTAACCTAAACCTACTCGCGGTGACTTTTGACGAGCTTGCATTTTTAAACTTTACAAATTAATAATAAGTTGCGCGAATAAATTGTAGACGAAACACATAATTGATCGTGGTAGTGGTAACACGTTCTCGTTCGATGCGACGCACGCCGACATACGTATACTTGCATAAATCACTCGCATTTATTAAGCGTACTCAATGTACATTTGCATAATTGAATTCTCAAAGCACAAAGTGCTAACTAGATTTTGTAAATGTACGCTTGCAATAATGTATTTAAACGCACGATGCATCATATTTCTCGCAACCGGATTTCCCTAGAATAGGAAGGCACACGTAGGTTAAGATCACGTACGTACGGTTAAGCGTTGCACGTCGTAATAAAGATTCTCACGCGAGGTACACAAGTTCAATAACAAGTTCCATACAATAACTACTGCGGATGCAAGCGCGAGTAATCTTCTTCATCCATCTATTTTTACCTCAAAGATACGTAAAACCTGTCACGAGTGCGGCGTATAATTACAGATCGTGCACGATACGGGGAGCAACGTCGAGTGAAAGTTCATCCGACGTACGGCCCCGAACCATTCGTGGAATTCACAATTTGCGCGATAACGTTGCGTTGCAGGCCACGTTTGAAACGTTTATCTAATATATCCAAACGCCGCAATTCCTTTAAATTACCTTCGAAACTTATCTGATTCGACACGCGCGCGTGCCGTGCGTAATTTCATTTACCCACGTATCATCCGATTTCTTCGACAACGCTGTACCATCGCGCCGGCGAGGATAAGGAATCACTCGCGGCGTCTCGAACGACCAAGGTCGAAATCTAGACGTTCAACGTGCCTCTCTTAAAATCGTACACCGCTGCTGTGCTCATCGCGTTGCACGCAAGCGAGTTTCATCGCGAATCCAGGACGATACCGTCGTTTGACAAACAATTTGCAGAAAATCGAGTGGAGAGACGGTTACGAAGGGAGGCTCGGGTACGCAGGATCGACGGTGAGGAAGCTTCGAGCCGTACACGACCAGACCAAAGTGGTTGGCGACCAGTCACGGGCAAGGTCGGCGAAAGCTGCTGCACAGGTGGCAGCACGACTCGACAAAGGACGGTTATAGACCCTCCTCGTTGGTGTGTGTCGCGGTATCGCTGCCAACGAGAAAAGTGGGGGGTTTGCTTCGGGCTGTGAGGTGGGGGCTTTTTCCCTTTCCACTTTCCGCGCGACCACCCCTCTCGCTGCTCGTCCCACTCGCACCTAAAGGGACGGAAGGGGGGTGGCGTGTATACTTTCGACAATGTGTGCAGCAACGGTTGTCACCGTGTTGAATACCCGCACTTCGACAGGTTCCACGAGTGAGACGTTTCTAACGCTAGGCCGCGGTGCAACGAAGAAAGAATCGCGGACGGGTTCAGCCTGCACTCGGTAGAGTGCGCGCCCGTTGCATTTTTGAATTCAATTTCTTTCTCTCCGACGACTCTCTGCCCCGTTTAATTATGGCCACGGACGTAACCTGCGCGGTGTTGCCTCTGACGCTCGGTCCTACGATTCGTAGAGGCGAGCTTCGTACACGTGACCACGGTACGTGATTGTTTCACCTCACGGTTTTCTTCTTCCTTTGCTTTTGAAATCAATCGAAAGCACACTCGTTGCGCACAGTTAGTCAAGGTACAACACCTGTAAGGTTAGCGCATGCAACGATAACGTCGTGACTAACGCGTTTCACGCGCTTATCGCTGTTTGTTTGTGTAAAACTGCCTTAAATTACCACCTTATTAACTCCGCTATCTCTCTACACAATGTTTTAACAATTATTATCGCGTGTTTCTGCTGTGTGTTTTTTTCCAAAGAATGACTCATATTCGTCGTAACTGTTGCAACCAAATAGCATCGCTGCCAATTCCTGCGATATTTTATATATATATATATATATATGTATATACGTACCGACCCAACAGTATCGTAATTTCGAAACAACGCGTCGAAACTTTCTCGATACTTCCCTTTCGACGAAAATTGTTTGTCCATCAAAGTATCATACGTATATATATATATATATATATATATATATATCGAGGCCTTACGGCGACTGCTCATAAATCAAAGACGCTAAGAGGCAAAGGCAGCGAGGGCAGGAAAAGCCTTGGAAGCAAAGCGAAGTGTACTACTTACGGAGTGAAGTGGATAGGAAGCCCGGTATAAACTTGAGTGATTAATCTTGCCGGATTGATAACGCTCCCCCTCGGTCGTACCCTCGTGCTCCCATAAATTACGTTATAAGGAGGCTCGGGATAATTAATACCGCCTCCCGCGTACATAAGCACGCGCCGTTGTTGCGCGTAGGTTGACACAAGATGATCCGCGACGGTGTTTCCACGCCGTCATTGTCCGCGATCGCTTCACCGTGAAATCCATCGCGCGAGTTCTGCCGGGATTCGAACGGATTGCGCGATCTTGCGCGCTGCGAGATATTGCCAGTCATCGTTGCTATTTATTGTCGTTGAAACTACACCACTGGCGATGGAGCGCCGTGGCGTAGCTTCCAAGTTATTAATGAGATTGTGGCCATTACGTTTTTCACTGTGCCGGCGATGACACGTCGGAATCATCGAACGTTACTTAGCGTCGTCAGGCCGGATCGCTGCATCTTTCGAAGGACGAAAACGTACTGTGCTGTTTACGAATATGCTAGTTGACGAAGTAACTGCATGTTACTTCTGCACATACCGATTTATCGACGAAAGATCGGTTAGAGGCGCTTCAAGATTTTTCCATGCCTTTTTCTCGCTTCTTTGTCATTGGCTTTGAAAGTCATTGCAAATTCAGCTCGTCTTCGTCGAAAATTCCCAATTATCATTAAAACTGAAGATTCCTTCGAGTTTTTTCTATTTGCGCTGCTCGTCACGTCGACGCGTACATTGTTTTTGCATTACTTGTACTTTCGATTAACATATTGTTGACATATTGCATCGTGAAAATTAACTCGGTGTGAAAACCATCGCGGGATGATGTTTGCTTGCTGCGTCTAACCTGTGCTCGCGGTTGTTTCCCTTTCCTTTCCTCGGAACGTCATTTCTCGACGCTAGAAGCGCTCCAAACTCCAAATTTTCAGTTTCGCAGCTGGGCAGAACTCGTCGGATCGAACCGAATCGGAACTTTGCTAAAGTTTAAAAGGCGGGAGATTTGAGACAACGTTAATTAATTACCTTGTTAAAAGTATCACTATCGTTCGTATCACGATTATTTCGCGTCTATTATTAAACTGTTACGACTGTTCGCGAGTTTGCTTTCATTTTGCAACATTTAAGAGCAAAAGAGTCGAAATGGGAACATTTTTTCGGTCATCTGTTTGCCGATCCCGATTCAGCGACACTTGAACCGACATAAGTACAAATACGTGGTACCTGATAAGGAGCAGCCAGAATGAGTGGCACGTCTCACGATCGTCGGAACCATCGGCGATCGCGCTGGCGTTATCAATGACGGACGGAGTGCACGTCCATGTTTCGACGCAAATCAAACAACCGATCGACCGATAGGCAGTATCTTCAAAGGATTTCGGCCGACCCTTTGTCAGCCTGTCGCTGATAAATCTGAAATCTGGCCGTGTAAATATGTATATGTCTCTGGTTCGGTAACGTCACAGGTCAATCCCGTTTCACGCAGGAGGCAACCGCAACAATCGCGAATTGTTGAAACATCCATCACTTATCGCGACCGTCCGCCGTTTCCGTGCGAGCCGAATGTCGGAAAAGCTGAAACGAGTTCGAAGGAAATGAATCGTCGGAGAACGAAATACCACGAAAAGCCGGAACAAATTCGGGCTGGCTAGTGGCTAGAAACGCTTCGATGTATCTCTGATCAGCTTCGCGATGGCCTGGTCCGACATCGCGATGTTCGTTCATCGGAAAAGGTGAGTTCGTGTCGTTCGTCGGGCGGCAACATGAAAGATTGTTCGCGGCAGAGAAGCCCGCCAGATTCGTCTGTGTTCCGTTCCAACCCCCGTACATCGCCGCGAGCTGAGTGGTCCATAAACAGCGTGCTATCCTTGCCATCCATACGCAGGCGGCGCGTGTAAACGTGAGATGAATCCAACCGACGTGAGAGAGAGAGAGAGAGAGAGAGAGAGAGAGAAGAGACTGGAGGAGAGCTAGATCAGCGGTGCGGCTTATCCTATAAAGGGAAGAGAGGAATAGTGCCGGGGTTCATTAATTAAACGAAGCGTGAGGTTCGTTCCCAACCCTTTTCCCAACTGGTCCTCTCTCTTTGCCCCACCTCTTCTTTGTTCCAAACCGGCCAACCCCCGTCGACGATCAGAAGGAGCCGCTCACGGCCCGTCATCTGCCAGAAAGTAGATCGACCGATTCGTAAATCCATTCCACTGTTGGAACGGATCAAATGGATGGAACAAAGGTTCGACGAACGACGTGCGCAGCAAAAATCGGCCTATTTTCTACGAGCGTATCTGTTAGACGTATCTGCGTCTGATAGTCGTTGTAATCGATGCTCCAACCAACGAAATTTCGCGCCTCTTTGAGGAGACTCGAAGCAATCGTTCGCACTTTGTTACCCTCTTTCCAAGCTCTTTCAAATACGTCAAATCGACTTTGGCACAAGTGTTCGTCGCGCGTGTTCGCCGCAGAATCACGAGCCGCGTGGGCACGCCGCGCCGACGATTCATCATTTATCAGGGACAGTTTCGACTTTCTTTCGAATTCGGCTGATGGATCGTGATTTAGACGGCGACTGACAAGTCCGTAACCGCGCCACGGATCCACCGAATATCCAGCCTCATTTAAATTATGTGTTCCTCCTCGTGTTCCTCCTCGACGAGAACAAACCGGGGGTAGTTTCGTCGAAATTGTCTCGCCGGATTATCGCCTGACAACCGTTGAAGAACGTTGTACCTCCATCGGTCGACGTTCAATTATCTCGAGCTCTCGGTGGAACTTTCTGCAAATTTCCTGCTGACTCCGCGCTGATAAAGAGTATGATCGATGCGCAGGCGTCTCGTCATCAGTGCGGGGTGGCAGGTAGAAGACCGGGAAACTATCGTTCGAGCGATGGAACGTCAGGGACGGTAGGGTGGAGAGGGTAGGGCTGGTCCTCGACAATAATCGATGCGGATCGTCAACATCCGGCGAAACGAGCTTGAAATTCAGTATCTGTCCGAGTTAATGGCGAACGTATTTATCGCGATTGAAATCGACAGAGCGTGGAAGGCGGCGGGTAGGCGGGGAGGGACGAAAGGCGGGCCAGACTAATCGACGAGCACTCGAATGTCGATAATCACGGTTTCGAGCACGGTGCACCGTGCACCCCTTATCTGGGGATATATTGGCGGTGCGCGGAGTTGCGAGCAACGTGTTCCCGCTCGCTCTCCTCCTTCGTTCTCTCTCGTTTTTTTTCCACGGCGTTAAGTGAATCAAATCCCTCGCCTGCCACGGCCTGCACCGTTACGTCGTTAACGACGGCACTTTGCCTTAACAACGTAACGTCCGGAACCGATAACGGTGGTCATGCGCGTTATCATTTTCACTGCGCACGGCGCACGGCACACGCGTTTCACCCCGATTTCTTTTTGCTTCCTTCGGCGATCGCGCGTACCCGTGTCTTGCGTGTCTGCTCTTACACGCGTTTGTATAGAATATGTGCGCGGAACATCATCGAGGCGGACCGTAATTATTCCGCGAGGTGACTCGCGAAAAAAGGAAGAGCTGCTATTAGGTAACGATCCATGTCGAGAAGCTCGTTGAGAAGGATCGACTCAATGTACGAATAGCGTTCGACGCTAACTGATTCGAATATAAAAAAAATTAATAAAACTGGTTCTCGAAAGATATATCATTTTCTCAAGATTTTATTTGTATCACCCGTTTACGTAATATAGATGTACCGGAGAGGAATTTTCAATTGCGCAGCACGTTGTACGCTCGATTGTAATAATCGAGTGAAGCGGATGACATGGCTTTTGACGTTAATTATGCGTACGTTAATCATTAAAGCCAGACTTTTATGTCTGGGAACGAACGTGTCATCATCAAATTACGTCACGTTGACAGCAACGAGTTTGCTTTGACTGAACCTTGTATATTTCGAAACGGGAAATCCTTCGACGTCTTTTGGTATCTTATCTGGAGACGTCGCGATCTCGTGGAATATTTACCGGCAAGGTAAACTCCCTAATTATTTCGCGGTGGATTACATTGATTTTCCGAGAATCAATGTAATTAACTGTTTAATCAACTACAATTAAAAAGAGATTAATAAACTCACGACAGGGAGCATTCTCGGATAATTAATTGCGCGGGATTTTATATATTTCAGCGGCGATGAAAACGTGGAGAACGGAAATAGTATTTATCAACAACCAGTGGTATTTATTAAAGGCAAATGATAATAATACTCTTGATACCGATACCGCGGCAAAGGATGATTAACGTTGCTCGAAGCGTTTTAGAGAATTATGCGTAGATACGTACGAACTTATCTCTCGTAACGTGTGTGCTACACCGCGGATTATCTCTCGACGATCTTTTCAAATAATCAACGCAATTAAACAGCTACATCGCGCGTCGTGTCGATGCATCAGGATCCCAACGATGAGAGACAGGTGCGCTACCGCTCTCGTTCCACTCGCTGTTAAACGATAATTAAAGGTAATTGCGTGAGTTTGCATCCGCTCGATAACAAAGTAACAATCGCTTCCCGTTGTAACCTCGACACGTGAATGGGGCTGTCTATCGGTAAACACCGAACCGCGGTTCACGTTCCTCCGTGCGAGAAGAACCGTAACGCTTCCTACTTGTCTCTATTCTGTAAATTCTCCAACCATTTTGTTCCATTTTTTCACCGAACGCTCCGTAACACGGTGCGAAATTCGTTTGTTCGCCCTTTCCGAGAACAAACATCGGTGCGTTTTCCATCGCGGTGAGAAAACATTAACGTCGCGGCGAGCCGCTAGAAATATGATAGCGCGGAGCGTGGAGCAACATGGTAGCTCGGCGAACGCGTTGGTCCACGCTCGAGGACCGAGTCTCGATACCGGGTAACGCTCGCAACCCCGCGGACGCGGACTCTCCCGGCCTCACCACTCCCAGCTACGGAGGCATGGTGTCTCCAGGTGAGTTTTTCTCACCTGGTGCACCGAGGGGTCCGTTCGTCCAACCAGGTCGCACCGGTGGTCGGGCCCACGGGCCAATCCCCGCTGATGATCGCTGGTCCAGAGCCACAGCCTCCTTTCGTTTTCCCTCTCCGTTTCGCGAACACGGTGCACGTCCGAGCCTCTTCGTCGTACCTTCGTCCTCGGCTCCTTCGTCCTCGGCTCGCGGTGCCTCATTAGTGCCTCCTACCTTTCTTCGCCCCGACGAGACGTCGTCGTATCCTGCTCCTTATATCAACGACGCGTAGGAAAAGGGCGACCGTGCCCCTCTATCCTCCTCGCCGCTCAGTAACGCCCCTTTCTGATACCTGGTCATGTTTCATTATTTTCCCCCGGAATCATTAAGCCAGCCGAGTCATCTCCCTCCAAAGAGAGGCGCGGACTGGACTCCCATCAGCCCTCCTCCATGCCGTGGAACAGATTAAAGTCGCACACAGTCGCGTTCACGTATCCTACGCACGCATCCACGAGCACCGTCTCTCTCTCTCTCTCTCTCTCTCTCTCCCTCCGCGTTGTCCTTTCCTAGGTTTCTCCACTCTGTTCCTTTTCTTTTCTTTTTCTTTCATCCACTACTACTTCTACTACTACTACTACTACCACCACCACCACCACCACCACCACCACCACCATCCCTTCCACGAACCTTTCTCCGCGTCTCTCTTTTTCCTCTCGATGCCCGATCCTCTTCCCTTCAACGCGTCGTCTTTGTCCGTTAGACCGGAGGTTCCCGTTTTCATTCATCTCTCCTCTCCGCCTTCGCGGCCGTTCCTCCACCACTTCCACGGCTTTTTAATTCCGCGCCGTGCAGTGCGGTGCTGCCCTCTGCCACTTGCAGGAACTAAGCCTTTTTACACGGCGCAACACTCGCCGAGAACTCGCGCGAATCCTCGGCTTATCGCGCGCGCTTCGCCGTTCGCTCGGAGGGGGATTCGCTTCTTCGCGCTGAATCTGCCTCGTCCCGCGGACATCTGCTTCGATCCGAGACGCGATCGTTCTGCAGCGCTGCGCATTTCGATCGTCTTAACGCGATTCGACAGCGTGAACTTTTCCGAGTACTCTTCGAAAACATCCGAATTGTGAATTGAACGCAACAGAGACGCAGTCGTCGTGGTCGCGACGAAACGCGTTTAGGACGACGAAATCGTGCGACGAGTCACACGACGTACAGGTCGCCGGAGAAAGAGCAGAAACGTCGCGGGAAGCTCGAGCGAATGCACGAAACACGGGGCACAATTTGCGCTGGAGGATAATTCCGCGGAACACGAGCACAGGCACGCGCGGTCGAAGAACGCGTACGTCATAGAACAGCGACGCGATCACGCCACGAGCTGCCATTTCGCTGATAATGAACGGCAAAGCTGCCATTATGCGTATACGTCGATAAACGCCGCCTTTTCTACCAGCTTATCAGCAATAAATGACTACGGGTACACGAGTCGGGATTGCTGCAACCGAGATTGGACGATAAAAAGTCCGCTAATGAACAACGAGCGATCCCGTTCGTCGACGAGATTGCTCGTTCCCTCCAGCCTGGCGTACGTTCGACGAGTAAAAAAAGCCGGAGAAGAAACGACGAACGCGAATAATTAGCCGCCTTAATGAAATTAATTAATTAACGACAGTTTAATTAACAAGATTAAAACGTAACAAGCTGTTATATTTAGACGAATGCCACGCAAGCGTGTTGGAGGCTCACGTGAGGCGAGCCGGTTTCGTGAAAAGAAAAGAAATCAGGAGAGAGGAAACGCTTGTTTATCTTCGGTGGATCGTACAAGAGCTATGTATGTACAATAACGAAACAACAACGCGCGATGGGACAAGAGCCTCTCGTGGATTCCTTCGAGAGAGCAGCTACGTTGATACGAGTAGCCACTCTGCCGTACCTCCGATTCGAGGCCTCCGATTGTCAGCACGAACTCAAACTCGGTTTCGTTCCACCGCCGTCGGTGGAACGAAACGGTTCACGTGCAGAAAAACACTATGTTGCCGGTGGTAATTATAGCTGTCGCCCGAAGGCGACGAAAGGTGCGAAGTGTCGTTAGATCGTTACCATCTAGCTGCGCGCGCGACATAATTTTCACCTGCCTTAACGAACCGAGTCTATCATTTACCGCCGCAGATTTTCAAATATACCCGGTTGCCCGCCCCCTTCGGAAACGCTAGTTCACACGCGTGGGAAACTTTCCATTAATCTTCCACGTAATTGTGCACACACACACACACACACCCGCGAGTTTTATACCTCTCTCGTACAACATGGACGTCCTTATCGACGTTTATCTGCGCGGCACTTATCGTGCTCGGCGAGTACGTCTTCGAATTAATCAAACCGCGAAGCATGAAGAACATTTTAATACGCCTCGGATAAAACAAAACACGGACGTCGCGTTGACAGTTCGGTCACGGTATCGCCCGATCGCGCAGTCCATTCGGATTTATTCAATGGACCGTGACTGGAGAACAACGTCCGTCCGGATCGTGCCCTTAACGCGACCGAGGAGGGAGGGAACGTTAGAGAGGAAGCCGGAGGAAATCCGCAAAGACAGATCGGAGACAAGGAGACTGCTCTCCGAGAGAGCAGTTCCGCAAATAGATCGCAAATAGACGCCTTCGACGCGAACGGAGGAATGAAAGGTCAACGTGTCTGAGAATCACCATCCGAGGATGCACCGTCGCGAGGGGTTAATCGCGAGAGTTTATCTGCGATCAGGAATCGCGCGCGTCGTGTCCCTTGGAGATTTCCACTCTGTCCTTGAGGATGCGTTTCGTTGCTCGTAGATCGGGACACGGTGCAAGGATCGCTCGCGTCCTGCTCGACGCGGCAATAATTATTCCGATGTAGATACGGCCGCGTAACTCGAGCGTTAATTCCTGCCGACGCGACGGCGCGAGTCGCCGGGTCGAAACGGAGGAGACAGATCGCGAGGTTCGATCGCCTCTCGGCTATCTGTCGAACCCGGCTTCTGAACGATATTCGTACAACGATAAATTGCCGTCTACCGTATTTTTCACTACTGAAACTGCCATTTTTCTCTTTTCCAAGCTGAACCAACGGAGAGTCTTGGAATTAGACAAAGGTGATAATTACTTACAAACGGCGCTGGAAGAAAATATTCCAATATTTGAAGAAATTAATCCACGACGACGCGTCGCAAACTGAATCGCGCCCGGGTCCGTTCGAACCGCGGACTTGGATTCTTAATTCGACGAAGAATAATTCGTATCGCGGTTGAAAACGAACTTGATCCCGGATAGGAAGTTTGCCGGTGTACGATCCAAATGGAGGGTTAAAAAGGGGGCGGGGGGGGCAGAGCGAAGTTGAGAGCGCAAACTCGCTCTCGGTTCAGGCTCTGTTCCTCGAAGCTACTTCACCCTTGCCGAGCACGACACGTGCACAGTCTCCCCAATTTCTTCTTCTTCCAACTGCCTTACGCCCCGTTTCCATGCTCTCGCGAGCGACGTTATGTTTCCGTCGAAGCTGAGTTTCCGGCCGCGTATATTCACACAGCCGGCTTCACCGACTCCGCTGCTCTTTTCCCTCAGGAAAGTTCGTGTAAGTTTTGCTGCGTTACGACGACGTTATATACCAGACACCCAGTCCCCCACCAACCACTCTAGCCCCTTTCATACCTCCTACACACACACACACACACACATATATATACACACCTACTCTAGTCTAGCTGTCGAAACGTCCTGTACGTACAGTTTGTACAAGTACCCGAAAGTTTCGTCGCGATGTGTGACGTACACGTACAGAGCGTGTCGTGTTGGTCGGATGCGAGCGCGACGTAAAAAGGTCTGGAAAACGTTGCTCGCGATTTTCGAGCCTGTTGTAGAGAGTTCGTCGTCTCCGACAGCCAGCCAGCCAGCCAGCCAGCCAGCCAGCCAGCCACCCCTCGAAGAAGTTTTGAGTACTCTCTTCTTGTGTTCGGTCGGTGTTAATTCCTGGCGGATCCGAGCGTTGGGTTTTTCGAGTGTATTTACGTTGCCGTGGCAGGCTGAGAGTCGTTCGTTTATCCTCCGGCGTAATCGTTACCTTTAATAAAGAGTCATTGAAACTTGATTCGCCGTCGCACGCGAATGTTTGGAAAATGGACGATGAAACGTTATTTTTCAAGAGGTGAATTAATATCATTATTGGCTACATTCCTTGACACGTTCCTTTTCCAATTGTCAGTTATTCTTTAACAGAATTTTTATACTTTTTTCGCCAGACTTTTTTTTGCCAAACTACGTCAATTCGCCTCGATACTTTTCGCTTAAGGTATTTAAGACGGACACATTGGCAAAAGCGTGTTTAAGGAAACCCAGAGCCCCGTGTTCGACGACAAAGTCTTTCGTGCTCGATCTTTGTCGAAATTTGAAGCGACGAGCACCGCCGAGGGACTTGTATCGACCTAATAGCTGCGAGCGTTCCGAGCCTCCCCGCGCGTCGCGTTGTCTCAACGCACGCAAAAGTTCCGCCGTAAAAGCTCGACTCGAGTAGGGGACTTTGGTAACAAGATCTGGACCCTTTGGTCGGGTGCTCGCAAAGGTTGGAAAGTTGGTCTCGTTCGACGCGTGCTATTAGAGGACAAGTTTGGTCGTTAACAGGCGCGCGCGCGCGCGCGCACACGCACGTCGATTCGAATCGCTTCTGACGTTCTATTTCATTCGCGAGCGAATTACAGACTCCGGGGCCGGGCAATCGTGCACCTCCTTGAATGTTTAACGAGCTCTCGCCGACGTGCACGACGAATCGCGGAGCCACTGAATACAATGGTCTGGAACTTTGCGGTCACGAGACCTCCGAACTGAGTCCCAAGTCAATTAGAAATTCAGGAGCCTGCGTCGAAAGTCAACGTCGGAGGGATTGGCGACCGTGTCGGCGAACGTTCCAAAACCCCCCAACGTTCTCCCCCCTCTCTCGGGCATTTATATCGTCGTCCATTGTTGCTGAAATATTTTTCACTTCTCCGGTAAGTGTATTCAGGCACGCTCGGACTCGCATCGTTAGGTACATTCGCGAGGAATGCGCGTGGGCGTGCTTGAGCAACAGTGTGTCTGAGGTTAAGGTGATTTGGCTGTACGCGGTAATTGTTCCCTTGTTTGCCGTTGCTCGTCAAGTCGCAGAAATTCAATCGAATTTGCGCGCAAAGTCGCTCGATCTTTAATAATTCGTAATTTCGATCGCGACGATTGTTTTTCTTTCGACTTTCGAAAGATTGATTCGAGTTGAAAAATAATTTCTATTTTCGTCGTCGAAACGACGCCAGGATCTCTCGACAAGCCGAATCTATTAAGAGCGTCTCGATCGAGGGGGTGGAGGAGGGCAAGTAGGTCTTGGCGTCGATCGATCGCAGAAAAATAAAGAGCGCGCATCGAGCCGGCCCCGGTGGAACACGCTCGACACGAACGTTCGCCTGGCCAAGAGTGCGCCAATTAATTCACCACGGTTTGTTTATTTATCGAACGGTCTCGTGGGTACCACCGCCACTTAATCACCGCGATCTACGCGAGGGCCTCGGCCCGGGACGAAAGAGGCGGCCGGTTGAGTTTCGTCGACGTTGATAAATCAGCGCCGATCCGCGAGCGATCCGCGGCCCAACTGTTCCGCTCCGTAATCGGTGGAAACCGCGCGATCGCGCGGCCCGATCGTTTCTAACGAGCTCGCGTGTTCGCGTTGACGCGTTTTGTTTCTCGGACCGATATGCAGATAGAACGCGGTGGCAATGACAACGACGACGACGACGACGACGAGGGCGGTAGTGGCGTGCACCGCAGGTAAAGCAAAGGACAGACGCTCGTAACGAGGTCCCGCAGGGAGAGTCGCTATCCTTTTTCCCCCGACTCCTACGCGCTCGCGAGACTGCCCCTAATGTCTAATGAATGGCCCTCGATAAATTCATAAGCCGGCCAAAACATGGCCGCGAGATGCAGAACACGCGGCCTCCGCCGCTCTTTCCGCCGCATTAATCCAGCCCCTAAACCGCGTTTTATACATCCACCACCGAATACGCAAGTGTACGGTCAGTCGCGGTGGCCTCGAGATAGCCGACGCCGCCAGTTTTTCATAAATCGGTCCCCAATCGGTTGGTTCTCTGAGAAGAGAATAGTTTAGTAATATTAAAAGTGGATTAATAATTGTGACGTAAAGTGACAGATTAGTAATTCCGATCATTTCGATAGTGTTACATTATTATTAAACGTCGTGGGTTATTTGTTTTAATCACGATTTACAAGAATAATTTTTAGTGACTCCAAGATAGCCAACGTCGCCATTTTTTCGTAAATCGATCTCCAATCGACTTGCCTTTACAATTATACAGATTTATTTATAATTGATAGTTTAATAATGTTAATAGTAGATTAATAATTGTGACGTTTCTAATCGTTTCAATAGTGTGATAATTTATTCAATGTCGCAGGTTATTTGTTTTAATCACGATTTTAATCACGATTCTTTGAAAAGATTTTCCAGAACTTTAGAATCGTAATTGTAATATTTGAATATTATAGTTATATTATCATATATATTAAATGCTTACTTCTTTCACTCACGCTTTATACAAATAATTTGTGGTGGATTCGAGATACTAAGGCCAACGTCGCCAGTTTTCATAAACCGGTTTCCAATCGTTACACTTGTCAAATGTGTATCGAATATTCTTCTCTGAAAATATTTCCTTTCGAGAGAGAATGTAATTATAACGTTTGACCGTTTCCAATTGCGTTACAATTTTTTAAACGACGATTTGCTTCGTTTACACTTTGTACGAATAATTTACGATTCCTCGAAGATCCAAGTTTTCATGAGTCGATTTCCAATCATTTGCATGTGAAATATATTGGTTTTATATTCTTGATAAGATCATTAATCCAATTACAGAGATATAATTAATAGCAATGTTGGTATAATTGTGACGTCTGTGATCGTTTGAATAATGTTATAGTTTGTTAAATGTTATAGGTTGTTTGTTGTGCTCGCGCTTTGTACGAATAACTTACGGTGGCTCCAAGATACCAGCCAACGTCGCCAGTTTTCATAAATTGGTTCCCAATCGTTTTCCGAGAAGATTTTCCACAATTGCGTATTCCTGTTTCACGAAAAACTTGCTCGACGTTAATTTCGTTGATTTTGTTATTTAAAGAGGATCGCGAGGCGTTCCTTTTTAAATAAGTGTGACATCCTCAGTAACAAGGACCAACTTTGTCCACACCACGTGAAATGCACAATTGCAACGTCTGACCATATTTCGATAGTATTACTGTTTACTAAACGACGATTTGCCTCGCCGACGCGTCATTTACAGGAGCAAATGAATTTGTGTTCTGTCGTCTCGAGAGAGGCTAACCGCAAGCTAGCGAGTCGTTAATCTCCGTTTATCGGAAAGTTGTTGAAGGATCGCTCATTTTCCGACTCTGTTCCGTGACAAGCCGCGATGTTGAAACGCCGCCGGTGCGAGTGAAGGCAGGAGAGAGAGAGGAGCGCAGAAAGTGCAGGACGTGCGTTAAATTAAGTCAGTTTTACGAGGTTCGCGTGGAAATGAATACGCCAACTTGGCTCGAACGCACGCCCCGTGCCTACCTCGGTACGCGATACCATAAAGTGCGCCGTATCACCGTAACGCGTGGATACGACCACCGGCCACGAAAGCGAGCGGGTTCGCGCGTATCTACGCGCCTCCTCGCACCCACGATACGCGCCTTGCCTCGCGCTCGTGTTCCTCCTTATCGCGCCACTCGACCGCCGCGCTTCGATCGCCATCGTTCTCGTCTCTCGTGTACTGCGTACGTTCGACTCGAGACGGAGAAAGAGAGAGAGAGAGAGAGAGAGAGAGAGAGAGAGAGAGAGTGTGTGTGTGTTCAATTCGCCTCTTAAAGTATAAACGCGAGCTATCAGATTCTCGGACGAGTGCAAGTGGAATTCTCGCGTTTTCTAGTTTTCGAGCGCTGATACACATCGAACGGAGTGTAAACAATTAAAGAATTAAAGCGGCCGGTACGAATCTCTTTGCGCGAAATTCCGTAATTGAGTAATTATAATCGCTCGGAGCGGAGATTCCCGATAAGGTCGCCGAAGCTTTTGACTCTCGACTCTCAGCTCGATGAAATTTCTCTTCGATACTCCCGAAGCGTGGTGATTGGTCGTTGCGAGAATTAATCGGGCCCGCGGTGAGGAGGTACGAATTGCAGCGCGCCCCGATGAAAGAGGCCGGCCTGAAGGAATTGCGCAACGACGGTCAACGAACAACGGGGCCAACGTCAAAAATTAGCCGTGATATCGTGTAGCGGGCTGACAGTTACACGGGTACGCCACTCCGTCGTCATTGTTCCGTCAGCGCGTTGCAAGGCACACGGAACGGGGATAAATCAATTATTGCAGGCTGTAAAACGAGAACGTGCTCGCGTATGTCAGACGGCCGCAGCCTTACAACCTTAGAACCTTACGCGGGGCAGAAGGTAGCTGGCCAACAATCTCTCTGCGGAACAATCGCCACGCACTCCGATGGATTCCACTATCGGGAGAAAGGGCCATTATCCTACCTCCTCGGGCGGCGTGTATCGGAACAGATCGTGGCAAGTCGGTCGTTGAATCTGAATTGCGAGACGACGGTGTGTAGTAGTAGCGTTCGAACGTTGGATCGTTTCTACGAAACGTGTCTTCGTCTCGCGATCGATCGAACATCGTTCTAGAATTCGACTAGCCCGGAGAGCCCTCTTAGATCATCGTCGATCTCCCGCTTCGAAAGGGAGACGATGCGCGTCCCGCAGTAATGAGAACAATGCGAGGCACGTGACGCTGTGGCCATTCTTATTCGACGACTTTTCTCTCTCTCTCTCTCTCTCTCTCTCTCTTCTTCGGTCTGCGTGGTTGCTCGGGCTTGCTATCCTCTTTTTATCCCGCGACCCGGCTCGCCCCGTCTCCCTCTCCTTCTCCCTCTCTCTCTCTCTCTTCGTTTCTCGGCATACAACGGGGCGCGCACAGAGAGCGAGTTATAGCGGCACGGATCGAGGTAAATAATATATTAATATAAGATACGAGTGGCGGTGCAGTGGTTGGCAGGGCACCAGGAGGTAATGGATGCCCGGGCTCGCTGGAAGTGACGGCTCTCCGCTGGTTGCGTGGCCATTCGTGGTTAAATTCCTGGTTCCTCCGAGGAGACCCCCCGCGGTCCGTGGGCCCCGCTGTCACCACCCCCCGCCAAGGGCCCCCCCTCGAAACTACGCTCGCATGCCTCGGGCACCACCGCGTTCCTCCACCTTCCTTCTCTCCGCCACGTTCCATCATCCGCAGCGAAATCTCCCGTTCTTCCTCTCTCTCTCTCGTCGTTACTTCCATTTGCTCCTGCCTCCACCTCTCCCTCGCTCTTCTTTATATCTCTTTCGCGCGAGCTTTCCTCCGTAATCTCTTAATCTCCTCGGTATTTCGGGTTTTCTCGCCGTGGGCGAACGCAGCTTCAGATCAGGAGTTTGACTCGGGCAACTCGAGGGAAAACACACGCGGGCGTTTATCGCGACGCGACTCGCGGTCGATAATCGAATTAGATGACCGCGCAAAGGGTCACGACCCCGACGGGAAGGGGGGACGGGAGAAGCAGGCGAGAGAGTGTCGTACGTATCGAATCTGTCAGGCAGATATTCCATCGAACCTCCTCCTGACGGGGAGGGCTCTATCGCGCGTAATTGAAAAATGCTCGCAGCTCGATGCGCGCCCGCGGTGTTTCGGTTCATCCGTTACCCCCTGGTAAGTCGAGGAGGAAGAGGAGAGATGATGGGTCGCGCTGTCCGGGCCAACGGAACTATCGGTCGACGCGTCGCCCCTTATCGTCGTCCGGCTTTAAAACGACGAAACGACGTTTCAATGTACCACGTTGCCCCGTTTCGCCGATACGTTTTCATTAGACGCGAGATCCGCTGATGCTCGCCGACGAGTTCGTGGCTGGATCCGCAGAGTTGTCGATCTCGTTTGACACGAGGCTTTTTCCTGGCTGATAGAACGTTCGTACCCAGCCAGGAGTTGGCTTTGCACGGACAACAACAAGAGTGTTCCCCTCTGCCCCCCCCCGCCCCTTCCGGGTGTTATTAATGGCTTGTAATTCCTGGGGATTGTACGTACGAGGTTTAGCTACGAGGTTCGTAGGATCGCTCCTGCGGGCAGGTTGAAATCCTCCGTTTCTTCTATTTAGTTTCTTCATATTGGAAACCTTGGAAATTAAAGATACAAGGTCGGAAATGAAATTGTACGGTATAATTTTTCAATTGCAACCGTTGCAACGTAACAACGTAAACTTAGACGTAAACTAGATTCGTTCGCGGAACAAGGAGGAACGAGACGGACGGAAATTACAAAACAAATTGACACGTAACGTTGATCGCGCGTGACGCTGGCCAGAAAGTTGAAACGCGTCCAGGAGGACGCCGGCCAAGTTTCACTTTGCAGCGGAAGCTAAATTGATACAACAACGGTGTCTGAACGATGCCAAGGAGCGATTAGACACGGCGATCTTCTCGGTGCCGGAGGACAAAGGGCGGGCAAAGAACGTCCGGCGGACGTGTCTGCGAAAACCGTGCGAAATCGGTTCGGAGCGGGCTTGCGAGCGTGACCAATCGGTCGGGCGTCCGTCGGGAGATACGCAAGGCCTGAAACGAAAGAGGAGAGAGAGAGAGAGAGAGACCAGGTACTGGCCAGTCGAAAGAGCCGAAAATAGCTTCGATACCAACCGTGCTAGGAACCCGATGCAACGATCTCCATCTTGGAAATAATTAGGGGGACCAAGATCGATGTCCCGGGTCCCGAAAACCACACTCGCAGATAGGATCGGGACTCGAGTTTGAATGGAGGGGCCCATTGATGCGTCCGCTTCTCCTCTTCTCTCTGCTATCAGCGGAGTCCGGAGCGGGCCGGTCTAAATCTCCCGGCTCCGGCTCCGACCGGAGACCGAGAGAGAGAGAGAGAGAGAGAGAGAGAGAGCGTTCCGAGAAATCGAGCGTCCTTTCCGGGACGAATTCTCGAGATAAAAAGGGTCTGAATGAATCAAGGCCAGCCGCACGAGTCTATACGCCGACTTCTCCTGCCTTCTACTCCTTTTTCTTCTTCTTCTTCTTCTTCTTCTTCTTCTTCATTTTCTTCTTGTCCATCGTGAACATCGGTTGCCTTTCTTCGGCAATACGCGGGTCCCTTCTCCCGTTCGTTCTGTTGATTCTCGTCGCCTTCCTCCCCCGCCCGTCACTCCTTTCTCAGCTACGCGCCGTGTTTCTTCAGCCAGGGTCCCCCTCCGTCTCTCCTCGACGGTGAACAGGGTGGCGGGCCCCGTCGCCATCTCCCAAAGAGACGAGATCGCGCCGATAGAAGGACACCCGGTTTTTTCCCTCCGCTTTCCGGGATATCATCTCGAAGACGGAAGTCGAGCGCTATTGTCTTTGTCCAAGATCCGACCGGCCGAGAGGTGTGTTTTGCGCTTCCTCCGCTTCCTGCGTGAGATCGGCGCCGCTGAGATCGGTGGCTCGTCTTTGGTGAGATTTCGACGACGACCAGTTTCGTAATCGGCGCGTCGTGCCCGGTATTCCACGCGACTTTGCTGTTCTATTTCGGCCGTTTTATCGCATTCGAGGGTTATCTAATTTTGTCTCGGAACACCGTTTACAGGTACCTTAATTAGAGACTCGGATTCGTCGCTCCTTGGCAGAAGCCAAGAAGGTGTGCGCGTAACGGTCGAATTATCGGCCGCCATGCGTCAAACGCCAGAAATCTCGATACACACGGCGAACACGGCGATCGATCCTACCGGTTGCGCAATAATTACGGGGACATCGTCGTCTCGTTAACTCTCTCTCGTTCGCAACGGCCGTTAACTCTTGTCGTTCGACACGGTATTTCAATCGTCGCCGACCATTCTCGACGGAAGCCTGGAAGCCTGGAAGCCTCGGTCAGGTCTTTCTCTTTCTCCTTTCGCCGCCGTTCCCTCCTCGGAATTAATCGGCCATTAATAGAGGACAAAGTAACGCGCTGCGGCTCGAGAGATATTTCCGATATTATATCGTCGGGATCGAAAGAAGTGTAATGTGTGTGTGTGTGTGTGTGTGTGTGTGTGTGTTTGTGATTCACTTGGACGCGTTTGTTATGCGCGGCGAGGAGCGTCGGCGTGTCGCGTTAAGTGACACAACGACAATGGCTATACCAACGACGCTGGTTGTAACGATTTAGCTGGAATACGGATACACCGCCGAAACCTAGCGACAATAGAACCGCCACGCGTATGAGAGGGAAAAAGGAGAGACGCGTAAGCCGATGACGATATGTTCGTCGTCGTACGTGACAGGATGCAACGCCACGTGCCCGCTGCGCGGGTGGTTGCTGCCATATTCAGCGCTGGAATCTTCGTCATCGAGTACGTGGAAGAGTACCGGCACACGCTGCATGTAGATATCTGATCAATCGACACGCTATCAACCCTCCTTTATTAACAAGCCTCGGAAGAGTGACGCGGAAGAATAATGCTTCCCTTCCGTGTCATTGCGACGTGATTATCGCTTGCAACGTGACGTATTTCGATGCCGCGGAAACTGGCGTTGAAAATTTGAATCCCAGTGACTCCTCGACTTCCTTGCTTCCCTTCGAGGAAACGATCATCGTCTGCCGTCGGCCATTTGTGTTTTCAAACAGCTGCGTAATTAACCATTTTCTTTTAGCAATCATCAGATCTTTGCGCATCTTTGCGCATTTGCGAGGTCGTACAAAAACGTACGAGGTGTGATATTCGGAGAGTAAGAAAAAATTTCCGTTCAGATGCCACTCGTTGAAAATGTAAATTTCTACACTGTCGGACATAGAAATAGTACCACTGTAACTCTCGAGAAATTTCATGTTTTATATCTCAAGTTTCACAAACATTTAATGATTACCTAATAGACAATAATTAAACGTGTAAGTGGCTAATGTCATTCGTGTTTTTTTATAACAATCGTGAAATGTGGCGACGTTTAAAATAACATTTCGAAAGAAATGAAAATTTTTAAATAAACAACAGCTAAACCTGAAATGAGTTTGAAACGAGTCTGTTCTCGCCATTCTTAGGTGCATTCCTGAATTGTGTCAAGTCGTCGATAGTTCTGCCCAGCAATTTTCTACGATACTTAAATCAGGAGATCCTCGCAGCTCCCTGCACATATTTTGAGACACAAAGAAATCTCTCACACTTGCTGCTGAACATGTCCTGTTGAAGCATGACCTCGACGCACGACTCGCACGATCTCCAATTTTCATTTCAATTAAATTTTACATTCGGTAATCAATGACGAATTGCAGTCCACTATCTTCATTCGTGAATTTTTGACCACTTCTTTCTTTCCAACGTCATAGAAAATAATAACAGTGTGCGGACTGAAAATTATTTGAGAAATATCGAAATTCCTTCAACTCGGACGAAAAAACTCACCCAGAGGCGATTGCATGCCGTGTTCTCTATCCACGTGCCCCGTTCATAATTATTCCGGGTGCACCTGGCAACGCGCGGCTGCACCAGCCTAGAGACGCGTCTGCTGAATCGGTGACTCACGACTAGACAAGTCGAACGAGGTGTCACGTCGATTTTCAATCGGTCGTCCGAGACGGGGCGTACAACCTGGCCGACGCCTGCTCGACGCGCGTACCTTCGCCGATTTCCTCCGAGTGATTTTGCTTACTCCGCGCGTCCGCGAGCGACACGAGACTCTGAAATAACGGGGACAATAGATGGTCATTGTTTACACGGAAACAGTCAGCCCTATTGTGGCTCCTTCGAAAAGAAGGACGTCTCTCGTCGACGATTGTCCGGTGAATGGCGAACTGTCCGATGCAAGTCAGCGAACGACGTTCGGTGAATTTTTAAGGAAAACGTTGCCGATAGGTTAGCATTTATTCGAGTGTCGTGAATCCGGTGAATCGACGAGTTTGGCTTTTGAATTTTATTTCTTTCAAATCGTTCTTGATACGAAAAAACGTTTCTTCGTTAGGATTTATTCGTCGTTGCGGTGAATCGAAAAATTCATGTTTCCAACTTTATCAATGTTAACAACTGTTCCGACTAGGAAACGAAGACGACTTTTCTGCCATAAAATTTTATCGACGTGCAAACACTCGAATCGTTACAAAACAAATTACAGGCGCGATCGCTCAGTACCAGGCAACGCCACGCCCCCTCACGAATCACGTGACCCAAATCAACCAATCGCTAATTTTCGTTGCATCAGCGCTGCACCTGAAGAGGCCCGATTTTCTTATTTCGATTGCACCTGCACAACTTTGAGAGGTTCGCTGTGTTAAATTTTTAAATTGTCCCTTCGTCTGAATTACGTTCAAGCGCAAAGATTCCCAGAGTGAATAGAATTCCGCAGAATCGTAACGTTCGCGGTAAAATAAAGAAAAAAATCAAACGACTGTTTTTTAAAATTCCACTCCGTCGAGCTTTATTTCGCAATCCGATGCTGTCTCCCAGGGATCTCTCGCTCGATAGAGGATTTCTATCGACTGGCGGACGACTGTCGTTAATTGTCAAAGAGAAATTTATCGTATTACGCGCGCGACAGAGGGACAATTCGTAAACGCGTTAGACCGCGGGAGGATTTGCGGCTGCGGCCGCACGAAATTACGGTGATAAAGCGTTGAAAAACCTTCTGACTGACGTATAATGCTCGTCTGCGGAGGCAGCATCGAAGCGTGGCCTGAGAATTTGCTCGCGGTGGTATAAAAGCCACATAAACGCAGGCCCTGTCCGCGGCAATAAAATCAAGTTGAATTTAATTACACGCCGTTATCTTTCCGGGGATCTAGTCGTTTTATCATTAAAACCTCCCTTCCCTCGGCTCGACACCACGGAACGGACCACCGTGCAACCATTAAACTAACCCGGCTTTATTAAATTTGTAGCCAGCCGTGCGCTTCATCGAAATAATAGAACGACCGGCCAATTACCAAAACCGGGAAACAAAGGCCCCTCTCCCTTGACTTTGTGCGTCGTTTCGGATCTATCTGGTTCCAAGAGAATCTCGCCTCGCTAACTTCGGTTAAGCTAACTCACTTACGATTGACTTTGACACTTCACTCGTCAGATTCCGCTAGTTGTCAAATGTCGTCTACACTCTTTACTATAGATTCAATTTACTTGGTTCCGAGACTCGTTCAAATCGTGCTTTGCTTTTAATCAGCTCAGTTAAAAACTGATGTTCGTTATTGTGTCACGCTACACGTCACCCCCAAAAAACGCGAGAAATTTCTACGCCGAACATTCTCGTGAAACGAAGCGAGTGTTAACGACGTTCGCTTCAATTTTCGTGCTTTTCACTCTGGCGGCGCATCGAGGGGCCGGAGGGGACGGGAGGGTTCGAACGACCGGATGTGTTCCGAGGTAGACGAGCCGTGCGGCGAACAGAGGAGTCCTCGCGGGTCCTCATAAAGCGTGAAATAATCAAGCGGACGAAAAGTGGCAATAAAATGTGTCGCCAGGCTGCGGTAACGAGCCGGAATGGGCCGGCGACGGAGGCGGCGGACCACCCAAAGGATCTCGAACGGCAGGCGGGGACGGTCGGGTCCTGCGAGGGTAGTGGCGGGGGCCGCGGGTCACTCGGCTACTCATTATGCATCTCGGATCTCTGCTCGCACCTTCCTTGTTAATCTCGCTAAGCGTTAATTTAATTAAACGCCTCCTCCGTGGTGCGCGACCGCGCCATTCATTCTGTTTCTGCGTTCCACGCTTGTCCACCTCCCGTCCCCCCACCCCATCCCACTGTCCCGTGGTCAGATACCGCGACCCACGGTAATTAACGCTGGTTGAACGCTCGGCTATCCTGACGGAATTATTCGCCTGCAGAAACGTATACCTACTCTTCCGAGACACAGAGAGACAGAGAGAGAGAGAGAGAGAGGCGTCTCTCCGTGCAACCAACCACCGCTCGTTTCGCAATGTTTCGCACGCTGCTTCGTGGAGGAAAGATTCGGAACGGGTTCGACATTCTTCGAAGGATTTCGGAAAGATGGTCGAACACGTAGGTGACAGCCTCTGCGGATTACAGATGCGTCTCGCGAGTGGAGAGAAAGTTTGGCGAACGAGTCGAATCGAAGTAGTGCAACATGTCCGACGTTGGGATCGAACATCTCAGATTCTGAAATTAACGTTAACGTTTTCTGGAGTACTTTCTACGGATGGCAGCGAATACGCGAGTAACGACCAAGGCAACGAGTCACTTTTCCTTTTCCTTTGGAATGGAACGCTTCAATTCGATTGAATTTTCCGCGCCAATGGCTTGCCAATGGTGTTTTACAGAAAAAAAAGTGATTTACAGCAACAGCTTCCCCCCTGGCGAAGAACTCGAAACTTATGCTCGTAACTCATTTGGCAAAAAACGTGTTTCGATCGAACTTCGCGGATCCAAGCCTTCCCGAATGCTCTACCGGTTCGACTGAATTACACGGCTGGTACCGATCCGTTTCACATCGACCGGCTGCAACTGGATCAACATCGATCGCGTTACGATTTCTCCGCTCGTTTTCCTTTTTTTTCTTTTTTCTCCTCGGATCCGATCCGGAGCATCGTGGACGTTCGTCAATCACGTTTCTCAACGTGAGAGCCCGACGTTGCAACGTCGTCGTACATACAGGAAGCGATACGCGAACACGCGGAATCGTGCAAAGCGAGATGCTACCCAACGGGTCGAGCGAGTCGAGCCAGATAAAGCGGACGATCGGTTTGATTACCAGCGGCGGCAATTAGTCCGCGACAGCGGTGCGCCTCGTATCGCTCGAAGGTCTCTCTTCGATACGTTCTCCGCGGACGTGGACTCCGAGGCTTGCGAAACGACCGCGGTTCGTCACCCTTTCACTCCACGGAAAACTACCGATCGAACATCGCCGGTAAATAGGACGTTCCGACGTTGACTCGTGCTCTTTCGGAGAAATATCACGAGTATCGCTGCTCTTTTCACTCCGATATTACCACGCGGTTGTCGAGAGAAACGATCGAAGCGGGGGGGAATGGTAGCTGCGGTAAGAATTTTGTGATTATATTGATTGTGAAAATTGTGCCGAGGAAGTTTCAACTTCTTCTCGTAGCTCGTCAATGTCATCGGCTAACTGTAAACGAGGCAAGAGAAAAACCACGTTCTTGATCTTTCCGTTTGGACGCACTGCGAGACAGTCGCAAATTCTCGAAAGAGCAATCTCTGTACGAACGAACGAGACTCTGTAGGAAGAGAGGGGTTGGTCGGTTGGCAAAGACCGCGGAAAATCGGCGTACGATCGGTTCCCGGGCGGAGAAGCGCGGGCACGCCTCGTGGCGGCGTGGGGGTATCTCTATCGGAATGTGTTTTACATTAATACTTTAGTGTTTTAGTGGCGATTGCCGGCCGTTAATGCCACTCCGGCTTGAGTGGCCTGGCTCCCGGCTTTACAAATTTATACACTCTGGCCGGTCGCTCGTCCTCTCCGATATGATATCTACGTTCTCGGGCCGGGAGGCAGAGACGAGGCGAGTCGAGGCGAGTCGCTTGACCTTATTCCGGGCACCGGTCCCGTCGATCGCTGCGCGGACGACCTCCGTATCCACCTTCGCCACGCGGAACTTGCCTGGTGATCGATGCGACCCGTCCGTGATTTCACCGATCCGCGGACCACAACTTCGTTTGCGCAACAACCTCCTTCGACACGTTCGTCCAAGATCTACGCCGATCTTTAAATGTGTTTCTTCGTCGTCACCTGACGCGTCATTAATAATACGGCCCAATTTCGTCTCCAAGGTACACGCAGCGGTATCCTCGTCCCTCGCACGCTTGTTTCTTCCGATCGGTAAAGAGAACTGCCAGGTCGCACGGTTTGACGCGTTATTTGTTAGAGTATCGTCGTTTTGACAATCTAGTGACAATAATTTAACTTTGTTCCAACGTAACCTATAACGTAAATTATAAATTATAATACAAACATCGACATTACTTACCCCTAATATCTTCGTACATGCGTTTGGGTTCTATCGAATTCCAATTTCATAGAATTTACTTACAAAGACTCGCAAAGACGCAAACAGTGTGCCATCGAATGATACAGTCGTGGTAATCGACGTCAGATCAATCGGCAACGATTGCCGGTGCAACGACGCTCGTGGAAAATCGAATACCTTACGATCGAGAAGGAAGGAAGGAACGAAGGGGGGGACGAACAGTGGTGTAGCTGGTTGATAGGGAGCGCGGCGGGAAGGAAACGCAGCGTGCACCGTCTTGGATCAGCTCTCGAGGATTGGTAGTAGTGACGGATACTCGGATACGTGGAGGATGACGGTGCCGGGTGGTAGTGGCGATGGTGGTGGTAAGTATGGTACCCCTGGAGCGGGTGTCATCATTTATCTCGCACCGGAGATCGGGCCCGCCGATACAGCGGGACGTTTTAATGGCCGAACCATGTTGGAATTAACCAAAACAAAGACGAAGCATCAATTAGGCGACTTTTTCTTCCACTTCTCCTTCCTCTTCGTCCTCTCGCTGCTGGCCCGCGCGATCTTGCTCCCTCTCGCTCCCTCTCGCTCCGTCGTGTCAAAGAAGAGGATCGCATACTCCTATACGCGGCCCACCTATGTACTCTCTCTCTCTCTTTGCCTCCTCTGTCCGTTCCTTCCCTCCACCCCCGGTCAGGCCCCTTCGTCTCTTCGCCGCTTTTGCGCCAACCGTTTCTCGCTCGCTCTTCCTCCTCTTCGTTGCTTCTCTCCGCTCTTTGGTCCGGCGGACGCGCCCTCGCGAGCCCCTCTCCCCCCTTCCCCTGCCCTTTTTCTGCAAACCGTACGCGCCCTTTGGCGCCCAGGTAGCCGCATTGTCTCAGATAATGGCTAATAAATTGCCCGGCGAAATCGGCGCGGACTCGGACCACCGCGAATCCACCGTCCTGTCGCCGCGAGTACGTACGTGCTCGCTTCCTTTTCGCGAATTCTCACGTCGCACGCGATATCGCACGATACGACTCGTAAAACGGAGAGAAGAATTTGTCCGTTGTTCGACGTCCCTCGAACGTTTTCTAGTCAATTCTCAGCGAACGAGAGGCAGAGCGGCCCCCTCGTTGCACGGGTCGCTGGAAAGTGGAAAGAAAATCCTCCGCCAGCGACGAGCCAGCAAAGGAACGGACAAATTTGTCCGGGCGTATATTACACGCCTCTCGGAGCCGCGTCACCGTGAAATATCGCATTTTGGCACGAGGCCCCCCTCGTTTACCCGGCGGGGTCGGAGGCGACGCACGAGCTGCACATCCTTTCGAGAAGGCTACCAGACGAAGAGCGATCGTTCCGGTCTCGACTATCCTTGACCATTTTTTCGAATAATTAACGTCGGTTTTCGTGAAACTCTCGTCGGCTCTCTACCTGGCCGTCCCTCGGACCCTGCCGCCAGAGGAACGGGGATCGACGTGTCGCTCTCCTGACGCGTTCCTTAAATTTATCCCATACTTTCGAATACCGACGACCGATCTAAAATTATTTCGATTATATTCGAAGCTTGCTCGACAGTTTTTCAAAGCGTTTTAAGCAAAGGAGCAGTTACGATCGAAGAGACCTTTTAGAGTCGGGACACGCAATAGGACTGACTATTATCGGTAAAATTCCATGTTATTGCAATCAGTCCTGCTTTCGAATTTTTCATCAGAAATGCAATTGTAAAGAAAGTCGGCAGTGTGTAAAATTCACGTTGAAGGGAAAACGTAACAGGATCCCTGGGTCCCTTCCAGGAACTGCGAGATCCCTAGAAGGAGTAAAGGTGCTACCCGAAGACTCTGAATGACGCTCGGAAGTCAGTTCAATTCTACGCGAGTTATCGAACGAGTTGCATTGCAAAACGAAGAGTTTTTCAAACCGCGTTTTATCCCCCATCGTGGAATATACGTGGCATGACGATCATTTTTTCCGATTGATCGATTAAACGGTATAAAAAAAGTTGTTGTAAATGCGTGGATTATATGCAACAGTCTTACACGCAATAAAATATCAAGCCTCGAATTTAAGGAACAATTAGCTGTGTATCCGATGTTTTGTAATGATAAGAAATCGCCATGAAATTAAAAAAAGAAAATTGTACCGTAAAAGTTGCAACATTCCGTGATTGTTGTTCCGATAAATTTACGAATATCATGTTTCAACAAAGTACATTGGAATATATATATATATATATATTTATGACTGTAAGGAAATTATTATTATTTAATATTACTTCTTATTATTTAGTATTACTGCAACACAAACAATGACACTAGAAATATTTAGAATGTAAAAAAATGTTTTATTTTAAATTAAATGCGATCCGCGTGGTGAGAGTAAGCGTTCAGCGTTACGTTTTATTCTGTAACACACACTTTTCTTGACAATGATGGTCTCTTATTATTATTGTAAAAATCTGCTTGCCACGAAACGCATTAATAGGAAGCACAGAGTAGACGAGCTTTATCAGCTTTTGAGCCAAGTCACCAGAGCCAAGTTGCAGCGCTTCGCTGTTCTTTTTTCATTTATCGTTCGTTGTCAGGTAGCAAATATAGCTCGCGATGGAAGCGCGACGAGCAACGGCCAACGGACGAAAGGGCGTATTTCACGGTGCAACAGCGCGATGATGATGGATAGCCGAGACGGTGGCTCGGAAATCGGTCGCGGAAGGGCCAGGCTGCGGTCACACGCCGCAAACGAGAAGCTGATCGCGCAGGTGACGCTTCCTCCACTAATCACCATCGGTTTTAGATTATTCTAAAATAATGACGGCCTTCTAACTGCGAATCGCCGACGGTGACAAATCGCCGATCCGCTGTATCACTGGCGATCACTGGCCCGACGCGATCGCTGGACTGGTTCAACGTTCATTTTCGCCAACGGCGAATAACCGTGGCGAAACGGTCAGTTTCAACGGGGTGTCGCGGAGACATCCTTGGAACGCGCGTCGCTCGAAGGCTCGACGCCCTCCGCTCTCGGATGCCACGAATCGCTCCGCAACCGTTTTGGACCACGGCTGCCGCAGGAAATCCTAAATCAAGCCGCTCCTCCTCGATGGAAAACGTAGGTGTCGCGTGAGAACCAGCCTCGCGAGATTCGTCTCGAGGCGAACTATGTGCCTTGGTACCAGCTGCTTCGTATTAAAATTTAAAACAGCTAAAGGCGAAGAAAGACAATTAAAAGGTGATTAAATATACGCGTCCGTATATTTAATCGTGGAAAGTTTAGCACCAGAACCAGCCAAGTGACCTGAACCCTTGCCTCGCGATTCTCTTCTCGGTCTTCAGCAAATGGTCAGTCATCGTAACGATACGTCATGTCAGATGGAAACATCACGTACAATTTAGATTTATTCAAGTCTGAAGGATTAAAATTGACAGTTCAAATTTATACCCCACAGGTCTGTAGCTTGCCGTGCGTATTGGAAATACGGTAAGATTTTATTAGAACGAAATTTTATCCAATTTTACGTGATAATTTTATTCCATTAATCCATTTCCACAGCGGATTCCCCAAATAATCTGCTCCGGATAAAAGCAGATTTCGCCAGAATTAGCAAAGTGCTGGTAATAATTAAAAAACTGCATGGGTGAGCGAGTAGGAAGTGCTACGGCGTGGCACGGTAACTTGAACATGGCTCGGAAGGCACATCCGCGTGAATTCCAGCCATTCATCGCCAAAAATCGAGCAACCAAACTCCCCCATTGACCACCGGCATCCACGCTCGGTGAACAAAGTCGAAGTGGAGGAGCGGAACCGTCGGCAGATACGATCAATTACTATAAAACTGTCCGACCCTACCGAAAGCTCGAGGTGCGTTCCCCGTCCAGGTGTGACCGCGACATCCTTGGAACGTCCTGGCCGCGCGGTCCGCCCGGCTTTTTCTCATCGAGCGTGTCCTAGGAGAATCCGAGCGCTCTCACGGCGTGCCACCTACCAAAAACGAACGGGAGGATCGCCGGGAGTATTAATGCGAGGTGGTTCCTCGTTACGCCATCCTCGTGTCGCATAGCTTCCTCCTTTGGTGGGTGCCGCGGAGGTCCTCCGCCATCAATGGAGAACGTCCGCGCGTGAATGAACCGCGCAAGAGGGGGCAGGTGGCTCGACGCGTGTATTCGAGGGAGGAATACCACTCTCACGGTATCGGCGATTCTCCGCTCGTTTCGCGATCATTCCCGATATTCGTTACACCGAGCCGAGTATGGCGAGAGAAAGAACGGGAATCTTGAACTCTCGAAAAAAAGTAATAATTGGCATTTGGGGTGTTTGCCAAAAAAAACGATGGCAAATACGTTTGTCTAGAAAATCTTCGAATGCAAATACATGTAATTTAATTTATAATTTATTATTATAACATACATAAATATATAATTTAAACCGGAAATTCAGTCCGACAGCTGATTGTTCAAGGATCTCGTTTTAGAGAAAACGCACGTTGACGATGCACGTTTGTCTGGCTGTAGTGTAGATTTCAAACGAGGAACGTACTACTTTCGAAAAGGAAAAAAAATACCTTCGAATTGGTTTGCCAAATTGCGAATCGTTCTTGGAATTTTTTTAGTTCTGTCGAGAGAGATGAGAACTCTTTTGAGAACGCGGAATTACAAAATTGCCTTTGGAAAGATGGCAAAAGATAATCGAACAAGATGGTCATTATACTAAGTGATCGATACATTATACAGTCAGTATGTTAATAAAGTTTTTATCTCTCGCGAAAAATTTTATGCCTTCCATTGGCGAATACAAAAAGACGCAGTTACTTTTCGACCAATCTAATAAATCTAGCCTCGTGTGACGAAAATAGGCGAGAGCGTTTCAAATTCGTTAGAACGCAATGAATTATGCAACGAGGGATTTCTGACTCTCGTAATCGAGATATTTCAGTATCCTGCTTCTAATTTCAGAGCTCCCGTTCCACGTTCGCGCTGTGCACTTTGCGAATCTGCGTTATTAACAGACGAAACTGTATCGTTTCGTCTGTTCTTCAAGCTTTCGTAGCGTTGGCGTGTACGCACGTTCGCTACAGAGGGTTGAAACTGCGTATCTTCTAACGCGAAGAGTCCGCGTGGCGGCCGAAAGCCGGTGAATTCTATGGCCAAACTCGATAACCCATTTTCTCTCGGGACTCGAAACATCGAGTCGAGCATCCTGGTGCCATTGGCCCACGTAGCAACAGGAACGCGGTTCGCGGAAGGAGCTCGAAGCGTAAACCACTCGAGGGCGTAGCTTCAAGTACGGGCAGGGAAGCGTTCGTTAATTTGATGTAATTTAGGAGAGCGGTAATTATATTTAATGGTGGTATCGTCTGATCTTGAAAAGTCTCAACACACACACGCACGCACGCACGCACGCACGCGGCTGCCCCGACACACGGGAGGAATATTAATCTCAGTCGTAAATTTCGATACGCCGAGGAAAGCTGGCTCCGCGGCTGCCTCGGCTCGCGAGGTTTATTGTCCCGCGACATGCACGTAACATCGCACCTGAAATCCTTATCGACTAACGGCCCGACGTACCTAACGGACTAACGTACATACTCTCGTCCCCTTCCCTGCGATTCCTACGTACGCTCCCGCGTTGTAATTCGTTCGTTGCTCGGATCTTTCGTTACTCTCGGTTTATTACTCTCTGGTGAACAGGTGAGGCTCGGGGGAAAATACGTTTTCAGGGCCACGGATTTACGTCCCCGATTAAGATCTACTCGTTGAAAGCATCGTCGACTCGCGTCACGGGATCTGCGAACTTGAAGAATTTTCGCGTGGCAGAAATCAATCAGAAATCAAACAAGCGATTGTTGAATCTCGCGGTAGACGCGAGATTGATTCCTGTTCTACGTTTTATTTCTGTGAAACTGTAAACGACTATATATATTCGTCGAATTCGTTCGTTCTCTGTTCGAATATAAAATATTCTTACGCTCTGAATTTATAGTGGCCTAGGTGCTGACCCACGGGCCTGTAGTCTACAAACGATCGATTGGCATCGATCAGACATTTTATCGATGCTTTGAGTTCCTACAGCAGAGCAATTAAACGACTCGTCCTTTGAATCTGAATTAGCCAGAGCGAACTAGTCCATAGTCAATTTTCATCGAGTAAGTCGTCGTAAAGAATCATTACAATTTTTAACAAAGAAGAATCTCTATAACGAGCAATCGATACGCAAAGAATTTGTACAGCAGTCTCATTTCGTGGCAGCACGGCCACGAGCAAGTGTACGCTGTACTTGCGTCATCATTCACGACAAAGTGTTTGTTCCGTTTATTATCAGTCGTAGTTGGATGTACAAGAATCGGCAACTGAACAGTACACCGATTCTCCGTTTTTATACGTATATAATGTAATAGCTTGTTCGTCACACATTTCGTAATTATCGCACCTAAGCAATCTTGACCAACTCTTCACGAAGAACTTTCATTCTTGGATTCAGTTCTCAAGGGACGAGTAATTTAAAAAAAAAAAAAGAAAAAAAGAAAAAGAAGACACGAGATATCCTGTTCCCACGGTCAGAGATACACCCATTCAAACCCTAAAACAGTAAACAACGATCAAACACGTTAGGAAGCGACGGACGATCGACGCGTCGTCTAATTTTGGTTAACGAGGAGGATCAGCCTCGGCCAGCGTGGAAACGGTGGAAGCGCGGAGGAGGAGAGAAGGCTCTCTGCTAATCCGAGGCAATCCGTGACCGAGTAACTAGCCCCGTCGTCGTTGCCCTCGCCCCGACAGGGGCCCTTTGTTTTTCCCCCATTGTCGAGGTTGTTCATTTGCAGGATAAATGTCCGGACAGGTCGCAGACGTTCGTGGCGACAGGCCTCGCTCGCTCGCGAAAGCTTACCTCGGCCAATCTGGTTTGCCTGCTCACCTTAAATCACGGTTTTTCGCCAGGCTCGGCGAAACCTCTCGTCCGAGCAGGAGACGGACAGAAAGAGAGAAAGAGAGGAAATTATATACCGTGCGCAAGAGGGTTGTTTTTCTGGGCGACGCAGCCCGATAAGATAGTCCGGCCCCGAACGGACGAGGAATATCCGGTGCCCTATCCACTTTCGAGCACACGTCTGACAGTTTTGTACCTACTCGCGCAGCAACAGATAGTCCATGGACGAGGACGCCGAATTCCAAGTGGACAGGGTGGTCCCTCGTTCGGTGGAACCGCCTGGCCGAGTTGGCTGCAACGACTCGCGAGTTGGCTCCGGTCCGCTCGTATCTCGTTTGCGGAAGCTACGCGATACTCGGTGTCGCTCGGTCTTTTCATTAGAACCAGGAAACTGGTTGATAAACCTGGAAACAGGAGGGTCCCGTATTGATCCGGGCCCTTCCCACTTTATGGGATATCGTCGCACTTTCTTCTCCTTCGTACAACGTCCGAAAACAGGACGGATTCTCAACAGGATAGACGCACGTGAAAGTGTCAAAGTGGTTTTTTCTTTTTCTTTTTCTTTTTTCGAACATTTCGAAATTTTGGTTCTGCCAAAATGGCAAAATCGCCAGGCTGGCAGATGCGCGACTAATTAAAATTTCACCGACCGACCAAAGTTTCTCGATACTTCCGCCACATTTGCTTCGTTCCGACGTACCACGAAGCAAACGACACGGAGGATCGGCGGACACGCGAGAATCGAGGAAGAACCGGCGAAGAAATATTGTTAACAAGGATTACAGGGAAGATTAAGTCGCCCGGTGTTGCCAGTCCAGGCGACAGGTCCCAGTCACCGGCGCAAATCAATTACCGTCTCTCGGAATGACCGTGTCCTGGTGATTAATCGGACAGAATCTTCCCCGGTGGATTGACACTGATTGGTCATTGGCGATAATGAACTTATTTGGGAATAAACGAGACGTCGCGCCTCGTCTATTTATCTCTCGTTCGGCCAACGATTTCCGATTTATCGTAGACGAAATTCGACGGACAATTTTTTCGTGAGGTGGAGCAACGACGCGAGACGCGGGCTGCTACTCGTATTAACTCGGGAACGGCAACCGAGAATAAACCACGCGGACGGTGGTTCTAAACGCCGCTATCTCGGGACATTACGTTTTCATGAATTCCGTTTTCGTTCTCGGTCGAAGGAAATAGGGATTAACGAACAAGTCTTTCTGGTCTTCGGCCGACTTATCGTAATGTATTAAGGCCATTTAGATACCGCTATCCCCGGCTCTGTCACCCTATTAACCGGACGAGGCAGCGAGCTCGCAGGCCCTTCCGAATCGTCGCGCGCGACCGTAGAATCTTCAGGATTTCGGTGGTGCCTGTAGCTGCGTCACGTTACGGTTTCGCCTTGCGTTTCATCGTCGTAAGCTCGTACGAGACAGACTAAGTAACCGAGGTCGTTGCGAATTTATTAAATGTCCAGAAACTATTCGTTTTCGGTCTTTGTCTCTGTTGCCGTCACTCACTTGCCTTTAACACCGGGACTACCAAGGTAGTCGGAACGACCACAACTTTTCTGTTGTTTTCGTTGGAAATTCTACGGGTACAAAACAGTGTATCTGTCTAGAGATTCGAGTGATTTTTCCCAAGACGAACTCGTGTAATTAATCAAGCATACTATCTTTTACTTTAGTGTTTCTGATGCAAATTTTGTGTTTTGATCGTCGGTAGTTCAAAATATTTCGTTTTAGTCAATAAGATTCGTCGCCATTCCTTCATTTCAATTTCAAACTTGAACGGAAATCTTCCCGATTTCCCACATCACGGCCGATTTTCACGTACGAATGCGGAAAATACGTGCGACGAACGGAGGTCGAGCAAAAGCAAATATGAAAAGTTGGGCACCGCCGAGGAAGAAAGGTCAAATCACGGCGAAAAGTCAGCGTTGACCGGAAGACCTCCCCGCGTCCGGTTCACAGGCGTGAACGCTCGCCGCGGACGAACGCCGGCCGTGTAATTTAATTTAAGTTACGAGCGTCGATAGCGACCGAGCCACAAATCAATTAGAGTGGTCCGTTCTTTCGGGATGATAGTGATAGTGGCGGCGCAGACCGCGCTGTAAACATCTTTACTGCCAGATAAGTGTGCGAGCGAGCGTACCGGGGCACCGTTCCTCCGCGTTCCATCGCCACGCGGCCAGCCTCCTCTCTTCCTTTCTCTCCCTTCCTTTCCCCTCTTTCTTATCTGACCACCATTTTGTACTTTCGATTATTTCGCTCATTCGGTTATTGCCCGTCGCTTTTGCCGTTCCTCATCGTCGCTTCTGGAACCTCCTTCGATTCTTCCAGAAGGAAATCTCGAGTAAACAAAATCTTACAACGTCAAATAGAACAAAGTTTCACAACGTAGTTTACCAAGAAATTCCTCTTGCCGGATTAAAAGGTAGGGCTCGATCAAGGACACATTAAAATAATCCGCGAACACCTAATCAGGGAGACTGACTCTCCCTTCTGCAATCGTCGATGTCAAAGATCTGTCACAGCTTAATGCACAAAATCATCCGATCTGCTATACTGCAAGAGATACAAGCGCCTAGAAAAGTAGAAAGAAAAAAACAGAGGAAAAAAGAATTTTTACCAGAAATGTTTTCTTCCGTTCCCAGGAAAAGGATATTCTGCTCGACTAAACTTCTGTAGGAGCGAATAACTTCCTCGACAGATATCATCACCCGACCCGTAGACCACTCGGTACTCTGTAACTGTTCCCTCTGACTCTCTAAGAAACGAGAGAGAGAGAGAGAGAGAGAGAGAGAGAAGGGAGAAGAAAAAAGAAAGGTGGCAAAAGCAATTACAAGATCCTCGAGCGAACAATCTGTTTTACGATCGGTTCTCGCGGTAACGGAGAGAGAACCGACAGACGAGCACGAACACTGTCGCCGAAGGAGGAACGCGGCCAAATGGAAGTTGGCATTCCAGCGCAGCGTGAGCCCGCTCGTTCTAGCCCGTGGCACCCGCTGCTCTCTCGGTTTTCTTCATTCATCCGGGCCAACTTTTAGACAACGTCGCGCCGTCGGGGGTGTCCACCCGATCGCGACGATCCTCTCTTCCTCGATGACTCCATCCCGGGCCAGTTTCTCCTCCTCCGGACCGGTTTCACCTCGCGTTCGTCCTCGCGCGCAGGTCTCGTCGACGCGCGGGAAATACGAAGCTCGACGTGTTTTCCAGAGTGTTCGTGGAACGTGCCGAAAGTGTGGCTCAGCAGCGAGTCAGGTTTACGATCGGTCGCTCGTTTGTACCGTCTTTTGTCTCGAGAGGCTTCTCACTCACGCAAAGTGAAAAAGATCTCTCGAGAGGCAAACGATGTTATCTCCCTCCGTTTCGCTCTCGCGTGGCCTTTCCACTCCGATATCCCCACGTTTTCTTATTTACATTTTCGTTTACACCCTCGTCTCGTTTCTCATTTACGTTTCTGTTTGTCCGTTTGATCTTCGGAGTTTGCTCGCTCGCACTTTCATCCTTTGTACAAACATCTTTTCCCGAAACGGAGATTTCATTTGCCGGGGCGAAGAGGAAGCAACGAAGCCTCCGACAACCGCCCCGGTGTCTCGCCGCTGGAAGCTTATCTCATCCGGGCAATTTCAACGTTCGCCACATGCACGCCTAACCGGGGAGAGAGGCAGATCGAAACCCCGTCCGAAAGACCGACAGAGATCTACGTCCCCAGAGAAAGCCATCCTCTCTTTTCCTTTCTCAGCGACAATCCATTCGCGCTATTGCCTGCCCAAAGCGGTGGTGGCAGGGCACCGACGTCCGATTCGATCCGATTCGCACCAGTGCGCAACTAGTTCCGCGATACAATGTCCGATCCGATCTGATCCGATCCGATCCGATCAAATCCGGCCCGATTCGAAGTAGTGCGCGAGTCGCTTTAATCACGCACACGCTTTGCATACCTGGCTTGCAGATTTTTCACTCCGATGCCGTTTCGCCTTGCTTGCCGCCCCTTCTCGCTCGCCCCTCGGTGAATTCTGGAGAGCCTCGGCGATCGTTGCTGCCTCTCGACGACGTTTCCTTTCGGCGTCCTCTCGGTGCGTACAGCGAATCTCTGGTTCTCCAGCACAGAGAACTCTCGTCGATCCGAAGATCTAAAGCGTCGAGTTTGCACGCGGGAGGTTGTTGGTTTATTTTTCGGCTGACGACGAATTGAACACGGCGCGTGGGAAGTTGACCATTGATTTATCCTTATTCTGGAATGTATCGGGTTGTTCGGGAAGTTGGTGCCGATCTGATATAAGTTAAACTTAATATTTAACAAACGTACACCAAGATTTGAGTCTTCTGCGTTTCAATTTTCCTGAGGAGGTAAGAGGATCCTAGGATTTGAAGAACGCACAGTCATCTGACAAAAGTTTTATCTGGAAATTGGGTATGTGGGTTACGTTTCGGAGGCCCGAGGAGAGGCCCAAGATTGCCAGAGTATTTAGGGTATCTTACAAGACAATTGAGGCTGGAGTTGTCGCCATGGTGCTCGATATAATTTTACCGACGTTTCGAGTAATTTATGTTACTCTTGTGACAAATGACAAAACAAAAGATATCCAAGATTGGTAAGACTTGCTGAAAAATATTTGTGTGTACATCTGCCAGCTCTGAAAGAGTATTTCCAGAACCGAAGATATCGTAAAATGACAGAGACGTCTGATTTGAACTAAATACCTCGTTGTTGGTTTTGTTACTTTGTAGACGTGTACCGAGTAGAGTACAATACGCGCGCGTAGTCTCGCGAGAGTAACCTCGATAGATAACAGCAGCAATTCACACTCCGCCTGGAAACTCGAAACGTTTCCATCACTGTTGGAACGGTTATTGTCGCAACGCGGAAATCACAACGTGTATGTACAACGTTCGCGGCGAAACAAGAAACCCATTTTCTGCGGAGAAGAGGACGGCACTCGAGGGGAAGGGCTCTTTGCAGGATGAGGTGCAAGAGGCGAGAGAGTGGAAGAAGAAAAAGAAAGGGAGTACAGGGGGGAGGGCAGGGAGGTCGAGAAAATGGTGGTCGAGCCCGAGGGGTGTCCGTGGCGCGATGAAATAGTGTCGGTAATCCGGCGTAAGTTAGCGCGGCGCGGTGTCCCACGGCGAGGAGGACGAGGCCGAACGTGCTTCTCTTCGTGGTCCTCGCGAGGGAGAGCCGCTTGCTGGCTCGTCTCTCCTGGGCTCTTTTGCCGCAGCTCGAAAATAAAACGCCGCCGCGGGACTGCTTGGAATTTACGACGGAAAATTTCGAGCGAATGGTCCGATGACGAATGGCTCTTAGATAATCGAACGTCCAAGCGCACGAGCGCAGCGGTCGTTTCGTTTATGGTCACGCGTACGTAGTGACCATTGTTGGAGATCTTTATTAGCAGTTCGTAGCGTGCGCGTGTGTGTGTATATATCTTCAATTTTGCTCGACATTCCAGACGCAGATAGGACAATTCTCGCGCCATTCCGATGTCATTACTGGCTCGTTAAATCCCTGCGAACGAGGCGCGCAAATCGAACATAATCGTACATAACTATCAGCGCCACGATCGACATAGAAACGCTGCTCCAACAAGCGTATCAAGCTAATTTCATAAGCGACACCTCGAACGCAACGCAACGCGATCAGATAACAGATCGATCGAGACCCCCCCGTACCTCTGTTCGCCGTTCATCCAACGTCCGGCGGCAATTATTCGTACCCGATCTATCTACCCGTGCGATTTACACCCAGAAGAAGGAAAGCCAAAAATTTAACGATTCAACGGAGAAGAGAGCTTGAGAGCGCGAGGGACGGGGATGGACGGGCGGGAAGAGGGGACGTGGCAGGAACGCGGAGCATCGCGAACGATGCATCACGGCTGCACCCCACGCGGTGCGTCCCGGTATATTAGTCACCGGGAACGGGCACCAACTGCCGGGGCCAAATTGAGTCTTTGCCATAAAGTAAGCCGTAAAAGGGGTTGCAGTCGCGGGCAGACGATTCGACCACGGGCGAAGGCCAGCCTGCGCGAAGAAAGAACACCGTGGCCGTGTCCGACGCCACGACGAGACGAGGAGGGACGCGCGGACATTCAAATTTATGGTAATGCCCGGCCGCTCTGCACGGGATTATCGATATGCCGCTCGTTGCGCGTTGTTACCCCTATTATTAATATTGCCATTGTAGCCATATTCGCGGGACGACTCTGGCCGCTCTGTTGCCTGGCTTCGCCAGAGGGGCTGAGGCTCGAGGAACGAGGCTCGTTTCTCGGCGAGCGACAGGTTTCTTTCGCCGCGACTTTAAATTAGTCTTTCTCTGGGCTTTCTCCGCTCTCGCGATTTGTCGGCTTTCTTCTCACTGTTCTACGCGTTGCACGCTGCGACTTCTGAACGAGATATACTGCGAACGACTTCGAGTGGTGCGTAGAATTCGACTTCTTCGTCGATATAAAAAATAATTACGTCATATGTGTTTGTCGTATTCTTTGCGTTGAAGTTGACGAAAAGTCCACACAACGTCCACGGAGGCTATTGTTGCTGATCCGCGAGTCCATTTGTTTTATGTAAATACTCTCGTAGTAAATGTAAATAAGTCGCAATTGAGACATCGAGAACGACAAAGCTAGTGAAAGAGTACGTCATAGCGGTTGCTTACAGTGTTGGTTACAATTGAGATGCAATCAAGCCTTTGAGAGAAGAGGCCATAGGCCGTTGTAGAAGCCAGTAGGTTGATTCTAGAAATTAACGTCGACGATTCAGGTGAAAAATTCATTTCATTTCCCATACCGATGGTGAGCGGTCCTTCAAGAACGACAGACATTTTTATTATTAGACTGCTATATATTCTTGATACACTCGGTTCTTATTAATCCTGGTGAAATTTCATTATCAAATTGCAGAAAGCAGTACCTATATTTAAAGCGTGGCATCTTCGATATGTTCAAGAGATAAAGGAAGGTTTGGTAGGCACGCGCGGCGCACGCGTTAAATCATCGCGATACGTCGGTGGGTTTCCCTCGGTGGAGGGCGCGTGCATATTCATCGGGAGGAAAGGAAACGAAACGAGGCGAGGCGAGGCGAGGCGTATCCGGTCGCGTCAGGGACGGTTAACCGCGGCGGCGGCGGCGGCGGTGGCGCGCACGCTACGAAAGGTTTCCGCGCACCCGCGGAGCCTCGCGACACGTTCAACAGTCGGCTGCGAGAGATCTCATATTTCTTCGCGGATGATATAAGGGCCGTCGCGTCGCGGCCTCCTCTTGCAAACAACGCCGCGTCTGCCTTGGAGCGCGCACTGCCCTCCGCGTCCTCCGCGTAGACGGCGCCACTGCGCCGCAACACGCGACCACGCGACCGAGCGAACCGATCTACGACCTTGCACTCGAGCCTTATATACTCCTTTGTCTCGGCGGATTGTCACGCTGGTGTCAGGCCCTCTTTCTCGTCCGTCAATTTATCAACGATCCTGCGCCACGTTCTTCGGTTCAAAGAACAGAAGGCACTTTTACTCTGAGAAGAGTCTTTCGTTCGTTGAGTAGCAGATTTCACTTCACTGCGTGAAGCTTCGCGTACAGTGAGATACGTGAGAGTAGAAGTGGAAAATTTTGGAAAATTTGTGGACACTTGGAGCCAGCGCTAGTCTTGGGACGTATCACGTTCGACTGTCCAACTCGAGAAGAAATTTGTCACGCAGTGTCGTGACACGGTCGATCGACAGGCTCGAGTCCGCGAGTTCCTTACCTGAGGATAATTCCATCGTTGAAAGAGGAAGGCAGAAGAAGGCGATTTCGTACACGGCGCGGCGTGATAAATCTAGGCAACAAAGTAGACAATTGCGTGGCTTTTTTTCAGCGCGGGGTGAAAAAAGAGTGGCGCTGGAAGCGGAGCTTTCTCCGAACGACGCGCGACAAGCGGTCGGCTGATTTATGCGTCACGAACCGGCGAACGCCTCGGATCTTCGTGGGAAGTTTCCGAGCATAAATCCGATCTGTAAATAACGCGCTGTGGGCGATCGCGAAACGATCGTAAAAATCACGCGTTTTTTTCCGCCTGACGCGCGACAAAACCGAGAGAAATTAGTTTGTAATGAATTTGCCACGTGGATAATTGCCGTCGACCACTGGTACACCGATCTCCATCGATTCTCTCAATTACGCCAGCTCCGTGTTCGATGCTATCGCGCTTGCCGCACCTTGCGCGCGTTTTTCTCGTTTTTTTTTGGGGGGGGGGGGGCAAATTTGAAAATTGGTGAATTATCGGGCCGCTATATTATACGGAAATTGGAATTCTGATATTCGCTTCACGCGCGTGTCACGTTTCAATCGTTTCAACCTGTCTGAATCCTCTTTAAATTGGACGTTAATGTGGACACATATTGGGGATTACAAAGTGACTGTTTTAAAATTAAGTGGAAATAAAGGTTCGCTTGGAAATTCCAATTGCGTCCTGTTGTCAGAGTTGAACGAACCGTTGGCTCGTGTTATTCAAATAATATTTTAATTTTTCTTTTCACTTGACAGAGGGAGAGGAAGTGACCTGGAATGATTGAGGTCAAAAAAAAAAAAAAAAAAAAAAAAAGGAAAAGAAAGAAAGCAAACGAAAATAAAAGGTGTAAATGTACAACATAATAGTCTCCTTTTTAATATAATGAATTTATAATGGTAATAGACAATAATAATAATAGAATAATAATAATAATAATAATATAATAATAATGTGATGCTGCCAATAATAATAATAAAATTAATATAATAATAATAATAATAATAATAATAATAATAATAATAATAATAATAATAATAATAGATATATTCTGTCTATATTCACATTCAGAATTATGTACAGTTTAATTAATTTACAATTGAATTCGTACGAACAACCAAACAGAACCTATTAATCGTAATATATATATATATATATATATTTATATTTATATATTTATATTTATATATATATCTATATACCTAATACCTGTATTATATATATTCACAACAGATAGTTCTCTCTCTTGCTTCTTTGTATCGGGGATAATTTGTGATCATGTACAAGAAACGCGTAAAATTTTTCTCTCCCAATCTCACGATTCCTCTTTTGCTTTTTATTACTTGATATTTTTCTCCTTCTCTACTCGGGACAATTACACTCGACCCCCGATGTTATCGACCCCGCTACACGTTGCCATGATTATTTACAAAAACCACGATCGAGTCTCTATTAATTACCCTATTACGATATACGTATCAACGAATGCACGAGCACCGACCATCTTCGGTCGAAGAACACCAGCACCGTACTACCGTCCCTCCTCTTCTTTTTTTTCATTTTTTTTTCTTTTCTTTTTTTTGTTTCTTTAAATCGTACACCTAATACACTTCACTCCGTCTTCTTTCACCCTTGTCCGACCGATCCGTTTCTCTCTCCCGTCTTGCAACACCCTTTAACCTTTGCCAGCTCCCTTTAACCTCGCCACGTTATCACAGATATAAATAAATGTACTTTTTACAAAACAATGTACAATTACTCCCATCGATCTGCTCTTCTCAGTTTCTCACTCTCTCTTACTCTCTCGCTCCCTGTACGTTCCGTTTCCTCTCTTCCAACGCAACGACGCAAAGCGTCGACGATGACACACACACACACACACACACACAAACAAACATACACACGCGCGCGCGCGTAAGCTTACACATGCCAGAGTACAAAATGATAGTCGATTTCTATAATTAATTTTCTTTTTGTTTTTACGTTCGTTATTACTCCTCTCTCTCTCTCTCTCTCTCTCTCTCTCTCTCTACGTTCATTCACCAGTCACCCGATTTTGCTCGTTTTTTATTTACCACGAATACACGAAGCTCGAGAGACGAGCGGGCAAGTAGTGCTTCCATTCCGTCGCCGTGAATACGTACTCTTCGAAAGGAGGGATGATTCGCGCCACGTACGTGTAATATAAAAAAATATCAACAATCTCGAGCACCGCGCACCTCGCTCTCCGTTCGTCATCGATCGATCGCGTTTCTCCTTCTCCGTCCCGGATCTGTGGCTGGCGACTCGAACGGAAATGGACACGACGGATATATAATCCTCGTCTATAACGAGATCGTGCGAGATCGTCACGAGGAAAGTCAAGCGAAATTAAAGGAACCGAACAAAGAGATCGCGGATCGATCACAGACACGAGCAAATGCACACGCACACACGCACAAGCACGCGCGAATTCAGCATCGAGCGAGAAACTTCCACTTTGGCCCGGCCCGCGAGAGCGCGATCACGAGAGACTCTCGGAGACGACGATCTAAAACGATATATTGCACAGAGAAAGGGTTGAATGTAACGAGGACAATGCACGATGCTAATTAACATGGTAGACACGCGTGTTATCGCGGAGCGTGGTATTCTCGTGGTGCGCGCGCCGCGGCCGCAGGAAACCGGAAGTCCGTGGATCGCGAGTGCACCGGGACACGGGACGAATTTTCACTCTTGATTAGTTTGCCGATGCCGTTACCGTCTCTCTTCTTTCCTCTGCACCGTAATTCCCGGCCCTTGTCGAAAACCTACACTCGCGCGGACGCGATACGCGCTGGATATATTCGAGAGAGCACGCCTCGACTCTTCCAGAGTCGTCCAGCTCTCGTCAGAAGAAATTTACGCCTCTGCTGGCCACCTTTTTTTTTTTTTTATATCTATCAATGCGAACGACGTGTTCGCGCGTATACGAGAGAATATTCCATTCGGGAGTTTAATTATACGGTTACTGGTAGATTAAGGGTAGAGTGGCGCCTCTTTGCCTCGTCTTCGACAGACGGCACCGTCGCCGGCTCGCACGTGTACCGAAGGTACGAGGAACCAACTTTATACAAGAGGTTTAGGTCGCTTCGTTGGTCTCCGCGATGCCAACGTCATCCGTCGTTTGATAAATCTCGACGAATTCGAACCGAAGCGAAGGATAGATCGGTTTTAATTTAATATCGATCAACTCACGACCTGCTTCTTCCCCGAAAACGAGTCAGTCGTTTGGGTTTAGGTTGTTACTTTTTTGCACGTTGCCCGTGTGTGGTTCGCGGGTCCTCGGTCGACTTCCTCAGTCGACGAGATCCGCTGACGAACGAACAGACGAACGGGGGGTGAACGGGGAACGAGAAACGTTCGATGGATCGATGGTCAACCCCCGTTCCCTCCCCCGTCCGCGATTTATATACAAAACGAACGATTCTCGACGCGCGTTACCGCGCGTTCGTTTGTTTCTCGAACGAACGGCGTACGACGATTCCCTTTATTTACAGAACTGAAAACCACCGCGAACGCGCGAAACGCGATCGACGGTGAAGAATTGGCTGGCTGAGGGATCCCCGGGCGCGTGAGACGAGCCAACTTGCACGACGCGTTTCGCGCATCGAATTTCTTTTCTTTTCCTCGCGAACGACAAACACCGGAGTTTCGGTTCAAGGACGTTCGAGTCCTTCGACACACTTCACATTCCGTGAAATTTCCAGCGAAAAACGTCACGAACCCGAACGCGCAAGCAGACGTATACCTCGACGTAATTCCTCTCTAATTCCTAAATCTCCTCGGAGCCAATCCGATTGGCGCGGGCATGCGCCGCAGCCAACCTCATTCGTCTTCCGTAGTCGCACCTTGCGCGCCACCGGGACGATTTATGTATCTCAAGGACGAACCCCTGTGCCACCTTTCCTCCTCCTCCTCCTCTCTCTCTCTCTTTCTTCCGAAAGTTATTCTCCTTCTTTTTCTCGTGTTCTCCAGGAAGCTCTCTGCTTTCTCTCGCGTGCTTCTTCTTCTTCTTCTTCTTCTTCTTCTTCTTCTCCTCCTAGTTTCGCCACTCTGCTCCCGAAGATCACGGTAGTAAATCCCAGGATCTCTCAGCGGCGGGTACTTGCGTCCTTCGCTTAATCCTGCAACAGAGAGAGAGACGTGGATCGTCTTAGCTGCGTGTGTCTCTATTTTCGTTTCGTGCACGATTTTCAAATTTTCGTGGAGCAAACGACAAGCCGAAACGCTACAAGTCGGGAGAAGGAAGACTGGAAATACCGAGAGCGTCGGTCGACACGTAATGACACGCGAAACGCGTGCAAGACGAATTCGCGGCATTCCGTTCTACTTTGAGCGATGGCAAAAAAAAAAGAATAAATTTATCGAGCAGAATTTTTCCGAAATTCTCCGTACTTTGTTATCTGTCTCGTTCCACTCCGTGCTTTGATAAGCGGCAGGTGTATCGAAAGAGGCTACACGCGCGCGCGCGCGCTTATCGAAATCCTAGAAAACGCAATTAATAGCACGGCAGCTCGATAACGTTCTCCCTTTTGCCGGAGAGAAACACCGCCGAGGCGATTGTCTATCGCGCGATTAGGGTCAGCCTCTAAAATCGTTTCTGGATCCTAACGATCGGGCGGCCTCGATAACAACGACAATCTCCGCTCTAGCAATTAGACGGGGGCCGTCTACGAGTAGGTTAACCGGTCCTGTGGTCGTCACCGGCACGTAAGATTTGCGAAAATATCGTTTGTATCGCCCGTAAGTGGAACGATTACCGGAGAGATTACGTCGCCACTGCTGACCACTCTCTGCGCGCCTCGTACGTGCGACTGTCCCGCCTTCGCCGACCTGGCGTGGATTTTTTATGAAAGAACAGTCGATAAAGGAATTGCAACTTTAGATAATAACTTTCTTTCTCCAAATTTTAATTTCTTGCAACGTACAGTTGTACAGTGCGCGTTCGTGGCTACAACGGACAAATTTCTCTACCTTCGATTTGACGGAAATACACAAAGTACACGCAAAGTACACAAAACTGTCGCGAAATTGATCTCGATCTTGAATTTCAAGATGAAAAAAAATTTCTTTTTTTCTTGCATTGTATCCCTGAAAAATGACAAAAAGGTTTCTTAATCATTTAATCATTCTGGATTAGGTTTCGCTAACCTAGTGTGAGTCTGAATAATCAGACAATAAAACTAATCATTATTCGAACATTCACGCATCTAGCACCACAAAGTCGCTGTTAGAACGCACGCGTCCGCAGTGTTGGACGATTAAGAAATTTTTTTGACATTTTTTAGATTACTAGATTGCGACCTACAAAATTTTTGACCAAATTTTTCAGATTTCATTCTGATTTTGTTTTTTGAAATATCCGAAAAATGGACCATTCAACTCTACACAGAGTGGTCCGTTTAAATGAAAGTATCGTAGCGATCTTTCCTTGCGTTGAATACTAGGAGAGATTGTCATTGACGATGTAAATAGTAATAATAATAACAATAATAATAATATAATAGCAATATATAGGCTCGCGATTTTCACTTTCTTGGCCAAAGTCCGTGATTCCAACAGAGGTAAATTTAAATACGTAAAACTTAACTTGCCAAGATCATTTTCTTCGTGTATTTATTGAGCGTATTTTTTTACCAATTATACGATACAATAAAAAAAATATATAGATATAGTTATATGAAAAAAAAAAAAAAAACAATGAAATAATATTTTTATCAGTTATCGGGCTTTCGATATCGTTCGTGTTAGGCAAAAAATATTTTTTGCATCATCGGAAAGATGTTTAGGACCATCTTGTATATGTCGTGCAGATATTTGTATAAACTGCTCGACTGCGTAATTACAAGTAACGATTTTTATTCGTCAAATGCAAAGATGTTTATATTCGTTAATGCAACGGAATGCAATTAGCCATTGACCATTGACCATTGACCCTGATCTTGCAGCCAGATCCAAGAAACCGTTAGATATTTGTTAGAACTGACCCTCGACTAGGCTAACATTTCTAGAAGAAATGCCAACTTTCCCCATTTTGGGAACAGTGTCGAAGAAAGAAGGCATACCATTACACCGGGCTCGACATTTTTCAAAATCTTGTTTCAAAGAGGCAGGATCTTTGAAAATTTTCTTGCTGTCGTACACGTTTGTCAGGAGAACGTTAGCACCCGATTTAAGATTCCTTCTAAATGCAAGGTTCCGTGAGAAATCTCAAGGACTGCAGGAAGAAACACACAAGGAAGAAGAAAGAAAATAAATCTTTTTGATAAATCTCTGTTCATCTGTTGTCATTCTGCGTAGTTATTATTTATACATTTCATTGATATTTTCGATCGTAATTATCATAATTCAGTAATTCGAATCACTTTCTCTCGCTGGACGGTATTCCCTTGCTGTTTCGTTATTAAATTAAAAATTTATATCTCGTGGTGTATTCTATAATAAAATATACAGCGAAGAGCATGGAAGTTACGATAAAAAATTGTCGATAATTTCGACTGACACAACTTTGTGAAGTATTTATGAAGATTCTGCAATCGTAAGTTCGTTTTTAATCATTCGAAGACGATTTTAAATCGTGTAGCGGATGAAAAAGTGAGGACGCTATATTTTCTAAACATTGAAAACAAAAAAATAGAGGAACTTTATGATACAATGGAGTATACGAGCTTTCATTCGTATATTTTACGAAAAACTATTAAAACTGTTTTCACGACTATAAAATGTCTAACAAAAATTGTCAATTGGTCATTTTGACCAGTTTGGTAATTCTAGTGTTAAAACTCACTGTATGAGTTTTTGAAACATATTAGGGTTAGGATTTCTTAAATTTTTGTCGTTTGTACCCTAGTGTTCGATATTCGATCAAATGATGAAAAGAAAAGAAAAGAGAACGTTGTGCAAATGTTTTGTGGAATCGTTGAAAATTGGAAACTTTGTGTTCGAGATTTAATCGGGAAAACAAATTTTGACGATTTTCGAAGAAAAGATATCCTCACTTCCTCATTCGCTGCGTGATGTAAAAAGAAAAAGAAAGAAGAAAGAAATCAACAGCTGAAACAAAGTAGAAACTTCACACTTTGTGAAATGAAAGGTTAAATGGAATACGTTCTTCTTTTACAAAGTCAGTTTAAATTTTTCATCGTCACGTACATATCCATGTACAAAGTTTGAAATATCGAAACTCAAAAGTGTCGTCAAATAACCTAGCTATCACATCTTTCTCACGGATAGTGTTGTAAACGAAAACAAAAACGACGAAAAAAAGAAAAAAAAAAAAAAAGTAACATAACCTCACTCCCTCGGAGGAAGAAAGACGTTCACGGTCTTTCTACGTTGGAAGGCGAACCCCGTAGGTTTTCGCAACCGCGGCCAGATGGGTTGGATGTAAACTGCTTGTAAGATCATAGTTAACTATTAGCGAGCCGCAATACACGTCGGCGTTGCGGTGGATCGGGGCAATATACGCGGTGGCTGGCTATCGATACGCGATTACCATGCGTCTCATTTGGTGGACAAGCGTGTGCTCTCTCTCTCTCTCTCTCTCTGTGTGTGTGCACACAATGATACCGTCAAGACCGATACCGATGCCGCTTCTCTCCGTACCTTCTTCCCGTTTCACGACACGCCGCTGCAAATGGAACGTCGCTAACGTGGCTCGTCACATGGCGTACCGGTTCCACATGGCGTGCCGCTTCTGTCCTCTGTCCTATCGTCTGATTAACGGGATTACCGTCGAGTATATCTGACCTCCCGCGTCGCGGTCGTTCCGTCACAGACGTTCGGATCGTCACAATGTTTAAAAATATCTGCGCGTTCGTAGGGAGATGGCAAACTCGATGGTCGTCCGCCATTCCAGCTAAAGATTGATTTATTTCCCGTTTAATTGGATTTGACGCGACAATTTCGAGAAGGTAGATCGTTCGTTTAATTGGAACACGGCAGGTGTTTCACGCTGAGACTCTTCGCTTCGCCCTTTTGTTTGTTTGCGGTCGCGTTTGTACGATTACGCGTAATTTGAAATTTTTAAAAACTTTAATGGCAATTGTATACCTCTGTGTGTGTGTGTGTGTGTGTGTGTGTGTTTACGCGTAGATAACAGGCTTTGATTCATTTACAAAAATGACAGATACCTAATGAGTCTGACAACCTCCGTTCAACCTCAGATCGACGATCGAAAGTTAATTACACGATGACGAGGTAGAAAATGTCGTGTAAGACACGACATAATTCAAGTTCTACGCCTTCTCTCCACGTCTCTGTCCATCCTCTTTCGTATCGTACGAATTTGCATACGTACCGAATTTGCGGCTCCCGATAGTAGATTCCGATCGAGGTTTCGCGCTCGAATGCCGAAAATCAGCAAGGATTCGATCATCGGGCGAAATTAGAGCCAGCGATACCTCAGACGCTCTGGCATCCAAGAATCCAACTTGGGACAACTATCGAGAAATTCGCGAAACCTTCGCAATTACATCTCCCAGATTGTTCGATCGGGAATATAGTTTGCGTTGCCGTTGGAATGTCGGAATGTTTCGAACAGCTTCAAATTCCCCTAATATTCCTTTTGCGATACGATCGCGAATTCCAACAACGCGCTACGTAACGAAAGGAAATTCCTCGCGTTCGAAAATTCAATTTGCTTCAGTCGGGCATTGCATTTTTTTTTTTTTTTTAACTAGTTCAACTGTTCATTACGCAATGAATTTATCAAACTGTTTTTTTCATCAAGTTTCTATGAAGTAAAAAAAGACTTTATTCCTAGTTTTTCTTTTAATATATGTATATTTGTTTTATGTATATATTTTTTTGATACATGCTATATTATTGATTTAAAGAAAAAAACCTAGTAATAAGATCTTTTTACTTCATAGAAATTTGATAAATTTATTACGTAATTACAGTTAAACTAGTTGAAAAAAAGAAAATGTAACGCTCGACTGAAGCAAATTTAATTTTTTTTGCTATTTTTTTTTTTTAAACTGTCCTGTTTATCAAAAGATGGAAAATAACAATTGGTACGTGGCAGTGATCATTCCAAACGCGTTACACGAGAAAAAAAATCTTATTAACCGCGTTCGAAGGGAGTCAGGGAAATTGACCGTAGTTCGCGCAATAATAAATAAGGAGGAGGATGCAGAAAATAAACTCGACAGAGGGGTAGAAGTGAAAAACGCGATGGAAAACGGCGAGGGCCGTTAGCGAAGCGTTATGTATGCCAGCGTCGCGTCGGATCGACGTTTTACACGGCATGCGACTATCGATACGCGATTACCGTGTCTCACCTAGCGAACAAGTCCGTGTACGTGCGCTGCCACGATCACCGTGACCGATACAGGCCTCCGCCTCCTAGCGCGGAGGAGAGTCTCTGCGCGCTCTGGCTGAAGTGCCGTCGCTTCTCCGCTATATCGTACACGGATACTCGAAACAGGACCGATACGCGCCTTCCTCCTTTCTTTCGGAAAAGCTCCTGCAAGACGGTACTGCTCGCGGGAAGAAGAATCCGATCTTGAATATTAATATCTCGAATTCACCCTTGTTTCGTTTTCATTTCACGCGAATCTTAACAAACTGTAGTGCGATTCGTCTCACTGACAGGCCCAGAAGCAACTGTTTCGACTACGAAATTTTATCGACGTGCAAACATTTGAATCGATACGAAACAAATTACAGGCGCGATCGCTCGGTAACAGACAGCTACGCCACGCCTCACGAATCACGTGACCCAAATCGACCAATCGCTAATTTTCGTTGCATCTGGGTTACCCTCGCATCGAAATCACTCTCGGTGATAATAAACGAGTAGGTAGCTGGAGCCTATGGATTGACAGTTGAGTAATTGCTAAAAAGATCGCGAATAATTCACTCGGCTGCGATTTCTATCTACCTATTTGCGGATGTAAATCGACTCTGAAGTAAGCGCTGGAGTGCTGGCTTTGAATATAACTCAAGCATCCAGGAGAAGTCTCGCGGGGTAACGCAAGGCGATTTGTAACACGACGTAAAGAAAAAAGCAGGCAGCCTCGATTGAGATTAGCAAGCACCGAGGGAAAACAATTAATCGGGGGACTGGGCGCGCGTGATTTTTGAGCCACGGTCGACGAGGCTCGATTAAACGAGACGCTGTGTAGCCATTTGTTGGACGTTTCAACGGCGTGACAGTGGCCGATGGCGTCCGACGAAATATTTCAAAGCGCCGCGGGGGCTATCTGTCGCCCCGCCGGCCGCGCCTCTCTTTATTCCGTTGCTCGCGGCCCTCCGGTTCCTCGCCGAGCGCGTAAACCGAAATGACGCGAAACGCGGATGACAAATGCCGCGCGATTACACGGACAAGTCGTTCGAGAACCAACCACCCCTGCCACGTTCGAACGCGCTTTCTCGTCTCTCCAGCCAACCTCCGCGCCGCGACTTTTTACGCGCGTCCGCGTCCGTCACTTTTTCCCGCTCTTTCTCTTGGAAATTCGAGCGAGCCGAGGTCACGAGGAAGGCGACGACGGACGAAGCAATTGCCCGAGGACCGTTCTTCTTATTTCTTTCTTTCTTTCCTCGCATGCTTTGGAACGTGGAGGGGAATTAGTTTCATCCAATTTTCGAATGTTTCTTCCAACAATTTATCAAACTATATCTCGTCGACTCTTCACTTTCGCTCGCAGATTTTCTTCGGCACAACTTTGAAGAAGAGGACGTGACACAAACGTCCCTATTCACGTCAATCTGTCCCTCGGAAGGGAGAGTCGAGCGCAAAGGGGGTTAATCTCGTAGAAAATACAACTTGGCAAACACAGCTTGGCAAATATCGCCGATTCGTTCTTACGTCGTACCCGGTAAGCGAACGTTCATTACTACGCTGTTACCTCGAATTTTCGTTGTGAAGAGTTCTTCTTGAGAATTTTTGAGCACGCGTTTACACGATATACACTCTTCTTACTTTCACTCGTGGAATCTACACAAAAAGCTAAACGCCGGGACACCCCTGTACGTACTCAAAAGCACTGCCCCGTCCGTTGCTCTTCTTGTTTTCACTTTGTTCGCCCAATAAAGACACGCGCCGCCACGTTGTGATCCTTCGGTCAAAGGGAGCTGGCCGGCTCCATGTATTTTTCATCTATATGAAATTCATCGGACACGATGTAGAGTCTGCGACCGAGAGTTCGGTTCGTTTATTCAAACGGGTGTTCGAGGATCGAGCAGTCGGCGAATATTCATGAAGGAGTCTGCTGCACGCGCGTGCAGCACCTGGGTTTCCCACCTAGCTCCGCGCGGAAGAAGCGTCACGTGAATTTTCTGCTTCCGTCGGAGGCGGAATCTCGCGTGAACGAAATCGATAGCGCCGAGGCCTCCGAAAGCGGAACCGGGTCGCTTCTGCTACCGGGTTCTCGGTAATTGACGTGCTTTTAATACCGCTCCCGCCACTTTCAGCGCCATCGCCGAGAAACCTGTTTATCCGTTCTCCATTATCTTCGACACGAAAAGCGACGTTGCGAAACGGCGGTTCGCGGTTTGTCCCGTCTGTCCGCGGTCTCTCGCGAACCTCTCTCTCTCTCTCTCTCTCTCTCTCAGGTCGTATCTTCTATTCCCCCGGTATATATACTCGGGAACTTTACACTGTCAACCGGCGAATTAAGCTGACGAACCTTCGAATTGATATCGAATTGCGCTGATTAGCAGGATGGACTCGAAACCGACAGCTCGATTTTATGTTGACTCGGCTGCGTGTTATCTGTTTTTATTTCATGCCAAATCGGTGTGTGAATCACCGATTTTGATGAAACTTTGATGGCACAATTGTAGATCTCAAAGACACTTGCTTGGAAAAACTTATTTTTGTTTTCTTGCAAAACGGTAAACACCGTTAAATTCGTCGTTAAAAAGCGCTTCAATTTCATCAATGAACACAGAAATGGTATCTTCGATCATTTCCGAGATATTTGACAAAATACGTTTCCTCTACTACTGGAGGGTAGTTTTTTCGCCCTTTTCATCGACGAATATTCTTTCGAAAGCTACATTTATCCCAAATTTCTCCAAAATCGGGGTATTCACACTTCGGTATATTCGTTTAAAAACCGGATTAAATTAAAGTCGACTCGTTCGTTTATAGAGTTGTGCAACAAGTCCAGTGGATTATTGAATTATGCAACGAACCCGACTCGATTTAAAAATACCACTGACACTTTTAATAACGCAGTTTGCTATTTGCAATTATCATTCACGTGTCATCGGCACCGACTCGTCTCTGAAATATTACCATACAATCGAATTCTCGACGAGCTACTTTCACACGACGAACAAAAAGAATTAGCACTGTGTGTAAAAAATTGAAGATCACTTTAATTTCGCGATAAATATTGCAAACGTGCAACTTCCTCCTATGACATTTTTTCCTCTCGTTTGCCATTTCCAGAGAGAAACAGAGCTGGACGAAAATAACGCGAACAACACCCCGTACACTTGACTTTGCTCGCTTCGCGAAGATGTAACAGTGGAATAACCATATCGAGATATTTAAATAAATGCAGATCTGTGTACGTAATTACGTCTGTGTCCAAAGAGAAATTGCTGAGAAAATTGCTCGTAAAACTTCCACAATGATATACAATTCCAACGGATGATGTGCATTTCCTACAGGCAACAGTCCGACCGTCGTTTCAAACGTCCCGCCGAGAAAAACCATAAATATCAATGACATTGTTCAATATTAAACGTGAAACGTGAAATGTGAAATGATCGAATTTCGAGACTCGAGACTGAGCCGGATTAAGATCTCGCAGAGCGTGCACCTCTCTCCGGGGAGGTCCCGCGACGATAATCGCGACGATGATCTGCAACCTGCGAGACAACGAGTAACGAGCGGCGTCGTAATAATTCCGCGCGAAACGAGCGGGGGTAGGGGAGGAAGGTCACGGAATGAAGAATCTTGCGAAATCGACACGTGCGCCAACCACCACGGAGGACGAGAAACCAGCGTGACGACGCCAGGTGAGAACGATCCGCTGGGGCGATAACCGGCGAAATTTCGAACGGTCGTCGCGCTCTGAACGTGGCGAACGAGTGCCTTCGAACGAGAGAGGAGGAAAGGAGGAGGAAGCGAGATTCGACGGGAAAGCAGGATTAATTGGCGCGTCACCGTTGTTATCTGTCGCGCGGTTTCTTGCTGCTCGTTGTTTGCACGTTCCGCGACGGGAACGAACGCGTGAAATTACGATGATTATAAAATTGATCCGTGTACGATCCGAAATTACCGGACGCGACGTCGACGTGTTTTTCCCGTGTTGATAGCACGGCCTCGATCGAGTCGCACCGACTCGACTCGTTTAATTGTATAATTACGACACTCGACCGCGCCGGCGACCGCGTCAAAACGACCGGTGGCGGCGGACCATTTTCCCGGGGGAGATCGTACGCGATTAATCGTCTGGAGGAGCCAGGTAATTAGAAATCACGTCGGTGAACTCACGAGGGAAAACGAGCGGTGGCAATTTTCGTAGGAGGAATCTCGGCCGAGCGGTTCCGTCGTCGGCCAGACGACGTGGGTCGTCCCCTTTCACGAGAGAGCGGAAAACGACTCTCCCCGACGCTCCTCGTTCGAAACTCCGTTGCACGAATTTGCAAACCGTCGAGAGTTGCTGGAGAAGAGGAGAACGACCAGGTTGAGAAGGTTTTTAGCAGGTTCTCCGGTTACCCAGGTAGCAAAAGCCGGACCCCCGAGGCAGGTCGAGACGTAAATCCGGGCTACCGGGTTTTCGGCCCTGAGCGACTCCGCGTCGCGACGTAATAAAGCCGCGTCCTCATCGGCCGATCCCGGAGTAAAAATGAGGGTCGAGGACAAAGAAGGACGCGACGCGACGCGATGTCCCGGCGACGAAACGGCGAAACGGTGTGAAACGCCTGCCGGGAATTCGAGAAATGCCTCCCCCCGACGACGACGACGACGACGACGACGAGGAGGAAAGAGGCCGAACGAGGCAGAAGGGAGAGGGAAAGGTGGAAACGATGCGGTGGCGGTTTCTCGCGAGGACGGCGGAGAGGAGAGGAGAGGAGAGGAAAGAAGAGGGAGGGAACGGGAAGGGAATCGCGACGACGTGCCGTGCCGGTGGGATTTATCGAGGAGACACCTGAATCCTCCCGTGGCGGAATCTCGTGGCCGTTAAAAAGATCGGCTGTCCTGTTCGCGTCCGCGGAGGCAACGTAGGCAACTGCGAAACGACGACGACGTGCACGTGGACGACGATTCCGCTCGGTGGTCGCGAATTTTATGCAGATCCCACGCGATCGTGTAAATATCGTGGCCAGAGTTGAGGAGGGAGAGGGGGGGGGGATAGAGAGGGCCGAGGTCAGGCCGAGGGATCGCCAGGGGCCCAGCAGATCGTCAGTTCACCACCCAGCCTAATGGCAATTAAATATCCCCGGGCTAATTGGCAATTATAGGCCACGGGTGTCGAGGCGAGGGTGTTTCGCCGTCGCTTCACTCCCGAGTCCTCTCTCTCTCTCTCTCTCTCTCTCTTTTCCTCTCGTTCGTTTTCCGTCGCTGCTTCGATACACGAAGACGAGAGGCGAGAGAAGAAAAAAAGGAACGGAGCAGGTAGGTGCAACAAGGCCCACTCTCCTCTCTCGTACGATCTGGAGCTTGTGTACGTATACCTGGGACTGCCTGCACAGCCTGCGCGGCTCGGAGGGCTGAGCGCGGGTTTGGGAAAGAGGAGAGAGGTGTTTCGGTGCGCGAGAGAGAAGCGCTATAAGCGTCCAGACGCCACGAGGTCCCAAAGAGGTTTCTTGGTCCATACGTGGGACCGAGAGGAGCGGCGAGGGGAGGGGAAGCGAGGAGGAAAGAGGGCCGAGGTGACGACAGCGAAAACTAGTTTATTTGGGACGCGGCTATAAATTAGGATCAGATCGCCACGCGATAACAGCACCGGACTAACACCCGGTTCCTTTCGAAGGTAGCGTCTCTCTCTCTCTCTCTCTCCCTCTCTCTCGAGACGTCTTTCAGTTGGTCAAGCCACGAACAGAGGACGAAGAAGAGAAACGGACAGATCGCGCTCTTTGTTGCACCTCCGTTGATCCAGTCTCAGAGTTTCACGAGCCGTCCTAGTCGCCTCCAGTCTCGACGAGAATAATGCCGGGAAAGTTGCTCGTTTCCAACCAAACGAACGATCGTTGGACTCTCGACTGTTCGCGACGCCAGCCGATTGCCGAAACGTCGCCGAGCCGAGTGAAATTTTCATCGATCGATCTCTAATGACTCGTTTCGTTCTTTCCTCTCGCTCGTTTTTCGGAAAAAAAAAAAAAAGAAAAAAGAAAAAAAGAACTGGTCCCGACGTGTTTACAACGTCGACGAGTCCGATGTCCTTGAAACGAACGATATACGATTCGCGAGCAAAGACAAGGACTCGCGGACGCAGCTTCACTTTCGTTCTCGTAGTTCCATTTTTTCCTTCTATCAAGAGAACGTCGATAGCCGACATAGATACACACGTCCGCCTAGTTTCTCGTTTATTTGCTCGATATTTTTCCCACGCGAACGGAGAAGGCGGTAAATTATAACGAAGAAGACGAGAGATAAGCGACCTAATCGCTCGGGAACTAGTTTGCGCTCATTGAAAAATTAACAAACCCGCCTCGTCGTTGAGAGGCCAATGGCCTCGTTACGACGTAATGTTGTTCGATCAAACGTCGCGCGACGAAGGAACTCGAAGCGGGACACAGGGCGCACTCGGCGTGTGTCAAACCAAGAATTAATCAAACCTCACGAGACGAAACCAAGCCACTTTCCCAAAAGCGAGAGATCCATCAACGCGAAGTATCGCGGTGACCCCGTCGAGTTGCACGCCGCGTCTTATTTCAATTAATTCGAGCACGGCGTGTTCCATTCCGTGAGAGGTTAGTACGCGAGTGGACCGTGCGGTCGGTCGGTCGGTCGTTCAGTCAGCGACGCGACAGGTTGAGGTGTGCCCAAGAGAGAGAGAGAGAGAGAGAGAGAGAGAGAGAGAGAGAGAGAGCGAACGCACACCGGTCCAGAGACGGGCAAACACACACGGCTGAGAAGAGTCAGTGGCCATAGAGCGCAGTTGGGTTGCGCGCGCGAGAGAGAGAGAGACGCGGCCAGCCAGTGGTGATTCCATTCACTGATTGAAATCTCCGTCCATTTGTCACTGTCAAGGAGGTGGCGATAGCCTCTCTCCTCTCTCGTTTTCTTTCTCCGTTTCCCGCTCGTACTCTCGGTGCTGCTCGTTCACCAATCGAGCGAGCGAGCGAGCAAGTGCCGCTCCATGCTCCACGCTCCGTGCCCATTATTATTTCAACGGTCGAGAGGCCAACCCTAACGACCGATCGACGCGTTCAATATTAATTTCTCATCGATTTCCGCCGACCGCGGAAAGCTCTCGGATCCACCGTGGCTCCGCCGATTTGCAAACCGATTGCGCAAACTGTGCGCGTTTCACTTTTCGCGTCGCGCGATGAGTTATGATTTATTACGATCGCACCTCGCGCGGCACGCGATTAGCGTCGACGACGTACTTAAGATTTGTCATCGAGTCGTCCGGCAGACATCGGTATGCGAGATCTCTCTCTCTCTCTCTCTCTATTTTTCACTCGGATCGTACGAGGCGAGATTTGCTCGTGATATATTTCCACGACGCGAGGACGGAATACGTCAGGAATTCTGTCGAGCGACATTGGCCCAAGGCGATTCGAGAGGGGAAGAGAGAGAGAGAGAGAGAGAGTGATTGGGAGATCTGGTTCGTTAAGTGGCAAAAAATCGAGGCTTCAGCCGGACGACCGGAGAAGAGAGCGGGTAAGTTTCACTCACCTGGAGGAACGCGACGGTGATGCAGGATCGACCGAGAACCTCTTAAACCGGCGACACGAATCCGCTGCCCATCGATTGCGAGCTGAAACCAGAGTCGTTTTCCAACGTCACCCTCTCGTTCCTGTACTGCTCCGCTAACTGCTACGAATCGTTACGAGTCGCTACGCGCAGTGTAAATCTGTGAAAATGAACTAGAGGTCGGTGCACCTACCCCTTGTAGAACGGTTTGAACGCGGTGGTGGCCTCGGTGGGCGGCAAGCTGGCAGTGGTCTGATGCTGGTGGAGAATGGAGTTTTGTCCAGCTGGTGAGAAGTCTTTGTGAGGGGATGCCTGCAGCCTGGAGCTGAAGGAGGAACCACTGCTGGCCGAGCCGGAACTCGTGGAGAGATAGCCGCCGGCAGCCGGATGACTCGGCCCGTAAGGATTCGGATTACCGTTGGTCGTTGCGCTGCCGTTGCCACCAGTGCAGTAACCGCCCGGTGGTGCCTGGATCACTCCATTCGGTGTAGCCACCTTCATGTTGGGCGGTGTCTGGGGTGGAGTGTCCGTACCAACCTCGGGAAACCCCGCCGCCGCCGAGGAGGACGCGCTCGAGCTCGAACCGGACGACGAGTTGGGGTTGTAGTGCAGCTGCCCCCCGGACGAGGACGAGAGGAAACCGCCGTATCTGGTCGCCGCGCTGGAGTACGGCGCGGTCGCCGCCGCCGACGGGCTCATCGACGCCGACGAGGGTAACGCGAACGAGCTCAGGTTTCCGCCTCCACCCCGGGCCGCCGCCGCCGCCGCCGCCGCCGCCACCGCCACCGACGTTACCACCTAGCCAAGGTTGCTGCGAGTGATGGTGATGGCCTTGATTGGACAGGTGATGCTGCTGCTGAGCGTAGTGCTGCTGATGATGAAGATGGTGATACTGTTGGTGGTGAGGGTGCGTGAGAGGCGGGGGCGTCTTGCTGGCTGCCGTGTCCGCCAACGACCAGATTTTAGGCTTGGTCGCCGGGATCGGGACACCGGCTGTACTACAATCGGACTTGATGCCCTCGTCCTTGAGGTGGTCCTCCCCGGTGTACCCTTGGTGATGATGGTGATGGTGCTGCATCGCGTGGTGAAAGGGATGCTCTCCCCGCCGTGGGTCCTCCTCGAGGTCCAGATCGTCCTCCTCGTCCAGGTCCTTGTCGTGCTGCAAGTGCTCCGCTTTCACGTGCCTCATCGGCTCTGCAAACAGACCGGCGCGCGTCAATTTACTAAATTGCCCGTTGTACTTCGATGGTCGACGCCCGACCGTGCGCGCACGGAGTCGTCGTCTCTCCTGACCAGAGGGTGAAAAAAAAAAAAACTTCCCCTACCGCTCATAAACGCGAATACCGTGAGTGCTGAGTATATAACGAATAAAAGCCAACTTAATAGCTCGTAAAACTTTTTCCCCTTTCCCCGTCGCCTCCTCTTCGCCGTGGTTTAATACGCAGGGTGAAAGAAAAGGGAGAGGAAAAAAAAGCAAGGGCGGGGGAGTAAGCGATAGCATTTTCCACGGAAACTGATGGAAAATTCAGTACGGTCAACGCTTTCCGAGATCGTGTCAGCCCCTTCCCTCCACACCCCTCTCTCTCCCGTTATTTGGCCTAGACGCAATGTCAGAATTAATGGTTTATAATCCCTGGTGTGAAAGTGAGATTCACGCGACTGCTATATACACATGTATGTATGTATATATATATATATATATTATATATATAGGGGCGAGGAGCGAGGGGTCGGCGACGCTCCGGCAGAAACGTATCGGAGACTCCCTTGAACCCTTATACGGTTAAGCTGTAAGGGATGCTGTGAAAAAAAGGGAGCGAAGCCTTCAACCACTTTGAGGCGCGAGAGATTTTAGTTCCCCCTCGAGGCAGAGAGAACACCGGGAGGGAAAATAGGGAAGCTGTATCCTTTTTCCCCCTTTCCGACTGTCTCTCCCTCTCTCGTTCTCGCGAATCTCTCTCGGGGCACTCTAGGATTGTCCCAAGTGTCTGCCAGCTAGCCAGCCAGCCAGCCAGCCAGCCAGCCAGCCAGCCATCGAGCCAAGCCAGCCAGTCAGTCAGGGGTGAGAATTTCATTAAGAGGTTCGAATGAGTCGGCAGAGGGTTTACTTGATGGGTCGTCGAGCGATAATTCCCAAGCTAGAAGGGGGCCGCTATCCCCTTGCCCGCGCCGGGCAAACAGAAACGGACGGATAGACGGCCGGAACAGCGAGACAGAGAGGAACGGAGATACGGAGGAAACAGAGAGTTTAGGTTTAGGGTGCGTGCGCGCGTCCCCTTCCCCCGCTATAAAGGGAACCTTATGGGCCAACTAAATAGATACCACCGTCAGAGTCCACAAGTGGCTCTTTAACTTTTGACCCCCTTTTATCAGTCGTTAATCTCGTAATCTTCGCGCTGTGCGACGCGCGATGCGGACCCGTCTCGTTATCGACTCGATCCTATCGGTCTCTCCGTACGATGACGTTTCAATGCGAGGACTCGGAACGGCCTCGACTTTCTTCGACGAAACAACGGAGGATAGCCTGTTGCTGTTGTCCCACTGCTGGCAGAAAAAGGTCGAGTGGTCCACTCGCCCTTCCCCGGCCAGTGGGTATCTTACGAAGGAGGCGCTCCCGCTCTCGAGTGACCTCTTCCCTTCGACGTTTCGCGAGTGGAAATGGAGACGAGCTGGAGGGCTCTCTCGAATTTAGCAAACTTGCTGGCAAACGTGCTCGCGGCTGTCGACGTTCCACGCCACGATATCCTCTGCCGATATTCGAGGTCCGCCGATTCGATGGAAACAGCTTTCGACATTCACGGGGCGTGGATTCGTGGAGCGAGTCACAACGCACGGCTGAATTCGTTCCACGTTGCTGCCGTTTCACCCGGCGCGGCGAGGTGGCGGTGCTGCTTCTCGCGCCGCCCGAGAAGCGAAACGGCGGAACACGCTCGGATGTATTCATACGCGGTCACAAATCATCGGTGGACCCGGGAATAGAAAACAAATCGCTCTCGCATCCATCGGGGCTCGGTCTTTAACTCGCTTCGGCGCGGCACTTACTTCCTGCGCGGTCCTTCGAAATTACGAGGCATCGCGGGACGCAACGCACCTAAATGTCCCGAATCGAAGGGAGCCGCCGGACCGAGTGACGAGAGAGAGAGAGAGAGAGAGAGAGAGTCGAAGGAGAGGGAGAAAACAGAGGGTAGAGCAGTAGAGGACAGAGGACAAGAGCGACGAGGCAGAGTGGAAGAGGAGGACGCGAAGGACAGAGAGGACCGATATTGGCCAATGTGCGGTGGGGTAATGGTGGCCATAGGAGGGTCCGTACCATTCGTCTCGCCGCGGGCGCCGATACATCACCGTGCCTCAAACCACTACTCTCTCGTGTATCTATGTACGTCTACTCTGTATATATATATATATATATATATATATATATATACATATATATGGAGCCCGTGGCATCGAGTGTATATGGTCCTACGGATGGCTACTCAGCCCGGGCGCACCCTCGGCCTCTCACCCACAGAGCCACGCTTTGGGAGACGAACGTGTGCAAGAGCGTGCGCGCGCGCTCGCTCGCGTTGCATCCAGCGCCAACCTGTACGTATCTGTACACCTTGTACACCTTACACACGTACACGTCGTATTCCATGCCGGATACCGCACACCACGGTGCACGGTGAAAGCGTGGACGCGTGTCCGTGCGTGTAGGGACGCGCGCGCGAGCGTACCAATACCGACGAGCCGGGCGGCCGGTCCACCGGGGGACCAAACCGAAGGCCATTAATCTCTTTGCGCGGCAACCCGCAACCCGTCACTGTGTTTACCCACATGTGAACCATTATGTCCGCCTCCGCGATATAGAGCCCGACACACGGCCGGTTTCGCAGCGAATTTCTAACTCGCCGTTTCCGGCCGTTGGGCAAAATGCCTGAATAAGTAGCCTACCGACGCGACGCGACGCGACGGCCGAACCACGTCGGGTGGAAGGGAGGGACGGGAGTAGAAACGAGCGCTCGTCCCGACCGTTTCACCCACGACGCTGAGAAACTCCAGTTTGGTAAATTGAATTTGCAGCCAGCCAGGGACAAACGAGCCGCGCGGTACGCGACTTTGAAACTCGACCGACCCGAAACGACCTGCTTCTTGCGTCGTCGTGGATTCGCACGATCGGATAGCGAGGTAGTTTACGGGGAGAGGAGGAATTTTACGACGACACGGTGTGACGTATATATATATATATATATACACGTACGTACGCAGAGTGGAGAAGAGGAAAAGTTCGAGATTCTAGGCACAACGTCCCTACGATACTTTCTGCAAGTCTACGACGCAAACACGGGAATTATCGTTGATACGTACGCAGAGAGGGGAAGCGTATTGGGTAATTGGAATTTCCGGATTTTTACGAAACTTCGAAACGGAAGAAGAGAATTGCCAACGGTAGGCGATGATAAAACATTCGCGAAACGGGCGAAACTCAAAGTAAAAACGCGAATTTGCATAAATATCCCCAGCTCTGTTAGCGATAGATATATGTAAATATGGCGTCGTAGACTTACGGACACCGTAAAATCGCAGTTTCACCGCAACGGGGCGTTACTCGCCGGAGTAAACGTACGAGAAGAACAAGCCGAGCAAGAACGAGGAGTTCTTCGTACCTCCGGAGGATAAAAAAAAAAAAAATCTCTCGTATAACTCTCGAATCCAATAGGACGAAGTGGTATTTATCGTAAATCGTCCGGCGGGACTGGTGGAGGATCAGAGAGGCCGGATTTCTGCTTAGAGAAACGTTCCACGAGGCCGGCGAGGATCTGGTCGGCGATCTCCGTGAATGGCGCGCGATCGCCGCGCGCGGGGTGAGGTCGCGTACGGTTATTGTGCGCGGAATGGATGCTTGCGCAATATCAGAAACTGGCGACCGATGGCCACTCGATATCGGGGAAACTAGTCACGCGAGCGGTACACGCTACCGACATTCCTCGAAGAGATCGGCACGTTTCGCGGCCGGGGTTCACCCTCGACCGCGCAACCGTCCACCCCTCCCGCCCCCCGCCGACTCGCCGACCTATTGTGTGTACACCCGTATGTCGGAACATCGATAATTGGCCCTTAATGGCCGCTGCGCCTCTTCTTCCGAGATCCGAGACATCAGCTTGTTCCTCCAACATTCTTGCGGCAAATGCATGCACGACTTTGCGGATTATTGCGTTTCGTGCCGTTATCGACGCGTGCGAGCTTATCGACTAAACCAAACCGGCACGTAGCTACCTGGCGAAACCAGGTTCCGACCTCCACTTTTTACTGGGAGGGACTCTGCGCGCGCGCGCGCGTGTGTGTGTGTCCATGTATTTTTGTCTTTGCCGTTTGACATAATTGGGTGTACAGCGAGGTAACGTTGTTCGACTTACAATTAGATAAATCAGTACAATCAACGAGAGAACATTTTTCAAACCGGAAGGAATAAAGCAGCTGTACGCGCTGTGTACACACCGTTGATTAGTGATAATTGCAACTGATAATTACACATTAGCATTAGTTGCACGAACTTTCCATCTCGGAAGGATATAAGATTTACATTTCGCATTCTCCGTGAAAAAATCGGCCGTCGTACCGCTAATGTAATTGTACAGCGAGAAATTCACCGTGTTTACGTGGCTGACAGCAGCCAGGATAAGGAAAAGAAAAGAAAAAAAAAAGAAAAGTCGCTCACCGTTTTCCTCGAGGCCTCTCCTCGCCTCTTCGCCGACTCTGTCCCCTTGATTGTCACCCGCGAGATCGTCCTTCTCCTTGTTGTCCTCCGAGTCCGTGAGAACCGCGTCGTCGTCGTCGTCGGTCTTGTTTTTCGGCTCCCAGGTCATTTTGTTCTCCTTTTTGAGACGCCGCCGCGCGTTCGCGAACCAGGTGGACACCTGCGTCAGCGTCATCTTCGTGATGATCGCTAGCATGATCTTCTCGCCCTTGGTCGGGTAGGGGTTCTTCTTGTGCTCGTTCAGCCAGGCCTTCAGCGTTGCCGTCGACTCCCTCGTCGCGTTCTTCCGCCGCGCTGCCAGGTCGTATCCGGCGCCATATCTGGAAAGATAGCATCGTTCGTTGTAAATGGACGGTCAGCGCCGTACGAACTTTCAGGTTCCGTAAGACTCGGCTGACTTTTGACTCTGTAATTTGCCTTGTAACAAGGGCTTCTCTCTCACGCGTCGCAAAGAAAAAAGCGTCTCGTTGTTCGGCGCAAGAATGCCGAACATTCTCGACCTGGTTGAGTCACGATCTAGTTCGTATCTCTTTTCCTCGTTCTTTCGACCATTTTCGACGAACGTGATTTACTAAATCAAACACCTTGAAAGTTGGCGTTGCTAGGCAAATCTGATCGGCCAAGAATTATCCAAATTATCCAAAGCGGAAGACTACAACTACAGACTACAAAAAGTTTAAACAAGTGAAATTTTGGTCGAATTTCATTACGATTAAACAAGACCGGTCCTACGATCCACTGCTGTAAAATCAAATCTCGGAAATTTCGGAATACCCATAAAGTCAAACCGTACTCAAACCGTACACGTACGATCGGCACAGCGATTACGAGCCAAATAATAACCGACCCTCTGAGCAACATTTGAAATCGGCGTGAACGCTCGCCATTCGGATTCGTACGCGGATCCAAGAACGATCAAAGTCGCCGCGCAATGTTCCGTATCCCGAAACCAACGATCCATCCTCCGCAACGATAGTAAAAACGTAACCATTGTTCAACATTTGTCGAGTCGAGCCACTCCACTCGAAAAGTGGCATCCTGTCGAGGGTGCGAATTCCCCGTAGATTTTGGCAAGACCAAATAAGTGCCGGGCGCGTATACTCGGCGCAGAGAGAAACAGAGAGAGAGAGAGAGAGAGAGAGAGAGAGGGAGAGAGAGAGAAGGGGCCTTCCTAGATTCATTCCCCTGGCCGCGAGCTGCGCGCCGGAGCATCGAACCCTCCGGGATAGGGGGCGACATCCTACTGGGTCGAGGGTGATACTCCGGCAAATATATACGGAGTATAAACCCCTAGCGGCGGCGTGATTCCATCGAGCAACCCCGGCACTCACTCGCTGTAATGGCGATTCGATCGATCCCCTCCTCTCCTCTCCCTTCCTCGGTCGCTCGTCTCGCTCTAAACCTCCTCTTCTTCCTTCTCCCTTTGACTCTCGCCCCGTGTCCTCGCCCGCTGGGGCTAAGGGGAAGGGGGTTGAGGTGGGAGCTCCACGCGAGCCTGTTATAGGTACGTACCATTATATACCGTAGCCTAAAATACCTATCGACGATCCATCGGACGCGGAAGGGTGGCGGCGAGCACGATAGTGGCGTTGGTGGTGGTGATGGTGGTACGTACCACTGTTCGAGGCGGTGGTTACCAGCGACATTGTAGCCGAAGCGTGACGCCGCTTGACGGGCTACGAGAATCGGATTCGGCAAGGACACGCGAGAACAGTGAATAGCCAGACGATTAATGGAAACTCTTGCACGACTCCTCGTGTATCGTCGATCGGCTCGAGCTGGATGAATTTTCGTTTCGTCGCGTTGCATCGCGTCGCACTCGACACTGTAACTTCGCTACAGACGATTGCATTATTCAGTGTTGCGACGTAATTTGATTTTCGTATGATTTTTGATATCACGAAATGTTAATTTAAAGCTACGAAATTTCACACTGATAATGAAAATAAAAGAGCGACAAAATCCAGAGACTCGAAGGAAAGAAAAAGGAAAAGCAAAGCTCTGATCGATTCGATCGGCGAGCTGAATTTAGGGCCCCTTAAAAGACGAAGAGATAACGATCGTTTTACGCGAGTCGTAAATTGATAAAGCGGGAATCGTAATTCGGCGTTTCGACGATGGAAATGAGGGGAGTAAACGCGCCGGTACGGGGCGATGTTTCGTGCGGTCGAGGAGTTTACAGCCGTCGCTGTGTTTTTCGAGACGGAATCCATCGCGTTTTACGTCCTCGCCGGACGAGATCGTCAAGAGATCCTTTTCTTTTCCACCGCGAGCGCGAGAGTTTATTCGAATGGAGACGTTTCCCGGGACCGAATCGCGTTTTACGATCGCGCGCCTATTCGACCGATTCCGTCCGACGAGATCTTCCGTCCAGGCTCACAAGTTTAGAGGCGATCCGATCTCGATCTCGATCTCGAGCTCGAGCTCGAGCTCGAGCTCTCGCCGTGCCGCCGCGAGGAACGCGACCAGCCTCGTAAAACACCGATCGCGTTATGTTCGCGATCGAAATTCGTATCGAGACGTCACACCTTGCAAATCTGCACGTCAAACTTGCGGCGCATTTCAGAATTTTCGAACGGCGTTTCGGTCGAAAGCGCGAAAAACGAGCGAGTAAATTGACGAGGTTAGAGTCAAGGAAACTCCGGAGAACTCGTCGCGAGAGAGAATGAAAAAGCAACGGATTGGGTTGGGGAAAAGGAACGAGTCGATCGTGTAATTCCCCTTTTGGAACTGCGATCGTTACTGCGATCCACGGTTCGAGATCGGCGACGACCGCGGGTACGACGGGGACGAAGGAGGCGGACTGTTCGCAAGTTCGAGGACGTTTCACCTTCTATCGAAACTCCCTCGGACAAGGGAAAGGCGGCCGCCGGTGGCTCTCGCAACTCGTCTATAATAAAATCGGTCGCTTTTTTGTTTCTGCCTTTACCTCCGCCATCGGATGGACACCACCGCGGCGTCTTTTTCTTCTTGCTCCTCGACGTTCGAAAAACGTCCGATCGATCGAGAGATTGTCCGAGATTAGCCGACGAGAGGAAAATGGGCCGCGTTTCTGGGCATCTGGCCAGGATCGATGTTGGAACAAGGTACAAAGTCAGGTACGAAGGGCCAACGTCGTTCGAGGAACGACATCCCGACGGCGGTTTTCACAGATTTTTCTTTGCGTCGCGGGTTTGCAAGTCGAAGGGTTTAATGATTTGACGTAATCGGGGGTAATGAAACGAGTATCGTAATGCACGAGAGTATGTTGGAACTTTCAACCAACGTCGCCGCGTTGCGACGAAATCACTTCAGGTTTCAGGACTATGACCCGTTTCGTCCGTCAGAAAGTCAACGTGGAGATGGAGTTGCTCGCCGACGAAACGCCGGAAACTTTCGCCGACTATCAATACGTTTGGGGAAAAAATCGCCTAGGAAATGGCGATTGGGTGGTGTTGTTTGGCCGCGGCTCGGGAGCGGCGCGTCGAAACAGTTCATATAAAGTTGCGGGAGCACCGGTGGAAACGTAGCAACTCGTTCCGCGAATAGCCGGGGCGGGAAGTTAGAAATTGACAGCGGCGGCGGCCGCCTCTAGATTTAATCGACGCTCGAGGCCTCCCCTTCGACCCCCTCCTCATTGATATGCGCAATTTCGACTGCCTCCCACACGCGCGCGCGCGCCGTGCCGCGCAATTATCCACACGTATTCGAACGCCCGGCCGTGTGCAGGGGGGGGCCGCGATTTACATACTAAGTGTGGCGTTGCGTGCCAGCGGAGAATCGCGCGGATGTATCGACGCGATCCAATGCAGATGCGACAACGCGGCCAACCTCGCGTCTCAACCTCGGAGGATCCGATCCAGCCATCGGGCCTCGCGCGTGAGGAGGCGGGGGGAGAGATCGGTTTGAAATCGAGTTCGAGATATCGGAGCTTGCTTCCACTGGTACTTTAGATTCCACGATTACGCGATTAATCCCTTGGAAGGAGCATAAAATTCGCTGCAATATTCCGCGCGAAACAGAATCTGACGGAAGCGAGTTTGAGGATATCGCGATACATTGCACAGGTGGTACGACCAAGTGCCGAGTAGCGGGGAAAGTTTTTCGTCGAAACCGGCTCGACAGTTTGAGAATTCATCAAGCGTAGTTGGATGACGAAACAAGCGAAAATTTGCTCGTTTGACGCGTTTGACTTTCGAGAGAACAGACTTTGAACGTTTCGTGGAAAATTACTGGATTTTTAAACTTTTCTTCTTTCTTTCCGACTCGTTTTCTTTTTTCACATTGACGTTGTCTGATCGTCCCGGAGCACGTCCCGTACATAACGGTACGCCACGGTACGTCGCGACAAACGTGTGAGGAACAATTGAATAAAATTCTAGGCGAAACACGAAACAAATCCACAGACAAGTATTTCGTACGTATCTCATCCACTGTTCTCGTGGAATGCCGATGAACCGGCCAACAAACAAATGCTCATCGTTGGACGATCGTGGCGCATTCTCGTCGCGTTTCATCGCGGCGGGGACGAAAACGCAATGGCGAATTTAGAAAAGCGAACCACGCGCGGCCACGAGAGGAGCGAGGAAAGAGAGAAGGGTGCAGCAACATGTCGAATATAATGCGGCGTGGCGATACGAGGCGAGGCGAGGCGAGACGAAGGCGAGCGGAGGCGAGGCGACGAAGGGTGGGAAATAGTGGAAAAGAGAGGATATCGTGGAAAATAGCTCCGGTAGGTAATAACGACGCGAAAGGGGGGCAGAGATGAGCGCGTAATACTAGACACCGGGGCCACTCGAGCGACTCATTAGGGGCTTTGCATATGGTGGCGTCAACCTCGAAAGGTTAACCAATATTGGCAGAACGCGCGTAATTACGTCCTCCGGCCTCGTATAGAGCCGTGTATATAGCCCCGATAGTTACGCCCGGTCCCGGATGTGCAAACGTTTCCTACCTACCTACCTACCTACCTACCTACCTACCTACCAACCAACCAACCAACCAACCAACCAGCCAGCGAACCAACCTACCTTGTGCTTGCACCACGCAACCTACCGCCGCGTCGCGTCTGCTCCAAGCGCGCTGCATCCAACTGACCCGCCTCCCCTTCTCTCTCTCTCTCTCTCTCTCTCTCTCTATCTCTCTATCTCGGTGCAGCTGCCACTGTTGCACCCCGCCACGACAACTTCGCCACCTCTTATCTAATCCGGAGAGTCGCGTCCTCGCTGATTCTTTTCGCGCTTCGAACCCGAGTCTTGCCTGAGAACAGCGGTTTAATGCTCGTCCGTCGCTACTTGCGCTTCGTGCGCTTACTCACGCTCGTGGAAACGGAAGTTCGCTCTTTCACTTCGTGAGACGAATTGCAACGAGCGGAACGCGTAAGTTTCCTCGGTATCCCGGGTCTGTATCCTTGCTACAAAGTAACTGACGAATTCGCGCACAAGTAGCGATGAAAAGAAGATGTGAAATTCCACGGTCGAGCGTGGGGAAGGGGAGGTCGATTGTCGGTAAAAGTTTCACGCAAGATCTGAGAATTACGCGTCAGCGGCGAACGATTACGAAGCTGGGAAACACAGCTGGCGAGAAATTTTTCTTGCAAAGGCACGGTACAGATCGATCGATCGATCGACCGACGCGACGGGAGCAAAGAAAACCCGCGGCTGGCAACCGGTCGCGGCTCCATCGCGGGGGAAAGCTTCTCTCCCTCGCGCGGCGACCGCCTGCAGACGTCTGTATCTAACGATCCGAGAAAAAGCGGTATCTCCGCATCGGGCCGGAATTGAGTTAAGACTCGAGAAACTCGCGCTCGCAACGACCACCGGCCAAGTCCGTCGATGAACGATTTACCTGCTCCTATTCCTTTCACCGATTCCGAGTGAAACGAGTGAAAATTGTCTGGCGCTTCCCGCTTGCCCCCGCTTCCCCCCGGGTCTGGGGAGGGAAGACCGATCGAGCCAGAGAAGAAGATCTCGCTGTGATTTTTTATTCAGCGGCGAAGCAGCGAAGAGGGAGAGTTAAAACCGAGAGAAGGGGGGGGGGCGAGCGAGGGGGTGTCGCGGGATCTCTCGTGAAAAATGGCGCTCCGCGAGTGGGGAATCTCCGGAGAAGATCCGTGTGTAGCGGAGCATCTGCGCCGCTTTTACTCGTCCTCGTGAAAATTGCCGGAGCGAGTGGCGTATCGAGGAGGCGTAGCCGACGTACGCGTAAGACGACAGAGAAAGACATCGATCGCTTTCCACGAGCGATAAGCGGCGGCCCGCGCTGTTTTTACACCGTTTAACGCGCGAGTCGATAATTTCGATAATTTCGGATTATCGACGAAACGTTCGTCCCACGTTTCAATTCCTGACACGCTTAGCTCGGGTTGGAACGTTTGTCGAATACCGCTCTCAAAGGTAGCGACGGTGGCTCTTTAAAGAGATGTATTATGGAGACGGACGGGCAGGGGGAAGGGGAGCGTTTTGAATTCGGAATCCGCGTCACGGAAGAGAGGACGCGGAGGTACGCCGACGCTCGCGACAATCCCCAAAGGATCCTAACGACGTATTTCTCGTTTCCCGCAATCAAACCGTCCTCTCTCGTCCGTCCGTCCGTCCGTCCGTCTCAATCGAGCCGCTTCAACCTGCCTATAACGGACTCGGCTCTCCGATCCAAAACACGGCACTGCGAGTGGAGTGTGTCGGAGCAGTGTCGCCCACATTGGCGAGAGAAACAATAGCGGTTCGTCGACGACAACGAACGAAAGCGACGACAGAGAGACAGAAGAAGGGAGAAAGAGAGAAAGAGAGGAGATATGGCACGACACACAGACACACGGTGGAGGAGACAAATAGAACGGACGAGGGAGAACGCGGCGAGCAGAGAGGGCAAGAGAGAAAGAGAGAAAGAGAGAGGGCCGTCGTATTATTAAGCAAGTAAATTAATAGAGGCTCGGCGCGGAATGGAGAGCGCCGACCGAGCGAAGAGGGTGGATATTCCACGATAAACAATGCCCACAGTTCGGAGTTTTGTACGGAGCGAGCGGCCATACACGCACATACGCGCACACACACACACATACACACGTAGACAAGTTGAACGCGCGCTCGTTCGAACCGAGGATCCTCCAGGAGGAGATGCCAGGCGCAGTGGTAAAGGAGGAGGAGGAGGAGGGCGAGGCGGCGAGGGACAGAGAGTGTGCCGGCGAATATAGGAGAGAGAATCAAAACTCCGACGTGCGGTGCGTGAACGAACGAGCAAACCGAAGAACAGAGAAGGTACACGCGCGCGTGAACGCTGCAGAGAGAGAGAGAGAGAGAGAGAGAGCTTGGCGTGTTTGTGTATGGACACGAGGGTTGCTAAGCAAAGTAAGTAAAGCACCTGTGGGAGCTGGCTCGCTTTCGAGGGTGGAAGGAGGTCGCCACGTTAGAGGTGGAAGAAGACGAGGTGGGAGAGGAGAAACGGAGCAGAGGCCGAGGAACGAGGAGTTTGATAGCGAGAGAGAGAGAGAGAGAGAGAGAGAGAGAGAGAAACACTGGAGGCAAAGAGGGAGAGCAAGAAGGAGGGAGGGAATGGGAGCGCGAGCGAAAGAGAGAACAGAGCGAGTAGAGAGGCTTGGCGAACAGGCGAGCCAACCCCGGGAGGAAGCCAATCAATAAACTCACTCACTCGCTCTCCTACGAAGAGAGACCTACTGCTCTCCCTACGCTCGCAATGCGACTATATATACAGGCAACCTGGAAGCCTCCATTACGTACGCCCACTCGGCTGCCTACAGCCATTTTGTAACCGTTCGCCGTGCACGGTTTCTCTCGAATCTCTGTCTTCTCATCCCCCGAGCAAAACGAGAGACAGAGACAGAGAGAGAGAGAGAGAAAGAGAGAGAGAGAGGTAAAGACCGAGGAATCGAGAGTCGACCACGCCACGTTCGACGATAACGAGAGAGCGCCGCGCTCGGCGAGATCAAAGGAGTTTCGAACGAGTGATTCGAAGCGACCCTCGATCGATATCGAGATCAACCTCGCGATTCTTATCGCCACGAGCGATCCTTTTTTTTTCTTTCTCTCTTAATCATTACATCGTCGAAATTTCCCCCTCCCGGGACCTCCGCCCGGTCAGACGAAATAACGCACGAGAAAAGCATAACGAGAAACGCAGGAGAACGTTGGTCGTTTCGAAATACAGAGGAGCAGAGAGAAAACAGGAGAAAAGATTTACGAGCCAGGAGAAAGAATCGAGAGCCTCGTCGGCGGAGCCAAGTGTTTCCAATTACGCCTAGCGTCGAAATCCGTGTCAATGTCTCATTTTGTCAACGGCACGCGACACATGGCTTTCGAAAATAACCCTCCCAATCTCGTTCCCACGAAAGCTGCTCGACTGTTTTTAACGGTGGGCCCCTTGCGCCACCTTCGGACCGCGTTATTACGTGCCAGGTTACCAGGGTGACGCGCAGCTCGCGCTCCTCGCCTTCTTTCGCGCAGAACGAAACTCTCGCGAGGAAACTTCTTTCTTCCTTTCTTCCTCGACGATCCATCCCCCCGTCCTTTGCCCTTTTCGTATATATTTCATCTTTTACCTCTCGACGTTTCGAGCGAACGAAATTTTGGTGTCGCCGCGGCAACAACAAAGCGACCTCCCCTCCTCCCCCCCATAATTTTAATTCTGCCTCGATAAATAATCGTTCTACCGTTCCGACAGATTTTGATGTATCGCCGATGTATCGCGACGCACGTCCAGCGTGCGCGCGCACGAGAGACAGACAGAGAGAGAGAGAGAGAGAGAAATAAATTTCCGTCGTAAATTCGCCCGTCACTTTTTCGTCGGCGCTGCCATTATTAATCAAAACACGGATCCGTAACGAAAATACGGAAGCTGCGGGCCCGGGGGCCTCCGAATCCGCCCGTTGAAAATACACGGCGGCGAAGCAGCCGCCACCGACGAAAATCACACTTACTCCCCGATACAGTGTCGTCCTCTTTCTCGCCATCGATACACGTATTCCGTAGTTTCCCATACAAGACGAAGTACAAGGGTCCTCGTGTCGACGGCAACCCTCGTAACTCTTATCCACCGGCGGGAAGAACGAGCGTCCGGTTTGCTCTCGTCACCCTTCTTATGGATTAATTGTCGTCCACCTTTGTTCGTCGCGCGTCGCTTTGTAAATACACGTCCGGCTCTCCAGGCACCCTCCTCTCGGACTCCCGCGCGAGAAACATAAAGGACGACCGTTGAAACGAGCCGGACGATTCTTTCGAGAGATTCTTCGAATTCGAACGGCCTTGCCCACGAGCGACACGCAAAGGGCAATCGCCCGTTTGGCATAAATATCAACGGGTCGCTCAAGATTGTACAGCGCTTTGGTTATATCGAGGGAAAGGTATTACGCACTCGCGATAACGATAACCATTGCTGCCGGTGTTGTATGTATGTGTAACGGGCAAGAGAGATCGTGACTCTTGTTTTAATGGCGGCTCTCGAGCGGTGCAAACGGGCGAGAAAGAGAAAGAGAGAGAGAGAGAGAGAGAGAGTGGAACGCGGCTGGTGGTTTAATCTAATGGAGCCGAGAGACCATGAAACCTGGTGATAAACTTACCCGTAGGCGGCCAGGGTTGGATCGTAGGGGTAGTAACCCGTGGCGGCAGGTTGAAGGGCGGCCGTGCCCCATGCAGTACCCATATCCGCCGTCATCCCCATTCCCGTCGCCTCCTTCAATCCGTACGGATTTCCCTGCAATCGAATCGCATAATTAATTACGTTGGCTAGGGACTGCTGCTACTGCTGCTACTGCTGCTACTGCTGCTGCTGCTGCTGCTGCTGCTATTGCTATTGCTCGCACGTTACATTTCGACGTTGCTGCAACTGTTACATCAAAGTTACAGCCTTCTTCTCCGAGTTACACGCCGGGAAATTCGGTGATACAACACAGAGCAAAATTGGCGTTATTAATCGGTGATTATTCGTTCGCAATGCAGACGGAGGAGGCGATCCATCATTCAACTTCTCGTCTACCCGCGTATTAAGGTCAGCCGTGCAACGGCGCTTAAGACCGCAATGTTACAAGCTTTATTGTAAACACGCTAGATACCATATGACAGCGCTACACCGGTGTTTTAAAACGATGATCGATTAACTACAAGCGGCGATGGTCACCAAGAACGAACACATTGTCTCGGTAAGCTGCGCCAACCTTCTGCTAACGCAAGACACAACGACAACAATCGCGTGTGCCATTTGTCTGCGCGCTTACACGCGCCGATAATTCGAGATATCACGCGCCGCACGCACGAGAGAGAGAGAGAGAGAGAGAGAGAGAGAGCAATGATACACAAAAGCGACAGTTATTTTCGACTAATTTCGTCACCAAGCCCGATTATCCCCGGCCCCGAACCGAGCGGCCCGCACCCGCCGCGCGATCTACGCAAACGATTCGTCCGAATTAAAATCGATCGATCCATCATCTTAAGCGGCAATCTCGCTTTCGTTGCAACCGAGTCACGCGTCAATCCATCGACGAGTGACTGACGATCCGTTAATCGAGTCACACCCACGGGAACCGTTCGCAACGTCGTTCGATGCCTCGCTGCTCTCACTGAGCGACAGTTTGCGCGCTCGCCGGTAACAAAACCGTGGCGGTCTTGCACTTTGTCGTACCTTTCCCTTCGACTTGGTGCTTCGTCGAGGTCAAAGAGAGAAAGAGAGAGAGGCAACGAGGCAAGAAGGACAAAAGTCTCTGTGTTTAACGAGACACTAGCGGACTACCTAGCTTGTCCAAGGACAAGGATGTCGCCACGTAAGATGCTGCCCACCTGGAGCGACAACAGAGAGACGGAGAGTGGAGAGAGATGCCCGGAGTCCAAAAGAAAAACGAGAGAACAGGGCGGAGGAGAAGCACGAGAAACGGTGGCGGCGTGTTCGGTAGCTAATGGTAGCACAATGGGATATTATTAGAGCGGAGGCTTAGAGGCGTTTGGCGCCAGCAAGTTTCGCGTTACAGAGATCGGCGTCGATCTCGCTCTCGGACTCTTAATTCCCGCCACGGGTTCATCCCCTCGTTTCGGTTTTCGAGTGAAGGCTCGGCCGTGGCTACCCATCGTTCTCCTTTCTCTACCTTGCCCTTTCCTCCTTCCAGCGTGTGCAGAAGAGAGAGAGAGAGAGAGAGAGAGAGGACGGAGGAGAGAGAAGGGAAGGAAGAACGAAAGGGCACGCATATTTGTCCCCTGTTGTTGCTGGCCCTTCGATGCCTCCCCATTCCACGAAGGTGACTTTAATGGCAAGCCGCGGGTGGTCCGGCGTCGACGCCTCGAAACTATTGTTGCCAGAGCGCTCGGCCGGCCTTGTGGTAGCAATAAGTACGCGCCAGTCGAATTTTCGAGACGCGTTCGGACCCTCGGCGCACGCTACGAGCATTTTAATTCTATGCGTCAAAGTGCAACGCGGTAAATTTGAATTTTGCAATTTTTGCAAGCGGCGGACAGCTTGCGTCGCTTAAAATGACAAGAGTCGAGCTGCGGCCAGACTGCTATCCCCACTTCGCGTGCTTGCCAACGAATAAAATTTCGTTATCGAAACCCTTGAATTATACAGAAACGGAAAAATTATACGGGGACGGTGGTATCTCTGGCCGTTTGCCGCTCGGCGTGTGTCACGACAGCCGCGTTTCTCTCTCGGAGAAAAAAACGATGTCGCCGGCCGATTATATCAGAGAGCGCGCGTGCACGAGCGGATGCCGATGCATCGATCGCGATCGAGCGATTCGCCACTGACGTCTGGCAGCTCGAACGTACGTGACGAGTGGAGAAATTGTCAAACAGCCGGCGGCAGCGTATCAATTTGATTAACTTTAGATCGGACAAAAACCGTGTCGTTCGTTCTTTTCATCGTTCGATGGCTCTGCACGATGTAGTGGCAGTAGCCCCCTCTCTTCACCCATCCCGAGAGAACGGCGAACGAAAGGGGTGATGAGCGGGACGAGTCGCGATTTTAACACGCGTGTTTGTACGCCATTGTCGCCGGAATTTTCGAAAACTGAAGAGAAAGAGCGTTCGATGCCGTGCGAACTGTCGATTCGTCCTTGGTCACCTCTCACACACACACACACACACACACACAGAGGAAAAAGAAGCGAAAAAGCAGCACGTACTTTACGACGATATCGCACGATACGCATCTACCGTTCCCCGAAACTCGAATCTACGCTAAATCCCTTTTCCCTGCTTTCTTTTACTTTCGCGGAACGCGAAACAGCGGTCAAAATAAATTTCGCCGCGTTACTGCGAAACTTCGTAGTTCGTAGCTCGCGGAAGCTGCGTGGCTGTACGTGCGTCAATTAGCACGCGCGCGCGGCCGTAGCCCGGAAAGTTTAGCGGGCGAGCGCAGCACAATGCCAAGTTGGACGGCGGCGTTTCGCGGAGTTCGATCCGAGGAGGTCGGCGACAAAAGACAACCGGCGGAAAAGTTGGCCGAATGTAAAGAGGGAACGAGGCGACGCGATGACACGAGGCCGGTTGGAAGTTAAAGTTGGAGAGGTTCGGGCCTCGGGCAGTTGTTCGACGATAATTTAATTAACGGTCGAGGGCAGGGTGGGTGTCGAATGAGTCGAAGGGAGTTTAGTATCGATACGAAACGATGATGAAGCCGTAGGTAGGTAGAGAGCTTCCGCCGTGGGACGACAGCGAGCTTTCAGCGAGCTTGCAGCGAGCGAGGTCCGATCGATTCGCGAGCCAGATGAAAGATCGTGCGCGTATTGCTCTCTATTCGAGACACGAGCGCCGCTGCGCCGGGTTTCCTTTCCTTTTTGTTTCCTCTTCTTTTTTACCTCTCTCTCTCTCTCCCCCCCCCCGGCCTCCCCACCGGCGAGAGGAGAACTTTCGTTGAACAAGGACCACCGTGCTCGCCTTAAAGAGGCCGCATTTTATTAGTTCCCTTTATCGCTCCGCGCTCTCGCGCCACCCACTTCATTCAATGCTAATCCGATTCTTATTATATTATAATGCTCGTCGAAACGACGGCGCGCCGGGAGCACGTGCTTCCTGCTTAACGATCCTCGCTCCTTCTGCCCTCTCTCTCTCTCTCTCTCTCTCTCTCTCTGCTCTGGGTGCTCTCTAGAGAAGACAAAGGGTCACGGATGAAACGAGGAAGAAAAGATGGAAAGAACGCAGCGGCGACGAACGCAGGGGAGAACAGGTTGAAACGAGGAAATTCGCGCGCGACCATTCGTTTGCGCGACGACAGCCTCGTCGTTGCACGGCCTGTGCCGCCTGTCGATGACCTTATTCGAGTCACCTCATTATGTAAGAATTTCGTGTACGCGCGCGCGCGCCGCTTAGGTAACGGAGTGTGTGCTCGCGAGTGGAGTGCCGAGGAGCTGAGACCGAGGGCTTTTATTTGACTTCCTTCTCCTCGGGTCTTACGGGCTTCTTCGTTCCTTCTGCGCGAACGATCGTCGCGCGTCGTGGAAATTCGCAAAGGTCCATCTCGCGCAGAGAAAGGCGTTATTGCCCGAGTAAAGACTTTCAGGGAATCCCACTTGGGGAGAGGGGGGGGGGATACCTGTTCCGGCGCGACGCGGCTTAACCGGCGGAGAAATGGGGAAAATAAAGCGGAGGGTTGCGCAGCTTGTTCGCGGCTCGAACGCGGGCGAAACACCTGCAAAGTTACTCGGAACAAAGCGGTTATTGAGCCACGTTTCGTTTCATTTTCTATATATATATATATATATATATTGGTAAACTGATAAGATTACATTATGTTCGATATACGTTACTAATAACTTCACCCTCTCAGATAAGATTAGTTTGCGCAGCGACAACTATTTTCGCACGATAACGTAGCTTTATTAGCCGATTCCGGGCCGGTATCGCCCGTTTACCGCTACGTTTTATCGCTCATTTCACGGAAGAAAAAAAAAACTCTGTCGCGCTTAACGCAAACTTGCAAATCGATATTAACTTAGTTCTTCCCTGTGTAGTCGGTTGAGACATTTATGGGCGTGGTTGCCGGAGCAAAATGCCCCGGATGCCGGAAACCTACGTCGGCGCTACACTTTTTAAATACATGTTGAAAAATACATGTTCCAGCTCTAACGAGACCAAAGAACGTTGCACGAAGAACGGCGCCGAGAGGGGGCATCGATATCGCGAGCAGAGGGTGATCGCGGACTCGTCAAAATTCTCAAAATACCCGTGGCCGCCGGCTTATGACATTCCTCAGGCTCTGGGTTGTCGCGCTGGCTGGTTTGCCGCGGGAGGCTGAACGATCCCGTCGCGTGCACGAAATTGCACGACGCCGCTGAAATTCCACGAAGGGCTGACCAGGGCGAGCAGGCCGCGGGCCAGCTGCAATTTATTGCGATAAAGGTGCAAAGCTATGACGTTCGACGCATCGTCTCACGACAAATGGCATTCCTCGGGCGTCGATCGGTCAAGCCCGACTAATAACGCCAACTACCGTCCCCGTCCGCGCGCTGAATTTTCAGACCGCGCGACTCGTCCGACACGGAGGACGAGACATGTCGAAACAGACTACCGACCAAATAAAATCGATCGAACTGTCGCAAGCTCGAGGCTCGATTAATCTCGACATTCGTGGCGATCGTGCTTTCCTTTCCACTGCGCGTTGCGTCGCATGGGGAAACAGTGGAGGGGAGAGCCGTGCCGTCTTGTGGCGGGGGAATTAGCCACGTATACATACTCTGCTTAACGCTAGAACCACCAAAGTGACCAATTTGTGTAATTTTTGTCAGACACTTTTCGTAAAATATATAAACAAAAGTTTGTACACTCTCCATTGTATTATAGTTTCTCTACTTTTCAAACTTCAACGAGTCTCCGATGGAAATCTGATGTTTCAATCATTGGTAATTCTTTTGTTTCAACTTCTTTTCACTTGGAATAATTTTAATTTCCGACTAGGAAATGAAGACGATAAAATTTTATCGATACGCGAACAAATCATTTGAATCGATAGAAAACAAATTACAGGCGCGATCGTTCAGTACTAGACAACGCCACGCCCCCTCGCGAATCACGTGACCCAAATCAACCAATCGCTAATTTTCGTTGCATCAGCGTTGCACCCGATTTTCTGGCTCACCCTCGCTAAAATCACTTTCAGTGATAAGAAAAAAAAAAAAAAATCGAAAGCGTACACATATACGTCAGTAGTCTCTAAAGAGGTGAATTGATAAATAAATCTAATCAAAAAGACTCGTAAAAATTGTCTCACGTTTCGATTGAAACTTGAAATATTTTCCAATGTTTGCGAAACACAAGTGGAAAAAAAAAGAAGGCAAAGAACACCTCGGCTTGTACATTAAGGATTTTTCAATCCAACGAACCACGCTTCTGTTCTTCCAATTTTCAAACGTTACACTCGCGTCAGACGGACTCTTGCCATTTTATATTTGCTTGTAGCAAATCCTTTAAACCACTCGGTACATTCCCAGCTTCGAACGCGTCTACGGTCTACAAGACGTTACAAGAGCGATGTGCGCAACAGCAAGTTGCAGTCGGACGCCACGACATATTCCCGGGGATAAAGATTGGCGGTCAGAAGCAACTTGTGTGTTTAGCGGGGACGCGTTTACATACATTAGTGCAGCGTGCGTAGTGCGCGCGGAACACGCGTCGCGCCAAGCCGAGAGCCGCGTGCAGGTACATTGTATCGCATGCGAGCCGCGCGTAACTGCCAATTATAAGAGCGTAAACGGTCCGGCGATTAAGAGCGCTACGTGTGTTACGCTTATCAATGAGCCGTAAAGTAACGCATTTCGCGATATCGCGGATCGGAATGCTCGAACGGCTCTCTTTTCGTTGCGCCGTGTGAGACATGCGACCGCGCCGGCGATTCCAGAGCGGGCGAGGCGTCCCTCCTCCGACGACGAGACGTCCAGCATTTCCATTTATTCCCAACAATCGCGTGCGATCACGCCACGACACGTGTTTCCAGATAAAATACAAGAAAACCAGATCTTTTTCTAAGCCGCGTCGCGGCGTAAATCTCTCCGTCCGTCCGTCCATTCGTCCAAATGCGGAGGATACAACAACCACGAGCGATTAATTAACAGCGGAACGAACATGTTTGTCGTCTTGTTGTTCGGTTGTTTCGTTTTTACTCGAGAATCGGGCGGGAATCCTTCAGGTCCGATAAAAACTTGGAAACACGATTGCGCGAATAAGCAAATGAGTGGTTTCCACGTGAGCGTAGTGCTTTGTTTTTCGATGATCTTGTATCAATCGGACGCTATTCGCACGGACCGCGCTGTACAACCAAAGTTGGAGTAATTGCGAATAAGAATTTTATTGTTTGAATAATTCTAACCGTGAATGTTGACGAGTGCTTATATTTGCGAGCAGATTTTTTCCCATACCAAATATCGACCAAACTGGTATCTAAAATACAAGCTCAGTGTTCTCTTTAAAAGTTTCCATATTTTCTTAAAATTAATATAAACGTATATTTCGATGTATTGTTTCACTGTAAAAGTTACTTTTACATCCTCATAAATAACGTAAGTTACGTCGAACTGATAAAAAAAATGTGTAAAAACTATGTCTCGGCAAATTTTTGTTGGCCAACGAGGCCAACGGAAGATCTGAAAGGTTGGACTCGCCTGATCCTAGCCTTAGAAACAGAAAGGAATACGGAGACGATTTACATAGGACCGTGGTTGTTTGTTTGTTCCATTCTATTTTGCCGAATCAATGTTCGAACGACGAACGCGAAGCCTAAAGTCCGAGACCGAAAGTGCAAAGTACGAAATCCGGTTTTTTCGTTCGGGCTCTCTTTATGTACTTTTAAAGAAAAGTCAATTCGCGATTCTATTTAATTAACAGAAACGGCAACAAGCTGGACGACGTCAAACGCAGCTCCGAACCAGTACTTCGACTCCATAAGCAGGCTCGTTTCATCACCTTTGCTTCCCGCTTTTGCCTCGCTTCCTTCTTCCTCGAGCCGTTTCGAGGAGCATCGGGAACGCGAACCACGACCACGATCACGACCACACGCGGGTCGATAACTTTCCGCGTCCGATCGATGGAGAACAGCGGCGACCTGCGAATGGTACTTATCGAGAAACGGTGACACAATCGCGGTGAAATATCCCGGTGGCAATTAAACATCCGCTAGCGGTTCGTGAAACGAAACGAGCCGCGTGCAACAGTAGAAATCGCAGCTCGTGCGTTTGAATCCCCACGTTCCTCGTGTTCGTCGGTCACCCGCTCCCCGTTTCCCGATAAAATGCCGATCCAAATTAATTCGCCGGCCTGGCGTTGCGCGTCCATCGATCCTACTTGTAACGCCGATTGTCGTGGAATCACGCGACTCGAGTTAACTTTTCAACTTGGTTGCGTCGAACGCGAGTGAAAAGACGAAGACATTGGAAGATGCGCGGACCATAACGAGTGGCCAAACCAACGAGTGTACAATAACTCGTCGTTTTTCTTTTTGAACACGTCGGTATGATGGAAATTACTAAAAAGTGATCAATTTATTATTCCGTTTGCCTTTTTTGCCCGGTTATATTTAAAACTGAGAAAATACTGCAATTTCGAAGGAAAAAATTCTCGACGTGCGTCATTCCAGCGCCGAGAGGTTAAGGTCGACGATTGTTCGTTCGTAGGGAAGGGGAATCGGGGCGATCGGGTATATATTCAAATCGGTATCACCGATTCCACTTGAGCTATCAAGGAATTCACTTTCGTCGTTAACGCAATGTTCGTACTCGCCACTTGTTCCCAATCGATTTTACATCGTCTCGAATTCCAACATTCCAGCACTCGTAATGCCAGTAATAAACTAGCGTAATTCCACAGTCTATAACTCGTTTTATGAATTGCGAATTAGTTAAACAGGTGTATAATCTACGCCGACTTGTTAATTGTCAATTCATTAATGTTGATTCATGCATTATTGTGCAAGAGAGTACTGTCACTTGGAATCACAAACGCTGCGAGACTGTGTAGCTGTGACGAAGCTTTTAACCTCTGAAACAAGGCAGAATACTAATAATAATTCTCGTTCTTTGCCCAGTACAGCGACTATAGCAAAAAGTATTTGCTTATTTTTACAATAAGGTTTTCTTTCACGTAGTCGTGCAGAAGTCTCGCAAACGATGTGGAATTTGTCACGTTCGCGTCTAATTGATCGATACGAGTGCGGACAAGCGATGAATATTTTATTTGCGATTTTCGTTCTATTAGTTAAGATATATATTTTGTACGTTAAGATAATTCCAACTTTTTATAAATACTGTAAAAGTTCCTAAACTAGCAGTCAACTTGTAATTTCTTACAAGAATTCAGACCAAATGGAATAACTTTATATTTGTTAAAACTGTTGAAAGCGATTGTTTTTACTATTTCTTAACTGTATCTTTATGTGTCTTTCTATAGTTTAATCGAACAATTTTTTCCATAAAGTCTGCTCGTTTCCTCATTGCACAAGGCATCCAATTAAGAAACTTGGCCTCGTGCGAATTTTTCTATTTTTTTTTTTCCCCCCCTCGCAATCAGACAAATTGTGTAATTGAGCATACGTGTTTCTTCCGCCACGGCGATTATTGCTGATTATCGATGTTCACTTGCTGTGAAACGGTCGTTAATCGTGAAAACGCAAGCCACCGGGAAGAACCAAGAGCCAAGTGTGAATCGGTACGTTTCAGCTGGAAGAGACGAGAGTCGAGATAAGCAAAGGAGCGATGCTTATCTCTCGTTATCAACGGCGAGTCGAGAAGTGATTGCGCGGCAAAGATGAAAAAGCCGCGGTTACCGTTTGCGGCGGAGATAAGAGGTTCGAAAGAATCGGTACCGCGCAACGACACGCGAGCGCGCGTTATCGGAGTCGCGACGACGAGTGACCAACTTTCGAGACTCGTTTCGTTATTCGTGGAATCGACGCGTCGGCTAAAGTTTCGGTGAACGTTCTGAAAACAGCGAAAATTCGAGCGTCGCGGGACGCGCTCTCTCTCTCTCTCGTTATCTGCGCGTCTCGTTCCGGTCCTTTTCATTTGCTGCCGCGTGGAAAGCGGCCGTGTAATTTCGCCCAATGAAAGCCGCCCGCTCGTTATCGCAGTAGCCGCGTTGCCGATTGGCTGAACGCGCGATTCGGGGTGGAAATTTCGTCCTAAACGTGAACATCACGAGCCACGACATGGATGTTTCGAACCACTCGAACCGCTCGGTTACAGTTTGTCTACGTCGCGTCGTCGCTTTGCCCTGTTTATAGCTGTACTCTCTAATTAGAGAGAGAGAGAGAGAGAGAGAGGGAGGGAGAGACCATTGAAATAAGAAAACTAGCACTTTTTCTGTCACGTTTAGCAATCTATCAGTGTGCTATAGTCCTTATGGAGTGTTATTTATTTTTTTGTTACTTATATCGACACTTTTTTTTCATCTACCGAAGCACGAATATTTAATTTTTAGTAAATTAATGCGTCTGGGGCAAAATCTATTTTTAGAATATTTTATCTGTCAATTAAGATACACGTACACATATGTCAAAATAGTTCGAATCTTTTACAAATATAGTAAAAGTTCCTAAACTAGCAATTAATTTTTTACGAGACAGGCCAAGTAGAATACCTTCGTATTTGTTAAAATTCGCGTCGTCGCTTTGCCCTGTTTACAGCTGTACCGTTCGTTAAAAGAGAGACGGAGAGGAAGAGACCATTGAGATAAGAAAACTTCTTCTGTCACGGAACTATCTATTCCCGAGCTCGTGGAAACTTTACTTTCAAGTGGATTATCGCGCCGACGAAGGAGCGTTCAGAGGCTGAACTGGAGTTTCGATTTGACTTCGATTACGTTTTTCTAGTTGAGATTTAAAACAGCTCGGAGCGTTCGAGCGGTAGAATGACGAGTCACTCCGGACGGTGCCATAGAGGGACTCGCTCTCTACTTGGAACCCGTTTTGCCTGCTTTTGTCCAATCAATCGCGGCCGGTCTTGGCCGTGCGCGCGAGATCGATTGTTCCGCGATCAATTAGTACGATCCCTTCTTCTTTGTCTTTCTCTATCTCGCACGCCGAAAGTTACGCGACGACGATAACGTTGCCGGCTGCTGTCACACCGAGGTGTAAAAAGGTGTATTCTCGGGCAAAAAATTTCGGGTGGAAACTGCGCGCGAACGCGATCGGTCGATACGAGAAAGGAGAGCAAACGCGCGGCCACAGGAAACGCGTGTTTCGCGCGATAAAAAAAATTCGCCGACACGATATGATATACATACGCCCGCGTGTCTCGTATTGACCTTTCACTCCCCGGCGGGGAAGGATTAACGCGGTTATCGTTCGTTGGAAAGGGGCCACGGGGGGAGGTTGTTGCGGCCAGCAAAAAGGAGAATGTCGCGTCGCCGGGGATAAACGGGGATAGTTTAATTATCAGCTCTCTCCGTCTGTCTCTCTGTCCCTTTCTCCCGGGTTCGAAGCTCGCCGCTCACGGCTCCTCGAGTCGCTTCAAACCGGGCTCGCAACATCTGGCGGACCGAGCGTGTTTTCCACGGCAATCTTTTTATCGTTTCTACCTCCCGGTGGTGGAGTATCCACGCTCGAGTGGATACAGATATAAATTGGCCGAAACGCCGATACAATCGCCCGTTTCTACTTCTACGTGTCCGCGTCGGACGCGTTTTATCAGGCAATCGTCGCGATTACGCTCGCGATTACGCCGCAAACAGTTTTGCTCTACACGTTCTCTCTCTCTCTCTCTCTCTCTCTCTCTCTCTCTCTCTCTTTCCTCGTCCAGAGCTGTTTTTTGTCGTGCTCAAAACACTTCATACGTCTACGTAACACGTCGTCCGATACCTCTCCACGTCGCGTCGCGCGTTCGCACGTTACGTATTATCATTATATATCATTACGTGTTACGCACAATGCTCAATTTCGAGAAATTCGCGGGCGGCAAAAGATGGAGCAACGATCGGTTTGAACGGGCTCTCTCCTCGCCCGGGGAACGACCGATCGCCCGTGCATATCCCGTGCACCCTACGCGCGTACAGCGAACCGTCCGCATTCCTCTCGGGCTAAACACGTGTACGCCAACGAGAAGTCTCTCCGTCTCGTGTCCCCGTCCCGTCTCGTCTCGTGTTGATCGACGAACAAGTTTTACAACGAAGAAACACGAAACGTCCCTCGCGCCGCCTACCCATTTCTTCGCGTCCTGCACGCGATACCGATTCCCTGTATAATTTCAATGTCCGCCGTGACTTAATTACCCCGCGACGACTTTTTCACTGTGCCAGCACGCGAGCCTCGTCCCCCCTCTCTCTCTCTCTCTCGTCTTTGCCCAACCTCTCTCGACCGACACACCGCCGCTCAGGCTTATTCTTAGCCGCGCGTTTTTTTCCTCCGCTCGCGCGTTTCGCAAGATTCCCGCGGCGGGAGAGGGGATCTCCGCGGGGCGAGAGATTCGCCCCGTGAAATATAACCGGGGAATACATCACAGGCGAGGGGGGAGGAGGGGGGAAGGGGGCTCGTTAGAGGTAGCGAGACGCGTCTTCCGCGAAGCGAGAACGGTCTCAAACGAACGAGGTTATCGCTCGACTCTCGACAGCCGCGCGTGAATAATTCGACGCAGCCGGGCGAGCGAGCGAGGCTGGCGCGGTAGAAAGCGCGACGTATGGCCAGACGTATGGATTTCTAGGCGGCCGACCGACCGGCCGGCCGGCCGGCCAACGATCCATCGGCGAGAGAGAGAAACACGTCTGCGCGCCTCCGTCATCGGGATTCCAAGCTAATTCGCGGCAGGGCCGACCGCTAATCCGCCTCGGGTTCGGGCCAACGGCAGTAATAATCGTCCGGCACGCCTAGCACGACGGCTGCTCGATCAATCTCTCGAGCATCGCGAGAGCGGACGCACAAATGCCAAACGCGAGTCGCTCGTAAAAGTCTTTCGATCGGAACTGGAACGGTGCGAAGCGGCTATCCGCTGCAATCGCAGAAAGAAAAACCGCGAGATACACCGGCTAACCTCTCGCGTCCGCGATATTCAAATTCCACCCACTCCGTAAAACACGCTCACCGTACGCAACGACTTCGTTGAATAATCACCCATGAATAATTCATCGCGCCGAGTTGCGTAAACGTCGCTAATTACCTTCGAATCACCTTGCGATTAACCTGCGACCTTCCTACGTGCAGGAAGAAAGGGGAAACGAGAGAGAGAGAGAGAGAGAGAGATAGAGAAACGGAGAAACTGGAACAGCGCGCAGGTCGCGGCCAAGAGTTGCGAAGGAGAAGAAACGAAACGAAAGGAAAGGAAAGAAGGTTCTCGCTACTCACCAGAGGCGGATAGAACGCGGAGCTGTCCATTCCGATACTGGGGTAGGGCCCTTGGTCGGTGGTGGAGGGCGTCGGCGTGGGGTAAGACGAGTAGGAGGTAGCGGTGGGTGCTAGCCTCGGGTAGGCACCCAGCGCCAGCCTGGCCGCGCTGTCGTACTGACAGCTGCAGACCGTTTGTCCGGTGACCGGGTCGGTCATCATGGGCCTGCCGTTCTCGCAACAACCGGTGGGCCCCGTGGTGCCGGCCACAGGGGTGCTCGCCCCTCCGGAGGCGGCTGCCGCCGCGGCGCCGCTCGTCGTCGCCGTTGCCGTCGACGAGGGCGAGAGCGCGCCGGGGCTCAGCGCGCCGCCCGACGACATCGCCGGCGACGTCGCCGTCGTCGGCTGCCCGCCGCTCACCAGCAGCTGAAAAAGTTTCGAAATTCACAGTTGTTAGTATCCAAAATCCGAGTCTCTGTGTGTGTGTGTGTGTGTGTGTGTCGGCCGATATTCGGCAACTCGGTCGTCGGTTGTTACTCGACCGAGGATCGAAGTGCTAATTTGCAAAAGTATCTCGTCCGGTCGTCCAACACTTGCGAAACAACACACGCTTTGAAAGTCGTTTAGAAATTTCGTTAACGGCGTAATAGCGTACCGATTATCGTTAATAGCAGATAAGGCTAAAAACAACTTTGCGAATGTACGTACGAGGATGTTTATTGCGAAGTCGAATGTTTTAACGAGTCGTTGCGTTTAGTCGGGCGTATTTTTTTTTTTTTTTAATTAATTGTACGTTTGAAGCCACTTCTGGAAATAGGCGCGTAACTTCAATTTGCTACGAGACTACGATGCGGCACTGTGGCAATTCGTTTCGAAATTTCTTTCTAGACGCAAATAGACGAAGAATTTTTGCACGATAGTTTGTTTGAAACTCTCTCGCCATTGCGGGCTACGATTGCCATCGCGAACCTCCGGACAGATACCGCGGAACGCGTCGATGATTCGATAACAACCCGATTAAAGTCAAGTGGCAATAACACCGAATAATAAGATAATCAGCCAGATAGGAAATTTAATTGAATTAACATCAAGAAGAACGAGTTTCAGAAGGCGATATCTGACGCGTCGAAACGAATTACATTTAGATAATCGAAACGAGGCGCGTAGCAAAGCTGCGTGTGTGCGTGAACAAATTGTACGGCGATGTAACGCGTTACGGACGTGGAATCCCCGCGTCTCTTCTCAACCCTTTTGTCAGCGAGTCACCTCGGTTGACGGTGATTTACACTGTCGTTTCCGTCAACAACCCTTACTTTGTCCGACACCGTGTACCGATGTACGTACGCAAGAAAAGCAACGAAAAACAAAAGAGAGAGAGAGAAAAAGAAGAAAGAAAAAGAAGAAAGAAGAAGAAAGAAAAAAGGCAAGGAGAAGAGGAGGAAGAAATAACGCCAGCTCGAATAAAACAGGTACATGGAAGTAAATTACGAGTTAACCAGGCAGTATCGGTTTTAAAAATAATTCCCGAGCAAAGGGCTAATAGCGGTAATGACGGTAATTTCGAGAGCAGGTGATACGCGCTTATCGCCGCGGATCCGATTATAAATGCGTGCTCGATAACTCGATAGCAATTCCGTGTTACTTTAATGGACGATAATCGAGCATGGAGTAGCGGTATCTGCCGTTATTAAACAACGGATGACACACGACAATTAACTTCTTCTAAAGGATCTGGGATCGAGCCGAGTGGAAGGAGCGTAGCCCGAGCGTAGAGGGGAAAGGAAAAAAAAAAGAGGTAAATAACGAAGCAAGACGAGGCGAAGTAATCCACTTTGGAAATCTTCGATCGTGGTTTCTCGACGAAAGGAATACGTACGTTACGTACGTGCAGTTCTTGGCCGCGTGGCTGGTATTATGTATGTAGCGCGACATCGATGTTCGCTCGCGATCAGGGTCCTCCGATAGCAATAATTGTCACGTAATTTTGTATAATGACAGCCGAGGCTTATACACCGTGAGGGCTTTCGAGACCGAATAAATTAAACGGAAATTTATCGTCGGATAGCCGATCGAATAAGTCAAACCGTGTTGGCCAGCCTTCGTACACCACCAACGAGCCGTGTTTGCGCTCTTACGAACGATCGAAATATCGCACGAAAATTACGGTCGCATGCTTTTTCGGTCTTTTTTTTTTCCGTTTTCTCTCCTTTCGTCAAAAGTAGTCACGACGAGCATTTAGCTCGTACAACGTAAATTAACGACAGCGAGTATCTCGACGTGTACATCGTTTTCCAGTCTAATTGCGGTACATGCTCCGAGAAAGACTGTTTTCATGTTTTATGTAACAAAGAATTATTGCGTGCGATATCAATTCGCCGGCAATACACACACAGAGAGAGAGAGAGAGAGAGAGAGACACGCACTGTAAAGGCGAGTTGCAAGTACGTTTACCACTCCGGAAATCGAAAGAGACGCGAGAAAGGAAAGAACGACTGAGTTTCTGCGTGAAAAGTGAACGAACGACTGATGGGAATTGACCCAGGTTTCGAGCGATAGCTGTCGATAATTGACATCGTTGACGAACATCGTGTCTACACGCGTACTGATCGCACACAGGCCGACACAGTTTGCGTCACACTGCCGCTTGAGAAAACGAGATCGATATCTCGCAAGGAGAACGAGATATTAGCATCGCGGCAACTGTTCGATTAACGTTAAGAATAAATTCTGCGGTATCTACAATGCTGAACGACGATAAAGAAAAAAGATGTCCGTGCCGATCGCGCGACGGACGTCGTACCTGTTGCACGCGCCACGTTGCCAAGAAGCGAAAAAACCAAATAACGAACAAACAACGTCGGAACGGAGCCGAAGCAACAAACAGATAATACAAATGCGTCGACAGATCTTAATTAACGGACGGAGCGAGCGATACTTTGAACAATAATTCCGTGTCAATAACTCCTCGTTGCGAAGCGCGGCCGCGAATCCCATCGCGTTTGAATAATCGCACGATTAGATCGGAATATATCGGAATATGTCTGCGACACACATTTGCGCAGCGCGTAGAATTTCCGCGAGTGTTGCTCGACGGCGCGTTTGTATAATTGGCGGTTATTAATATTCAGCGTTTAGATAGAATCGCGCGTAAGGTTATAACGTTTATAAATTATTATCTACGCGAACGACAGTGTTAACGACGGAGCGAAAAAGCCTCGAGCAAATTATTTCTAAGGTTAACTTCCTTGCGCCGCGGTCTGTTATCTCGAGCAGCGAAGTGGAGCGCATCGTGCTAGATAAATAATATCGTCCGAATGCGCGCCGAGTTAATCACCGCGTCTCTTATTCCAAAAAATATATATATATATATATATATATACATACGCCCGCCTCGTGCGTGTCAATTTCCCGGGGCGTTTATTCGCTCCAGCGCGAAACGTCCTCTAAGCAGGCAACAGCGGATCCCGCGATTAATCGCTTCCCAAAGGCAGCGCGCGTCGTCGATCTCTCGCGCGGGCTTCTCTCCGCGGTAAATTAGCTCGCGGTAAATGAGGATGAAATGAATCCCCGGGTAATTAATACGGCAGGGGCGTGGAGTTATTTCGAGAGAACGAGCTCCACGGAGAGCAGACGGAGGGAGCAGTTGATAAAGAGAGTTTTCGTCTTCTCGCGCATTCCGTTTCCTTTCGTCTTCGGGAAGACGAGTCGACGGTGGAAGACTCGCTCGATCACGTAGCCACCTTTCTATTCGTAGAGCGCGTGTCGAAATCGAAGGCCGAGCGCGACAGGACGCCCACGGAGGAACGTGACAAATAGGATCAACGAAAACATTATTTTCACGCGCGCACGATTTCTCTCTCCTTTGTTCTCTCGCTGCGAGAAAAAGTCTCGTCGAAGATTAAAAAAAAAAAGAAGAAGAAGAAGAAGAAGAAGAAGAAGGGGGACAGAAACGTCGCCACCGTTTTTTATATCGCGTCCATATCTTTCGCCCCGTGGACGTGTTTACGAAAAACGGGATTCCACGTCGCGCTAAATAGTCGTAAGATATTTCGACGCCCCGTAGCCGCCGGCAGCAAATTTCGTTTGATAATTTACCGCCGGTGACACTTAAATAGCGTCCCGCCGTGAAACTGGACGACGAGACGACGCTCTCGATGACGATCGTCCTCGCGATCGTCCTGCCCGGCCGGCACCGATTCCCCGCCATTCGTATGCGAGTTTTTAATTTATTTTTTGATCAACGTCGGCGTAAACTTTCGCGGTGAACGAGCTGTCGCGACCACTTTCCACTCGGTCGATCGCTCGAGACGGCGACACAATCGGCGAGGAAAAGCATCCCGGTGCTGCGGAACGTCGCAACACCCTGAGGGACGACCGGTGCCGCCACACGCTATCGAGACGTTTTAATTAAAACGACGTTCGTTCGCCATGATCGTTCGGCGAGCGTAGGTGAGAGTCTCTATTTCCACGAGCGGAACGGACCCCTCGAACGGTTTCGAGGCTCGTTCGCGCGCTCCGAAAGAAGCTGGCGCAAAAATAGACGAGAAAAAAAGCAGACACCCGGACGGACCCGGTCTCGGAGAAGGGAACGAGGTAAACCGAACTTTCGTGAACAAAGAGCCGAGACGAGGAGGAGCAAGGGGAGTAAGAGAAGGAGAAGAAGAAGAAGAAGAAGAAGGAGGAGGAGGAGGAGGAGGAGGAGGAGGAGGTTAGGTGGAATACCTCGAGGCCGTGACACATGCGTGCCGGTGAGCGCGTGTGTTCTCGTGCACGCACAATCCTCTTTCTCCGTGTTCCATATACCCGCACTCTCTTTCCTCCTCTCGCACCGTTTACCACCACCTTCTTCTCTGTCTTTTCCCCTCCGCGTCACTCTCTCGCGTCATTCTCGCTCTCGCCGATTCGTCTCTCTCCGGTTCCGGGGCTCCTCCGGCGCGTCTGGAGCCATTCACGCCCTGCTGGGTTTCCCATCGGAACCTTTTAAAAGCCCGCTGCTTTCACCCCCGCGGCAGCAACCACCGCCGCGAAAACCCTGCGGATCCTCGGGCCTGCAGGAACCCGGTGTCCTGATACGTTTGTCCTTTCCTCCGCCGTTCTACCGTTCTACCCTCTTCTCAACCCTGACAATCCACCAGTCTGCTCTCTCTGTTACTCTCGTCGGCGATTCGGCGACAAATTCGCGCTGGCGAAAATCAACTCCCCTCTTCCCTTCCCACGAAGCGAACGATTGAGAAATAAAATTCGAATCCAGCCACGGGAGAAACGCGCGATCATGCTTCTGCCGGAGCAATTACAGCGAACGTTTTAATTGGGAGCCTCGGTGTTCTCGAGCGTACGCGCGAGCCACTCGAGCAAGCGGGAAACGGTTCGTGGAAAACGTTAAGTACGGTTTATCGATGATCCGATGCACGAGCAAGCGATGCGTGACGCAGGTGTAAAGAGAACGCACGCAGGCTCTCCCCGACGTCCCGATGATGAGGAATAATTTACCGGTACGAACGTGTAATTTCGACGTAAGTGCGGCAACCCCTTATTCCCGATGCCCGCGAATTTACAACGTATCGATACACGCATCGAACGGATCGGCGCGTGTATCGATACGAAATCGTCGCCGATGTTCGATGATCGCGCGCCTTCGCCAGATCGATCGTTTCATCGACGATTGTCTCGCGAGCAAACAACGTTAATTTCATCAACGAAACTTGCGTTAACCGTCCGATCCGGTCGGCGCGAACACGAGTCTTTCGGCAACCGGAAAACGCCGAACGTGTAATTTCGAGCAACAGACGATCGATCGATGTATCATCGCGTTCCAATATCAGCAACGACAACGGAAAGCTCGAGATCCGACTTTTCACCGAAAATCCCTCGGACCGATTAATTTCGGCATAATCGGGAGGTACGATCTCGCTTTCCAAGAATTTCGATGGGCGATCCCCATCGTCACGCATCGACACGATCGTTCGTTCTCGTCACGAAACCCTCGAGGATCGATGCGTACACGCGCGTCGGCGAACGAAGACTACCTCGACGAAGAGGCGAAGGGAACGTGAACGCCAAAGGTCCTTCGACGACGGGACTTTCGGCGGTGCAAAGGGTTGTCCTGGTAAACAGGATTACACGTGTTAAAGTCGAACTAAGTAGCGGTTTGATCGCGAGTTATCGCCGCTCGAGCAAAGTAACCGGAGAAACTTGACAATGTGCGAGCGCCACACGCGACGAACAGCTAACCTGATAATTATCGAACAACCGCGGGTGATCACGCGACGGAATTTCGAAAGCGTTCGCGATCCTAACGCGAAGTTAGGGTTTGTCGTCGATTCGATAGCACTCGGAGCGGTAAAGCGAAAGAGTTGCCCATTGGAGGAAGGAGAGCAAGGAGCCACCAAAGGCCGATGGGAATGGACTTACGCGCGCGCAATTCGCACGAGAAAGATGGCGGAGCACGAATGGACAGAGAGTCTCGACTTCCTCCGCCACGTGTTGTTCCTTTTTTTTTCTCTCCTCTCCTCTCCTCGCTGAAATCTCGTCGCACACAGGCCAGAGCGCAGTAGCTTTCTTCGGCTCTCCTCCTCCTCTTCTTCGCGCGACATCTTGTATGACAACGACATTTACCACCCACGACCACCCTCCTTTTTCGCGACAAATTAACCTGTTACTGCCGACTCGTTCGGTCTCTTTTGTCCCCATTTCCCGGCCACCAGTGTCGAACCGTCGAATCGGCGGTTCAAACCGCCAACTCGCCCCGCGCGATCGCAATTTGTCCGTATCGCTCGGTGAATAGAAGTTAATCCGATTTCGAGCCGTGTCATCTGCCGCAGACTCTGCGCTGCGTAGAATGTTGTTTCCTTTTTATCGCTGAAAGCGATTCGAAAAGCGGGGGTGACCCGGAAAATCGGGTGCAACGCCGATGCAACGAAAATTAGCGATTGTTTTCTAAAATAAAAAGTGCTCTCGTCAAAGTGCTCGATCGTCTTTATCGATCCAAAGTTGCAATTTACGGGGAAAGAACGAATCGACGTGGAAGAATGGAAACGACGGAGAAGGATCGGCTCGTAAAGTTCGTAAACGCAAGGAGCCGTAATTCCCCGTCGTTCGTGACTCCACGAACGACGACGACGGCCGCCAGATGCCGGCTGAAATATCGCATGGTAATGACGGCAACAATTTAACGTTAATTACCTCCGGGGGCTAAAGGGCGCCACGGAATGCCGGGAGCGGTTTCGTGGAGCGCCTCGCGGCTTTAAAAACGTCCAGATGGAAAAGGATGCGCACGAGGGGCCAGCCGAGAGAGATCTATTTGAAGCCTCTAAAGACTCGGTTAAAGTGGCTGTAACTCGGCGTTAAGAAGGCGTGAACGTTAACCGTACCGAGTGACGGGCTGCTGGCTTTCGCTGGTATTTTTACGCGTCTCGTCGAAACCGCGCGTACTCTTTACCGACTTTTGTCTGGATCTTTACGCGAGATGCCGCGTCCTGGAAAATCTTGCGAAAAATCCGTCCGCTCTGCTCGCGTTGGATTTTTAAGAAACGATCCCCCCCCCCTCTCTCTCTCTCTCTCTCTCTCTCTTCCTCTCGTTTACACCTCGTTTTAAACGTTGGTGTTAAAAGGGTCGTCGGGATGCGAAATAAAATTCGAGTGTGAGACTGGACTCTGTCTCTCTCTCTCTCTCTCTCTCTCTCTCGCTGTTCCGAGTGAAATTCAATCTGCACGATATACATATCGATCGTTTTTCTCAGAAACGACATTCCTGCCGGATCGGTCGGCTGCGTTGCGGCCGGGAGAGGCCCGCCGGATCGGGCGAGAAATCGTGAAAAGGAGAGAGGAGCCCGGCCGAATTCGCAAGCGGTGCGAGGCCGTTCCCGTGCCTCGGACGAGACACGTGTGCACCTTTAAAGAGAGGCAACCGGTTCCCGCGACGTGCGTGTAAGGTCGGTGCAGTAGGACGACGTACGTGGTGCCCGGTAGGTAAGTACGTGCGAGAATCCGTGCCGTAATTGCCGATTCCGTCAATCATCGAGCAACCGGGAGAGTTTCATGCCGCGCACCGAAACATCGCCGATCCCCGGATAAACACCACGGGTAATAACAAAGTATAACCGGATAACGACGGTATAATAACCGCGAGTTAACGAACAAGTGAACGAACCTCGAAATTCTACGGCCCCGACTTGCGAGTTTCGGCTCCCGACGTGCCGGTCATGCGATGCACGTGCGTCTGTAGATGCGTGAGATGCGCGAGATGCGCGGAACGCCAAGCGTAACCGATCACACAAGTAATAATTTCACGGAGCAATCGCGTAACAAACGCGATTTCGACTTTTGTCTGCGCCGTCGTTACAAATTGCCGGCCGTATCGAAAGGATCCGAAGGGGTCCAGGATTCTTTTTCTCCTTTTCTCTCCTTTTTTTTTTCCTCTTTTCGTTTGGACCGCTCGCGCTGTTATCTACGATCACAGAGCTACGACCGCAATTAAATTTTTCAAGGTTTAATAAGAGGGAATATCGCGGCTGTAGCGGTTCGATCGCCGCTACTGGAGCAACGGCGGGGCTCGCGGAATTCGTAAATACCAGGTGCGTTGGTCGAAACGAAACTTGGAAAGCACAGGCTCGAAACTGCACCAAAGGGGTGGGTACTAAATTGCAACAGTCAAACGGCATTTAATCTCGTTCGCCGCGTAATTACCGATTACACGTAAAGTACGGGCTCGATTACACGCTTTGATGCAAGGTCGCCGCGTTTTACCCAGCCAGAAGGAAAACACGTTGCTCGCCCGCGGCAAAGAAAATCGCTCGTGAAACGTGAATCGGCCCTTTCCAATTGAAAGTTCGCCAACGACACCGTGCTCGTGAAACGGGCAAACAAAAACAGTGGAGAGTGGACAAAGGAGACAGAGGGAAAGAGGCGGAGAAAAAGAGACAAGAGCGCAGTGGTCAGAGAGAGAGAGAGAGAGAGAGAGAGAAAGAGAGATTGACAGGGAAAGGGAGATACGATCCTGAAAACTGATATTACGATGATATCGAGCGCTTCCGTGTCCAGGGCCGTAATTACACAACGGCGAAACCGTTATTGCCATTACGCTTTCGCGGGCGTAACTTTGCCAACGGATGCTCGACCGTTGATATCGAATACGCGCGACAGCGAGCGAAAAATGGCCGACGAATAGACGACACGTTTTGCGAGCGCCAGCATTCACGATCGTGAATTTAGCGATACGCAGGATCGATCGGCGGGGCGCGAAAGACCCGTGCATCCGCTCTTTCGTCGCACGAGCGTCACTTCTCGGATAGAATTCGAACCGTTCGATATCCGGACGACGACTTTCGTTACTCTTGACTCTTTGTCAGAGATACTCGATACTTGTACGCGACTCGTCAGTGTGTGTGTGTGTGTGTGTGTGTATCTGTGCCATTGTTCCGTAAAAAGAAAAAGAAAAAAGAAAAAAAGAAAAAAAGAAACACCACGTGTAGATCATTTCGTTCAAATTAATCATCGACTGACAGATCAAACGCGCACACTCTGTCGTCCCGCGTATCGAGAATACGTTTTTCTCCTACGTCGAAACATCGTTCGGTTTTCATCGAACGGTTTAATTAACGCGCGTTCGTCGGTGACATGTAAACAAGCGGCGATGTAAGAACAGTGGTACTAATAACCGCGTTGCTAATTATTCGCCGAACGAAAAAGTAATTGCCGTTGTTACGCGGCCGCGCATAATCGGCGAACAGATGTTCCCGCGTAGAAAGTGGACCTGTCCAACGTGTTTTACGGCCACTGACAAATAACGGAAGAATCGCGATTGATGCGTCGTTGCTCAACTTAACGAGCCACGGCCAATTGCCGTTTCTCATTACGCGTTAACAGACGAATTCTCAAACCGTGTCTGCGAGCGGTAGTGCACCTTCGATCTTTCTCCCTTAAATCCTCTCTCTCTTTTTCTCTGCCTTTCCTACCCAATTCCTCCTCGTCAAACACTCGTACAGTCAATAATTATTCAGTCGTTGACGGAAAGTTAATCGATATCATTAGGCGGATAATACGAGTTACGGACGCATCCAACGCGAATGCACCGCTTACGAGACCTGTTTCATACCCGTTAATAACGTTATATTAGCTGGATTCTTGTCGACACTTTGTCCGCCCGTGTGCAACGCGGTCGTGCGAGAGGTTATAAAGAAGCCCCGCTCGAATCCTTGTCGGCTGGTTTATCCGTCTTTGTGCAAAGTATTGTTCGTTAGGATCGAATAACACTTTCTCCTTCGTCTTCCGAACTCCATCTCTGTCGCGTGCAGCGACACTCTTCGGCACGTAGTTGCGAACAAGCGCCGAGATTACAAATGCAACAACAAAAATATTGCATTATCGCGGGATAAGGTTTAAAAAGCACAGTGCCTAAAGTGTAAACGCCATTTTAAACGCGCGTAATTGCATCAGCGGCCGGCGTAACTTTCCCTTTAATTGCACGACCATCCGTGAAACGAGTCGAACGCATTCCGCGGCGAGAATTTCATTAGCACGTAATGCTGGAAATGCTGGAAAATTGAATCGAGATCGCGTAACGCGCGGGCTAAATGGCCGCGCGGCAACCGCAACGAGATTAATCACCGACGTTCAACGCCACGTTCAAACACTCTTTTTTCTTTTTTCTTTTTTTTTTCACGGCGTACGAAAAGAAGAGACAGAGAGAGAGAGAGAGAGAGAGAGACTTCATAAAACAGTACGTAACGCGCTCGTGGCAATATCCATTAGGTTCGTTTAATTAAACGTTCCATTATAAAGCGTTTTCTTTCAATCGGGCAACGATAAGCGCAACCTTTCGCTCACTCGTCTCGACACCCTCCTCTCCCCCGCCGAGAAAAAAAGAATTGAAACGCCTTGGAGCGAGAGAAAGGCTGGAGGAGGAAAGTAGAAACGAACGGGACGAGCGGATATCACTACTGAATTCCCTAGTGGCAGTAAATACATTAAACGCTTAATCTGTAATCGCGAATTTTACGATTCAGCGACGGTGTAGCCGCGACCGGTTGCTATTATAAATTCACGCAAGTACGTACGCTATAAACTCCAATTATCGTTGCTCGCGTATTTCCGTAGGAATGATCCGCGTAAAATATTTATTATCCCGAGCGACAGGAATTGGAGACGCGATCCGCAAAGTATCCGCGGCAATCGGTTTATTTGGACGAGACGGACGCTATTCCGTTTCGACTATTCCGCCGGGTAATTAAACTCGTCCGCTCCTTTTTTCCTTTCCCGTTTTCTCGCTGTACCTGCACGCTGCGCCTCCTCGTTGCAACCTGCACGCACGTAAACGCCCGGCAATTTCGTCGATCGAGAGTTAAAGTTAAGAGATAGGGAACACGCGCGGTTGCCAGAGAGAAGATAACCGAGCAATTATCGTTGCTTCGTATCGCGGCGCGTATCGGCATTCGAGAGCACCGATGACGGACCGACGCCGCTCGCAGGTCTACGTAAATTTCCGTCAAAATCTCGCTCCGCTCGCGTCGGCGAACGCAGAATTTCAGCAAACGGGGACACAGACGTACGTGGGAAGGGAACTCAAAGTTCCGCTCGGTGGCTGATTCGCGAACTTCCCACCTCCTCGAACAGAGGAATGTAATTAACTGATTTACCGAGAACGCACTTCAAAAATCTGCCAACTTCTGCGGGCCGGCTGAACAAATTAATTAATTTCCTCGTACGCTGAGAGGCACGCGCGTCGACGTACGGCAAACAAACGACCAAGGAAACCAATCTGCCTCCGTCGCGAGTACGCGATTCCAATAATACTCGGACGACACGACGAACAAGAGTGACGGTCGACTCACGGGCGAAATGACGATTTCAATGCGCGCCTTTTAACGGCTCCCTGCGCTTCGGGGGTAAAGTTCAACCGCTGCCGCGCCAAGGAACAAAAGGGGACCACGTCCCCTTTATCATCGGGTTAATCAAAACGAAGGAAAGCCCGAGCTTTAAGCGAGTGGTAGCGAGCGGCCGCGGTTAAAAGGAACAATGAGACGGAGAGAGAGAGAGAGAGAGAGAGTCGAGGCTCTCCTCTGTTCTTCACCCGATGCCCGATGCAACTCGCACCTTTCTCGCGAGCCGATGCGGGTAACACGGGGCTACCCGTATTATTATCTAGCCTGGCCGCTGCACCTGCGCGTAAGTGCGTCGTTCCCCGTCCGATGTTATTTTGTTCGAGAGAGAGCTCTTTCCTTTTTTCGGCCACGGGAAGATTACGCGTCTGCGCACGCCTCAACGCCGACCCCGTTCCATTCCGCGTACCGCCGCTCTCATCATCATCCGCCGCGCCGATCTCGTAAATCAGAATTCCATCCCCGCACTCCTGCTCCCCCCCCTCTTCCACCGAGCACGTCCGGCCAATGAATTAACAACCGATGAAATCGCAATTCCACGGAATTGTAACGATCGAGTTTTGACGGGACGGTTATTAATCTTAACCGGGGGGGGGGGGGGGCTTGCTAGATTTTTGGAAAAGACGCTCTTACTCTTCCCCGTTTGATTGCTTTCCACAACAATTAAAGCGTATTTATTTTTTTTTTTTTGGGAAAAGCAGATCATTTGTGTAGTTCGCGAAAGAAAATTAGTAGACCGGAGTGATCCAACTTTGGCATCCTATTTGCCTGGTTACTACCTGGTCACCGTCGGGTCAGGGTGGACAAAGTACCTGTTCGCGCAGAGGGCAGAAATCATCCCGCAATTAATCAGACCTGCCTCTTCGGACTCTTCTAAATCTTGATCGTAGCTACGCGAGGAGCAGGTACGCGAAATATGTCCTTCGCGAACATCGTCCCGCGTATAAATATCAAGAGGATCGAGCGTAATCTTCCGTCGAGGTACAAACCGTACTTATCCGTGCTCCGTTGCCGTCTAATCTCTGTTATTTGCAAATTACCGGGTGTCAAACACGACACGACTGCTTAAATGCTTTGACGCTTTTACAATCTTACCAACCAACTTCTCTCCAAGTGCGAAAAGAAAAGAAACGTTGACGTTAGATAATCGCACACACGGCGTTCGACATTATATTCCTCGGAAGTATTTAATTTTTGTTACTCCACCGTAACTGCTCTGCAACTGGTATTTAAACGGTTTTGTCAAGCGGCTCGACGGGCATCGTAACTCGCGAGCGACGGCCGTCGGTGCTCATTTACGGGGAACAGGTGTACACCTAACAGCGTCGACTTTGCTACACTTCGTTCGCTCGATATCGACGAGAGGACAAACCTTGTTGTCAAAGTTAGTTACCCGAGTAGCCATTCGGAGATCAAACGCTCAATCGACGTTATTAATTGGCTCGAACGCGGCGAGGGAAATTGCGAGTTTCCCCCGGAGAAACGGGGAAAACGGACAGCAGGCGAATGAATCGCAACACGTGCGTGATGCGAGAACAACTTTGTTACGCGTGGTACGTCGAGGCGTGGCAAGTGTATAGCGTGTAACCGAGAAAGATTGAAACCTCACGGCGAACGAGATCTCGGAGAGCGGTCTAACAAGAGCGTAGCGTTTAATTACCGGCTGTCGGTCTCACGATGCGTTCGCTTTCGCGCAGACAGGAGGAACAGAAACTGTTCGACCGTTCGCCGAAATAATCGAGCTAGAGACCACCCGTTATTCCGCATCGCTGACTGTAATCACTATCCGTCGTGATGTTTTCCCCGCGAAAAACGCGGAAAATGCGGAACAATGTCATCATCTCGCGTGGCGCGAGACAACTTTCTATTCTCGGAAACAGTTTGAACGTGGAATACCTCCGACAACGCGACGCCCGCAGTCTTACAATTGGAGTAGGTCTTACGGCGGCGTAGGTAGGAAAAAATTTCGTAATGGAGCGTAGTTTTACGACTCACCTGGGAGGCCGACGGATACGAGTATCCGAACTGCGCGTACACAGACATCTCGGCCGGTTTCGACGATCACGTCGACGATCAGTCCTCTCTCTCTCTCTCTCTCTCTCTTTGCCTGTGTTTCTTTCTCGACGTCTCTCTCTCTCTCTCTCTCTCTCTCTCGGTTCAAAACGAAAGAAGAGAATTGGGTCACAACCGCACCTGCACGCACTGCACTCTCTCACTAAGTCAGTACTATACTACTCGACGCGGCGACGCGGCGAACGACACGAACGTAACAAACGTACTCGAGCGACAAAGTGGAGGATCGCGATGGTGCCTCGCGCACGGTGATTGCCATCAGGGTGCCTTTGGGTCCTGACCGAGAGATCCGACTGGCGTCGACCACATGTCGTCGTCGCGCGTACCGGTCTGTGTGCGTTCGGTGAGCAAAGAGGGACGACGTGCCAGCTCGAACGCGCCAGCGACGGACCGCTACTTGCGAGAGTGTCCACAGGTGAATCCAACAGCGGCGAGTAGACGAGAGGAGGAAGGAGATTATTATCGCGGCACGACTCGACTCGACCGCGTCGTTGGAGAGATTCGCGAACCAACGAATCACGCTAGGCTCGCGGATGCTGAGACACTCTCTCTCTCTCGGGGTACGAGAGTCGGTCGCTGTCGCGGGACGAACGGCGCGGCGCGGCGCGGCGCGCGACACGTCACACCTCGCGCGGGTCACGTCACCGCGAGAAAAAGAGAATAGACGTGGAAGTACGTCGAAGCGCGTCGTCGGGCGATGGGACGGACATTCGGACAGACGACGAAGCGTCACGACCGATTAGTTATAGAGTTCGTTCGTTCGTTCGTTCGGTCCGTCCCCTGCTCTCACAGGGCACTCCAGTCTGCGACTGACTCGCCACCACTCACACCACTTCAGCGGCCTTCCACTCCGCTCCGTCCCAGTTCCCCCTCTGGCGAGCGAAACCGAAAGCACACGCTTCCCCCACTCTCGCCGCGTGGGACGTAGTTCTTACGGAACTGTCCAATCGCGTCGCTTCCAACGACCCCACGGGCGTGTCACGTGGGACGGTACGAGGCTTGCCATTGGCCGAGCGTTTCGCGCGCGGGCGTCCTTTCGAATTGAACTTGCCCACGAGCGCGACGACGCCTTTTGCCCCACCCGGGTGAAACTACCGTGAAACGATCCCGCCGCCGCCGCCACCGCCGCCACCACCGCCGCCACCACCGCCGCCGCCACCGCCACCACCCGCCGTCGTCGTCGTCGTCGTCGTCGTCGTCGTCGTCGTCGTCGTCGCCGCCGCCGCCGCTATCCTCTCCCTTCTACCCGAGCTAAGGCTCGACAAACGGCCACAGCGGAACAAGGAGAAACGAGTATGTTTACGCGGGTCTACTCTTGTCAACCCGACGGCCAGGGACTTAAATAAATCTGCCGGCCTCTCTCGCGCACTTTCTCTCTCTCTCTCTCTCTGTCAACCCTCTCTCTACTAGCCAACCCCATCAGCCAACCTATCCACCCACTCTCTGTCTTTTCTTATCCTCCACCAGTCACTTCTTCCGGCTTATATCGCGCCATTGTCCGGCTCGTGAAATCGTCGAGTACGTACTACGATGCGTCGTCGTCGTGCCGCCTGTTTCCACGGTTCTCGAGCTTGGAAACTTTGTTACGGCTACGTGACACGAACGTTCGAGTTACAAGGACACCCTCCGTGAGTTTTGCGCATCGCGACTACGTCTCTCTCTCTCTCTCTCTCTCTCTCTCTCTCGGGGAGAGAGTTGGCCAAAGGGACAAACAGCCCCCGCGATTCGAAGAATTCGAAGAATTGGAAGAACGTATCGGCGACGACGATCGAAGCTCCTATAGTTTATAAATAAAGAATCGGCGGCCGTCGCGTCGAGGTTCGAAGACGACGACTGCCGGGAGTTGCATGCCGGGAGTGAACCTCGTCGAATTTTTTTGGACAAAGTTGGAGAAACTTGGTGCGAAAAAGAAAGGCGAAACGAGTCTCCGGGATTTGCAGAGACCAAGAGACAGAACGTGTCTTCGGAGGGAAACGCGTATGAATGAAACAACGAAACAATAGAAGGCGTACGAACCGCGTTCGTTAGATCGCTATCGTCGTCCTGGAGCGTGCTATTCCATTTAAGAAACGAGTTTCTTGCTTTCCTTTCGATTATTTGCAAAACAGCTTCTTTTCTTTTTTTTTTTTTTTAAATTTACGTTGAATCTTTCCAGCAGAGATCACAGGTATCTCCATTACTTTTCTAATAAATTATCTCCATTATCTTCCGCGATCAACCGCGAACAAACACGTTTCGATGATCTCGGGAAGAAAGTAACCGTGTAAAAAAGTTTCCCCGAGCGACAGAGTTGCGCGATCCTGCGGGCAATTATCAATCTCTGTTTCGAGAGAAACGCAGGGCTCGAGTCGTCGGAAGGATTAGCTGGGGGAATCGTTCGGTCGCTCTGGCATTCACGATAATTTCACGGGTTATTAGACAGTGACCGAGACTGTTCCCTGTCGAGGAGTATTCACCCGACAAATTAGAGTGTCTTGGATTAGCGAGTGGCGTCGCGAACGTTGGCGCGCGGTAATAACGTTCGGACGGCCGGTGGTTCCGTGCGGTCGTGCAAATGGTCGCGTTTTCGCTGCTGCCATGCTTGGCCGGCCATGTGTCTTATTCGTGTCAATGGGAGCCGCGCGGCGGACGATTTTCCGCGACGTTGCCCCGCGGGCAATTTGCTCTGGCCGGCGTACCACGTACGCATTCTGCACGGGGACGCGTGAAGCGTTTTGACAGCAAACTCCTTCTGGCACGCTAGAATTCGTATCGGCGGTTTATCGCTCGAGAAACGCTCCGTGGCGATTTACAGGCGCAAGAAAGTAGAAAATGAGAGAATGAGAGAGGTAGAAGCGGATGGAAGCGTTCTATGGAACGTGGAACAGCTCCTCTGCTCGAGGAGGAAATATGGAAACCGGGGGGGGAGGGAACACGAGACAGCCGGAGCGGAGAGTGGAAAAATAGCGTGGTTGCGTGGCAACGCAAGATTCAGTGCCGCTAATAGGATTAGCTGACAGGTCGACGAGGTCCTTAGGAGATAAGGATCCTTCCGAGGATCTCGGTACCTGAACCTTGAGACCCTTCGAGCAGAGAAACCACGAGAGAGAAGAGAGAGGCCGTAGGCCCCTGGGAATGATTTATCGCGCCGCGTAAACCTAGTGACCTGCCGATCACGCCCCCACGACCAACAGTCGCCGACATAATGTGTACTTTTTCGGCAAAGCCACGTCCTGGTTGGCGATTGCGTCTCGCGTCACGACACGTCCCCTCCCCTAACCGGAGAGTCATTGTGACCCGTCGAAACCGCAACAATAACCCTGTTTAATCCTGTTTCACCTTCGCTCGCGCGTACACCTTTGTTTACCATTCCGCCGCAAAACGGAGCCTCGCCCGTTCCATGTTTCCTCGTTTGCACGGCAAATATTTTGCCGGCTGCGTCGAGACGCGAGGAAGCTCCGAGGAGGAAGCGGTTCTACCAACCTCGTCCGCCCATCGAGAACGAAAACGCGAACTCTGTGGAAACGGAACGAAGCGGTATCTCGCGATATCGGAGAGAAAATGGCTTCACCCACCGACGGGTGAAACACCGATTCTTACTTTGACGCGATTTCTCTATCGAGCGCGTCTACTTACGGGGAAATAAAGTTCGACCCCAGCCGAATTGATCGTCGATCGGCGATTTAATTGCGCGAAATTTTACATCGCGCGAATCGATCGTGCACGTATCGTGCACGCAGCAGCGCGATATTTTACAGCCACGTCGTACGATCGGCGAGCGCTTCCGTTGAGCAACGCTTAAATATCCCGCTGCGTAGTTAACGCCGCTTAAAGACGGATTGTAAATCTCGGCGCGGGGCGAGTATCTGGAGGAGGGCAGTTGCAGCGTCGTTTCGTGTTTACAGCCGTCAAGTTTTTCAAGCGTGATAAGGTTAAGCAGAAGGTTTCAGTGGAAGGCAGGCGAGGCTAACGCGGCCGAGTGTCCCCTATCTCCCCGGCCAGTGTGTCCACTACTTGTTTGCAGGTCGAGTAAAAGTTAAACGGCCGTGTCGGGCCAAGCTGTCTCTAGCGATAAGACCGCTTAATAAGGCAGCAAACCATCCACCTTCCTTACTACTCGTTCGTCTCGCCCGTCCCTCTCTTTCGTCCCGTTCTTTCTTTGTTTCACCCCCGACCCAGTTAGCCAAGACCTCCTCCTCCTCCTCCTCCTCCTCCTCCTCCTCTCCCTTATCTCTCCTCCCGTTGCCACGTTCCTTGTAATTCGTTACTCTCCGCTGCGAGAACGAACGTTTCTCGTTCGAGTTTCTCTCCGATTCCCTTAACGAGGAGGGAAAGATTTCAACTAATTCGAGGAGAAACGCCAGGGAATCGGAGGAACACACCGGGGACCTGTGTAGCCCGTAAACTGTCCTGCTTACCAAGGGATTACACGGTCCTTCCAGCGAGGAGCTCGTTGCTGCCGCGTCAAACGGACGTTCACGCTCGGATCCAGAGGAATTTGAAAACACCGCGATCTATTCCTCGATCTATCTTCGATCGTTGCAGCTTCTCGCGAACGAGAATTCTTCAACAAGATTCCTTTCCGTGGCGGGATCACAAAGGCGGGTCTAATCCGGACGCCGTAAAACGGCGCGATATTCACGCCGCAAGATGAAACAAAAGGTTGTTGCGAGCACCGAAAGGTGGACGATAAAAGTGGAAAGTGGGGGAGCTAATAAGGGAGGTTCAGACTGCCCTGGCGCCTTCGGTGCACCTTCGAGGGGCACTGCAGTTTTATTGGCCGGTATGTCCTTGTTCCTCGTTCTTCTTCTCCTTTTCTCTTTCTTCTTCTTCTTCTTCTTCTTCTTCTGCTTCTTTCTCTCTGTACCGCTCCTCTGCAGCGACTTCGTCTTCCTCCACAGCGCTCGGTATGGCCGACCAGTATGTTGCCGTAAAAAAGCCGGTCTCCCCTTGTCTGTCCTCCTCCTCTCACCTTCCCCGTACTCCTGTACGGTGGAACGACGAACGAACGAACGAACGAACGAACGAACGAACGAACGAACGAACGAACGAACGACCAACGAAATGTCAACCGTAAACCTCGCGAGGCAACACTAATTAACCCGACCGAAATAAACTGCGCCGTTCAGCGATGCTCTCCCTCGCTCGTTCGCCCTGGCCCTTCTCCTTTCGTTCTTCCTTCTCCCTTTCGGCCTTTCGGGCTTTATGCCGCGCGCGTCTAGCGCGTCTGCCTCAAAAAGAATCCCGAACCGAATTCGTTCGTTCGTTCACCACCCGATCCGTTCCTTTCGCCGCTTAGAATCTCGAACGGAAGAATTTTCGGCGACCCGTTTTTCACCGTGCGCGCTCCGCGCCGTGGAAAAAAATTCGAAGGGTAGAATACCGGGCGATCCTCCTGTACATTCTACACGGACGGGCATTAAGGGGACGTAACGATCGATTCTTTCGAGTTACAAGGCGTGTTACAGTGGAAAGGTAAACGTAGATTTCAAAGAGCGGAACTAGCGCGCGGGTTTCGAGCTTGCTCGATGTTATTCTCTCGACGAGACGAGACGAGACGAAGAGAGAGAGAGAGGAGGGAAACGAACGTTCGCTTACAGGGGAAATAAATCGGGGCTTTTTCTCCCGTGCGTACGACCAGAAACTGCCGTTTTTGGCCAAAATGTCTCTCTCTCTCCGTAGATCTTGGCTGAAACAGTCGAAACCGCGGGGTTTCGCCTATACCGCCCGCTGCCAGGCATTTCCATTTTACCACCCGGACGAAGGGGCGTTGCGATCGCGATGCCTCCCTATACTTTATGCCAAGACACCTACATCGACGCCCACGGATATCTCCGAACTTTATTTATAAACAAAGAGGACAGTCGATACCTCCGGAGATTGCGGAGACATCTCCCACCAGCTGGTAGGAAGCGATTTCCTAGAAGCGACGACGACGACGCTTGAAAAATAGTCAACTCAGCCATCCAGCTTCGCCTCCTCCGCCTTGAGCTTGATGAAGGATCGATCGACCCTCCTGGCAGGAAACGATTTTTCTCCTCGCTAATTAGTCGCTTCAGCCAAGTGGAAATGTCTCGCGCGCCGAATCACGCCGATCAGTGATGGTAAGTTAATAGAAGAGCGGAGAAACGAGAAGCGGCGGCGCGAGTGTCCATCTTTGACTAAAACTCTATATGCTCGATACCTCAATTCTAGGTTTTCAACTAGAATTGAGTAATTCGACGCGAAGCACCATGGTCGGGAGCTGGCGATCTGCCACTTGAGAGTTTGATACGAAATACGAAGTATCGCGATAAGCGGAAAGCTGGAAACGCTGTTACGTTCGAGAGCGGGGACGATCGATAAGCTGCTGGCGTGCCGAGCAATTAAACGATTTTGCAACGAGTCGGCCGGCTATCCGTCGTTCGATCGTTCGCGGCTCCGTTTCGCAATTCCGTTTCGGAGGAACGAACGGTCGTCGGGCGTTTGTCGCAACAAAAGCGGCGCGATTCCGCCCGGCTGGTGTGACGCAACGCGAAAATATTGTCCCACCGTGTCGGCTGATTGCCGGGGGTCGCTTTCATAACCGCGCGTTTTACAAATATGCGTGCACACGGCCTCGTCTCGCGCTCGTTGTGCCACGGGGCTCGCGATACGCACGCTACCGTTCTTCGAACGCTCGCGTGAAACGGCGCGCGACGACTCGACGGGAAACGCGAGGACGGAAAAACAGAGACGGCGGGCAACAGCCGACGAGGATGGCGACCGTGAAGCTTGCAAAAAAAGAACAAAGAGGGACGCTAACGAAGCATGTGTTTCAACGGTATCTGCGATCGTCGCCTCATCCCTCGTCCGTTAATAAATTATTTGCGATGGTTAGCGACGCTGTGACTCTGTGACGTCGTTACGTCGTGTCGGTCATTCGGTGATCGATATCGGGAAAAGCGTCTAAACTGCCCTTTGCCGGGGGTTGACTCAACGAATATTAGGGTGAATATCATACCGATGTTTGTGCGTTTCTTTTTTTTTTTTTTTTACAACTTGTCGGTTCTCAAAGGAGCACGAATCTCACAGCCACAGTTTTAACGATCAGCGACAACAGGCGTTCGAATTGTTCTTTGTCGTTCGTTTAACAAACAGGGGTGAAAACTTGAGTTTGTGAATTTATCCGTCGGCTCTCAAAAAAGAGCACGAGTCAGTGTCGATCGAACGAATAAAGTGAAAACTCAAAGTCGCCAACATACGGGGCAATATTCGTGCAATGTTCAAAAATATTACGTAAATCGGATGGAGGAAGATTCTTCCAAGACGAGCGGTGGCTCAAATTTCCGAATGGTATAATACGGAGCGAAGCGATCGACGACAGGTTACGCGGAGGAGCCCACGGCACGCGGATGGCAGTTTCTCTGTCGTTCTCTATCTGCGATCAGGTGCAAAGCGTCGCATGAGCAGCGAGTACGAGCACGATGTTACGTGCCCATAGAAAATGAATAGGTAATTATAACGCATCTATAATGCAGAGAGACAAGGTCGGTGCCGGCGGGTCGGGCCGGGAGAGAGAGAGAGAGAGAGAGAGAGAGACTCGCTTCTCGGAAAGGGGCGCTCGCCGCGAGTCGGCAACGTGCGCGAGACAGCCGTGCGCGCAGCGAGAATCGCGACCCTCGTTGAGATTCATTCGCGGCTTTCGTCTTTTTATCTGGCCAGCCCTCTTCTTATCTCTGCCTCTTGTTTCACGGCCGTTTCACTCTCGTCGCTCGTATCTCAACCTCGAGGAACCTCGAGGAGGTTCGCTCGCGCTCTCGCGCTCTCGGGGCTTTTATAATTGGACTTTATTAGCCGTTCCGCCGATTAGAATCGGCGGGCGTGTTTTTCGAACCGTGGTCCGGCCGCGGCGATAATTCGTCGACTCTTTGGAACGGTGTCGACTCGGTGCAGCCGCGCAGTCGATTAATCATTCGCAGATTCGCAATTGCCGCCGCTGGCGATATTACGCGAACGAGGAATTTCTTTGTTGTCGCGGGACGTTGGAAACTCGAGGAATTCCAACGTCTTAATTACCGTTCAACGGTCGGCGTAGACCGCTGTAAAAGCCGACAAGCTTTTTCCACTCGCTTCGGTGGAACGCCTCGAGCGAGGGTTAGCGGCGTTCCACCGCGCCCGCTGATACCAAGTCGAGCCGATCCACGGATTTTTCCTCGATCCACTCCGATACCTCGTCGAGCACGTATTTTTCACGCACAGCCACATCGGTAGGCGACGCCGGACGTTCTTTATCGGCCGGACAAGTGGTGCTAATTACAGTTATTACAATTAAGGCCGGGTGCTCGTGGCCGTGGCGAGGTTCTTGCAACGGTGACCCGCGTCTCTGCCGTCGTTGCAAGCAGGCTGGGGTCCTGGCGGACAAGGGATGGCGGGAGACGCTGCGTGTCCGATAAAACGGCCCGATATCCCGACCTGTGAGAAAATATCTCGCGGCCATCAACAGGTAATTTCCGAACGAACGAACGAATTCGGCCGACGATCGTACCGCGTCATGCGATCCACCGGTATTCGCCGTTCCATGCTCTGTTTCCGCCGCCGCTTCCATTCACCTTTTTCTCTTTTTTCAGAGGGAACTCTTATCGAGTTGCGACGACGATCGCAACTCCGAACGCGATCTCTCGATTTCTCGAGGACGTGTAAATTATAGGTACCCGTATCTCTCAAGGGCCGTTTATTTCAAAAGCGACGCCAGTCCGTTTCTCTCCTTCTTTCGTTTTCAGGCATCGATGCACTCGCAGTTGTGCGCTTTCATCATTTTACCAACGAAATTTCAATCGAAACGAATGTTTCAAGTGATATAACTTGTCCGATTGCCAGAATATTCCATCGTTCGTCAAACAGCCTCAGAATGACCAAATTTCCTTGAATTTGTGATCCACGTTTTCATTCGTATCTCTGCAGACTTCCCAGGGCATGTTGATTTGTCTCTTTTCCATTTGACACGAAGACGTTGTCGAACTGGACGACGGATTGAAAATTAGAAATCGGTACGAGAACGCGCAAGAGACGAAAACAGCCTTCCGTCGTCTTCGTTCCACTCGTAGATTAGGGTTGCAACGATTTTCCATGGATCGCACGAACGGCTCGCGTGCTCCTCGAGCGAAGTGGAGGCGAGCGTACGGAACCGCGTCGCCGCGAGGATAATGATCGACGGAAGTTTTCGTGTTAAAATATGCAGATCCCGGTGAAATTACCGAACGAATAGCGTACCTGCTCGGGCGACCGCTAGCCGACGTGCGTTTCGTCACACGAAATAACGCGCGTGTCTCGAAACGCGAAGCGACGGCGACGTGTTCCGCCCGGGATTCTCCACGCGTATCGCCGAAGAAACGAAGGATCGCTTCGAAGTAGCGCCCAGGCTTCTTCGAACAACGAGGGACGAGGACGAGGCATTGCGTAAGAGGCAATCAAATCGCAAGGATTGAGTACTGAAGACGGATACAAATTCTTTCGAAGCGAAGCCGGCTTGTTCGATGCAAATATTACATGGAAACGATCTTAAAGAATTCGAGGAAACAGACGTCTGCCAGCGAAATTCCGTTCCGGCAACGCGGGTCACACACAGGTGCGTACGATTGAAATTTACTTTGTTACTCTCGTACTCGCCGGGTACTACGAGTACAAGGCCGGCACGCGATTTTACAAAGTGAAAATCGCCGAGGCGAGGCGAGGCAACCTATCGTCGGGAGCCGCGGCTAACGTAACGGTCGGTCGCAGGAACTAATTAACTTTTTTACAAGGAACGACCATTACTGTCCCGAGTGCGTGGAAACGATCGCGCGGACCGGTGTGGAAGGAAGGAAATCGCGGAGATGTCGCACTCGCGGCGTAACATTCCAACTCGTTTAACGGGCGCTCGAGGTACTCCGGCGATCCCGGCGTTTTACCGACGGAAGGCCGGAAGCGACGCCGCGAAGCGGAAAATTCAAGCGAGTCGCTGCAACTCCCGGCTTTTCGAGAGAGAGAGAGAGAGAGAGAGAGGGACTTTTCTCGCGCGGCGCGACGCGTTTCAGTTACTTATTCAGGTGCAGCGGGCAATATTTCACCCGGGCCCCGATCCGCGCAACCTCGCGCGGTTATTAATCGTGGCAACATTAATAATCAACGACGCGGCGATAACTTAGGTTAAGCAGGGAGTTACGGCCCCTTGCTACCAGCCGGGCCTCCGTTTCCGCGTACATATCCGCCGATCGTTCGCCGACCGATATCATATATAATACGGATGGATGACACTTCTTCCACCGATATATCACGCGTACCGATTTTTCGAAACTCTCTGCCCCTCGCCCCTCTCCCTTCTCCCTTGCCGAGGTCGTCGAGGTTAAGACTCGCGTGCAACAACCGGAAACCGTTCCGCCATCCTTATTTCTCAGTGCTTTTCGGTTCCGTGATTAATGACGCGCGTCGGGACGAAGCGGGTAAAAATGTTCACTTTTGAACGTTGCATACACCTCTGCGCGTATATTTTGGAGTATCGACCACTGTGGTTCGACAATGGCTACTTTTTGTTACTTTGTACGCGATCAGAAGATTATTCGCTTTTAACTACACCTACAATTCACTGGCGAATTCGTACAGAGTTCGTGCTTTCACGTGCGTAATGCGAGAATATCCATCGGTGGAAAGTCGAAGCATGTCCGAGTCTCGACATCCGACTTCGCTCCGTTACATCCGGCGTACACCGTCTAATAACCCTGGTCGCGGGATGTTTAAGCGCAATAGTGGGCTGGGAATGACTCGTGTCTGGCAACGAGCACGCTGAAAAACTACCCGAGTGAAATCTCGTTTCGAATCAGCCTTCGAGACTGTTGTGGTTTTTTCTCGCAGAGCGCGCGAGATATTCGCCACTGCGCTGTACCGCGCGTGTCGGGAAGATTTTTCGAGAACAAAAGACTCCAGTTCGATCGTACAATTTTTCCGCCAGTTTCTAATTATTAGGCACGGTACGGTACGGTCGTTGCGCGAGGATGAAACGATTATTCCGCGGCGAAATCAGTCGAGCGAGAAGGAAGAGCGCGGAGATGGAGAGAAAGAGGGAGCGCGCGGTGGTGCCGACCATAATCGAGCACGTTTTATGCGCGTATAAACGTACGTGTAACGACGCAACCGAGTGTACACACGCACCGCCTACTCTAACCTGTTAACAAATATCCAAGGCGGGCGGTTAACATGCGTTTGCGATAATTTATCGCGGTGACGTAGCCCGGGCAGGCATTATGGTATCGGTATCGGGCTACACGCGTGCGCGCGTTGATATCGGGTCACCGCGAAGAATCGGGAAGAAGGGCATCGGTTTCCCTTCCTCTTGTTCCATCAGACTCAGAGTGCGAGAGTGTTGCCATTTTACCGTTCATTTTCAACCCGTTTTGCCCTCGAAAACGTTCTTTCCATCATCTGCCAGATGATTGGAAACTGTCACCCTTTTCAAACGGTATTTGCCGTGAAATTTGGTTGATTTGGACTTTTCTTTGAGTAATTTCAATCTCTTGAAAAATTTTATAAACTCTCGTAGGAAGCAACGAGAAGTTTCGTTTGTGCGAATTATCCCGAATCATTGTATTCGACGATAATGACCGTCAACCGATTCGCGAGACTGCCCCTGTCCTCGAGAATTTCTTTATTTGAAATTTCATCGTTTCCTTTTATCGTCGTTACATCAACACCGTGTACCTACGTTCGTCACAATTGTCAGCTAAACTTGAGCACGTACGTATGCACGCCTGCGTGTTTAGTCCTCCGCCAACTTGAGATTCCAAAGATTAACTTGTGATCTCGAGGTGATTCAAATTCAATCACGGTTGCCCGTGATTGAACTCCTTGAACGATCTATCGCGAATGTATTTACGCGACCAACGTCGTCTCTTCCCTTCGACGCACGATCGAATTCCTTTCAGCTCGCGTTGACGGAATATATCATCCAACGGGGGGGGACAAGCGCAGGAGGAAATGCGTATCGATTTATCAGCGAAAGCAATAACTATCCGCGACCGGTGGCTGGTTTAGGGGCGACGACTCTCGAACGAAGAAAAGCAATAGAAATTATCTGCCGGTCGGGGAGAGGCCTGCACGCCGATCTGGATATCCTTTTTCGTTCCTCTTTTTTTTTTTTTTTTTTTTTTCTTCATGTACATATACGTGTATATAGTTGCGCGATCGAACCTCGCGACGAGCCGAGCATCATGATGGATCGGGCCAGCAGCTTTTATCAATCGTTTAAGCGCGATCGTGCCTCGATTATCGAGGAGCGCCGCTCGATTTCCCAACGCGGCCGTCGATATTCTTTGTGAATGGGGGATAGCTTGAAACGTTCCCAGAGTTGGTTCGCGACGATCATCGATCACTGGAGGCGGGCTTGGCGGAGTGCGTGATCGAAATCGCTACGACGCGCTTATGCGCGCTCGAGGACGCTCGTCCGCGCGAATTTTTCTCTCTTCTGTTTACTTGAAAGACCGGCAAGAAAGAAAAACTAGAGAGGAAGGGAAGAAAAGAGGAATAGCGCTATCCCGGTGGAAATCAGCTCTATTTATAGGGGAATCGGCGGTGGACGTCGCTCGCGACGTCGAGATGCTCGCGTTCAGATAAGCTCCCTTATGAATTCACGCCCTGAGAGATAACGCGGCTAGGGACATAATTAACCGGCGATAAAAGCAAGCAATAACCGCGGGCGTATTTCATTGACACGCGCTTATTTCACGGTGAAATCATCGGGCGCGCGGTACCGCGTCCCGCCTATATATTCCCGACGAGAAATCGCCTGCGCCGCGCGGAGCCGATCGAGGGGAAGAAGACGGCGAAGAAGAAGGCGAAGAGCGGAGAGAGCCTCGTACTCGAATATCGGAACACCCTGTACGCATTAAGCGAGCGAGATACGGGGGCCTTTAGCAGGCTGAACGGGAATAATAATTTCGAGTGTTCCTCGCGGAGATAGATACCACGGCACGGGAGAAGCGAGTGGCGGAAGAGGGAGAGAGGCAACGCGATACCGTGGCCGATGCGACCGGCCAGCGCGGAGGAAGATTGAAGAGAGAGAGAGAGAGGAGAGGTGAAGATATACGTTACAGGTGAGAGCGCGAGTATCGCGTGCTGCAAACGAGCCGGCAGCTGCCCGCTCCTGGCTACACGGTCCCAGCTATTAATATGCGACTGACCGAGTGGGACCGATGCTTTCGTTGTTAGACCGCACCATCCTATTACGTCACGTCAATCGAGCACACAGCTACGCGGACACCCTTTGATTTTCGAACACCCTTTGTAATCGGCCGTTCCATCTCTCTCTCTCTCTCTCTCTCTCTCTCTCTCTCTGACAGGCTACCGCTGTTGGCCACGAGTTTCCTGACTCGTGCTACGTAACCACGTACCCTGGCCAAGGGGGTTGCTTATCGAACCGCAATATCTCATCCGCAAAAATCCGCGTATATCGTCCGTAAGACCGTAAGCGTCTACTTATCGCCATTATCCAAGTTCCATCCGAGAGAGAGAGAGAGAGAGAGAGAGAGATCGTCCCTTGACCCCCGAAGCCACGATGATCTACCAACTACCAAGCACCGCACCGCAACGCAACGTCCCGTGCAACTGCTCATTATCGACCTGGTCGCGTGATTCCTCGCGCAGGTGCGATCCTCGCGGAAAGATGCTCCGTTGATTGACGGATGGACGTGTCCCTCGGTTCTGGACACGTAGTTCGCAGATTGTCGCGCTCTCGCGGCGATCCACCGTGTATCGGCATTACGACACTCGAGATGCAATCTCGATAAACCCAAAGAAAGCCCAAAGAAGAAAGGGAGCGGCCGACGAATCGTCCACTGGTCGTTGAAAGTACTGTTTCGAGAGGTTGGTTTACTCGTGCGTTTGATTTACGTGCTTTTACAAGTGGCGAAGCTGCCGATATGGTTCGCCAGGGCCACCGAGAGAACCCCGTGGAGAAAGAATCCTGAAGAAAGGACGCTTTTCCACCGGACCGCCGGCAGGGAACAAGGCTCGTTTGTCGTCGCGACCGAAAATTATCCGCCTTTTCTGGGAAAACCTCCGAGATAACGTAGCCTGTACAAGTCTAAGAATCAGTAATGATCTGCGAAAAGTCTCTCTCTCTCTCGGAACTCTGTTTTTTGTACTTTGTCGAACCTCTCGGTACTTTGTACTCGTAACGTTAGAGATACGTTCCTCGAGTGACCAGTGCAGGTGTCCCGATCAGTATTTTTACCACCGTGACGAGCTTCGACCGAGTTTCAATGGAATCGACAGCGGCTCGCGAATATCAATTCATTTCTTCCTTCCAGTTGTTTTTTTCTTTTCAAAATCACGCGAGTAGAATAAAAAGGCGGTGCTGTTATTAGCAACTTTCAAGAAAAGCGACGCTTTGGCAACTCCGTCTCAACTGGTATCTCCAGAACGATTTCCACCGAAATCGTTCATCGCGCAGAGGGAGACGAGAAGCACTCGGCTCGTTTCAGTTCACGTTCCGTCAATGAACCAGAGGGGCCCGACGATATGCATAAAAATTACGTTGAGTAGATGCGGCTCGATAAGGGTCGGCACGTAAACGCGCAAGAAGTTCCCGTTATCGGGTGAAAAGGATCCGGACAGGTGGCGGTTGGACGGAGGGTGCGGGCGCACCCTCGAACGGGAAAGAAACGAGTAAGCCGAATTAAAGGAACGACTTGTTGGTTAGTCGACTCTGTCCTCCTTGGTTTTTCTCTCGCGAGGAGTGAGGCGAGGCGAGACGAGACGAGGCGGAAAGAGGTTGAAAGGTGGGGTGGCTGAATTCCGAGCAATCTGTTTTCAACGCGGGATAACTTGCCGTCCCTTCTTCGTTTCAACCCCCCGTCGTCTCTCTCTCTCTCTCTCTCTCTCTCTATTCACCCCATTTCCCCTTTTCGGTTAGCTAGACTGCAACCGCGGCCCGGTAACCACCCACCGACGCTATCGCCGTCGCTGTCGGGCGTAAAAAGCACATCCGAATTGAATCATTGCTGAATAAGCGGGAAAGTGGCTGTGGCTGGAAGGAAGGAAGGAAGAAAGGAAGGAAGGAAGGAAGGAAGGAAACCGAGCAGCGACTAACCCCCACGGACGAGGGTCGTTTTCCATCCGGCTCATTGGTACACCTCCTCTGTCATGTCGACCGTTTCATCTTGCTCCCTCTATGCTCTCTTTCTTTCTCTTTCTCTCTCTCTCTCTCTCTCTCTCTCTGTTCCTCGGAGTCGATAAAGTTAGAGCGCTTCGATCCGGAAGCCTTTAGAAATCATAAAGAGCTTTAGAGATTTGGAATACGGCTTTAGCCTCGATTCCAACGGAGACACTGGTTTCACAGATATTATTACGCGTACTGTTGTCTGGCCGAGAGCAGAGAGCCAAACGCGTCAGTGATCAAAGAGAGTAGTATCCCTCGCAACGGAGCCGGGTGATCTCTTTCCTGAAAGGAAGATTCAGGGAGAAAAGGGAGTACTGGTACTGGTTCCCGTCGGGGAAAGCGGGGCCGAACGAGCGCACCGCAAACTGTTGCGTGAAAATAGCGGAGAGCCGCGTGCGGCGCCTGTCGCTTAATAAAGCGGCGACGAGACGACCGTGTACGACCATGGCCAGGCTGGAACGAAGGCGGAGTAGCTACTCCTCTCGCATCGCGCACGGCGTTCTCCCATATCGGAGGGAGTCTCCGAGGCTTCACCCTCGTGGCGGAGCGTGCGGCGGCGGCGGCGGCGGCGGCGGCGGACAACCGGCGGAGGGTCGTTCAATTAGAACGAAGGCCCCTTCTCGCCGTTTACGGCAAGGGTCGAAAACTTTTCAAGGAACGGGACACGACGAGGCGGAAGAGGAGGAAGGGCTGAGAGCGACGCTGACGTTCTTCCATTCTCTGGGAACGCCAGAAGTCAAAGGGAAAAGGCGACGAGGAGAGGAAAAAGAAGAAAAGGAAAAAAGTAAAGAAGAGGAAAAAGAGAAGGCAAAGAGGGGGAGAAAGCGCGCTTGTCGGAAAATGGAAGAGGCTGCCTCGGGACTCGGGTGTGCGTGATACACGGCCGGCCGCAACGACACAGAAAAGATTTTTACTGCTCGCCCCGGAGAGATTGAACGACGCTCGCCGCTGCTGCGCGTGTCACGGCTCGGCAGAGAACTATTCTTACGCGTGCTGCTTCTATGTCTATGACGCTTGAAGAACCGTCGTTCGAGCCTCTGGCTGCGTGGAGGCAAGGGAAGCGCGATGGTCTCCCTCGCCTCGATTCCTCGATCGGGGCGAGGGAAGGGGGACGCTATCTCCGCGAGTACGAGGACACGACGTTTCCCAGCTTGGAAATTCCGTTCGCGGCGGCACGCAGAGCTGTTCTTCGCTGTTTCCCAGATGCAATCTTTTTTAGCAACAAGTGGTCGGCGTATTTCTTTAACCGTAGGTACGAAACCTCGTAGGAGACCGAGCGAGTCTCTTACGGCTCTCACCGATGAACCGACAGACTCTGACCACTGTTATTGCAGGCAGCGACGTTCGCGTTGCACGTGTCCAGCGGACACGCGGCTGACGCACGTGTCGCCTGTTTTCGCTGGAAGAAAGCCTCCATTGAGCAGAAAGCAGAAACAGTCGATCGTGGCGCGGAGCAGGAAGAGGGTGAGCAGGAAGGGCGACAAGTGGCTGAACGACAAGTGCGTATCTTGCGTATCGGCGAGCACGCGGAATAGCGGGAGGGTGCGTGTGGAGGGTGCACGCGCCGTGTGAACGCTCGCAACGAGCGTTCGCTTCGGGGAAAAGGAGGTACCGTCGAGCGGAACGCAGCCAGCCAGTTCCGTCTAGCGACATCTTTCCCCTCTTCGAGGCGCCATGGGAGCTCTCTGCGTGGGACGCTTAGATTGTGGGAAGATGGTATCGCGCCGCTACGAAATTTAGCGGCGGCAGAGGGAGAGAGAGAGAGAGAGAAACGATGTATCGTATCGTTCCGTGCATCTCGCGCGATGCCCGATAATTCCAGCCCGATTTCCAGAAGATTGATGCCGAAGGTGTGTACCGTGTAACATTTCCTCCCTCCTTTTTTCTCCTTCTTCCCGTCGAATAAAAGCGGTTGATTAACTGCGTTCATATTTCATCGCTGCGTCGTCGTAATTATGCCCATTCACGAGCAGCGGACTTTTTTCCACCGTCCGCTAAACAGCGATTTTCGCGAGAGGCTACCGAAATATCGGCTGGCGACTTTTAACAACGCGACGGTAAATTAAAACGGTTGAACGGTTAAATCTGGTTCGAGCGCCGTGTAAAGCGGGCGGCGGCCACTCACGGCGCGCGAATATTAAATCTCTAAATCGTAAAGCGCGCCATTACCGCTTGTCGGCTCGAAGAGACAATGGCGCGGCCTGAGACATCACACTCCAAGGAATCCTCGAAATAGGTCAGTTAACGAGACAGCTGGCATTAAACGGGACGGGCATTATCTGTATCCCGCTTGTAACGACCTTCGAAATTGGCAAATGATGGCAGACTCGCACCTTCCGGGGATCCGCGCGATCCTCGGAGACTGTAGTAGAGTCGGATAGCGAATCGATCGGGCTCTAAATAATCAGGAGATCGTTCGCAGCTCGGCGAGTACTCGACTCGGAGGTGTAAAGATGGGAATTTTGGAGAAGAGAAAGTCCTCGTCTCTCTGCGGGGAGACTCCTCATAATTATCAAGCGTAATTAACCTACGGGAGGCCGCGATCGGATCTGGATCCGATCCGGAGGAATTAAAAATCAGATCCTCGGTCGCAGCTGGCCGAGGAGGATTAAAGCAGTAAAGGTGTTACCGATTCTACCGGACTACGTCTTCGAAACGTCGAGATTATCCGGATAACGAAGCCGCCTTCTCGAAAGCAGCGAAAGGATTGCAGCGCCGATATCGCGACGGAGCCGAGGAGAGTTCCGGTACTCGTTTCGATACTCGACCGGAAGTGCGAGTCCGGAGGCTATAAAGAGACGCTTCGGAATGATCGGGGGCCCGAGACAAGTCCGAACGCGGTAAGGCACAGGTGCACCGTGCCATAATTTACAGCTAGCTAATAAATTTCACCCGAGGGAATCTCGTTCTCGTCGGTTTACGCAGCAAAGTCTAAAGTCGTATCGCGCGGAGTGGTTGCGCGCCAACTTCTAACCCGCGCGAGGATGTAAAGCGACCACCAGAGATATTTAGAGGCGGCATCGAGGCATCGATAAAACAATTGTCAGAGCCGGTGAGAGCCGGTCGTTGATAAGAACGAAATGCGCGCGACGATAGACGATAGAGAGGACGGTAGAGGACGACACCGCTCGTTGAAATATGTAATCGTGCGTGTCGCCGATTTCGTATCGTGCCGGGCATCGATCGTCGTTTCTCATTTTCTCGGCAATGCGGCAACGAAAACGACCGACGCGTGTCGCATTCCGATTCCGGCTGGTCGTCGTTCTCGGCCGACAGAATATTTAGCCCGAGTTCAGTCCGGGGAGCTGTCCGGGCAACGAGCGATCGCTGCTTTACCGCTCGCGAGGCACTCTGCATCGGGGATCAGATCAGAAGTCGAACGTTCTCGCGATCCATCTTGGAAGTCGCGTGGAATTCCAACGGACGTGCCCGACGTGAATCCGACGCGAACGAGTCTCGTTCCACTTCTCATTTCATTTCCACGCGGCGATGCCCCGAACACGGTGTCCATTGCGAATGCAGCAATTCGGAAGCAGCTCGTACGCCGTCGTTATCGTACGAATCGGCCGAGTTCTTCTCTCACGAAGCGCGTACGTGCCTCCAGCACGTCGGCCACTCTGTATTTTTCTGTCAGAATCCGTGCTTTCTGGTGTGAACGAGATCTTAACGAGGGGGATCCAACGAGGACGCACGCATTTCAGCAAACGGACACTCTTTTTACTTGAGCGTCCGTTTGCTCGAACCACTGCGAAGGAACGCGCGACGCGGAATCGTGCGTTTAGGAAAGGAAAAGATGTGCGGACGAAAATCTTCGAAGAAACGATCGCACGAGGGAGGAGGGGGAAAAGCGGGACAAGGCGAAACTGGGAAAGAGGAGGCGAGGAGAAAACGCACACGAGGAAGGAATACGAAAATCGGTGGCCGATCGACGATCGAACGTGTGTTACCTATGCGCGAGTAATAAGCCCCCCTGTATTCCCACACGGGCCCATCCCTGGCCCGCCGTGGGAAACTCATACGTGAGCGCGGCTCGCCGCGCGCGACTTTACTGATTGTGAGAAAGAGACGACGGCGGTGGTCGTCCTTTCAGACGCTAGGCTGTAGTCCCGAGAGGCTCGCAGGTGTGGATTTTTCGACATGTCGGCGACCATATCGCGCAGCTGGAGCGACGCGTATATTTGTCTCTCTGCCTGGTTGAGATTGAACGATCGATGCACGAGTCGAATCGTTTCTTAATCGTTAGTCGGCCTTATTTGTCGAGGCAACGATCGTACCGGCCCTTTATTTCAACGGGAACTGGAACGCGATGCGCCCAGTTTGCAATTTGCACCGTAATAACGTGCAACGTGCGTGGACGTGGCCGGCCGTTGATTTTTAGACGAGGCAGCGGTCCTTGGCATCCGCCGAGAAGAAGCTGCTTTTAATGTTTTAATCTTGGGAAACGTATTAAAGTGGAAGACGCGAGGAAGACGCGCAACTGCGCGCCACGGCGCGGCCCGATATCGTCGCGGGCCCCGCTCGATACCGGTTGTTTATAATTCTTCGCGTGCACTAAGGAAGCAATTTAATAATAATAAGCGGCAGCGGCACACGGATCCTACACGGCCGAGCGTACGCAATCATCGTATATCTATACACGTACGCGTATATAATCGTTTATCATAATAATACACGGGCGAGTGTGCGAGCCACGTAACGTACACACCCATACGAATGGACAGCTGATTGCAACTTATGTTGCTGCAGTTATTACCGTCGTCGGTCGAGAAGGTGGGAGGAAGGGGGAGGGAGGAATTAACCGGGCCCGGGATAGTTCGCGTCCCAGAATTTTGCCCGTGTGCACGCTTGCACACGCACAAACACGTACTCACTCGGGGGGTCGGTCGGTCGCTGCAGAGAGAAAAGAAGCCAACAACGGAACGGAACACACACCGATGGTGAATCTGGGCTTTGATCGGGTCTTGCATCGCTGCGCGATGCAGGTGCCTCTAGAAATTGGTGGCTTAGCAGACTCGAGGCAGACTGCGGACGACCGGAGGAGGTTTCCCTCTTCGGGAAGGGGCACCGAGAGGGCAAACCACACGGGCCCGTCGATGCTGCACGCGCCTCTGACACACCGATGCCACCGATATCTTCTTAAACTTTCCTATCCGCTCATTCATGCCCGGCTAAATGGCTATAATTTCCAGGATGATTACAGGGCACCGTAACTAACGCCCTATGGACCCATGCTGTTCCACCGCTCGAAAGCTCGTTACGTGGGACCTCTGAAATTGAAACGGAACGAGCTCCCTCGCCTGCCTTTCTCTCCCTCTCCCTCTCTCTCTCTCTCTCTCTTGCCGTTTCTTCGTTTATGCTTTTCGTCCAACTTCGACCTGCGGACCCTAACCGTCACGTTCCTCGTCAACGACCATAATGATATCTAAATTTTTCGTCCGACCCATCGATACACTGGTCCACAGGATTATTACGGGTTGCTGCGATCAAACAAACACGGCAACTGAAAGACGAGAAGACAGCTGACGTTTTCTCTTTCCATTTTCTCTTTCGGAGCTGCTTCTCTCGGTACATAGTTCTTGCACTTTTGTCGATTTGCACGGTTCGCTTTCGAAGAATCGAGAAAATTGAGAACGAGGCTGATCGAGATTTGAAATCGAAACTGGCGTGAAAAATTCGCGCTTTTTGAAGACAAACCAGTAAGGACGATTTAATCGCTTAACTGCCGAGGTAGATCGATAATAACGATTGACTCGATGTCGTCGGCGAAGAAAAGTGCAGATGCGATCGTATCGACCGCGATAAAGCAAGCCAACTGACGAGAATTGCGCTTTTAATTCGAAACTTTTTAATATCGATTTGACTTCATATCTGTAATTAAAATTAGGGAACGACTGTTACACAAACGGTATGTACGTTCTCCTCCGCGAGAATAGAATCGATCGATTCACGATTTACCGATTCCATTCCAGCATAGGAAATATCAATCTCACCCTTACGTAGCGTGGAATATTCGCGGTCGAATCGTCGATCTGCGCCATTTGTCGTCATCAATTTTTCACGAATACTTTGCAAAACATCGGTGCACGTTTCAACGTTCCGGCGAAACTGAAGCAAAGCGTGCCACGTTACGACTCGCGTTAAATTAATTTTAAATAACGCGCGACTCGTCTGGTCGTACTTTGGGGAGAAAAATATAAATGGCCGCGCGTTACGCGACAATGACGCTCAAACGTGCAAAGTGCGCGATAAATCAGCAGCGTGAATCGTGACATCATTCGCATACAGATCCCGCGATGTCGATGTTTAGGCACGCGTGCTCTGTCCATCGATTCGCCGACGCGAGTGGCGAAAAACTGTAACGTATATTCGATGCCGATCTCCCGCGCTTTTTTTTCTTTCGAGCGCGGACCGAGTCGATCGACTGACCCGACGACGAGGGTGGTGGGACGGTGGGTATCGTCGTGGCAAGGGGAAAAAAAAAAATCGACTGGCTCACCTCCTGTTGCTGAATTAGGAAGTCAGGAGCGGGTGGCGGCGGGGGTGGTTCCGCGGCGGAGACCTCTTGAAGCAGTCCCACGTGCTCCCAGCAATCTTCCGACATGTCCATGATCGTCCCTCCTGCTCCTCCTCCTCTTCCTCCCCCTCGTTCTTCCTGCTGAAACGTCTTCGGGGGCGAACGGCACACGAAATCCGCGCGGCGGGACGTCGCGGCCCGGATCAATCTGTCTCTCCTGGCCGGCTGTCTGGTTCCCAGATTTCTCTCCGATTTTCACCCTTGACCGTGGAAAAATCGTGGAAACTATAACTAGACGCACTTGGTTACTCTGTCCTTTCTGACTTTTCCTTCCTTTTTTTCTCCCTGTCTCTCTCTCTCTCTCTTTCTTTCTTTCTCTTTCTCTCCCTCTCTTCTCGTCTCTCTCTCTCTCTCTCTCTCAGAGTGGTTCCTTCTTTCTCCCTCTGACAGTGGCTGTCTTCGTCAGGCCGGAACCCTGTCACTCCGTGAACCGGAATACGTTGCAGCAGTTCGAGGTCTTCGTAGACGGGCGACGCGCGAAAAAACCGAGCGGAGAACGCACGAACACACGGTAACCGTCGACACGGCGTGTCGCGTGACCCGCGTTCTATGACGACGACGACGGCGTCGAGGACGACGACGGCCGTCGGTGGTGGTCAGTCGGCGTGGAATGAAGTTGGCCCGCGGGTTAGGTTGGGTTAGCCGAGCCGGAGTTGCAGCATCAGCGGAGAGGGACGAGAGGGCAGAGCGCGCGGGCGAGCGAGCAAGCGAGCGAGCGAGCGAGCAAGCGAGCAAGCGAGCGAGTGAGCAGTCCGCCGAAAGAGGGGAGAGAGAGGAGAGAGGAGAGAAGAGTGCAGAGAACAGAACAGAACGGAACAGAACGGAGCGGAGCGGAGTGGAGCGGAGTAAGCGAGCGTTCGAGCAAGAGAGCAGGCGAGGGGCGAACCAGCGAGGGAGAACGAGAGACGAGCAGCACAGAGCTGTAGAAAGGGGAAATGAGAGAGAGAGAGAGAGAGAGAGGGGGGAGAGGGAGAGAATGTGCTAGCGAGAGACAGAGGGTGGGGTTGGAGAGAGAGAGGCGTAAGGCGTAAGTCTGCCCTAGTCGCTCGCTTAACCGTGCAGGAGGTGGCGCCAATATAACCCGTACTCCACCTCCGTCCGACAAAGAGCTTGCGTATACCTGTATGCGCCTGTTGGTAGGCCATACCGCCTACTGACTACCGTATTGCAGGATTTGCGATCCGTGCCGCCTGTAATTATTCCGATTTCACTTATATTCCATCATACCCGCTGTTTTTACGTCGCTCGTTTGCTCGCTGCTGCTCCCCCCCCTCTCCCTCTCCCTCGTTCCCCTCTCCCGCCGGCAACGATGTCCCTTTTGCCGCGCATCCATGCCGCCCGGAGAACGTGCCTCTCCACTTCTCTCTTACTCGCTTCTGTGTGTTGGTTGAGCGTTGAACAAGCACCGCGATTCCGTCTCTACGTTTCCGCGACGACATCTTGGGCGATGTGTAAACGACGGCGCGTCGCGAGCACCGTCGCAAACGCCGCCGAACGCGCCCGGATCTCGATCCCGGGCGCTGTAAATCTCTTCACCGGCGATCTTCACGCACCTTTCTCTATCGCCGAGTCGTTCGTTCTTTCCGTTCTTGCCAAACGTTCTTGTATCTCGCGTTATCTTACTTATCGCAATTACCGCAATTCTCCATTTCCTCGAGTCGATCTGTCGATCGACAAGGGGACAGGGAACGATAGCTCGTTGGCGCCGATAAACGATCGTTATCCCCGATCGAGAGAACTGCCCTTTACCTTTCGCGTATACCTTCGCGGTAATCGGCGACGACGTGGGCGGCGTAGCGGCCTCTCTGCGACAACACGAACCTCTTGCGTGAACTTGCAAAGGGTTGCCCCGTGATCGTGAACGAACGTCCTCTCTCGGCGAAGATCCGGATGTTTCTGCCCCTACATCTCCACGAACCATTGCCGGTGCGTTCCATTTGCGTTTCAGTTTGTTACTCTGCTCTACTCTGCTCAACTCAGCTCGTTCGTACCTGCGAATTTACGTTAATTTACTTCGATTCATATTTTTCCATCCGCGATCCGATGAAAAGATTCGCGTATCCGTCGAGATGAGATCTCTTCACGACTGGCTTTCGTGACGAGTGCGCAGATGGGCTAAAAGTTAATTGTTAACTTGTCGTTATCGCACACGTCCTCCACTGTACCGCCATGCGTACGTTCGCATTGTGCGAACACCACAATGTTGTGTCGCGAAACGCGAGAAATACTTTGCGAGAGTAAATCAGCGGTTTAGCGGCTGACGCGTTATTACGCGCTGTCACCGGCGGGTTTGCCGGCAACTTTTTCCACCGCGTTTCTTACGCGACGTTCGTTGCTCTGCGCGACAAATTGTAACACAGTCGAGAAGAGTGATTCGCGCGATAGGCGCACGCTTGGCTCGCGAGAACCGACGCGTGCTACACCTCGAGCAGGTTCGTAATGGCAGGTTCATCAACCAACTCCTATAGTTAGTGACACACTTTTTACCAGCGATACTCGTCGGTAGCGCCGACACATTAAAAAAAAAAAAAAAAGGAAAAGAAGAACGTTCGCTAGAGTTTTCGACGAGCTTGCTACTTGACACATATTCAACGCGCGTTGTACGGCTGCGTGCTCTTTCATCGCCACGGCTACTTTTCCGCTGTACGCGCGAGCAATACACGTCGCCGTTTGCGATTTTACACGAGCGAGCAACGAGGCGCGTACAAAAGAGGGAAGAACGAGCGCGTGGACATCGAAACAGCAGGCTGCAGTCGAACGGGAGGGTTGGAATGCGATATGAATGCGTTAATGCGTCGTTACTGACAGCGACACGAATCGTTGATAGTACCTTTGGCCCTTCTTCGCACGCAGCGCGTCCCACCACTCTGATACAGTCAGCCCTTGCTTCGTATTTCTTTTTTTTTTTTCTTTTTTTTTCCTTTCTCTCGTTTTCCAAAAGTCCTCTTCCCATCGGCAGGACGAGTTTTAATTTGACTGCTGTCGTTCCCCGTCGACTGGCATATCTGGCTTAAAATTCTACTAATAGTCGCCACTTGGCAGTCGCTATTATCGCGCGGACACACTCTGAAATAGCACGGGGCTGTCACATCGATGTCAAAGATTGATCGCAGCAGACTGCGACATTCTCGTGGAACGTCGGCGCATCGATAAACGCAATTGCTGCCAGATTGAATACTGGCTGAATGACTGCTCCGACCGTTAGTCACTTTGAAAAATTCCCACGATATTTATATTTCGGGTAGTTTCGTTCAACGAGACAGAGAGAGAGAGAGAGAGAGAGAGAGAGAGAGAGGCTGTCCTTTTTCGCTGAAATAGGACATTTATTTATACGAGATATTGATCCATGATCGCGCGTTTTAAATGTTTCGCGTGAAACGTTTAACGGCAAACAGCGGTCAATTTCCGTGGTGTGTGTATTGCCGAATAAAAAATGCGGAGCTATTAGCCTCGCCAAGGTATACTTTGCTCTTTTCATGGACCTCTAGCCACCAACGACAACGCGACCCCGTAGAGTGTTGGTCGAGCCCTCGACTTTGTATGCACGGAAAGCCGCTTTACGACGTCAACGAAGGGGACACGAGCGCTTCGGTTGGATACCAGCCATGATAATATGTAATGCCTGTATAGAGCCAAGTGCTCGATCGCGAATCTTTGAAGTTCGAACTGGCTTTTCGCCGACAAACCCGAGCCGCGGCGATCAAGTACTAAAAATCATCGGGTAAAACTATGAGAAAGCCAAACATACAGCTCTCGATGGTCATACTCGCGGGCATCGGCTGCGCTTCACAGTCCTTGTATTCTTCTTCTTTTTCTTTCTTTCTTTTTTTTCTTTTCTTCTCTCTTTTCTCTCTTTTTCTTTTCTCTTTTTTCTTTTTTTTCTGTTTTTTTTTTTTTTTTTGGTACGTGGAACGAGCGTACGGGCGAGCACCTGTGGCCACTTTAAACGACGCCGTGGTAAACGGTAGTCAGGATAGATTGAACGATCCGATAGGGTCTTAGCTCTCTTCCTTTGCCGTGGGGATCGAGACTCGCGCTTTAACCCCTCGACTCATTAGAGCCCATAACTCTGTTCGAACGAAATGTTTTACGTTGGCTGCGCGCCGCGCGCTGTACGTAGCGATCGAAAGGAAGCTAGATGCATTATATACCCGTGTCTTCGGGTCTTCGGCGACGCGTATCTCTCGCGGCCTGGAAAACGAAATTTATTCCTCGAACGCGGAGCCACCGACGACTCGTTACCTCCGCGCATTAATCGCGATAACTGTTTCGGAACTGATTGACCGGACCTTGATGTTTAATGCAGCGTATAATATCGTAATAATTGCGCGGAATCGATCTGGACGGACGTGACGTTCGATCACCGGCTTCGCCTCTTTTTTGCCATCGCGGGACACGGTTTTTAGGGGATCGAAACGACGACTTGGACTAGATACGCGCTCGCTTTGTTGTCCGTTATTGCCGTTTTTCCCGCGGACCTCCCACTGTTCTTCTAACGAGACCACCAAAGGTACGGCCACTAAAAACCGCGCAAGAAACCTGCCAAAGTACGCTCTTTATACGGGATGCTTTATATCGCGGCCAATCCGAGTGAGTGCAGTCGCTCCAATTATGGACGAATATATATATATATATATATGTACAAGTCGCTGGCTGTCGGATACGCGATGCCACCGCGACCCTTTATATGGCAAAAACGATAGAGAGCGCAAAGTCCGTCGTCGGGTTCGGGTCGAATTCGCTGTTGCTTGCCGATCCGTGGAGAGGACAGCAGCATGATGCTCTAGATGCCGCATTTTTCTTTTTCTGCCAGCGAAGATGCGACGCGAGCGCATTTGCGCCTCCGCCTTTCGCGTTTCTTCGTCCGCTCGGCGATTCTTTCTTCTCTCCCGTCCCGCGATCCCGTTCTCTCCGCTGCGAAATACACACATTCCGGTAAACCACAACAGGAAGAGGATGCTGAATCTGGAAAAGAAGCTAAAAAAAGAGGAAAACACACAGGGCGCGTGGTGTTTATGAATGGTTCGTGTAAGGTTGCAGAAAGTGGCCAGTGATTAGACTAGTTTTACGCTTCGAGGAGAGTTGTCGAGGATTCTTCCAATAGAAACGCGCCCCGTACCGGGGTACGGCCGAACGAACTCGTCCTCGAAGTGTTTGACACCAATGAAATGCACGCGTTACGTACGAGCAGGATTCGCGGTTACAAAGAGGCGAGTGTGCGTTCGAAGTAACGTTTCGCGTTGGACGAGAGTAAAGAAGGTTGGCGGAAACCACGCATTACATAATGAATTCTTGTACACACGCTCGGATAAACGTGCACAATAAAAAAGCATTCCCCTGTTGCATCGTCGAGGAATTAATTAAAATGGCGCGAGAACAAACGGGTCGGGAGGATCGCAGGGAGGGGGGGGAGGAAAGAAGCTTGCGATTCTCTCGTCGGAATCCCAGCGGCGACATATCACTGGGCGGTAGATCACACGAACTCTTTTGCAGTTTGCACCGGGCGGATAAAGCGCTGCAGCGGCTGCAGGATCGCGCATCTTTTACGTATGCACGAGCATAAGCATAACGCAGGGGAACATGGGTAGATGATATCGTGGATGCACCTACGGGGCCACGGGGCGTCGACGCGATTCCTTTGTCCTCGTTCTTGGCCGCTCGTTCTTCTTGCTGCAACCGCTTCGCCCCCGGACGACCTCTTGGCGCACACATTTTGTTCGCGGAAATACCACGGCCAATCTCGTGCATCAATCCTGCCGGGCTTAGAATTGTATCAAAGAACGCGCAGCAGCGTGCCGGCTACCGCGGTCAAAAGATTACCATCTCATCTCCCGGAGATGACCGATACTGTTATTTCGCGTTGCAAACCATTTTTTTTCCCCTCTTCTTTTCTCTCCCCTTTTCTCTACGGAGACACACAAATCCGTTTCCTCGCGCTTGTAATTATTTTAATCGGGCCCGATCTCTGATCGTGACGATCCTCGTAAATGGCGTTACAAAATACGCTTAATGCGCGTTCATGCTCGCGTTTAACAACGCTATCAGCCGTTTCGGTGGGACGATAACGGCCATTAACAATACTCGAGGAATTATTTAGCTCGCGGAATCAAACAGCCGTTTGACGGTTACGGAGTTTTATGCGGGTCGAGCTTAATCATTACTCGCCGTCTCGTCGTTAGAATATCGTCGATAAAAGGGGGTTAATTATAAAGGCACCACGATGCTTCCTGCCCGTGGACACGCATGTGCGTGCCGCGCGTATGTATATACTCGTCCCTTCTCGCGTTCTCCCTTCGCCTCTCGCACCTCGTGTATATCTTTACGCACGGCGGGTGATTAGCAAGGCCATTTTCTTCATTACAAAACATTGTTGCGAAGAATCTGTTCTCATTACAACTCCGCGATTATCTGGATAATCTTGTTCGAGACTATACGAATTATGCAAATCGTAAAGACTCTTCTTTGTCTCGCATAGACAGGCATATGGGCCGGATAGGAACCACGATGATTGCATCAACACCATTAAGACGTTTGACTGTACGATCTTGTTATAAATTAACTTCGTAACAGTGAGATTGTATCGTCGCCTATCTTTTTTAATATCTCGTTGCAACAAAACGCCAGAGTGCGTGCTCCCTTTATTAACGTCGAATAATGAACGTGGAATCGAGAACGTGTAATTTTAATTTACACGTGAGATAACCTTGGGGCGTAAGGTACTTGGTGTTAACGGTACCCCTGGGTTGCTCGCGATGCTTTTTTCGTTTTGAACGCAGCAGCATTTACTGCATCGTCTAGTTAACGTGAGTTACTGCGCGAGTCCCGAGCTCCACGTTTCACTCTCTGCAGTTACGATATAAATGGCGGTCGATTTGATTCGAAACTTGTAAACACATCAGATAACGCAATAAAAATTAAAATCAATCGCTTTATTGGCCGTTGTCGATGCATATACTGGCACTTAAATCGCGGTGTTTAAATCTCTATCTGGCTGGTGCGCACGGTTATTCGCATTAGTTTGTGCGACGGGCTCGTCGGGCCGGATGTTTGCATCGATGGAATATAACGCGTCGGACTGCTAAAAGGTTTTACGAATCGTCTATTTGCGCGGATAGAATCAAATATCTAGTTCCATCGACGGTTAATACGTTTGACTCCGAAGTGAAAAATTGGCTTTCGCGTGGCCGTTGTTTTTTTTTTTTTTTTTTACGTGTACCGCGACGTGGGATGCGAGCTAGCAGTTGGATCGCGCGCTACGTATTTTCCGCCGCGTCCCACACAATTACAATACAATTAAATTGACTGCTATTACGTGTTAGGCATGAGGAGGAACGATTGCACCGGTTATAATGATGTTAACAATTTTTTTGCGGCGCAACGTGATTACAGCTCGTTAGTACGTTATTAAAGAAAGAAATTACACGTCGCCCTCGTGTATACATTTTTCACGCATACGTAATTTTTATTTGCATTTTCAAGTAGCAATTAGACATCGTTCACTTGCTCCGATAACGCGCAATGCGACGAAAGATCTTTGCAATACTACTCCATGTACACTACCTAACCTATTAGACGCGTATCTTTTACTTAGCTACGTCGAATTTAAAAAGAATTGCGTATGCGTTAGTGTGATAGCGGAAAATACTTGTAAGAGTAGATTGTTTCTTACCGGTATGGAAGGACACGTAAATTTCTCGATTGCTCATTGTCGACGCACCTTTCACGCGTTTTTTGTACACTCTGACTTCTAACATGGCGTATGGACCCATGGCATGGGCTCTCGATTGGATTGTCCATTCCATTCTTGAACTCGTAGCTTGCTATCTGCGAATATTCTGCGAACCCGTTCGGATAAGGTTAAAATCAAACCAAGCAATCGAAGGAAGGAATCTGTTTGTTTCTTGGAACAAGTCACAGACCTGTGAATCAGCAACTGATTGACAACAACAATGGTGGCGTTGGAACACGATAGACGACAGTATGAAAAAACCGGCGATCATGAATATTCAAAAATAAGAAAATTAATTTCCTCCGTGCTAAATCGTCCTTTGCCCGCGTACAAATTCTACGAGAAACGTAGATGTGTACGTAGTTTGAGCACAATGCGACCAAACGCAGCAAAAAATGTCACGAACGCGTTTTATAGCGTCGAGGTTTAATTTTAGAACGCTCTGAATTCATTACGCGTACCGCACGACACAGAGGCTACCGTTTTTATCGACGGTACGGCGAAACAGTGGAAACGGCGGCGCTGCTGCACTGGCCAGTAGTGACAAGATGGCGACGCCCAGTGAGCTGTCTCTCGAGGAGATCCGCAACTATTTATTGGAAAACGGGGGCACTGCTCGCAATCACGACGTGGTGAAGCACTTTAAGAAATTCCTAACGGACCCGGAAACACGAGGTACGTTGAAAATCCGATGCTCGACGCAGTCGGATGGCTGTCTCGCTTTTCGCAAGGTGTGACCCGAATTTGCACCATGTACTGCGTGTAAACACGGGCAGACGTTAATACTCGTCACACCGAGCGTCAGATTTAACGACAGCCAGTGAATAGCGTGCAAATTTACGTTGCAGCCGAGGCACGAAATCGGTTCAAGGAGTATGTAAACACCCTGGCTACCATAAAGAACGAAGAGGTGTGTACGTCATCAAGTAGCAATTTCCTTCCGCCTTGACAGGAGCGACTTGTTGCGCGTTTTGCGACGTTGCCGGTTTTTCCAATGCCTCGCGCGACTGATAGAAACGATAAGACTATCTAGAAAACGTTTCTTTCTTTTTCTTCGTACTTTACGAAACATCGCGTATCACATTCTCTTTATTTATTAAGAGTATTAAAAATGTGGAAAAGCTAGCATCGAACGTCGAAATGATAAATTCGCAAAACGCAGTACGTACTTACGTTTGTTCGTGCGTCGTAATGGAAATTGTTCGTGCAGGGTGAAAAATATTTGGTTCTGAAGAAGAAGTATCGTCAAAATTCTTCGGAACCGACAACTCCTGATCAAATCTCGTCACCCATTGGCACTCCCGACGTAGCTACCCCGGTCTCTCCTTTACGAGTCCCCACCACCTTACCGACCACCACCTCCCGCACCCCTCAGTCCACCGGCGAATAACGCAAGCACACGCCGCGAGGAGCCGTGTTTGAATTTTTCCCGCGAAGAGGTGACCATAAATGCGCGGATAAATAACGCTGATCGTGTCGAGACCGGATTTTCAACGTCGTCACCTCCTGTACCGCCTCGACGTAAAAGTCAAGATAAGATCAAGATTGAGAATAAGGAGAACGTGGACAGGAATAGAGGAGGATCAGAGGCTGTTATCAAGGTTCGTTCTTTCCTCTTTGTACAGATAAATGCAAAATAGAGAAACGTAAAATTTTATTTACATTATGTATATATTACGAAGGAGGGGAGGCATCGTCAAGTCAAATTTAATTAACTTGTCAGTTGAGATGATTTAAATTTTTTCTCGTTCTATTTAATTATAATTATAATTATAATATGCACATACCTATAGGCATACTCGGCAGTCATAGCTCAGTTGTCAGAGTGTACAAGTATTTGATAAAAGTTTACGTTTCTCGTACGTTTCACGCACACCATCTTGCAGTATGTCGTTCGCAGTGTTCTGGTTGTGGTCGTATATGTAAATAAGTGTGTAAACGATAAAATGGTTGAACACGTTTTCGCTTTATCGGGTAATTACCGAGGCCAGATAATTTTGGTATTATTGAGTAATAGTGTTGCGCGTACATGGTTCGGTTATGTAGAAAGGTGTTCATGGCTACAGTAAATGTCACTTACACACTACGATAGCAGCACACAGCAGTGGTGTTTCTCATCCTGTATCGAAGGCTTAACGTCCTTGCACATCGACGTTGGTCGATTTCTCTCCAATTCTGTTTCGCCGTTTTCGTAGTCATTTGGCATGCTTAGATACTACATTTGTGTTGTGTGTCGCTTTAATTAAAGTATCGTAGCATGTTAATATGGCACTATGACAGTAAAAAAAAAGCACTCTTTTTCAATGCGAGTATTAGTCACGTCTAGTACTCGTACGTTTAGCACACGATTTTTGGCACCCTCTCCATGTTGTGTTTCTGTCTCGTTGTTGGTTCCACCTTTCATCAGTAGTTGAACGTAGCGTTACACGCAACTATCCTCCGCGACTTGACAATTCGAGATATTAAACATGCAGGAAGATGAGGCTGTCGCGACAAATCCAGGCTCAACCGAGCAATTAAGCTTCCGTGAGCGGATGCAACGTTTCAATCGGATGGCCAGCGAGACCGATCTCCAAGGCAGGCCTAATGGCACTATCACACCTACTAAAAAGCGATCCGACAAGGTAATCGACATTTCTTTCAATAATTCTTTTCTTTTCTCCCTCTTAAGTACGATCGATAGTACTCATCGGTTACACTCTGTTATACTCTGACGGTCATATACGCGTCAGATTCACGGAATTACATTCCGATCGTTGACTAAAAAAAAAATGATACAGGCACGTCATGGCTACAAGGTGTCTACGCAAGTAACCGTCTAATCGCGATTACAAAGCGAATGATACGAATGGGGAAAGTAATTACGGGAATAATGGATATCGATATCCATTCGTGAAATATATTCTCGTGGCGTTTGGAGCTAATTATTCGACGATGTGTCAGTTATTAAAACGTACAGCAAACGGCATAATCGTGTGGCTAATGCTACTGTGATATATCCCTCGTCTCGTATGAGATATCGACAAATTACTCTGCTCTAACAGAAAGCTTATATTATCGGACTATGATCTTCACGCGGATGTAATTCATGTGAGAACACGTATCAAGCAGCTCCCCAGTTATAAATAAGTATCTTTTATTTCCTCGAGATAAGATCGGTTAATAACACGAGGTGTTTTTAAACGTTTCGCTTTCAAATCATAACTACCCATCTGCGAGTTTGTTTCGCTGTTTGACACTGAGTTATTGGAGAAAAAGCGAACGTACGGTCGGCGGACAGCCGGCTTTCGATATATCGAATAATCCACACGCAAGGATACACACGTCCTTTTTCTCCTTTTATTTGGCGAGGAAGGGACTGGCGGTGCGTACAGGTCTGGCTGCTCATCTTGCATACCGAATAGACTACTAAGAATCCTTTTCTCGTATCCTTTACACGCGCGCGCGCGCCTCCCGCCAGTCAGCGTCCCTTGCGTCTTTCTCTATCTGCTCTCCTGCAGCCTCGCCCTCTCGCTTCCCCCTCTCTCTCTCTCTCTCTCTCTTTCTCTTTCTCTTTCTCATCTCGTCTCGTCTGTCGCTGTTCGTGCGCCGTTTATCGCGGCGAGCAATATTCATCGCATTTGAATATCCTGCGGGCGGTATCTCGCGTACCGATCAGGATGTTGCGTCGATGTTGCCGTAAATCATAATTAGCCGCGCCTGAAAATTAAAAGTGGAGGAGGCAGACGCTGCGGGAACGAGAGGATCCTTTCCGCCGCGTCTGCCGCAAAGCTTGCACGATCACCACCGCTCGTCCTTTACGCGCTCGATTCTCCATCATAATTTCGATATGTTTATCGTGCCGAACGATTAAAAGGACCGGCCACGTGGAACCCTTAGCGGCAGTCGGAAGGAGCCCCCATTCGTGCCCCCGCTATGCTCCAACGCTGTGCCATGCTGTATGCGCAACTCGCCGCTCGACGAAGAAAACGTACCTCCTCCACGCGCCTACATATTCTCAAGAATTTTCATATTCATTGTATATAGCGGAGGCTCTGCGAACAATAGAATATTGTCTGGGTGGCCTACAATTCCGGTATCTAGGTTGTTCATCCTTCGGAAGGAACGTGAAAAATCCTCTCGGCTTCGTGAGAAACATTATTCCGATACCCCCCCGCCCGTAAGGTGAATGCGAGCGATGTAAAGTCAACCGGAAATACGAATCGTTTGGTGAAGGCAAGATTCGTCTACGCTCCATTCGCCGCAAAGGAGCTCACGGGTGGCGCGTGGGTCAACGATAATTATTTATTATTCAGCTGTCATCATCTATTTGCGGCGGTCCGTCTTTCATGTACGCGTCCAACCAGCCGGGTTGTTAATTTTTATTAGTCGTGAGCGTGGATAGGGTTTCGGGACACGCCGAGAGAATCCTCTCGCCTCCGGACATCCTGTAATCTCTTGGGAGCTCTCTCTCTCTGTCTCTCTCTCTCTCTCTCGAGAAAGAGAGAGAGGCAAAGCGTCCGTCCGGCCGGTCGAAGCTTTCTTTGCTGTAATTATCATGCAGCATGACCACGGTATTCCGCCCTTCGCATCCTTAATGAGCCCTTCGTCTAGCGCTGTGTCGCGTGCCGCGTCGTTTGCCAGTCGGTCGTCGCATCAACACGTTTCTCGTAATTTTCCCTCGTGTTTTCTTCGAAAGCCTCGTTATGGGTCATTGAATGCAACCGTGGCTACGTGTCGACGAATGATTATGGCACCGTGACGTCGACGATTAGGGAGAGCTCTGGGAATCGTGATCGAGAGGGCTCTCACATGTTTGGAAAAACGCATTGACGCATTAGCGCCTCGAGTGCCGTGCGACTTGCACGTTTTGTGTCCATGACAGAATATTCAATTCCGTTTTGTAACATCATCCGATTATTTATATTATTTAAAGTTCTTCGTCGATGATTACTTCGAAATATTTATAGGAACGACAGTTGTCGCAAAGCGACGTTCATTTTTAGCTGTGCGAGTTAGTTTAGTTTATATTCAGCAGTTTTACCGACGCATCGTGCATTTGTTGGTTTACTTATCCGTTTATCAATCGTTCACTGACGCGAAATGTATTTTCTGACCAACGTGATATAATTACCTCCGATCTGTAATGAGTCAAGCCGGATTTGGAGCAGAACAAATTCACTTCCGAGTGGCTAGAGCGTTTTCAAAGTTCCCGTTCGCGCCGAAGAGAGGGAATATTAAAACGGTGCCGCGAAGTTAATGCGGTTATTCGTAGTCATCGGGCTTCGGGGCTACGGAGACCTGGCTCGTTTTTATGTAAATTCGCTGAAAATGTGGGTGGTAAAGAATACCATTGAAAGTTGTACCTTCGTGAGAATTTTCGTAATCGTATGTATATTTCTTACCCTTCATTCACGGAATACCTTATCCCGGATACCTTGTATCCCCGACAACGTTGTAACGCGCCGCGTGGAAAACTTTACGCGTCTACGCGTATCTGGAAACCGGGGAAGAAACGTCGTTCGTTTTTCGCTGGTTTTCCGGCTTGCGCTTTCGAGAGCTCGAAGGGAGCAAGCAGCGCGGCACGCGAAACGCGCTTCGACGAGAAAGCCGCTTTTACTTCGACACTTCGGGGGAGGACGCGTTCTAATTAGGATCACGCGTGTTCGCCTCTTCTACGAGCGAATCTTGTCGGTAGTCGGTCCTTTGTCGGCGTCGGTAGAAAGAGCGAGACCCGGGCTAGGAGATACTCATCGTAAAGGTACCTAACACGGCTATGCCGAACTTGGAGAATTTCTCTCGTACAGTTCCGCATACATTAAGGACCCTCTAGGTGAAACTTGCAGGGTAGTTTGCCTCCTGGCAAAAGGAGCGAGCTCTCGTTGCGGGGCTGGCGAGGCGCGCGCGGCGCACCGTGCTCAAGGACGAGCAGCAGCTACGCCGTGGCTGCCGGGTTCGAGGGTGTAAACCGCACAAAGTAATCTTACAGAATGTATATGCAAAGAGGTTCGCCGACGTAGAACGGGTGGCGAGCGGTGAGAGTCGATGGGAGGAAGGAGAGCACAGCTTGCACGATCCCATCCGCGACAACACCGACAAGACATCCCCAGAGGCAAACTTACCTCATAGTTCGAAGACTGTTCGATCTTTCGCTCGCTATCGTCGCTGTCTTTGCGATCCTTTTTATCCCAGTTACGAGACTGCGCTTCCTTCCGTGTAAAAATTATTTAATCAATAACACGCCACGCGCGCGAAACGACCAGTTATTCTCGTCGGATTTTCGTGCGAGTTTAGAAAGCGTTATTAATGGTTCGTTGGTTCTTGACACGCCGCGTCAAGATCGACCGATACGGCGCAAAAGTAAATTGGTCCGTGACTCGTTCGCTTGATCGAACGAATCGAGTCGAACCTCGGTGACGAATGATCGCATTTTTATTTTTAAATAGGAAACTTGCTTCCACTAATATTTAATTCGTCGGCAGTTGGACTCGGTTAGCGCGACAATTAAACACCGGTACGATTTAACAACCGGTTCGGATAATTGCGAGATTGCGCGCGGCGTAGACGCGCAGTTCTACCGGCTAATAATTTATCGCCGCTAAGCCAAGGGAATATCGAGGAGATCGAGGAACGCGACGATGCGCGACCCAATTTCTGCTTGGCGCCGTATCGAGCACGGGGGACAAATTCACCGGTAACTCCCGAGATACGCGACGCACCAATATAAACAAGCTTGTCTACAGGAGTAGTTAGCACCTACTGCTGTTTCCCGCGTAGCAGTGCTAGATACGCCTAACAAACAGGTCCGCCGACATTTATTCCGGCCTATTACGAGTTAATCTTGGAAGCATACACAGCGCGCATTATCATTTAAATTGGTGCTGGTTCTACACGCGCATTAAATTTGTTTGCCTCAACGGTTGTCCTCCTCGCGTTCCCTCGGTTCCGCCCTCGCGCTCTCCACGGGGGAATTCTTTGCGTCTTTGCGCGCGAGAATGACTGTACCTCTAGAGCTGACGGGCAAGCGACGAAAAATAGCTGCAACCTTGCCATTGTTCGTGCCGTATGACCCGAATAAAGGCATCCGCCGGTAACTGCTACTCGTAGGAATTTTATTAGCTTTTTATTCGATCGAGAGATACCACGGTGGAAGAAACTGTGCCAAGAAGTCGCTTCATTTCCTCGTTTCGTACCTCCGTCGTTCGTCGCGAGGTTAAGCATCCTCATCGGCGGGTGTCCGTCTCCCGTAGTGACGGTCGGAGATTGCGTCGAAAACTGATTGTGACTGTCGCGATAGCGAACGAGTCTCCACCCTTCCGGGTCACGTCGTTCTTGGTGGTCCGGTTATGAGACGGAGATCTTCTCTCTCTCTCTCTCTCTCTCTCTCTACCGACGAATTCTTCCGTTGACAAATTGAACGAATCTGTGCACGGTCGACGTGGCAGCTACCAAAACGAATTCTAGAAAGAAAGAAAAAAAAGAAAAACGAAGCTCACGAAGGGAAACGGCCAGAAGAAGAGGAAAAGAAATCGTCGCGTTTCGTTTCGTGACTGTGCGTATGGTAATTTGTCCAAGACGTTATAACAATTGGTCGTTTGTTTGTTTCTTTTTTTTCTTTTCTTTTACCAGAGACGAGGGAGAGACGTACATTGTAAATTCATTAGAGAATTTTGAGTCAGGCCGCGTCTCTCGTGGTCAAGAGTGTCTGAACAAATGGTTGTCAGTAGATCGAAGGAGGCGTAGTTCTTACACGACATTAGCCGCAGATAGAGGCAGATACTGTCTCCAATCCTGAAACGCACGGCAGGAGTGTAGGTATCTTCTTACTGATCGACCGGATGAAACCGGGGAATGACCGATCGAGCGATGGCATTCCTCTCTGCTTGGAAGGCAGAACATGGATGAAGACGCGTAATTTGTTATCGGCATTGTAAAATGCATTCCTCGGCCGCAGGCAAGAAGGAACAGTCTGGTAGTCCGTTGCCAATTCTCATTGCCAACTCTCCTTGTACGTCTCCATGTATCGAAAAATACGTTAGGATCGACTTATCCAGCTTGTTTCGTTAACAAATTGAAGTTTAATCCAGTTGTCGAGAGTGTACAAGTGTTGACAAACCATTCTCCCTTTACCAGTAAACTTTTATTTTATTTTATTTTCGAGTCTACGATTTCTATTGGAATACGAGCTAGCTATCCCTGTCTATTTTATCTTGGAATACGCATCGCGATGGATACGATCTCGCGTTCTCGCTTAAACGCCTTGTTCTCTGGAAGAGGCATATTTGTTCGAAAGGTTAATAACGTCTCTTTCGCCGTTCGTGCGAAGAGAAACCGATAGGTTACGCTCCTCCCCTGGTTCGGTTCGATCCCTTTGGCCAGTCTCGCGAGGTCATCTGCGCGACACATTCCGTAGGCCCTCTCTTTCGACCGATACAAGGACGATATCGTCCGATGCGAATCTTTCTTCGTCGCGAAGATAATCTTCCGTTAAACGGTGGTGCCTCGGTGGTGCCGTGAGGACCTAAGCTCGTACTTTATGCCAGTCGGTGGGTACCGGTAAGCCAGGAGCGTACCTTATCAGGAATCTGAGTCGCGCAGTGAGCGGCTATTTGTATTCATAAGTCCGCGGGAGGCCGGCGCTCGGTTCTCGAGGCCCGAGTCCTGGGGCCTGTCCTAGCTTCCATGGACCAACGGACCAACTTCCACGCCGTTCCCCAGGGATATCCGACCGTGGCGTAGCGCTCGGTCGTGCTCGAAGGAAATCACTTCGCAGGAACGAGAGACAGAGGGCCACGTCATTCGACCAAGGCGCCATTCTCGCGGACATCTTCGAACGGGCGGGCGGGGGTCAAGCGTGATCCAGAGTGTGCACGTGCGTGTACGTGTGCACGTCCTCCTCCGGTCGCTGTGTACGCCGCGTGTCGGAGAATGTGACCAGTCATCGAGTTATTTAATTTTTCGAGGCACCCCTGTTGCGCATGTTTGCTCAGCCCCGCTGTGAGCACAAATTACCTCGCGACCGAATCACCTCCAGCGAAATATTCGGTCCTCGTCCTTGTCTACTCCTCCCCACGTGGCCGCTGCCAATGGCAAACTGCCATTCATGTCGGTCACACTTCGTGCCAGTGTAGTGTATACTCCTTCCCTTCCCTTCTCTTCTCTTCTCTTCTCTTCTCTTCTCTTCTCTTCTCTGGAAACAATACGCACGACCGTATCTCCGTCGTTTTTTTTTTTTCTTTTTTTTGTTTTTTGCGCCGTTCTTCCTTCCGACTCAAACTCTCGATTGTTGATTTCTCGAGGAGAAACGTCGTAGCAAGAGATCTCGTCGAATAGAGCGTTCCTTTATGACTGGTGTATCCCAGACCGATGAATCAAGCACGCCGGACACGGTTCGTTAGACGCGACGATTGATCTACCGTTTCGATAATTAGCGACGGCCGAGTCACGACGGTTCAGTGTTACCAGAGACGCTCGGGGTTCGTTCGTTGCAATTGCGGGGGTGTTGCAGCGCAGCACCAGCTGATGACCCCCTTACGTCCGGAGGACACGAGACCAAAACGGACATGGCCGCGTCCCCCGACGTGGTCTAGCCGCGTATATATATATGTGTGTGTGTGTGTGTGTGTGTGTATATATGTATATATATATATATATATATACACGGTCAGCCCACCTCGCTATCTATATGCTAATCCATTGAGATGGTACCCGCAGATTACACCTCGGAATTAGCCCAGAGACTGGGGTATCAGGGCCGCACAGACAGGCCGGCTTCTCTACCTATACGTACCTTTATCCCACCTTATACACGTAACCTGTCCCGTCGAGCGCCTGCTCTCGCCCTGCACTTACCAGACCTGGTGCATACGTACACACACACACCAGGTAGGTAGGTAGGTGGGTAGGTGGGTAGGTGGATGCGGGCACATGCACAGGTGTGTACGCGTGTACCTGTGGTGGAACCGTGGCACCGCGTTTGGCGGAGAGAGAACCTGGCGGTGACTCGGCACTTCCAGTTCGTTAGCCCGTGTTAATAACGTTAAAGAGGATGCGATAAACTCGTTAGGAGGACGAAACTACGCTCGAGGATGGTTAAGCCTGATTGTCGTGAGCTTACGTCGTTTCTTTCATTAGTTTCTTTCCCTCGTAACCCGCGAGGGCGAGAGATTCGTGAATGAACGCGTTAGGGATGACGAACGAAGACTCGAGGAGAGAATTTCGGACGACCTTCGGACCGAGAATCGCGATCGAGCGAACCACAGATTTCGCGTCGATTAGCATTTGTAGAAGCAGCACTCGAAACAGTGACACTGCCGGCAGAGCAATCGACCGACGACATTCGTACGATAGCCGTGCGCTCGAGCGCCATGGTAAATTTATTAGTCGGCGGGAATATGATCGCGCGACGCGTATTGCGGCACCGAGCTACACCGAGGGATGTACGATTGGTACGTACGAATATAATCCTGTCAACCGGAGGCCAGCCGGAGGATGGGAGGCGCGGAGCAGCGTCGATGCTCCATGTTCTCTATCCGGACCAAATTCGACGTGCTGCTTCGCGAAAATACGAGCTACCGGTTATGAATTACTCCCGGCGCCGCCACACCGCCCGGCCCGGCTAATAATCGTCTCTATGCCGAATTTCTCTGCGGTCGTGTAATCGTTCGGTGTTTGCCTTGTCGAACGTGCTCCTATTCCGATGTGAAAAATCTCCACGTTTCAAAAATATGTGCGTCCATGGTTCCTGTTGACGGCGTTCTACGTCTGACTTCTCCAATCATTTGGAACAGAAAATAGAGAAAATATTTGAACTTCAACTTTGTCCTTGTACAAGTGTCCGCTCGTGTCCGTTGTTTCGACGTAAAATTCCGTTACTTCCTCTTCCAGCGTCTGTCCCTTTATGGGGGAGGGGGGCGAATGCCGGGGCTGGAGGAAGGAAGGAAGGAAGGAGGGGGTGTCCGGCGCTGAACAAAGCAGCAGGCCTGTACCTACGACGGAGGGAGGGAGGGAGGGAGGGAGACGCGCGGTGTCGCGCGATTCACCCACTCCGCGTGTCCGATTCAAACAGCGGTCTGCACTTCGGCGCGATTTCGTCCGATTCCGGGCTAAACCTTGGATTATGATCCCGGACGATAGCGGCCGATGGAAATGGCGTTAGGTAGGTGGGCATCGGGGCTAGGTGTAGGCATTATGGTGGTCGTTGGGAGGCGTCGCCGAACGGAACGCTGAATCACCCAGCGAGAGTTTTCCTGTCAGCGGCAGTACGGCCGCCGCCATCCGACGAAGCCCCGTGGAATTGCCTCGTACGGCCACGAAATGAATGCGCGAACGCCCATTAGGGGAATAAATCAGGCCAACGTTATCCGCAGCGTCGCATAATCGATCTCGCGCGGTTCCGCTAATCCGGGCCTAATCGTTCGTCCATCGTCAGATCGTTAGAAAAGTTCCTCCTAACGATCCTCGTTAGGAAGGACCGAGCTTCTGCCTCCGCGGCGGAAGGCTTTCGACGCGGGGCAACGTGGAGACGTTGAGAACTGAGGGGATGATCCAGCAGGAGCTTCTCTCTGGAGAAATGTCCATGAATAGTACTGTCAGCGGTAGTTTACTTGACTGTGGATTTTTTTGTGCAGGTTTTAAGTCGCGATCGTTAGCAGCTAGGTACTTGTATGGTACTTACATTCCGTAGTACTGCCGATTTTGAGAAGTCGGGGCAGCAATAGGATCAATCCACTCATATCGAGTGTATCGAGCTGTGACAGCTGTGTTAGGTGTCTATTTTGGTATATTATAATCCTTAATCGAGCCGGTAATCCTAATTCGTTTTGATTAATTGGGAATTAATTGGGTTAGGTTAAAAGTCATTTACAAGTTCTTGATATGAGAAGTCGGGATCGACTGTGAGGATGTCGACGTTTCATTCGATCGAAAATAGTATATTTTTATTCTCCTTCGGTTCGAAAAAACTGCCGGGGGACAGCGAGAGTCAATTAACGATCAATTGAAATGCCAATTAGCTGGATACGTGGTATAGAAACGAACGACACGAATCCGGAGTGATCGACTTGATAATTTAATAAACGGAGAAAGGTTTTCCCGATCGAGTAAAACGAGAGGGGGGGAAACGTTCGAACGCAGATGGGACGAAATAATCCGCAAACTCGATAATTACCTAAATCGTGAGTAATCTTTCAAACGGGTATCGGCAAACAGTTTATTAATATCGTTGGAGGGTGGTCGTATTAAATATATATCCAGCTTTAATTCGTGAAATCGATCCTCCTTGCCCCGTCGTCTCTGAGAGTCCGGTGGCTTTACGTCCGTCGTGTAGCAGGGATAAATTCGAGGGTGCGGCGAGTCGCGAAAATGTTTGGTTAGCATTCGGCTTATTGGCCGGCGAATGTTCGTGCTCTGTTAGGCATGTATGGATGGCCCCCAGGTTATAATAAAGCTAATTCTGCGGTGCTCTTGAGGCAGCTCGTGCCGCAACATGTTTTGCCTCCGCCATCCCGCCCCAACCCGCCACCACTGCCGCCGCCGCCGCCGCCGCCGCCGCTCTTCCCCTTCTGGCTCCTTTTGCCGTTTCACCGATATCCAACACTCCCGATTCTCTCTCTCTCTCTCTCTCTCTCTCTCTTTCTGCTCTCCTCTCACGTTTTCTTCCACGCGCTCCAACAACCGAATATATTTATACGCCCCCTCGGAGGGGTAGCACACGTCCGTTTATTAAAACGTTTCCACCCCGAAGAGCAACCGCACACGAGTTTCCCTCCGCCTCTCCCCGCTTTTATTTCTCCCCTCTCTTTTTTTCTCCGGCTTCCACGTACCTACCTCGCGGCTTTTACCGTTCTTTTCATTGTCCCGAAAAGAGAACGCGAGCCGTCAGCACGTGCAGCCGCGGCGTTTCGCTATCCGGCGAAATGGACCGGAGAGAGCCGTATTTAATTTAATTAGAACGGCGAGAGGATGTTTTGGAATCAACGTCGACGATAAGCGCAGCACGGTTGCATTAACAGCGCGCGATGGCCACGCGAAATTTTCTCCCTTTGTACTCGTTTCGTTGCAGTCGTTCGCCTCTCCTCTCTCGTTCCCCCCCCCCTTTCGACGTGGCTAAAATAACAAAGAGGGAGAAAGAGAGAGAGAGAGGTTTCGAGAAAGCGAAGAACGTATCTCTCCGATCGGAGAGTCAAATCGTTCCGCATACTTCCGCGACGTATGGGAGAGCCAAGTGCGGAGTGGCCGCGCGAATTAAAAAGCTCCGCGGTGGAATTTAAATTACTCGTTGCTCGGCCGCTCGCGTAATCGTAACGGTTGTATAAATAACGGCGAGTAAAAAATTAGCCCGGAGATAATATCTGAGGGGCGTCTCTACGCGCAGCGTGAAGTCGCGATAGTCGACGAAATTCATGGAACGAGCTGTACAGCTCTGACAGGCGCCGTGTTACGATCGATTAAACGAACAGCCCAGACGGAGGGTTATAACGACGCCGTTGCATTAATTAATTCTCGGTGATCTCAATTAAAATATTAATTACGGGAGAAACAATGACTCGCTGACGGATCCAGGCGCCGATGAGGATAGATCCGCGTCTTGCCTCTGTTCTCTCTCTCTCTCTCTCTCTTTCTCTCCTCTTCTGCCCATCTTCCCATACCCGTTCTCTCCGTCTCTCGAGCTGGCAACGATGAATCAGTGGGGCGATCGTAGCGATGCTATTACGATTGCCGCTCGTCCGTAAGCTTATCTGATAACCACCCCGTTACAGCGGTGGTTCTCGCGGCATCGGCGAGACTCGTTAGTTCCTTCGTCCGTCCGTTCGGTGTCTCGCGTTCGTCGTCGCGCCAATACGGAACACGAGGACCATTTGCATATTTCCGAAGGAAACAAGTGTCCCCTGTCGGCGAATCTCGTCGAGCGTCGGCGATCGTTGGAAAATCAATAAAACCCACCGAGGGTGACAAGGATCTTAACGTGCCGGTTCTCTTCTTCTCGAACCGGTGCATCGGCGAGAGAGGTGTTCCACTTATCGGGAACCGAGAGAGCGTTCCGAACGTCCCAACGTCGACAAGTCTCCGGACAAGTTGTCGTTGCTTGTCCGTTCGCAATCTCTCGGCGAAATCTCTCGTACGTCGCGAGCCGGACGGCCTGTCAGAAGCCAATCGAATTCGTTCGCGGGGCCCGGCGTTCGCGCGATTATTGTTAAACAGGCCGGGCAATAACAACCGCTTATTGAAAATACGATTGTCGAATCACTGATGGAGGATAACGCTGGAGGGGCACGTCCGTATAATAAAGACTATCCTCCCCCTTCTGCCCCCCTGTCGATCCATCGTGTGGACCGATGCATTTGCACGAGGCACGGACACAACTCTCTGCCGGAAGAGAGAGAGAGAGAGCGAGAGAGAGAGAGTGGTGGCCGTAGCGCACGAAAGCTGGGAACGTAGCTGGCTGCACCACCTGACGCGACGGGGGGTCAGCGGTTCTCATCTTGCTCCTCGTGCGACTCATCCCGCGAGGGAGAGACGAGCGAAGACGCGAAGAGGAAATATCGCTCGATGACGATCGTGGCGAATTTGCATACCGCGAGAGGAGCATTTGAGATCGGCTCGCGAAATTAAATCAAGCGTGGAATGCGCGCGCTATACCGGTCGCAGGCTTCTTCTTCTCAAGCCCTCGCGACCAGCACCTCTCGAATCATCCTCTCGAATCACGATTTCACTTAAGGACACGCGAGGCGGTTGGTGTCGATCGAGATAGAGATATATCGGACCTGGCTAATGATGACTCGGCCGAATTCGGCCCGAGCCTCTCCCCCCTCCGCCTCCTCCGAAGTAATTTACGAGGAGTCACCATTGATTCGGATACGAGTGTCGATGTGAGCACCTCGAACGGACGGCGCAGCCGTGACGAGTGAAAATACAAACAATTTAACAGGGATGAGTGGTCGTTTAGCGTTCTCGGGGATCAGCGAGGATCTCCGCTTCCTTCTCGTTTCAATCGTCTTTCTTCCGAGCTCGCCTCGCGGGCGTAGGTGTGGTCGCTCGTTGCGAAAAAGTGTCGCGTAAATCGAGAGAGGGTCTCGGCGGCTTGTACTCAGACTGTACTCCTGCACACTTGCAGGAAAAGTTGCTGGCAATTACGAAATATCGGTGTATCGAAGGAAATGACATTTTTCCCTGTCGCGAAAAACGATTTAGTCGAGCATTTAGAAGCAAACAGAGACAAAGTCAGCCGTATAGGCTGGCTAAAACGCTCGCCCTCGGTGGTTCGGTGGTGGCCGACAGGGATTGCGTAAGTTGGTCCAGCCTCCTGCGGTCTTGCGTCAGAGAATCAATTATTGGATCCGTATATCAATCTGATGGACCGAGGCACGTTCGTGGTGCGCGCGGCTCCCTGCTGCTTTTACGCATTTTCTTCTCCCCGAGCTGTGCTCCCTACGCGTTCCTTGCCGCGTTCGCGAGACAAGGACGAAGCGAAGGCGAGGGAGAAAGAGAGAGGGAGAGAGAGGAGATGTGTGGTTCTCCGTACGGTCCTGCAGGACCATATAGAGCGATCGCGCGCGTCGACGACGACCGGTTCGCCTCGCGGTATGTTTCACGGCGATCCACGGCGTTCGGCCCATCGCGCGTGACGTACCGCGCAACGTTGATTTCTCGAGCGACTGACTGATTTTCTTCTTTTCCCCGCAGGGTGCCGACGAGGATGACAGCGCTTCCGTTGCCTCGGTAAGTTCATCGTTTGCATCGTCTTCCGTGGCTGAGTCGTGTTTATCATACGCGAGGCCAGCTCGAATTTGGACCGTGTTCTGCTCGAAGAGAGAGAGAGAGAGAGAGAGAGAGAGAGAGAGACATAATACGGAGAGGGAGGATACGTTCGGTTCGAATGATAAACGCACGCGATCTCTGTATCGAGATCTTAATTAAAATTTCCCCCTTCTAATCGCGCCGTGGATCTCTCTTCGACGCGGTCCCGTTCGTGTTGGCCGTTATCGCTCGCTGGCTCGATATCGCGAGTAACCCCTGTTAATTGAGGCAATTATTGCTTTGGCAAGTAGCAACTGGACGGGAAGTCACGGGAGTGGTTGGTCAGAGCGGCGCAAGGGGATTATCAGGCATTGGCGAAATTGGCCGCGGAAGAACCTCGCCTCACCCGACTCAAGGTACGTCAAATTTACTTACGCTGTTTAGTTCCAGCATGTTCCTCTTTCATTCGTACAACGTCGTACACCGAGATACACGCTGTTTTGTCAATTTTACCGAGAAATTTTACCCTCCGCTACGAACTCGCGAAGTAAAGTAAAGTAAAGTAAAGTCTTGTAAATTTCTTCAAACTTGTCCATCGGGGTCGGCCTCCGGGGTCGGTCGGGGCTTCGATCGCGTGTTAACGACGACCGGTTGAAAAAGAAATTGTCGATTCGCGAGCAATTTGTCGGGGCGTTGTGTTTGCCGTGTTTACGTAGGGAAAGGGGCGCGCCGGTCCGCGCAATGGATCTCATTGAATTACGGCCAGGCCGCCTCGGGTGATAATGACAAAGGTGGCGGGCCAGAGGTTCGGAAATATAATTACGGTGTGGCTTACCGTAGGCCTGGGATCAGGCCGTTATTACACGCACGGCAGAACTTAACACCTGCGGCGTTGTAAATTCGCCGTTTTCGCGCGCCACCATTGACAGGTCAATAAATCTAAGAGCCCTCGTGGCAATCAGGCAGCCGGTGTATACCAAACCGCCAATATGTGGAGCGGATCACCAATGTCCGATAGGGAACGAGTTAAGGATTACTCGCACTATCGATTCCAATTATCCAATCTGCACGCGCGGTCGTTCAGAATCGAAGACGCCACGAGTGGTGGAGAGTAAAGTGTTTAGTTTGTCTAAATAGTTAGCAAACTTTCCACTCTCTTTCCTCTCCGGGGGAACAGCTTTTCGAGCGGAATTTTCGTCGAAAAGCGTCGAGCGTGGAAACCATGTCAATCGCGTCCACGCTTTCTTCGAAACGGTTAATTAAGCTAAAACGTCTATCGTGTACAAAGTCGTGGTCGTGGATGATCGCGGCGGCACTAGACCCAGAGCGATAAAAACTATTCGCCGCAAGACGTTGTCCCGTCTTTCCTTGTCCTGTCAAACAAGCGTCGTTTTCTGGCCTGAATAGTTTCGAACCGGCCTTAACGGCCGTTCACGGTTTCCAGCGTCGATGGAAAAGGCGGCGAGGAAGGAAGGAAGGAGAAGGATGGGAGGAACAAGGGGATGAAACGGTGGGAAAGGTGGGGATGTAGCAGGAGATGGCCTGGTAGAGGTGGCGGTCTGCGAAAGGGGTGGAGGCGGCTGAACCGCACAGGGGCTGCTGCGTGCTGAATTCATTCCGCTGGACAAGGTTGCCTCACACTCCGGTCCAGGCCGACGTTCGCCTCATCCCTTGGGATAAATTGGTCGAACCCGCGTGTTTGCGGATAACATCGCCGCGATATACGCCCGCCTATGGCCGCCGTACGAACGTAACCATACACACACGACTCCCTTTTTGCGACGAGTCTCTGGCGCTCGCGGAAATTGGCAACCAACTCTGCCCTCTCTCTCTCTCTCTCTCTCTCTCTCTCGTCTTTTTCGCGTCTCTGCTCTCTCTTTCTCTCTCTCCGCAGCATCCCGTACACGCAGCGCCCCGTCCATCACCTGGCCCCGCCACCTCTTTTCCATGGCTTTCGCGAATCCACCACATTTTTTCGCCAATGAAACGCGAAAAAATGTTTTTTTCCTGCTGAAGATCGTACCTTCGTCTCGCGCGTCTCCTACCCCGATTCTCCGTCCAAGTCCAAATTTACACGTCCTTCGTACACTTTTATTAATACAATTGATCGGCGTACACGGCAGCGTAGATATTGGTTCCTCGACGTTTGATTAATATAAAAATTTGTCGAGCATCGGCGTCTCGTTTACGACACGCGAATACGTACACGTATATATATTAATCCACATCGATGAATATGCAACGATCGAGCGAGGAGCGAAATGCGAGAGCGATAGGATGCGGGAGACAAAGTGAAGCAAACGATATGGGGAGGGGGAACGTCGGTAGGCATTCCAATTACTCCCCCCTCCGGTAATTAAATCAACACGGAAGCTAATCAACGTCGGCACCGTGCTCCAACCGTTTCTCTCCCCTTCCGTCGAATTTTTGCCCTGGCTAACTAAATCGGACGATTAGCCGATAACCGAACCGGGAAAATCGTGTCTCACGGTTCGTCGCGGCGCGAAGATGTCGGTGAATAATCGAGAGGGAGCCGATTATTCACCGAGGGAGCTCGTTGAAATTAACTCGTATCGTTCGCGCGCTGTTGCGTCGCGTGTACAAATTTCAACCGGGGACCGAGTCGCGTGTTTCGACCACGGCCCCGATAAAAAATTCAACGCGACCGCTCGATCGACCCGTATCTCTCGTCGAGTCATCCGGGACGAGTCATCGATCGGCGATTCGATCGAGCGTCGTCGATTGTTCTTTCTTTTCTCGCGTACGATGGTTTACGAGCCGAGTTTACGTTAAAGAGTCGTTGGTACACGTGGTCCGCGCGGCCATCGAGCGTCGTCGAGAGTCGGCCATTGTATTCGCTGGGTCAGGTGCGCGTCGCCGTCCGGGTACCGTGTGCCCATTATACTTTATTAACGGACGCGTCTGGCATCGCGATAGATTCGCCCGTTCGATTTCTGCGTCCCCCCACAACGCAGGACGGCTGCAGGTCGATCTGACGCGACGCTTCACTCTGCCGCTCCGTTTATACCCGATCCCGTGGAATCGTTAGCATTTCGTTTTTGCCGCATCCGACAGGTGCAACGTGCCAACCCGTTTATACCCATTCTTAAAGTCTCCTTAAATATCGTCGCTCGTGTTTTCGCGTATCTCAGGTTTCAAAATTCGCAAAGAAGAGAAGAAAGTCGGCGTAGAAACGAACTAACGAGGAAAGAGCCGAGTTAAGAGCGATTGGAATGGTTATGTTACTCGTCGGCGGATAAGCGGACGCGCAATTCAACGTATCTGTCCGTATCCGTATTTATCAGTTGGTATCGGTTGGTTTAACAACGCCAGGCAATCAGAAGGTGTTCCCTCCTATCTGCTCGTGCATTCGCTGCCCCCACGCCTCCGCCAGTCGATAAATAATAACCATTTGTATCGGATTCTAATTACTCGCTCTAAGCAAACAAATAAACGGCAGGCCGGGAAGACTGTGGGCACCGTGAGAGGCAGAGGCTTAATGTTATGGTGGCTGCAGGCTGATTTAAGGAGTGTGGGACCGCCCACCTCGAAGATACATCTCCAGCCTCGGCCATCGGTCCACCTGTTATGAGTGTTTCAACGCCACTGTGCGTTCTTTCTTTTTTTTTTTTTCTTTTCTTTTCTTTCTTTCTTTCTTTCTTTTACGGAGCTCGTCGCTCCCTTCGAGATACCTGTTGCCAATACGGGCCGAGAGAAGCACGTACGGAAACACGTACGTGGCGTAATTAAATTGCCAGGAACCGCGATCGTCGAACTCGTCGATTCTCATCAGCAGAGAATGCTGATAAAGGGAAGGGAGAGAGAGAGAGAGACAGAGATTAATCATTGGACAAACGACGTCGTTTAATCCTGTCTTGTGTAAAATTGTCCACTACTGTCGCGACGTGTGTACACACGTACAATCAGGCGCTCGCGAGAACCCACGGTATATCATCGAACGAGGAGAGAAACACGCGGCAAGGAATTCGTTTCCAGAGGCAAGAGCTATCCTTTTTCTCAACGACTCGAACCGGGATGATCGATAAGAGACTCTCTCTCTCTCTCTCTCTCTCTCTCGGTGGTGCGAGAGGAGAGACGCGTTCGTTTTCGCTTAAAAGGTCGTCGAGAAATACCGTCGACGGTAGTTCGTTACCGGTGGGCTATTAGCGGGCGTAACGCACGTCCTGGCAGCGTCGCAGAACTAAGTAACCTTGGCTAACAAGGAGGCGTATCCAACGGCCACGAATGATCTATCGATCCAGAATTGGCATTATTTCGTTCTCCGTTTCTCTCTCGGAGCCTCTCTCGGCCTCGCAGGAGATATATACTCTCTTTTCCTACCTACCCTCGCGACCGACCTTTCCTCTTCTCTACGCTACGACCGTTGAACGCGCACCACGACGCTTTCACAGAGAGACAGAGACAGCGCGTACACGTCTACCTGCTGCACCACCTACCCATCTACCTACGCCCCCGAATATTAACACTTTGATTTATGCGTGTAATTATCTCTAGTTATTTTCTCAGGCAGGCGCAGCGCAGCACAGCGCAGCTCGGTTCGTTCGTAGCTGCCGGTGCTGCTGCCGCTGATACACAACAAATTAACCGTTCCTTCTTCCGCTTCTTCTTATCCCGCGCGTTGCCTGAGAGAGAGAGAGACCCCTTGCACTCTCTCTCTCTCTCTCTCTCTCTCTCTCTCTCTCTCTCTGTCCCTGCAAACTGGCTATTCTCTTTCTGGAACCTCGCGCAGAACGAGAACCACTATTTATAGCGGCGTTTCTCGTTTCACTCGGCAAACTTGCGTTCTTATTACGTTGGAGGATGGCTCGCGAGCGGACCAAGGGACGCGTACGGGGTGGTAGTAGCGCGAAAACGTAGCAGGCCGAGGAAGAGGGCCCGGTCGTCCAGCTCGAATTCAGCTCGCGGTGATCATTTATCCTCTCCGGCGGAGGCTCGCCAAACGACCTGTCGCCCCTTTGTGCGTCCTGCGCTTTGAAGCTTCGCGGCGAAATATATTTTCGGCCGCGCTCGGTGCGCCCCGACGATTATTACGTACGCTCGGTCTGTCAGTAATTAGCGCGGGATCGTTTGGCTGCCTTCTGAATTAGTCTTGCCTTGGTTATCGCTTGAAACGCCTATTAGTCAGATTCGGGACGAGAGTCTTCGTCCCTTGAAATCTTTCGCTCGTTTTGTTCGTTTGCTGTGGAACGTCGTAGATCAAGCGAGGGAAAGTAGACCGCTGTCGAACGGGAAACCGTTCTTTTGCCTGGGACCGCGATAGCCGATCAGCGAGGGAGAGATTTCACGAAACCAGGGAGAATCGTCGCAGATCGGGGCGCCACCGAGGCGTCATCTTTCCGTGGCATCGTCGCTGCCTCTGTTCCTCCTTGCTTTTTCCTTGCCCCTCTTCTCCCTTCTCTCGATGCTCTAATACAGTCTTCTAGGGTTTCACGTCTCGTTTTCGTTCTGGAGTCGTCCTCCGGTCCTCCGACGATGCGCTGCGCTACTCTGCTTCCGCTCGAGTTAGTCAACGTAGTTCCTCGCGTGTAACTTGCGCGCGCACGGTTCTCTCAATCGACTACTCGACTTAACTTTTCGAAAAAAAAAAAAAAAAAAAAAAGAGGGACAAAATCGTCGAGGAGACAATGGCTATCCGAGCAACGTGCTCGTTGGCCATGAAACTCGAGAGGAGAATTAGTCTAGCCACTTTCTAAGAGCTTGCTTCGCTTCGGAGGCTCGAGCCGATCTCGAGCAACGAGCCGTGAATGCGAGCCGAAATTCGCTTGGCGGAATCTCTCCTTTGAAACTCGCTCCTTTCTCGAACGTTGTTAGTGCATATCGTCTGAAATCTCGCTTAATATTGTCTCACATTCGGAAGTATCGTCAGCTGCTTGTACTTTCTCCCCGAAGGCAACTTATTCGCCAACGGTTGAACCTCGTTCTTGCCACTTTTCAGAGTTCGACGCCACGGCATCTCAGATTTCTTTCTCCGTTGCCCGAATTTTGTTCAACGACGATTGCTTCCGCAATTGCTAAAACCGTAAACCGTAATTACGTACTGTCAATCTGAAGACAAGGAAACTCATTCGATTCTTGTTGGCCGCTCAACTTGTTGAGACGTATGAAAAAGCTGGTGAACTAGCGCGATCTGTTCTAATACTCGAATCAACAATTCTTCAGAGTTGTACGAGTGTTTTCGGAATTCAGCAGCGTGATTTGAAGAAACGTTACGTATCGTGGAACGAACGAAACTCGTGCATTTCGCAACGCGCCGTTATTATTATTCTCGGAACCCGAGACCCGACAGTCCACGACTCGTTAGTCCACCGTGATCAATATACGTACGTATATACTCGCGCGGAAAGTAATAATACATATCGCGAATTAGCGTGCCAGCCGTGGGAGCAGGAAGCTCCTCGTTGTTTCGCGAAAGAATTCCTCGAATTTCGCTGGCATGCGCCAATGACAGATCTGTTTCGCTCCTCGTGATTAATGTCACGCGTGCGAACGGTGATAAAGGGTGCACGTGTACACGCGGATGGCCACTGCACGCACACGTCCCCAAAGTCGGTCGATCCTCGTTTATACGTAATTTCGCCGCGCCTTGAGCGAGGTTCGGAGAAATTATGCGAGTAATAACGAGGAACGACGAAACGTCGTCCCGGTATCTGGTCGCGAAATCGTTCGTGACGGCCGGTCGTAGATCGTCTCGTGGCCCCGCGTTTTCTCTCTCTCTCTCTTTTGCGAAGTAAGAAGACGAGACCTGAGAGACCCGAGTCTCGAGAAGTAAGTGCAAGAGCACGAGGAGGGACGAAAGAAGGGGGGGAGGGGGGAACTCAAAAAGAGAAAATAAAAGAAAAAAGAGACGAATTGCAGAAGGGCGTTCACCGTCGTATGGAATACACGCGTTTACGTGTATATCGTGGCCCCTCGATGGAGTCGGTGACTGCTTGTTCGCACTGTGCACCGCTAATTAGCTTCGAAGATCGATGGCTATCTGTCCGGCCACATGTCCCTAAAGTGGCGAGCTGAAACATCCGGTACGCCCTTTCCGTTCGGAAGCTCGGTCGGTTTCTCGAGCGCGGCGATACGTACGAAGGAATCCATAGCCACTCAAGCCGACCACTAGTCCCAACCCTTGGCCCGGCTCTCTACGTCTCTTCGTTACGTTGTATATCAGTTAGTCGACGCGATGTCAAACAAACGACCTGCAAACGCGAGAAGCACCGAGCGGAGAAACCTCTCCGGGGCCCCGGTAGACCCTCCGATAACTCCTTCTCCCGTCATCGACGCGTGACAACAGCTGTGCACTTTTAAAATTCATAAAATACGCGTGTAACCCGTATATTCCGATAATTATCCTCGCATGTAACGTCGAATTATCGAGCGTGTTGTCCCTTTCCTGTCGAGCCACCCCGTTTTCGCCGGTCACGCATAGCTCTGGTCACTTTGCGATTGAAGATCGCGCAAAAAGACTCGAACGGAAACTCGCAAACTCGTGGTCGTTCCCTCTGCGAGTACGTACGCACGTTGCGCGTCGAGATTCGTCGTTGGCCTGATATTTTCCGATATTTTCTTTCGCGACTGAAGGCGAACGGAAGCAGTTACGGTAGTAACACGGACGCGAAATTACACGGACAGCGCATGAGAAAACGGAGAGCGCAATTAGCGCGGGCGGAGCTCGTTATGGTGATTCAGTCGCGCAAGTAAATACGTAACATACGATCTCAGCGTGTGTCGTCGTCGTCGTCGTCGTCGTCTCCCCCGTCTCGTTGAATTCGCAAAGAGCACACACCGCCTAGCCCAGAAAGAGAAGCCCGGTTCGTTTCATAAGCTACGTAAACGTGGGATCTACGCAAGGCGGGCTGCGTGCACACGGGAACGCTCTTGGCCAGTGTTGCTTGCACGTGTAAGAAACGTCGGTGCGCGGCAAGCGGCGGACGGGATCGCGTGTCGATCTACGCCGAGATATTTGTTACTTTACAGTTGTATCACGTTTTTCGCGTGGAAACAAAGCCATTGTTTGTAGCTTGTACACGCTACGCCCGTCCGAGCCAGACGCGCTCCGCTGTTCGACGCGATCGAGGATGCGGAGCGCCCCGTCGAAAACGACCTCTCTCTCTCTCTCTCCCTTTCTTGGCCTCTCCTCTCGTCGTCGAATCTGCCATTTTCATCGCCGTCGCCAAGATGGCTCCTCGCGATTTCGCTCCTCTCTTTCTCTCTGCTTTCTCTGCGATGCAATCGTTGCGCAAAGATTCTGTTTTTCTTTTTTTACTCTTTTCGTTCGTAAAATCCCTCGTTTCAGAGGGACGGAACTTTACCTTGGAAAAGAGTATCGAGAGTCTTGAAAATTTGTCGTTCCAACGTGTTTCGTCGGTGAACGCGCGCTCTGCCAGACGTGTGAAGCATTTCTCCGTGGAAACTCCATTAATCACGGCAAAAGAGAAATTTTCCACGAGTCACAGTCTCGGCCAGTTCCAGCTGCAAGCGCACGCGCGTTCGTCCATTCACGAATTCCGCGGTTGGTTCTACCCGTGTGATCCTCGTGACGGCGTCGCTCGCGAGGAAAGCTCCGAGGACGGCACCGCCCGAGCTGATGAATTCGCGGGCCGCCGTTGATATTTCAGTGTCAGCGTCGGCGGTTTTTGTCGTTTGTACCGGCAGCCTTAGGATCGTGCACCGCCGGTCGAGTTTAGACGCTAATTACACGTTTGAAATGGCTCGCGCCAAGAGCCGCACGAGCTGCACGAAATAATTACCAACGGTGTCTTTCCAATTTTTACACGTACGTACGTTCGCTCGCGGGCGATATCTTCTCCATATACGGCACATGTTTTTTTTTTTTTATCACTGAACAACGCTGATGCAACGAAAATTAGCGATTGGTTGATTTGGGACACGTGATTCGTGAGGGGGCGTGGCGTTGTCTGGTACTGAGCGATCGCGCCTGTAATTTGTTTTCTGTCGATTCTGTTTGTTTTGCATTGCACAGTGTCGTCGAATAAAAATTACTGAATGTAATATAACAAACTAACCACCTTTTTTTTTCTTAAATAAAACATCAAGATATAATTTCGAATTAAATTTAAATTCAAAGATAATTTTTCTTGTAAAATTCCATACCAGTCCAAGTTATGAATTGACGCGAATTGTTTGTGGACTATTGTAGTCGCCGTTAGTTAGTCGTGATAGGAAGGGTTAACAGGCGATTATTACGTATCACTTCCTCAGCGATTTGCGATTTTTATCGGCTTTCAGACGAGGCGTTTGCTCGACGTAATGGCCAGTCGACGACAGAGTGTAACTGAGGAACGGTCCTCCTTAAATCGAGCGCTTGGCTCGATTTTACAACGTACTCGCAGACGCTGAAATGATGAAGCCATAAGCAGGCGGCACTCGTCACAGCAGTTTGCAACGTTGTCGTGTTCTCGAAGCGTTCGACCAACCGCGAATTAACCGAGTCAGAAGCGTGTCGAGCGATTAATCAAGAAGTTTCTTTTTTCAAGCCGAGCCACGGCTGCGTCGTAAGCGTAATTAACCAGCGTCACGGCGAATAATTACAGCGAATCGCGTTTCAATTCCCGCGATTGACCCACGAGACGACCGAATTACTCGACTGTGTCCCGACTGTGTCTCTAATTGTCCCGAATATATGCGCTCCCGTTCGAATGCCAGAGCGGATAATCCGCTCACGAAGCGTCTGCCAGAGAGACACACAAAAACAGGCTAGGCTCCTCGGGCTTGCTAGATTAACCGATCGCTATCGGCCCCGGTTGTCTTAACGTTAACGAGCCGCTCTTACACTCGGGGAGAGACCATAACCTGTCCCGAACCGTTCTCTTCGGTTCACTCGGGGCCCACTTCCGCTTCGGCCAGAAGCTAGAGTGCAAGGGACGATTGCGCCCAGGTAAAGAGAAGAACCCCCCCCCCTGAGAGTTGCTTTACGGGACCGTGCAGCGCAGTTAATGCGAGTAACAAACGCGGCTGTCTCTTTGTTTTTCGTCTCCCGAGATTGCAAGTAGATACTGGACCCCCACGGCTAGAAAGAAATTTCACAGGGCACGGTTTATTTACTCGCTTCCGTTCTTTGGATCTTTCGAACTTTGACTCTTGTCGACTACTTGTTTCGGCCTCTTCCGAGTTTCGGTGTCTTAAACGTCGCGCGATTCTCTTTGACGCGATCCTCTCAACCGAATCCGAACATGTACGTACGTACGATAAAGGCGAAAGGAACCCACGGAAGGATTTGTACGTTGTTTTCAATTTGTAAATGGAGTCTGAGGTCATGAAGCGACCATCGTAAACGGGGGATTATCGTCTCCTGATTCCATCTAACCAACCAACGTCCCGCGTGATTTGTCCCTTAATCGGCCCTTTTAAAGAGTGGATTAGCAGCGATCGGTCGTAACGGGCTTGAATCGTAACCAATGCAGGCTGCTCGAACGCAAACGTAGTTGAAAACGTAGCGGGCCTAAAACGGCACGGAAATAAATGACAGAGTGGAGCGACTTGGGGAAATTTATTAGCGCCCTGCTGGCCTCGTTGCGCCGAACAGCAAGACGCCACTGCTCGGCCTGGCGCCAGTGGTCGACGCGGTCGTTAAACGATCGGTCGGTCGAAGATCGGTATCGGTCGTTTTCCTTTTTGTGTTTCTTCCTGCCTTCGAAACTCGAACGGCTCGATTTCACGAATTTTCCCAGCGATTCACGCGAAAAACTACTACCGCGAAACGAGCCAGCTAATCCTTGGCTCGAATCTCGAAAGGCTCGAAAGCTTAGTTGAAACCGATACCTCCGCCGGTAATGGCTTCGAGGCTTTACCTGACGGACGGGGAATGTCCCTTCGTCTCGGAAACGTACTCGAGTGGTCTCTTTAAACGGTCGCAGTTTTCTCGGACGACCGGAGGATGGAACGTTGGTTTGAAGAAGTTGGAGGCACCTCTCGGGAGGTGAATAAATACGGATTAATTAAATAATGGAGTTGGCGGACAAAATGCACGGATGCCACCAGGGAAATGGAGGGAGGGGCCATTTCGACGCGGAGCGTTGCTGCCGGCCGTAACGAATTGTTCGTTTAATTTCGGTTGAACATTTTCGGGGACACGCCACGGCACTCTCGACACCGTGTTCCGATAAATCGAGAACAAAGGGGCGGAGGGGGGGTGGATCGAGAGGGGTCGGACAAACGAAAAAAATGCGGCCGTCTTCCGGGCTGCGGAGGGAAACGTTAGCTCGAGAGAGCTCCGAGGACGTGGAAAGAAAGAAAGAAGCGCCGACCGAACAATTCGGATCGGGTTAGCGAGGCCAGACGTTTCTCTCTTTCGAGATATTATCTGGTTTACGAGCTTTTACGGCGGTCCTTATTTATTGCGCAACGTAACCGAAAGAAGAGCAGCGTCTTTATTGCTTATCCCACTCCTCTCGGATGGTTGGAAACTCGTTGGGTTTCCGTTTGCGTGTTAAACGATTGAAACTTTTACAATCTTGAGGTAGAGAAAGAATCTGTGTGAGAAAGTAACTGAGAGAGAGAGAGAGAGAGAGAGAGAGAATGACTTTAAATTTGGTAAATCTGGTAAATCGTGGTAAATTGCGTAAAATTATAAATGGAGTTTGCGGGAAAAAGGGGAGAAACGACGAGAGAGTGTATCCATTATCGCGAATAGAAAAAAAAACGTTTCGATCGCTTTTCGACGCGGTGATTGCTTTTGAATCGGCCTGTAGCCCGTAGCTGCTGCTGCTGCTGCTGCAACGTTCCGCGATATTTTTTATCGGAAATATTTTAACGAGAGCAATGTCGAGCCCGGGATTATATCTGTTCGCTGGAGCGTTTCTGTATTGGATTCCCGTGGAATTACGAAAAATATCAATTAAACATAAAAGCGCGGGTCCGTGTCATCCGATAATGGCGAGATCGAACGGCCCGGGGCGTCGAATAATTGGGATGGGAGATAAAAGGGGAAAAAGGGACGGCCCGGAGAAAACAATAGTGCAAATAGCACAAAGCAAATTACAGGTACAACTTATTGTATACGCTGCCCGTGGCGTGTAATTAGAGCAGCCAGCGTTCGACCAGCGGCGTTACGTGTTTTCGGTATTTCCAACAATACCGCCCATCTCTCCCGCTTCGCGTAAATCTTTCTCCGATCGAGAACTGTTGTTACACTGCCGTTATCGTCGATATCCTCGAAATCCAGCTACCGATCGTTTCGCCGAGCTTTCCGTGTGGTGGCGTTTGGAAAGTGGCCACCAGCCGCAGAGTCTCATTCACTCTGAGAAACGTTGTTGTTACCTGCAACGCGCGCAACGTTTCTCTTTACGCGTAAACGTTCGTAATGTCCGTTGCGAAAGACGGACTTTTGCTGGCGAGCAACGAGCTGAGAGAGGAGCCTGCGAAGGAGAACGAGCTCCGAAAGGACCGAAACCCTCTCTCGCGTTCGTCTCTCTCGTTCATTTGTTTGCTCGTTGATTCGTTTGCCCTCCGGGAGTTTCGTGGATTCAAAGACGGACGCGCATGGAGCGGCGCGCTTGGCGGGGTTGTACGGCTGGGGACGCTGGAACGCCGAAGCGAACAGAAAACGGTTCCCCAGCCCGCGATTCTCCGGCAGGTTCATTAGCGCTGCTGTCCTTTGATTAATGGCCGCCGGAGGATACCACTCGCCACCGGTTTTCTTACGGATCATTTCGTTTCACTGTCGCCCGTATCTGGATGGTCGTTAAGCTGCTCCTCCTACGAGCTTCGCGGCCAGGGAGCAAGCTACGAGTGAGATCGCGCCGTTTACGACGCTTCCTATTACGATTTTACGCCTATCGCGGTTATCGAGCCTACATTGCTGCTACGAACGTCCGTCTGGGATCGATCTGCGATTCAACCTCTCTTGCGTTCGTCGCGATTGAACAGTCGCGTTGCTGTTTTTTGTTTCAAAGAGATACTCCGGGAGAAATACCGGGGGTGGGTTGGAGATTACTCGTGAGATTACTCGGGTAGAAGAAAATTACTCGAGTATCTCGTTAGATGTCCTCGGATAATTGAGGCTGCAGTTATTATTACCGCTCGACTCGTCCCGAATACCCAAACGCTCGATATAATTTTATCCGATGTTTCGAGTAATTGGTAACGGGTAATAAAATGAATCGTAATTTATGGTCACTGGCGTGGCGGCGAATGGGAGAAAAAAATATCGAATCGAAGATTGGTAAAAAATAAAATTTATGTGTATCGGCAATGTATCCGACGGCTCTGAAACAGTATTTTATTTGTACTTTTGTACGCTGATAATTATCTCGTTGTTTCGTTATTTTGTATTGTTATCGTCGTCGTGGACGTCTGAGCGATTCGAGCAGAAACGTATTCTCAATGAGAGCAACAGCTCTGGATCATTTGTTTTCCATCCACTTTCCATCCGCATTCGCGCGCAAGTGAAATACGCGCAGCGTAAAGGTCGCTGGCGAGATAAACTGTCAGTCGGGAAGAGATTCAGCAATTCAATGGTCGCGCGAGTATTAAAAAGTTCCTTTTGCTTCCTCCAGCGGAACGTTGCGGGAAACGTCGGTTTCTGACACAGGCTGACGCGTTTCTTCACAAACTTATCGATTATTCGCCGCGGCCTTTGGAATTATTCATAAGCTCTCTGCGGAGCTTTGAAGGGTACCGCGTGTTCCTTCCTGAAGCAAGAGGAGGAGGTGGCGAGGGAGGGAGAGAGTTCGATATGAAAAGTAGACGGTCGGACTGGTTCGTGACGATGCTCGTGCCAAACTGAAACATTCTCTCTTCTCGTTCAGCGTCCGCGCCGTGAATCCGTCGTCTGGCCCGAACGAACGAGGTTAATTCATTCATTCCGGCTGAGACAATGGCGGATCGGTTACACGGTGACTCGGCCCCGTTTATTAATGGTCCCCTCGAAAATCTTCCTGCACTTCTAACGGCCCGTTTGAATTCCATCGGGGGATCGAGTTCAGGGCCGGCTCTCCGCCAAGCGAATGGTCCCCCTGGCATTTTCTGCGTCAACGCCTGTCGTCAACGGAGAATTTTTCTCCGCCGAAGTGAAAAATGGCAACGTCCGTTGACTTTGATTCACGAGACCAAGAACCAAAAGTCCATCAGAAGCGCGACATACAGAAAAAAAAGGAACGAAAGGATGCGAAAAGGACAAGGCGCGAAAGGCGAGATGTCTCCTCGTCTCGTGCGTTTTCGGCGCGGGCTTTGTTGCTCGGAAAGGAAAAGGTGGTTTCGCGTTGGGCGCCATTTTCGAGGTGGTCGGCCCTGGCACTCCTCGGCGTGGACAGAGCCGCGGTGACGTTCACGACTTATGCCGACCCGGAAAGGGATGTAAGAGGAGGGTAAAGAGGTATAAGGAGAAAAGAATGGCGCCCACGCGTTATGCTAACACTAACGCTGCCGACACGGGCTGGGTGGTCCTATTCCGCTCCACCTACTCACCACCTTCAGCCCTTTACGTGGCCCACACCTTTCGCCGCTCAACGTGCATACAAACACGGCTAATTTTATCGATCGAGCGAGCCGAACGATCTTAATACACGATAATGGGACGCCCTCGGACGCGAAGCGTTTCGCGAGTGTCATCGAACACGTTGTCGCCGAAGACCACGTCGATACCGCCGTAAACCAATTAAATTTGCTTTCAAAAGCTTTGCGGGGAAAGAACCACCCCGATGAATCACTTCTTAACCCCTTGCCTTACGATTCCCTTTTCAATTTTCAAGGGGGTAAGCGTATCACTTGTTGAGATTGTAACTTGTCAGTTTCGAAGCGTTCAAAGTATCGAGACGTTGTTTATTTTTCATTTTCATTTGTCAACGTTCAGTTTTAATAAGTGTGACTGAAAATTTAAATTTAAATTATTAGATTTTCTCTCAAATCAAGTAGACCTGAACAAGTACGACTCGATTATTAAGTACGACAACGAAACTAAACGTAGAATTCGAATTGAAATTTCACAGGTAAAATCGAGACCGCTTGAAACTTGTACCTAAACGAGCACGACTATTTACAAGCGAAGGGGTTGAACCGTTTTCTGTCGGCTCTCGGGATGGTCACGCGACGCAGCAACGTCGATGACAAAGTTCTTCGGGAGTGTGTTCCGGCGCGGAGAGGAAACGAGAGAGGCGGAGGTGTGAATGAGGCCGGCTGGTAGCGACGCCTCCAACCGCGGCGTTCCCCTTGTGTCAACACCTTTGACGAAACTTCACGCCACCACCCTACGAGGTTAGCCGTTCGCCGCACCCCCGAACGAGGCTTCCGTCCCGTCCCGCGCTCCTGCGTCCCCGAATTCATTCGAACGATAAACATCTTGGCCGCTCCTCGCATAATTCGTCGGCGCGGAAGCGCCCCATTCACGCGCGCGCGCTCGTCGCGCCTTCTCGATGAGTCGGAGTTGCATCGTCGTTGCGTTATCTGTCCTTTCCTCGGCAAACAGCTTGATACATTCGATAAAGTCCGTTCGGTCGACAAGATGAAACGAAAAGATGACAAAGACACTCTTCGATACTTTGATACTTTTCTACAACCGCAGACAATCCACAATTACTCGTTATTCTACAACGAAGCAATCGCGTTTTCTTCTTCGTAATTACGTTGTAACGACACAAAGTGATCGCAACCATCTCCTCTCATCACCGTGGCGCACGAATCGACGGCTAAACGAGGTGGACACTGTCGGCTGACTGAATTTGCTTCTCGCAGAGAAAGAAAGAAAGAACGAAAGAAAGAGAACCTCGGCGTATTTATCGCGAGCGGATAATCGGAGCGAGGGCAGCAGTCGGTTTCATTGCCATAAATCGTCGGGAGGCTGGAAGATCGGCGGCGTACTGGCAGCTTATCCGAGGCAGCGGACGGCAAATGGCCGTCTTGTACCGATTCGGGAACGATGTAACCGTTTAAACGGCTCCGTACGGAGGCCCGAGAGAGCGAGCCGCAGTATCCCTCGAGAGATACAGAGAGAGAGAGAGAGAGAGAGAGAGAGACGCGGCGCGGAGCGTTTCGAAAAAAATTTCGTTGTTCCGGGGCACGAAATATATCCGGGACATCGGAGCCGGTACGGAGACGGGGCTCCGCCGGGGAATCGTCCGGGGCTCGAATGTCGCGCGGAGGCACTAAGTGGAAATTGTTGTCAAAAACGGCGGGTCCGGGTCGCGTATACCGGCAACGTGGTGCGGCCGGTATGGCTCATATATTTCGGGGACCACGGCGATGGTCCAAAGAACCGAGACGTGGGCGTGAAGGGAGAAGAGACACGCATACACGCGGACCCGATACACGCGTACGCGTCTCACCTCTACCCGAGCTCTCTACGGCTATTAGTCTTTCCGAGAGCAGTCGGCTGTAAGCAGCGGCCTGATTCACGGATAAAAGATCGGGAAGCTGGCAGTCGTTCGATCCTTTCCCGTTTTAACCCCGATCGTTTCCCGTCGCTCCGGTTCTGCCTCCAGGTTTGTAAAAGTGTCACGTGTTTTTTTGACGAACGCCATGCAGCCGGCACTCTCTCTCTCCCCCCCTCTCTCTCTCTCTCTCTCTCTCTCTCTCTGCGCGAAGAGAGTGGGAAGAGTGGGAAGATCGGTGGTGGAACCTGCCCTCGTATTGCCGGCCGGGCAATAAAGTCGTATTGTTTTTCTGGCGTTTGCGTTGCTTTAACGCTCGGCTGTATAACTTTAACAACTCTCTGGGCCGTCTCTGGCGAGAGGAGGAGAAGGAGAAGGAGAAGGAGAAAGAGTAGGAGGAAGAGGAGCGCGACCGGATAAAGAGACCGAGAGATGCCGAGTGACTTTGTGCCCAATACGGCGCCAGAACCTTCGCAGGTCCCGGTTCGCCATGGGACCGTCGGACGTTGTACATCGTCGGACGGTCCATAGGTCCGGATGCGGCTGGATATACCTTCTCGTATACACCGAGAGAACGACCCAACCCACCCGTTAGACCCTCGTAAAACTTTTTCTCGATCCTTTTGCTCCGATCCTACGGAGGAGCAAACGGTCCGCTACAGCTTCGACGTCCGAGGATTTAATTTGGCCGACTACGTTCTCTTCTCTTCCCTTTCCTTCCTTCCCGACCCGACCCGACACTCGCTCTCTCGCTCTCTCTCTCTCTCTCTCTTTCATTGAATCCACGTTCTTCCGCGCCAATCTCCCTTGTCTCTCGATCCTTATTCAATAGTTTATCATATCCACTTCTCGTCGTCAACCAGCCAGGGGAGTGTGTAGTATCTCTGCCCCGTTTCATCGAAACGGTCGAACGGCCGTGCAGCGGATTAATACGGCGCGTTATTAATAAAAATCTCCGCGACTTTACTGGCCGAATCGCCAGACCCGGACGGGGACCGCGAAGAATTATCGATCGTGTCACGGAACTGAGGGTTTTTAACTGCGGCAGGTGGTTCCGTTGGAATGCGTTCGTCCATCTCTCCTTCTCCCTTCTTCTTCTCCGCCCTTCTCCTTAGTCTCGTTCCCTTCGTTCCTTCGTTCGCGAAACGTTTTTCCCCTTGGAAAACGTGTAATTATCGAGCTTCGAGCGAATAGCAGCCGATGCCCCACGTCCGCGTGAAGGGGACGTGTCTCTCTTTACGCGGGACGCGACTTTATCGCTCTTACTTCTCTGCGTTATCTCTCGCTACAGAAGGTGTTAATTAAAAAAAAAAAAAAAAAAAAAAAAAAGAACCAGCCTGGTACTTATCGTGTCGCTCGAGCCGTTTATCTCGTCAACGACTGTCTGTCGGGTGTAAACATTATTGACGCGATAACGCGCGTCCCATTGAACGCTTTCTGACGCTTTTCTACGAGCGTCCACCGCATGGCCAAGCACGTGTCTCGCAGAGATATACACGATCGTACGACTTTTCTTTTTTTTTTTTTTCTTCTCGTGAGTCGCCTGTACACTGCCGCCTCAAAGATACGGTCGACTTTTACGACCGCTCGTCTGTTTTATGTCGGGCGAACGGTCGCGCCATCGGCTCTCGGGGACTTTTCCTCGAAAGACGAGATCCTAACACTCGTAAAGGGAAACTACGGTCCCCTTTTTCAACGTTTTTCCTTTCTTCAGCGTCGAAGATTTCCCAAAGTTTTGGCGGTTAATTAGTTAAAATTCGGCCGGTAATAGACATTTCACAGGTGGATGTGAAAGCGGCGGGTGTCTCGCAATCGCGAGCGTAACAACGATCTCTGCCTCTCCTCTGGTAGTGGTAGGTACTTATCGTTCCGTGGAACGAACGCTGCTCGGCGCTCGGAGACCGGTGAAAGAGAAGACCGGGGTACGAGAGGAGAGGAAGAGAGGCTCGATCCGTAAAGCGGATAGAGAATCGTCCCCTCTCTCTTTCGACCGGGCGCCTCTCTGTTTCCTCGTGTATATGCTAATGCGAGACGAATGTCTCTTCCTGTAGCATCCTCCTGGTCGTCTCGCCTCCGAAAGACGGTGTCTTCTGCCTCGGTACGGCGTGTCGACGACTTAGGAGGATGCGTTACCTCGTGGGCGTGTTTGCTCCTCTAAACTCTGTCCGCAGCGGGGCGGCTGCAGTTGCAACGGATTACTCTCTCTCTCTCTCTCTCTGCTCTCTGCTCTCTGCTCTTTCCCACTCTTTGGTCTTCCCTCGCTCGATCGATTGCCCATCGACATCGCGATAGATTAATTGGAATTATAGTACCACCACGCTATATATACCGACAAACGTTCGACTACGTCCGCGAAGAAAAAGAAACTGGGATACAAGCGAAAAGGTTCGTTTCGAGTTTCGAAACGAAGCGCACACTTGGAAGTGAACTGATATATACGTTATGCCTCGACTGTTGTCGATTAGTTGGAATCACGGAGGATTGGTAACTTGTCATGCCTTTGGTGTCTTTTCGGGGGATCAACAGCACCGACCATGCAATGATCTACTTGGTCTCGTTTCAAAGCGTGAAGCGTTTGCTTTAAAAGATGGTCAAATCATTTTTTCTTTTTTCTTTTTCTTTTTGTAGCTAGTGGGAAATTTCTCGAAAATTCTAAAAATTCCAACTGTCTCACTGAAAGGGCCAGAAGCAACCAGTTCTGACTAGGAAACGAAGATATTATTGATACGCAAACTCCTACTCGAGGTCTACGCCACGCCCCCTCGCGAATCACGTGACCCAAATCAACCAATCGCTAATTTTCGTTGCATCAGCGTTCCACCCGAAAACATTTTTTTGATGACCAGATTCGTCACAGTTTCAAGATTGAAATTTTCTCTTTCATCGTTTTATTAAACTTTGGATGTTGGTTGTCAGTTGGATGACAAAGTGTTGAGGCTTCTTCAATTTTTGTCGCTCAACTCTAATATTCAACTCAGTATTCGATAAAATGATGAACAAAAAATCGTACAATAAGTTTTAAGAGGTCGTTGCAAAAGTATTGAGACTTCAATCTTCAAACTGATGATAGATCCAGTTATAGAAAAAGTGTTTTAATGTTTTTACGTACGAAAAAAAAACATTCTATACAACGTAAAAAATCAATGACTGTAGTCGGAGTAGAGGTTCCACGCTTTAGAACGAGACCAAACAGATCGTCTTCTTTTACGAAGTTATCTCAGTTTGAATTGTCGATAATTTTTCACGGTTACGCCAGTTTTCAAAATACGGCAATGCCTCGCTAACTAATCACGAACAGAAACTTCGATTACGAACACGATATGTACGAAGGAAACTGAAGGAGCAAAAGAAGTCATTTCTCTAAAATTTTTACTCGATAGAACTTTCCGATGTCTTGAACATCGGTTCGATCGTCGATCGTGCCGCGAGTTTCCACGACACCCGGTAGTAGCGCGATCGAGCGTCGAAGGGAGGAAACTTTTCGACGGTGAAACTGGGAACGATCTATTTAACGTGGTGGAGAATCGTGGTAGAGACGCGAACGTGAAACGAAAGACGAAACGCGGCCGGGGAACGCTGCGGGAAGAAGCGAAGGAGGACGAAACGGGGAACAGAGGTAAATGTTCCTGAGGTTTCCCCGGGAGAGCAACAAATGCTGCAGGGTGGAGTAGACGCGAAGCGCGGTGATTCCTCTACACCGAGAATTCGTAACACGTGTATCTCGGTGGTTTATGGTGATTAGTAGTTTACGGGAGACATTTCCGTTGCCTGCGATCGTTCCTCGGCCTTCCTTGCCACCCATTCTTACATTAGTTACCCCCGATTCCTCGCTTGCCAACCACGGGCAACGCCTCTCTTCCTTTCTCCAAACGTCGTCCTTCGCACGCAACGTCCTCCTCCGTTAGTTTTACCCGTCAAGTGGAAAACTTGCGGAATTTTGTTCCAACTACGTACAATGGGTCGAAAAAGTATGTGAAGACAATTGATATGTCGATCTGTTTCCATTATTTCGGATTGGCTACACATTGTTACCCGAAGAATTGATCAGATTGTTTAGACAGGGTTCGAGAGTCATAGATTCACGAGGATGTATCGTTCGCGTCTGTTGCCCTTTGATTGAGCGAGTTACGAACAATTGTAAAAAATATGTAATTGAAGAAGCAGTACTCAGTCGCTGATCATCCCGATTCCTGTACATCCAACTGTGATTGGTAACGTAAAACCCAGCGCCATAAACAGTTCACTGCGTACCACAGCAGCAGTTTTTAATAATGAGTGAAATGCCCAGTCTGGAACGTTATCGCAGGAACATCTGTCGAGCTGTGAGAAAAACCTTCGTACGTTTCAATATCTTCTTGATTCTCGAATTTTTACATCACTCGCGTTATTGTTGAGTAACTAAACTCGTTATTGTAAATTTTTCTGCGTAGCTGTTGATGAAAGTAGATTTTGTCAATGTATTCACAGAAATACTACAAGGAAATAAACGATTTTAGTTAGTTTAATTCCCGCGAGATCGAGTTTATCATAAAAGTTACCGATCGTTAAAGAGATCGCAAAATTCGGAAACTTATCTTTTCGGCGACTTTCGGAAGAGAACCTGTTTACCCGTTACGTACTCCGATCACCTGCGTGATGTGCTTCTCACTCGCGAACTGCAAAAGTTCCAACTGAGCGACAGGCAATTAATCGGTTTTATCGCGTAACTCTATCATTCGGAATTACCCTTAATTCGCCCTGTAAACGTCAAACGTTTCGGGCGGTTGCCGAAATTTCGGGAGACGGCTTCGGCATCTTCCAGCCGGGCATTTCCCTAATTACGAACGCGACGTGCAGCTCGTAACGGGTGTCAGGTGACGGGCGTATCCGGGTCGGACTCTGGAGATTGTTAAACGTTTACCCGACACCGTGGCGAATGGCTAGCGCCACGGTCCGTTCGAATCCGAGCAGCCTAAAGTGTCGGGTTCGAAAGGTTATGTTTTCGTGTATGTAACAGTACGCTGTCTCTCGGGTGTAAATAGGCGGACGAGAAAAAAAGAAAAGGAAAAAAGAAAAAAGAGAAAAGAGAAAAGATACGTAGCCCTGTGTGGCTGCGTTAATAGAGAGGGAGTTTCTTTCTTCTCCACGTGTTTGCTATTCGGTTCGAGAAAAACGCGCAACAAGCGTTTTCCAGCCGTTTTCTCGGAACGAAACGCACAAAGGCGTGGATAGACTCCAAAGTTTAGAGATTCCGCGAAACCTGGCGTTTCGTTCCCATTGTGTCTGACCGATATCGAGACGAGCGAATATCCGTGAAACCGTGACCGGTAAAAATGGAGCGACAACGACACGTCTTGAACGTATGTTTCCGCAAGTTGAAAGCTCCGATCGCTTGCGTCTGGAGGGATCGTTGGACGTCAAACTGAACATTGACCACGCGTCGACGCGTCGGAGTGACCGGCAGCGTTCGATCGGCGGTCGGTGTTGCGTTACGACGCACGCGGATACGTGAGAACGCGAGAAGTCGCAGGGGCCACTACGCCGCGCAGTCGCTCTCGTCGTCGTCGTCCCGTGTCATTTATCTGGCGTTGAGAAACCGGGCAGGACCAAAGAGGGCTGGATCGACGAGTTCCTCGTGATTGATCGGCAGCAACGCCTCGACGACTAGCTGGCGTCGTTCCTGCTCCGCGTTTCTACGTCTCTCTCTCTCTCTTCTGCTGCAGGAAATTCGGTACTTCCGCGAGTACACACCCCGACGGTGCGATTCCGCTCATTCAAGACGACGCGTTGCTAGGTAAATTAATCGACGAAGCCTAGCCTCGAATAGGGTCTACTCGAACTTTTTTTTCCTATCGAAGCAAAAACGCATTGTCTCTCTCTCTCGCTCTCTCTCTCGCTCTCAACGGGGCGACAACGTCTTACGATTTAAATCCTTGCCGCTTTAGTTTCTTCAAAGTAAAGTATACGCTAGCTCGTGTCGGTAAGTCAAATTCTGGATTGAATTCGCAGTAAACTGTCTCCAGAATCTTGTACGTCCAGAATTCCGTTGCACGTTCGCAGCGTCGTTCGGAGTACGGTCAATTAGAGCTCGAACGACGCTGCGATTCGTCGAGAGGAATATTTTGAGGTCGATGGTGTGTCGAGATCGCGGGACGGGGGGGGGCAGGAGGAGGGACAGAAAGAAGGGAACGAAGAAAAAGAACGGAGAAGACGGGGGAAAGGACGACGAAGGGAACCGTGCTCGGTTGGTCGCTCGCTCCTTGGCAATCCGAGAACTCCGGGGACGTCGTTGGGACTTATAAATCGCTTCCAGGTTTCGCCGGCTCCCTTCGCCGAGGACGGCTGTCACCCGTTATCCTAACGACGTTTAACTAATCACGCCCGGAGAAAATATATATCCGCGATGGGAAACTGGCGCCTCGAGCCACTCTATCACCGGCCCCGGGGCTGGCTGCTTAATTTGTATCAAAACATGTCAAGCCGGGGCGCCACGCGAACGAGTTATACGTTAAACGCAGACACGGTACCCGCCGAGCGTGCCCGATCGCGCGCGTCGTCTATTCGCGCAACGTGTGCCCCGCATGTGTGCCTCGTCCAGCAGCGGAAGAACCGCTCTCGCGTTGTCAATTCGGCCACCTCTATCGGGATAATAATAATCGTCGTTGCGTTGCAAGGGAACCGTAATTAAAAAAGTATGCAGAATTTTTACTCGAACAAGGCCAACGAGCGACTCGTTGACGTAAAAATGTTGCAATACCGCCTGCGTGTTTTCTTTCTGATTTGTACTTTGGTCCCTTGGGGCGATTTACACGTAACAAATTTCTCACTCGTAACAACTTTGTCACGTTGCAAGGGCACAATTAAGAAAATCATACAACACGGAACTTTTACGGAACTTTTCCACTCCGATGTAGCCTTGTCGATGTAGAAGTATCGCAGTACTGCGATACTCTATTGCTTCAATGCTATAACATTACTGTACCGATTGTAAATACCTTTCCCAATTATTTGTACTTTCATCCCTAGACTCAAACGTGACACTACGCGACAAATCCGTAACAACGTAACTTGCTAAAAATCATCCGTACGTCAGGGTTCAGGAAACGTTCTTCGAATTCTGCGTGAGGAAGATCGGACGAGCGCGAAGAACGAAACGAGAACGGTGGCTAGGAATTTTTTACGCGAGAAATTCCGTAGACAGACACGCAGCGCGTGTGTCTGAACGTTTCGAAAATTTCCCGGTGAACTCGGTTGGTCCGCGTTTGGCAATTAAGACGGCGCGAGAACGAAACTGCGTCGTTAACGATCTCTTTGCCGTTCGCTGCCACCGTCGTAGATTGCACTGGCGCAGTGATAACCAGCAGCTGCAGTGTCGGAAGAGCCCGTTCGCTCGCCCGGCGACGTTGCAATTGCCGTGACATCGTTCGCCTGTACGCGATATTGCGCATAAAAGGTATTACCGTTGCGCGTGTCGGCCCGCTGCACGAAAGGTCGTTTCAGGGCTGCTGGAAAATTGCGTCGATTACCCGCTGCCGCTTCGAAAAGTTTCGATCGTATCCGTGACGGGAGAGGAACGATGATGTTCGTTCGTCGACGAGAGACGTGCGCGTGTAAAAAAACAAAAGAAGAAAAAAAAGAAAAGACGGGGCGGGAGGAAAGGACGAGAGAGAGAGAGAGAAAGGAAATTAAACGGGAGTATCGTTCGCGCCGAGTGAGTGAGTCGAGTTTCCCTCTCGGGGTCGCGAGGAACGTGGCGATAGAAAGTGGCAAAAAGTACCGGTAACGCGTTGTCCCTAAAAATTAATGGGGGAAGAGGAAGAGGATATCGGCGGAGGACATCGGAGCCCGTGGTACCTTCTGCCGCCAATTACAACATTCCACGTTCTTCTTCTGCGTCGGACGTCGGGGCGTCGTTCGTGCGGACGGGCAACGGCACGCGATTTCCTGCCAAATTGGGGGCCGGATTACGATCGTTTCCATCGACGCCTTGAGCGACCGCAAGAAAAACTCCCGTGGTGCCCGTTGGCGGACCGTTTCAGAACGTTCGCCAGTCCAAACAGGGATTTCATTTCTACTCCGTGGCCGGGAGAGGAGGCTGGCTGCAAAGGCGGTTATTTAGTCGTAGAGACTCAATTACATCCGGACGCACGATTCCTCGCAGCGAGCACGAAGGATAATTCGAAGGGGTCGCCTTTTTTCTTTTTTCTCGTTTCTTTTCTTTTCTTTTCTTGCTGGTCCGCCGGTTATACCTTGCCAATTTGCTACCTTTTACCGTCTTACGTGACTCGATGCCGATTGCTCGTACGGACGCCGGGCCTCCACGCTATGCACCGCACCGTGCTCCATCGCCACGACGACGATATTGCCGAATTAGAAATCGGCGAAACGACGTACACACTTTCTGCTATCACAGATGAATTCTACACCTTCGACTTGATGGAGAAGAACCTGTCGCAACTGTATTCTACTTCGTCACGAAGGAACCACGAATCGCAAATAACAGTACTTTTGAAAAATGAACAGAAAAGTGTTTCGATCGTTTAACGCAGAGGACACGTGCGTTCTAACAGCGACTTTGTGTAACATTTAACAGTATTTGGATTCATCACACTGATGCTACAATTGTGATGAATGAAATGTTAGTTAGATAAACTTGATGAAACTTGATACGAAAATCATGTAAGAATGGACGTCCACGCGTTCAGAGCCATAAAGTCGCTGTTGGCACGCACGCGTTCGCAGCGTTGAATGATCGAGAAACTTTTTCACCGTTTTTCGAGAGAATTTTTTTGACCTTGAAATTTTAGATCAACGGTTCTTTACACGTATTGTTTCCATCGAGTCGAAAGTGTAGAATTCATCTACGATAACCGCGGACAAACTTTTCTTTCCACCCTGTGCACACGTTCGTGTAAACGTCCATCCATGATCGCTCGACGCGCGAGTGTCGTTTGTCCCGATTGAATTTTTCGCTGCCTCGAGTCGAGACAGCGGTCACCCGATCTCTACCGGACTCGTAACCGGGAGCGATACTCACCGCGCTGCGCTGACTTACACCCTGAATCATTACATAAGTATAATACGTACTACCCACCGTCACTCCTCGCCGTTCTTTGCGATTTTTCTCGTAAAAATTGGCAACTTTACGACGCGATGCTTATCGCGGCGTGGCGAATACTCCGGAATCACGGTGAATTTCGTACCCGGCGCGAAGAAGATGTTCGCGTATCGATCGTCCCTTTCCTCGATGCTTATCTCGCGATGAAGAGTTCGTCCGACTTTCGAAAGGAACGGAGCGTCTCGGGGGGAAACCCGTAGCCGCCGAGGACCCGTTAACGCGCTCGCGAGACCGATATCGAGATCATCGGCGAGGCTCGACTCTCGAGATTACGAGAGTTAAGCCTATCCTCCGGCACCGGATTTACAAGAGCCGAAGCTATTATATACGGCGTCGCGGCGGCCCGTGTGTCCCGTTAAAGCCGCATTAAGCGTTACGCCGCGCCGGCATGCATCCCGGTGCAAGCGCGCACCTTCCGCGTCCTAGTACGTATACACGTCGCCGTGTACCTACCTGGCTGGCCGCGGCCCCGGTTCGTAAATCAGGAACACGAGCCACGGCGGAAAAAGTCACTCGTTCCCCGTACCCGATACGTTTACCTACGACGATGGCGATGCTAACTTATGCCTCTGCCTAGGCTCGATCCCGCGCGCATGCCGGCTCTCCGCGATATTTACGATTTGCTGGAACCGCAGTAAACCACTCGCTCGCTCCGTACGCCCCTTCGCTCCCGCCTTCTGCCTTCCCGTTCTTTCCCTCGTTCTCAGGCTCCTCGCCTCGACGGCTGCTTTGCGCGAGAATTCCCGACGACCAAATGGCCACGATACACCCGACCGTTCCGTACCATCCGATACACAGCTCCACGCCATCGCGATTTCATTCACCTCCGCCCGTCTTCTTCACCACCACACGTTCCTTCAACTTGCTTCCAGTTGAGAAACAAACGCGATCTACGGATGAACGTTTGCCATGGAAATAGCAAACGGCGTTGTTTCCGGCGTTATCCTCCACTTTTTACCTCGAATTTATGATATTTATGTTTTTTGGCAAAACGAAAGGAACGTGGATGACCATGAGTTGTCAGATGTTGTCAGGTCCGCTCTGCTTGGAATTTTCTACGTCAGCTTCAATGATCAAACTGTCGAAGACGTTTCGCGAATGAAACGGCTTTCGAGGGACAGTTGTTAATGGCAGCTTCTCTCTGTGCGTCGTCGTGCCGATGAAATTTTAGATTAGCATCTTGGCTGCCCAGTTCCATTTCCTTCCAGTACCTACCACTGGCCGAGAGAAACCGTCCGGGGACCGGTTGAGTTATTTCCTCGGTTCGAGAATTTTCCCAGACACGCCGAGGGAACACGCGGTAAAAAATCAAAGGTGCGAGAAGTATCGTGCCGTTTCGGATACGTTTGGAACGGAACGCAGCGTGGCTGGCCACGCGGCGGGCATAAATATTCCACGGGTTGCTTAAGAAGTAGCTATGGAGCTGCCGCGAGGCCAATTTAGAGGCAGCTCGGTTAATGAGCCACCGCGGATGCCACACGCATCTTTTTGCGCCCCCGGGCCCCTGCCTCTGTGTGGCCAACTCGGTGCTTAACAAACGGATGGGCACCTGGTTCCACTCTCTCTCCCCTCGTCTCCACTCTCCTCTCCTCCTCTTTCCTCCTCTGCAACGACCACGTCTTTAGAATTTCAATAAGTACATTTCGGCGCGGTTCGTGAACTCGTCTAACGCTATCGTTCGATTGGTTAATTAGCTGGTTTGACGAATAAATTCCGTACGCTTGCTTGCTTCGTGGTACTCGGTGGTTGCACAGTCAAACCAGCTGCCATTGTTCTTCTGAAATAAGAAGATACTTCGATGCGTAACCAAATTGTACGGCGTAATACTTGTGCGACAAGTTTCGGAGCAAAGTCGCGTTCCGCGCAGACAGAGTTGAAAATCTTCGGAAAAAGGAAGAGTTTCAATGTTCTCACGTTCAGGAATTTATTTGTACTCTGCAGTTCTTGTTTCGACAGTTTTTTCACTTTTGCGTCTCATACTCGCGTATAACTATTCAACGTTTAGTGAATTAATGCGTTTGGAACAAAATTCGGTATTTCATCACACCGTGTGTGAGCGTTGAAGAGGGCGACGAATATTTTACTTACGATTTTTGTTTTGTTAATTAACATAGGTAAAAATAATTCAAATCTAAATTTAAAATATGAAAAATCTAAGTATGAAATATTATACCCCTATGAGTCAAAATCTAGTACATATTTACATATTTGCATATTTCTAGAAAACTTTATTTTCCCGCGAGCCAAACAATTTTTTTCCAAAAAGTTTGGCCATTTTCTTATTCCATAAGGTCCAACAGACTTAATCTTGTGCGATTTTTTTTTTTTTTTTTTTGCTTTCCCCTAGATGTTTCATACTCAAACTACGGAGATTGGTATACACATGTATTTCCGTAAGAATTTGCAATACGAGCTGTTTAGAAGCAACATTCAAACCTACCTTCTTGCCGCTAAACGAACTTACTGAGAGCAACTCGTTAGTTTCTCGAACAACGAGAGATCGTAGTTTCACAAGTTTCGCAGATATTAATCCTTTGCGGTCTTTCTGACTCGACGCAGTGCACGTCGTTTCAATTATTCTCGTCGATGCTGTTTTCCTAGAGATAAAGTAAGAGTTGCGTCGTCGTATATTTTGACGTTAAAACCGTCTTGGCAGACGGACGGAATTCCTCCAAGCGTAGCGAGTCTTATTTTTAAAAAGTAAAAATCCAAAGTTCGATTTAAAAACGTTGATTTACCAATCGGACCATGGCCTAGACGAGGAAGGCAACCAACTGCGGCAATAGTTAATGAATTCGAAAGCGGTGACATCGATTATATGGCTCGAACGTGAATTTCAAAGGGTTGAATTGTTCAATGTGATGATCACAGTGGTGAAAAGACTCGGTTACAACCAAAATTCAAAGTTGTAACGTTAAAATGTTATTTCGCGTGATTCTCTACTCGCGAATACGTCTTGCATACGTCGTGAGCCTACAGGTGTTTTTCCGCAGAGTGACCGAGCGGGGGTCATCGGTTGATGAAATCAGCACGGATCGGCTGACGCGAAACTGAATGTAGGACTAGTTGGGACAAAATGGTGAAAACGAGTCGAGTGACTGAAATGACGGAACAACTCCATCGAGGGAAGTGAGGTTCGCGGGACAAGGTTTCAGGGACAAGCTCGATGACTCAATTAACACGTCGGCGGAACATCGTCGAGCGCTCTCGTTTCCCTTGACCTTCCGATCGTGGTGGCAGGAAATGTTCTCGGATCCGCGACGACGCAGCGACGATCGTAAAAGCTCCCCTTCCGCCGGCGGGCTAATGACGCGGTTATAAAACGTCGTCGTGGCGGGCCGTGGCGGCGTTATTAAAACGTATAAACGCGGGTGATAAAGAAATGCGTATGCGCGAAGGTTAACGCCTACGGATTTAACGGGCGTCCAATTAATTTCGTGACCCATCGCGCGCGTTCGAGCTGCGGGTGGAGCGCAGCTGCTGGACAGGAAGCACCCCCGTGGCGCGCTTTCTCTCCGCTCCTCTCCGACGAGACGACAATTCCTTGCGCGGAGTCGCTCCTTTCATCCACGGACCGCGTTCGTTTCACTTTCTCAATTCTCTGCGCTCGACTGTCCTCCCTTCTGAGGAGACGTCGTACTTGAATCTAGCCAACAGAATCTCGAATTTCCCAGAGATTGAAACTATGTATCATTGATACTTGGTCTAGCAAACCTGCGATGAACATTGACGATTGCTTTAAATTCCGTTTTATTTGAAGTGATGATGCGGAAAAAGTTTGTCGAGAGCAAAGTTAAAAATTTCGGCTTGAAAAGTTTCAATGTTTTGTGAATTTGAACGATAGTTTTTTATTTTATTTGTTTTCACATTCGGAAATCTACTTCTGGAAAATTTCATTTTCCCACGAGCCAAACTCGTTTTTTTTTTTATTTTTTCAAAGGTCATTTTTAGTTAAGAGACTTGGCTGTGTACGAATTTTCTTTTGCTACGAAGCTAAGCACGTTAGGCACTCGGCTTTACCCTACTTTCCTCTATCTAATCGCTACGACCTGAAATCGACGACAAAGAAAAAAGAAAAAGAAAGAAATTCTTGAAAGTCCTCGCATTTTTCCGACAATTCGAGCATAAATATCGCGGTGTATCGCGGCTACTATAATTAGAGCGTGGTCCGTAAGTCTTGCGGATCATTCTGAACGTTTCCCTCTGGTGTTCCCCACGCGCGTCACTCAACGCCGGGGACATTATTTGTAGCCACGGACGCGGCCCTAATAATAACGCGAAGCAACGGGAAACGAGCAACCAAAAAGAAAAAGTTAGAGAGAGAGAGGGAGCTGAAGGATGAAGCGAGGTCGTTGGTACGTTTCAAGTTGAGGGGAACGTCGGAAAATCTGCGCGTTAAATCGACGCGAGTGGAAAGAGGAAGGACGGTAGCCAGCTTTCTTTACGACTCTCCGCGCGGCCGGCCGGGAATTGATAATTAATGTCGGAGACTTAAGGCGACCCGTTTATCTTTGGCCCGGACGCGGGCTCTGACGTCGCGGAGAGCAGGTGCAACCTGCGGGTACTTCCAAGTACCCGGCGAACCCGCTGACGGATGACAAACTACCGATCGCGAAAGGGTGGACGACCAAAAAACTCTTTGGAGTTTCTGCGTTTCGCGGGACCGCCTTCGACCGAGTGCCATCGCGCGCGTTGTCACTGGTGCTTCGCGATCGATGCACAGTCTCGCGTATCGCCATTTTGGATGCAAACGAACAAGTAGGTAGTTAACAAAATTTGTTGACACGTTCGAGACTTGCAACGTTCGTTTAGCCTAAAAAATATAGTTGATTTTTATTGATAAAAGAATACTCGTAAAAAAATTACAATTCGTAGAAAACAGACGTTCGACTCCATTCTCTATATCAAAGTCCTGACCTGTCCTTTGTCCGTGAATCGGAAAATTCCACGTACGTGAAATAGCTGCCAAATAACGATTAAACCAATAAACGAGACCGAAGCAGCGTTTAAAACCAGCACTTCTGGACTGGATCTGCGAGGGGGGCGGTCTGTATAGATATCAGCGACTGTTCACCGTGGCGGAGAAACAAATAAACGCAGTCGGCGCGTCATAACTGTCGGCACGGGGGCCACGCTTAATAAATACTCGGTTGTTGGTGCGACGTGCTTGCCGTGTCTTACGAGGGTGGCGCGCGGCTCTTGGCCGACTCTCTCTCTCTCTCTCTCTCTCTCTCTCTCTCTCGACAATCTCTCTACGAGTCTTTGCTCTACGTTCAGAGACGCGCGCGCAAACCGAGCCGAGCCGAGCCGAGACACGTTACGAGCTTAGGCTCTGAACGAGTGAGATAGTGGCTCGGTGACAGCGGCAACGAGCCGTGCATCGGTTAGTCTCGCCACATCAGGATCCCGACGTACGAGCCGCTCTCGTTCGGGGCACTCGTCGTACGCGCGTACGCGTCGCGAGCCACGCGTTCCTTCGCCCCGGTAGCACGCAGTCAACCGCTCGATAATTTCAATCGACGCGTACGTGCCCCGTACACGCGACGAGCATCCGCTGATTTTATCGATAGACAACCTCTGCCCTCGGCCAGAATCAATGGAACCCGCCGCCTCGCGGGCCTTAGCTATCCTTTCGATGGTTAATCACGCTGTTACGTGACTGCGTAGACCCTCGCGCGTGCATACCCGCCTCTTCAGTTTGCTTTGTCATCATACGCGCGATACGTTTTCGGATAAGAGCCTTAATGCTCGGAAGCCAGCGCTCGCTGAAATTTCTTTCTCAAACGTCATCGTCCCGCGGCAATTGCAATTGCAATTACCGAAGCTTCCCTATTCGTCGGCCATCTCTCACTGCTTGGACTCGTAACCACGACAGTCTTGCAAGTTTGATTCGCTCGGTGTTCTACGAGATAACTTCATTGCAGCGAAGAACCGTACAGAGTCTTTTTTTTTTTATTTGATCTACGACGAATTACGTAAATTCGACGTTACTTTCACTTTCAGAGGAATACTCTGCTCTTTATCAACGACGCAGAACTCGTATTTATTCTCGTTGAACGATGTAAAATTCCGTTCTTGCTTACGAACGGCGTACAAATATATTTATTTATTCACTAATCAACGACGGAGACTACCCACCCGACCGCCCACGTCAGGTCTGTTTCACTCGTCCTGACCAATCATATTGGCAACGCTGATGCTTCCAGGATTATTAATCACACGCGAGTCGTCCTAAGGCACTTTGATCGAAGTACAATTCGGCACAGTAGTATTAGTATAGTATAACATTTCTACATCTCTCAGTTCCGGAGTGAAAGTTCCGTAAAACTGTAAAGTATAATTTTTTATAATTATGTAATTAATTATGAAACGTCGCGTTCGAGATGGCGTTGCGTAGAAACTGTCTTGACTTTTCTATTCGAATTACTAAAAAACGAGACGAAGAATCTATCCAAATCGTCTCTCAGCGCTGACGCTTATTGGCATTATTGGAGTATTGGTATTTTAGTTGTTCGGTTGTTTGGAAAGCGTGGGGGAGGAAGTGTTGATCCGAGGATTCCGTCGTGTTATCGTCGCGATGGTTGGATAAATTGCCGGACGTCGAGGAGTTTATTATAGCGTCTCGTCGGTCGTGTCACTCGACGAGGGGGAAAGGGCTGCGTCGGGCGCGGGGATCGCGAAGCCCCGATGCATTCAGAGAGAAAATGGATACGTTCTCAGCCGTGCGATTATTCCATTTCGTAGCGGAGCGGGCAATTTATGCGCGTTCGCGGTATGATTTATCGCCGTCACGGCCGTCGCTGACGTCGTTGCTCGCTTAATAAAAGTAACGACAGTTCTAATTACGGTCGTTAGCGGCTTCACAACGCCGGAGATAATCGCCGGCCGGCCGACGATGTAAATCTTTTCGTTCGCTCGTTGAACGCGCCGAAAAGAACGCTTTTGTGCCACCGTTGCGTGCACTTTACCGGCAAAATGGTTTACCGTTTTTACGTGGTTAGCGAAATTTCACACGTTATCGGCACTGATTTTCTCGTCACGATCTCTCGTCGTGTCTTTGATTGGTACAGCGGCTCATTTGTTTTTCATTTTCCAAATTTTGTATAAAACAAACTTCGTTAATTCATTCTGGCGTGATTACATGTCAACAGTTGATATCGTAAACGGAATCTCGAATTTTGAGATATTTGCTCGTTTTGCGAGACCGTTCATTAACGGTACACTCTCCGTTCGGCTCGATTATTTCCACGGACGCACATCCACACGGCTATGGCGTTTTCTTCGCGTATGGAAATCCTTAGAAGGCCGTGCATGCAACGCGCTACCTTTTTATTATTTTCCTTTTTCCTTCTTATTTCCTTCTTTTTCCTTTTTTTTTTTTTTTTGGAGAATCTCCAGAGGATCGGCAAAGCATCAAGGTCTCGAGAGAGAGAGAGAGAGAGAGAGAAAGTGTGGCCATGAACTGCTCTTCAGGGACGTACCGTATTACAATGGTCCTCCTCGCGGAGAGTATCGGACGTCCCGTGGAGAGCCACTCGAGGATGTGTTTGAGAACGTGGGGGCTCGGTTTTCTCTCGGAGCTTAAAACAAACAGCTCTCACCTGTGCCATCGATGGCATAATAACCACCTGTGCCGCCGCCTCTTCTTTTCATTCTGCGTCGTTCTGCCGCTCGCGGAACGGCGGTCTCTTTCAGCTTTTTCTTCTTTTCTTTCCTTCTTCCCCCTTTTTTTTCCTCTTTACCTCGCTCGATCGAAAATGCAGTTTTTGCCTTTACCGTCCTCCTCCTCCTTGGATTTTATCTCGCTGCCCCCCGGTACTTGAATGGTTTTGTCAGACACTTGTGAAACTCGGTCGTTCGCAATTAGCGAATACCGCGCCGTCAACCGTCCTCTCTCCTTTTTTTCCCTCCCCCCGTCCGTTCGACTTATCGACGCAGCTGCAACGAATGATGAAAACTTCGACAGCCGCAAAGTCGAAATTTCACGCGCGAAAGCACGGGCCGCGTCTCTCTCTCTCTCTCTCGTCGTCCACCTTCCAATTACTCGGTCGCTGGCTCATATTCTCTCAAGTCCACTTTGTCTTCCTTCACGAATACGCCTAGCAGGCGTCCGTTGTATTTTCTCCATTATACTCCCCGGCATTTATCATTGTATCCTCTTTTTCAACGCAATCAACGTTTTATCGGTCTCGTATCTTCTTCGCCGTGCACGATTCTTTTCCTCTTTTTGTTTCTTTCCTCCGTATTTCTCTTTTTTTCTTCTTCTTCTTCTTCTTCTTCTTCTTCTCTTCCCCCTTCTTCTTCCGCTCGAAGCCCACTCTTTCTCCACGTCTTCTCGAATCTCTCTCTCTTTCTCTCTCTCTTTTCGGCCAAGATGGCACTCCATTCAGGTTACTCGCTCTTCCTCGGGGGCCCTTCCTCGCAGAACCCGCGAGCGGCTGCGTTACTCGCTGCACCGTCGAGCCACTCGTTTATCTTGCTTGACGAGGAAAGGAGGAATTAACGAGGAATTAATAGTGGATCCTAATGATAAATGATTCGTTCAACCAGCCACCCCTGCCGCCTGTCCTAATTTGTCTAATTATTTCGCTTAATTCCCTCTCGCGCAACGACAAGATTTCGTGCCTTCGCTTAACGAAACGAAACTAATTAATGGGATCATTAACCTACGAACCGGTTGGCATACATTTCTTCGGCGGAACGAGACGATTTCCATGGCGATTCCCGTTCGCTTCTTCCGGTTCCCGTGCCGCGGGGCAATTACATCGCTCGTTCCGCTACCTTCAAACTGGGGAGAGGAATCATCAGCTCGGAGAGAGACGGATCGGCGAAAGAAGTTTTATCACGTGGCGCGCGCCAGCACGAGAGAGCCGTGGATAATCGATGGCGATGAATTCGAGCGATCGTAATTGATCGTCGTTGATCGCGAATTGAAACGCGCACTTTTATCGTTAAAAGTGTAACGCTCGATATCGACGTTTAGTTTAGTGCGTTTAATGAGAAAGTGTGGACCCCGTTTCTCTGAAAAAAATAAGGAATAAAAAATCTTGCAAAATACTATTGTACGCTCGATCAACAACAGTCTGTCCAATCTCCATCGCTAACGATTACTGCTCGTGATCAAGATTTGAAAATCGTTTGGTCAATCGATTGGTACTTTCGATCTGTGCAGAATTTTTTACAAAAAGCATACTCTTTTAAAGAAACATACTTCGAATTTGCGAATTTGACCACCGTTGCGAGACAAGTTGCGTTTGCTTTGCCAACGGCTTTGCTAATGACGTGAAGGAGGTTGATTTTACTTTACGCGACGACTAAACTGCGCCAGTAATTTTTCTCAGTATTTTAGGTGTACTTTCGGTCCGCGCGACATTTTTTATTCTTTTCAGAGAAATAAACATCCGCGTTCTTATTAAACACAGTGCAAATAAGCGCGACTTTTGCCACCGATCGTTTCACAAAAATATATTTCCCCGACACTCGGAGACACGCACCGATGACACGAACGATGAGACGGTCTGTCGGTCCGTCTAGTTAACAACTTCCTTCGTCTTAACGCCTCTCGAAGGCTATAAACCCTCGCTTCGTTTTATCGTCCTTACATCAACTTTCCGAGTGTTTTCAGAAGAACCAAGAGAAACAAGTAGCCCTCTAATGTCGCTCGTAAAAGTTCGTGGAGGCGGTTTTTTTCGTCGCCGTCAGCTCATTCGTCGCGTCACACTCGCGAGGACGTCGAGCCAGTAACGTGCCCGACACTTACATACATATTTCCCTCTGCGAACAAAGGAACCACGCTTCCGGTCGAGCGATTAATACGCTCGAAGCAAACGAGACTCCCGAATACTCGTGTCGGAAGCGTTTCCCTCCACGTTTCTGGAAGATCTCAAAGGCCGTCAAAAATTTGTCGAGGGTCGCGCATAGTTTACATATTTTCTTATCAATGTTCAATAAGACAACTTGAATACGGTGAATACATTGATTAGAAGAATATATCTATATTAATTATAAAGCACGAAAATGTTTAACGAGACTACTGAGAACACTTGTTTTTTAGATAGGAGTATTTTCGAGATGCTCGTCTAAACTTGTTCTTTTTACTTTATTTTTTGCGTGCTTCGTATGGGGAAAAAATCTGCCCGCAACTATGAACTATCTTCCTAAAAGAGAGATGGTGAAGATTCGTTGTTAAAATTATTCAAATAATAAAATTCTCATTCAATTATTCCAATTTTGGATCTAATCGGGCCTTTTCAGGTGCAACGCTAATGCAACGAAAATTAGCGATTGGTCGATTTGGGTCACGTGATTCGCGAGGGGGCGTGGCGTTGTCTGGTACTGAGCGATATAATTTGTTTTGCATCGATTCAAATGTTTGCACATCAATAAAATTTTATGGCAAAAAAAGTCGTCTTCGTTTCCTAGTCGGAACAGTTGCTTCTTTGGGCCTTTTAGTGAGACGAATCGTACTATAGGGTCGTGCAGTTTTTCATTAGTCACTTTGATAACTCAATTTGGACTACGTTTCACTCCCTGTCGCATTGCATCCTCACGGGCAACTGCGTGCCTGTCGTTTCCTTATACCCTGATAATATCATCCAACGTGTATTCCTCCAATTTTGAAGACTACACCGCTGCTCGAAACGACACTGCCTTTCGATGTTTTCGTCTGCGAGACTCGTCATTATCTCCTCGCCACGAGACAGTTTGGCTCTTCGTGTTGACGAAGATCCTTCGAGTCGAAGAAGCTTAAAACAGAGAATGTATCGACTGTGGCGCGCAGAACGCGTGCCAGTCATCTCGACAATCGCGTGCCGACGACACGATGCGAAAACGTTCACCGGTCGTTCTATCGAGATAAGGAAAAGGGGATGACGACGACGACGACGACGACGACGACGACGACGACGACGACGACGGTGAACGGCGAGCGAGACACGCGTGCGCATTGCGCATGCCTGTTTACCGAATGGGCCCGCTCAGCTGGCGCGTTCCATCAGTCACACGCAAATAACTCACTTCTCGCGGAGGAGCGAGCGGCCGAAGTAATTTATGCTTGCCGAAGCCCCTATCGCTTTCGTCCGTCTCGGCGTTCTCGCACCTAGGCCGGCGACATTCCCTCCTCTCTCGTCACACGGCCGACTTGTTTGTATTATTTAAGCGGCGATGCCACTCCGCCAACAGCTTTATGGATGAATTAATGTCCTCGCGCGAACAACGACCCCGCCGAGTTGCCTCGCTGTCGCCGAATTGATCTCTGCGATTCCAGGCTGGCACGAGACGACGTCCAGGTTTCTCGACCATGTTCTTATCGCGCGTATCGAGAAATTACACTTTCACGGTTTTGCAGAACTTTCATTCGAACGAGAGACGAGACACCTCCACTCGGTAAGATGTTGTAAATACCGGTTGCGATATTAAGCGTACCGCAACTGTGTCGTACTACTTGGTCCCTAGCCAAACTATCTTAGCACATTGTCGCCTGCTGTCACTTGTACGCGTGACTTGTTTTCGCCAACGGTTACCGGCCGGTCACTTTGTGCCATTATTTTCGCAAGATTCACGGCTTCGAATTCCACGTTCATATTCTGATACAGTGGTACAGCAGTCCGCAGTTACGAGCACCGATGAGAATTTAAAGAATTCGACGATTCTCGCTACAGCAGAGTTTTCACTCCGATCATAAATAATCGCTCGAGAGCAAAAACGTGCTCATAAATCTCGTTAGAAAGTAAGTTATTTTGTCTCTTTCTAATGTCCTTCTTAAATCACTATACTACTGTTGGGAATAATAAAGTTATCAAAGTTAAACTTAATACTGACTCTTTACTTTTGCTCTGTCAGTGACGACGCAATGCTATACTTATTAATATTTCTATCGTTTCTACTCTGCTTGTACGTTCTTTCCTAATCCTACTTTGGTTCAAAGTACTGTCATTACGCGTAACAACGACAGTCGTCAACTCGATTCGATTCGAATTCGCACACCGTCGTCGACGTTTCCCCGAAAGTAGTAAAACAACAGAGGAAATGGAACGTCGGAGAGGATTGAATTCCGTGGAAGAAAATCGAGTGTACCAACGCGCGTCGACGTAAAAGGCACGGAGTTTGGAGGGAAACGAGCCCGGTGTTGGTTAATTCTGGAACCGTTTTGTCAGACGACAAAACCGGGCCGGCATCGGGGTTTTCGAGCATCGGCGAACGGTACACGGAATGAACGAGGCGGTTTCCCAACCGCCACGGTTACACCGCACTCGGTATATTTATTGGTGACGTTATTTTGGTATTTCGTTACGGGACGACGTCGGGCACGAGGCCGCGGCTCGTTCGATCCGTTGAGTAATCGTCGCCATTAAGCAGCCTGTCCTCTCGCTCGCGTCTATGCGCGGGACTGGCTGCTTTTTCGAAAGACGAGAGAGAAGACAGCGCGAGAAGGAAAAGGGGATGCCCGCATGGGTGAGAAATAAGGGAGGCGGAGGTCTAGAGCGGCCAGATGAAGAGAAAGAGAGAGAGAGAGAGAGAGAGAGAACGAGAAGGAGATCTGACTGAAGGAGGAACGCCGACGACTCTTAGCAGTGATAGAACGGCCGGGATTCACGCTATGACCGTTACACCGCCAATTCGCCCGGTGATGAACTACCCCGGCCCCCTCCCCCTCCCACCTCTCTCTCTTTCTCTCTCTTGCCGCCTCTTTCTTTCCTTCCACGCGATGACGCGGATCGTCGCTAAGTTTGCGCCTCGACCAATTAGAAGATCTCTGCCCGCGTATCACGGACGATGCAAAAGCGAGTTCAGTCGGCGAATAACGTCACGGGGACGCGACGTAAATACGGTGCAGCAATAATTCGGCGAGAGTTTATCGAAAAACCTCTCCCGGTTCCTGCGTCCTCCGTGGCGTTCGCCAATTTACCGTTCGACGTTGGTCGCTTTTCAAGTTGGTCGTCGCGCATCGCGGACGATTAGATCGGGACACGGTCCCTCGGGGACGGTCGTATTTACTCGCGAAGCGTTCGACTCTTGCGAAGCGGTTCGTCCAATCTGTCGAAGCAGCTCCACGACCGAGCGATACCATCGAACGGGTCGTGGAGGGGCGGAGGGAGCAGGGGGTTTCGTCTCGTAGATCGGGAACAGAACGCGCGAGTATCGGCAATTCCACTCTCCACGAACGGCGCGACGGCGTTCCGAGACAAAGCTGCTGTTCGGTTGGCCCTCGGCCGGAATTTCGCTCGTAGGCGGAAACCGGAGAAGAATGGCAACGAGAAGAAAGGCAAGAAACGAGCGAAGAAAGAGAAGAAGAAAGAAGAAGAGCGGAGCAGAGGGAAAGAGAGAGAAATTCTGGCAGACTGGTCCCCGTTGCCGCGAGTCGAAAAAACGGTCCCCACGGAGCGAAACGTGGCCCATTATGTGCGCGAGGGAGCGAGCTTTTTTGCGGGGAGGGCCGAGGCTCGCCGAGGGTGGCCGCCGCCGTCACGTTGACGAGAGTCGCGCAGCTGGAAAACCGAGCCATCTCTGCTCGGGATTTCGAGAAAAAGGGAGCAAGAGACGAGAGAGAGAGAGAAGCGAAGAGGGAACGTTCGCGTGCTTTCGGCTATCTCTATATATTTCGCTTCCAACCTACACGTGTCTCCGCGTGTCTCCGCGCTGTTCCGGGCTCGGCATTCTTGCGGTACGTCGTCCACCTTCTTTCCTCCGTTCTCCGCTCCGTTTTCTCTCTTCTTTTCTTCTTGCACGTCGTCGCGAGCGCCGTCCGCGAACCAAACTCGTAATCCTCTCGTCGCCTCCACACGTCACCCTCCAACGACGATCTCTCGTTCGTCTCGGCCGACCGAGTACACCCCCGCGTCGCTGTGTTCTCCACCGGGGAGGAGTGGGGCATCTCGCTCGAATCTGGCTACGAAGGAAAGTTACGAGCCCTCCGGCTCGGATTCACGATCCACGATCCTCCGACCCTGCGTGTTAACTCTGCGCGGCGGTAAACGAATTTCTGGACCTTTTCTCCTCCCGTGGGGTTGGTCCCCTGCCCCAACCTCAGGTTCCTAAATATAATTCTCAAACTCGACTCCGCTCGAAATTGGACAGGACGCGCGACGAAATCTCCTCGTCTTCGTTGGCGTTTCGGGGTCGGTCCCCTAGCTCGCCTCCTCCAATCCGTCTTTTCCATAATCGTCGCGCGACTCTCGCACGTCTCGACGCAGCGACACTCGCATTTGTCGGCCGACGATCGGCGGCCTGCTTCAGCCATCGGGGATAAACGGTTCCGTCGCGTTCGTCGCGTTCCCCGGCCAATTAGAAATCGCCGAGCCGAGCAGAGATACACACTTACAGCCGGATCCGAGTACGTCGGCGGAAAGTGGAAAGACCGATTAGCGCGACTCCCTGTCAAAACATCCACTCGCAGCCGAGACACGCGGGCCCTCCCTTCGTCCCTGTGTATGCTGACGCATATGCCAAGAGTGCATCCGTGCATTCTCTCTCTCTCTCTCTCTCGCGGAGAATCAGCCACCCGTGTGCACTCTCGGCAGTCCATCACTCTCGCCTGGACGGCTGCTGTCGGGGAGAGAAAGGGAGCAGCGACGAGACACCATGCGACGGAGAGAAAGAGAGAGAGAGAGAGAGAGAGAGGGAGTTTGGAGAGAGCGTAGCTGGGCCGGCGCATAATATATCGGTTTAAAAGTACCATTTATTTAAATGGCGTTTATACCGGCCCGCCACGGGACGAAAAACACAGGCCGCAGAGACCTGAAAATAATAACGGGGTTAGCAGGGTCCTCCACCGAGGAGAGAGAAATGTCCTGCGCGGCCGGCACGCGGATGCAATTGAATCAATCATCCACGAAAATGGGATTTCTGGATGCTCTCTCCGGTCTCGTAAACCACGATGAATTACCGCGTTCCGCCAGAGGGGCCCAGAGTCTCGCTATAATACTTGTCACCGGCGCGGAAAAACGTCGCGCGGCCTCGCTTTTGTCTGCTTTACGACCGCCTGTCACCAAGAATCTCCCTCCTTTTTCTTTTTCTTCTTCTTTCCTTTTCTTTTCTTTTCTTTTTTCTATTCCTGTAATCCCTCCCTCCCTCTCTCTCCTTCTCCCTTCTCCCTTCTTCTCTGGTTTGTCAAGGAGGGTCGTTCGCTTCCCGCGTCCAACTCCCGATAAACTTTTCGCCCGCGGACGTAATTTGTACTCGGTGGCTCGATCGTTAATCGCCGGGCGAAGAGAATTCGGGGAGAGCCCGTTTCGACGTCTCCGGCGTTTCACAATACGTCGCGGAGCCACGACGTGGTGAGTTATTAAAATGGCACGAGCGATTTTATCTCGGGGCCACAAATAAGCAGCTTCCTTTGAACGAACGTTTAGGTGTGATCGAGGGGACAGGCAGCCTAACTTTATAGTCCCTAACGGTGCCTCTCTCTCTCTCTCTCTCTCTCTCTTTTTCGTTTTCTTCTTCGTCGTCGTCGTCTCTTTTCCACGAGACTCGTGCGTAGGTCGCCCTCCTCTCTTCGGCGAAATTACGAAACCACGCGTTCCTCGATGGATATATACGTGTTTTCTGCTCGAACGTAATCAACGTCAGCCACCGTCCTTCGTACATCACCGTCGCGTACAATTATGTCAGCGATGACGCGGCCGGTTGGCGCGGCGGGGACGAGAAAAAGATGGCCGGCCCCGCGAAAACATTACGCGGCGGAGAGACATTAAAGTGTCAGCGGCCGGGGGTTCATTTAAATCCCCGAGATATCCGCGCCACGTTGCAGCATCTGCTCTGACCGACTGCGACAGCTTTAAGTGCGAGGGCCGGGCCCAGCACCGCGATATCGGTTCCACCTTCCTCTTCTTCCTCTTCTTCCTCTTCTTTTTCTTTCTCTTCCCTACGATGCCATTTTCGCCAGTCTCCTCGCCAATTTTATCTCGCGGTCCCGCGTTCCCGTGGGATCGGTTCTCTTTTGTCTCCGTACTTTTGTTTCGCGCGGCACACTTTCGATCGCGTCGAAGCGTCGAAGCGATCGAAAGGTCAGGTAAACAACTACCTCGGGTAAACGTATTCGCGTTTCGTCACGATGAATTTCGGAGCGGGAAGTCCTCCGAGTTTCAGACGACTTTCTGATCTCCAGATAAAAACGGGTTTCGTCGTCGTTCGCCAGGTGACTTACGGCCCGGAATTCGTCGTCTAGTTCTCGAGCCTGTCGTTTCCACGCGATTACGGGCGATTACAGGCGTGGCGTCTCGACGATCTCGTCAGACGAGAGAAAATACAGGTAATGTTTGGCGAGATCGTTTGTCGAAGGTGATTTCTAATCAAGGATCGTTCCCTTCGTTGCGCGAAGGAACAAACGGTCCCAAGGATCGGCGGGGACATTTTTCAGCCGCCCACGACCGAGCACGCTCGGATTTCGCCGAGGGCGGTTCGCGAAAGTTAAACGACGACGACGACGACGTCGGTAATGAAAACGACGAGTACGTCGAGGTCGTCGGGCGGGAGGAACGAAACGCTTCGGGACAGACGGTACGCCGTAGAATCGAGCCGAGAAGAGGCAAAAGAGAAGAAGAAGAAGAAGAAGAAGAGGCGGGGATCGCTTCGACACGGAGGGCGCTCACGCGAGAGAGAGAGAGAGAGAGAGAGAGAGAGAGAGAAGGAAGAAGAGACGAGGCGAACGGTAGCGGACCGGGGAGCGCGCGGATTAACAATGCCGCAAATACTGGTACCGGCCACGGCGGTGGAATGCCCGCGAGCGCACACGACGCATAATTAATACCAGGGTCGAGGGAGCGGCGGAGCAACCGTGCCGAGAAAGCGGGCGAACGAGCGAGCGGGACGAGAGAAACGCCGCTCTCTGTGCTGCAGCCTCTGCTGCGGCCCGCTGCGGATCGTGGAACGGTGGAAAGAAAGAAGGAGGGAAGAAGTCCCCGGTTGGTACCCGGAGGGACCGGGTTCGGGATGTCCGCGGGGAGGAGATTTATGTGGCTCCTGATTGAATCGTTCTCACTCGATCGCGCCGCTTGCTTTTTGCCCTCCCGAGATTCTCTCCGCGTTCTGCTCCTTCTTCCCTCCTTCGCCACCCTCCCCGCCTCTCTTTCTCTCCCTTTTTCCACTCCGGTCCCCGGATCGCTCCGGACCAGAACCGTTTGCCACCGCGTCCTCTCTCGCGTCCGATCACCGTCTTATATCCGCAATCTCATTCCCGAAAATCAAATCGGTCTCGCTCGATCTCCGATTCGTAATCGAGTCGATCGAAAATACGTATCTGTTTCCTGCTTCATCTCTGCGTACGTAGGGTGAAAGTAGAGGGGGGACCATTGTTTTTCTGTAACGAGAGCTTCGATACGGCACAATATTATGTGACAAGTTTCAGGGCAAACGACATCGTCGCGTTCCGTGCACACGTAGAAAGAGTTGAAAATCTAGTGTTTTCACTAAAGTGTTTTCACGTTCAGAAATTTATTTGTATTCCACAGTTTTTTTTTCACTTTTTCATCTCATACTGACGTATAAATATTTAACGTTTAGTAAATTAATGCGACGAATATTTTATTTGCGATTTTTCTTCTATTAATTGAGATAGAAGACTTGTGGGTTAAAACAATTCAAACTTTTTATATCGATTACGATAAAAGTATCTAATAATTAATATGTAACTTTTTATAAGACAAACGAAATAGAATATTTTAAAACTTTATGTTTGTTTAAATTGTTGAAAGTAAAAATTTTACGATTGTGTTGCATTTTACACGTCTGTTATCCCTATTACCAGAAAATTTTCTCGCGTGTCAAACAATTGTTTTCCAAAAGTTTGGTCATTTTCTTATATACGTGCAAAGTCCAGTTAAGAGATTTTTTTCTTTTTCTTTGTCGTCCGATTCTTCGTCACGAAAATACTAAATACACCATTTCCCCCGTGTGAGACGCACATACGGTAAAAAGGCTAGTCGAGGATCGCCGCGAATCCTAGTCGCAGAGTTGCAACGCGGCGACGGTTTATCGCGAGGCGAAAGGCAAATCGGTCCGTTAACCGATATAACCGAGGGATATTACACGAGGCCGGCGCGAGTTTCTGCCTTTCGGGATCGGGTTCGCGTTGCTATCCTAAGAGATAAGATTGCCGGCGGTGCCCGCGCGATCGTCGCGCTCCACGCCGTTTCACAGCCTCGATTTCTCACGCCCGCGTTTGTGCCCGCGTGCTTCTCGTGCTCGTTCGTCACGGCTGTACGCCCACGCTTACGCCCGCGGCCCGACAAAAGCTGGAGAATTAACGTAGGAAAGTAGCGTTTTGTCCCGTGAGAGCGCCATCTCCCATCCCAATTCCGACGTGGATTGCGGCGACGATTCTCCCTCGGTTTCGTCCTCGTAAGCGTCGTGTTGCAATCGGAAAATATAGTCGGAATTCCGAATTCGAACCGCAGGAGCGATCCGATCGCGGCATTCAGACTTCAGACAAAGTGGGACGAAAGTGGTGGCAGATGACTTTCCTATTTATATCTTACTCTCCAAAGTGACACGGGGCTGTTGACTCACTTTGCTCGTGCGCCTCTACCGTGATCCTCGATATTCACCGGAAACGTGAGAGCCGACAGAGACGTTTCTTGATTCTGTATCATGTGCCAGCAATTTATTTACGAAGCGTCACTTACATATTATAATATAGTGATAAGATAAAATGATACAGCATCGTGGAAAGAATCGTTCAAACGGTATTTTGCTAATCATATCTTTCTAACGTGTGATTTATGTGTGAGTTAAATTTAGAGCAAACGTGCATTGCGAGTTTAGGTTAGGTTTGGAAAAATGATACACCATTTTCTCAACTTTTGTAAAAAAAAAACTGTAAGAAGTCTAGTTTGTGCGAAATATTCCGAATTATTCTGAATTGTGTCAGAACAGGCGCCTTCAGATTCAGATACTACAGATCATACGTCGCAAGAAAAAGTCCGAGCTGTTGACTAGGTTTAAGTACGATAAAATTTTAGTCCGATTACTAGGTATTCGCGATTGCTCGAGTTTCAAAGTACTCGACGAGTACTCCGAAATGAGATTTATTTTTATTTCAATGTCTAATCGCGAAGAATAACGAATAATCGGCCCGACACGGATCGATGCCGAATCACGCGACTGCTTCTGATCTAGCAAACATCAAAGCGAAAGAGCGTTTAACATTCTAACACTGGGATTTCCGAGAAATTTCGACGAGATCGATCGTTTCGATCCGTCTAGAGACGAACGAGGGAGAACGAAATTCATCGGTTTAACCTTTGACGCAACGCGCTTCTCCAAACAGGAAAGCATCGCGTCGACCCGTAATTTTCCCGCGTCGTCGTCATCGACGTCGTCGGTGGCGCGCGGTAAATTTCTGGAACGGAATCTGCTCCATTGTAATGCCACGCTCTCGCTCCGGGCGCTCCGTTAGCTAGCTAGGCGGCGAACGGAAGCAAAACAAAAGACACCGAAATGCGTTCATTATTTCGAGCTAATTGGCGGTGCCTTTACCCTCGAGCCGAGAGGGAGCAGCTCCGACTCTCGCTGCAGCAGCCAGCAGCACCAGCCAAGCCTCTCTCTCTCTCTCCTCGTACTTTCAAGAGCGACGTCCTCTCTTTTACGCGCTCGCCGCAGGCCTCTCGTTCCCCCCCCTCTTCCTCGGGTTGCCTCCCTAACCTTTGAATTAAATATTCCTTCTTGGCGAACAGGAATTTTCTATACCCCCTAATGTTGTATTCGTGTCCCGGTGTGTACCACGGGGAACCAACAACGTTCCTCCAGTTTTACGGTCTCGATCGTCTCGAGGGTGATCCGGACGTTTCGTATCCTTGGCAAACTGCTCCGCTCCACGGTTGCAGTCCCTTCTCTTCTCTGCCTCTTAAGAAAAAAGAAGAAACTGTAGTTTTCTTATTCGTCGCGCGAACAAATCCGTCAGAGGAGTCCCCGAGAAGATCCTCTCGGAATTAAAAGTAGACGGAAGACACGCGGACTGTTTCACGAAGCAATACCGAGGACAGAAGAGGAATCGTTTCGCGCTCGACTGCCGTCCGGCTGTCGTAACTGCCACCGATTCGTCGGACAAAGGGCCACGCCACGTACTCGGCGACCGATCCCGGAAGAGGAGAGAAATCTCGAAATCTCCGCAGAGGCGAGGGCTATTCTCGGGGAAATAGAAAAAATGGAGTCGGCGTGCCGGGTGGCTCGTTCGGGCTGCCGGTCGGCGAACATGGTTGCGCGGTATGCGTACACGACTTACGATAAGTATCGCGACACATGTCGACGTAAGTGGCGCGATCAATAAGGAGTCGCGCGCGCTCGACTGGGAGAAGAGATTCGTCTCTTTGGCGCGGCTGGAAGTCGAGGAGCCACGGCATCGAAACGGCCAATTCGTTCCGTCTCTTCCTCCGTCTCCTCCGTGTCTCCCGAGGACACCGGGACGCAAACGGGACTACGTAGGTGCTTTTGCCCGGTTGAGCTTCCATCCCCGACATCCCCGGATTCTTGGATTTGGGACTATTCCCACTTTACGGTCTCTTGCCGTGCGGCTGCGTGAAACGTCGATATTTCGGCAAGCGATATTATGATTGTTTCGGACATACACATATCGGTCAAAGTTGGGCAAATTTTATATAACAAGTACATGTACGATTATAGAATCGTACTGTGTGTGTTGTTTAATTTAATATCGACGAAAATGTAACAAGACCTTTGTTCAAGGTTTCCATTCAATTATTCACAATTATTGATTAACTTTTTATCACAGTACTAATTAATTATATTAGTACTATTTATTAGTACTTTTGCAGGAATTTCGATAAGTTTTCGAGAAATTTAATTAGTTTAAAAGTACGTGTGCATTACGTTTAGAATAGTTTCGATGCAACTCAGTTTAAATATTAAATTTCTTTCTTTAAAATCTTGAGAAAGAAAGAACAAAGCAAGGTAGCGTTCATCGTATCGCAAACACACTGATAGTCCGAGTTTTCTCTCGCGGAACGGAGAACGTGCGTCCTTTACTTTACGAAGAAGAGCGCAAAGACTACAGATGATATTCCTTCGGTGGCGTTCAGAGCCGCGATAATTATTTAGATAGCAGAGGACATACGCTTCCCGGTGCGGCATGGAACCGTGCACCGAGTGCCACTGGAACCACACGTGGAAACTTGGCAAAACCATCGCACCGATTCGCTCGCTCCTTGCATTTCGTTACTTCGCATCGGCCGTGTGTTTGCCCCCTTGAATGCGAGTCGACGGACAACCACCGAGTGAAACGCGAATCGAACCGCGGCGCCGGTGCTGCTCCGAATACTTTGCGTTTTTCAGACGCGGTTTTTAGCTTTGTCGGCCGCGACACCGGTGTGCGGGTGTTGAAAGTTTGGAAACACGTGTCGCATAATGCGAGCGGTAATACCGTGGAACTAATTATCACCGCGGGAACAGCGCAACCACGTGGTGGTTTTTCGCCGGGAACAACGGGGAACGCGGTTAATGGTCGGTGGATCGCGACTTGTTCATCGGTGCGTTGGACAGTGGTGCTGCGGCGACAACGCGGACGTGGACGTGGACGCGCGCGCCCGTGGGCCCCGATCGATCGTACGTATCTTCCGCGCGCGTTATGTTGTATCGTGCGAGGTGGGCAGATAAGCGTGGCCGGTGAATCTTCGTCGGAATCCTGTTTAGCGGAATTAGAATTATGTTAAGCAGCGCGGAGGAGAGGAGAGAATTAACGCGACGGGCTGGATAACGATCTGCTGGCTCCGATCCGTGGCGCAATCGATCTGTCCGGCGATAAACCCGTCGCCTAGACGCGGATTTCGGCTCGATCGCGTTTGCATAATTAAAGCAAACGAGCATGTTATTCCGGCGATTTCGTGGAATCGCGCGCTTATCGATTTTCCTGATCGCTACCTTCTCGAGATCCGGCATGCCAGTCCAAATTGGGTGACGATAGACTCGGCCAAGGGGAGCAACAAATCAGCGAGCTAATCGTCCTATTTATGGCCGTTCTCGACGTACAGAGAGATTTCGAGCGTCGTCGTCGTCGTCGTCGTCATCATCATCGAGATACTTCCTCTTGCGGCTTCTGCCTCTCTCTCTCTCTCTCTCTCTCTCTCTCTTTTTCTTCGTCCCTCTTGACGCGGATCTCGGGGTGGATTAACCCGATTCAACCGGCATGTATAGCAGGGCATTACTTCCACGCAGTGGAAGTTCCTCGGGTCCGTGGATCCTGGCTAAGAGAAAGAGAAAAAGAGAGAGAGAGAGAGAGAGAGTCCCCCGATTTTCGCATAAATCAACCGTGTACCTCGACGTGTTCTCCCCTGTCTCTGTCTCTGTCGGATGGAATCGTGGCGGCATCCCTTCCTTCTTCGGTTCGCCGCCGTTCCACCCACGGACCACGGGGACCGGAGAGCCGAAGAGGGAAGAAACGAGACGGCGAAACGGAGAGCAGAGGAGCGCTATTTTATTGCCGGCTTAATAAATGGAGGCTCCTTTATTTGCCCGAGCCAGCATCCGCTCGCAGTTTGCCAACCTGTTTGCTAACAACAAATTAATCGGGTGACGTATCCCGGAGAGCGCGTATATACACGTATATATTTATACGTATACACGATGCACTTCTTACGTCTCCCTCCCTCCCTCTCTCTCTCTCTCTCTCTCTCTCTTTCTTTTCTTCTTTCTCCGTGCAGGTCGTACTTTTACCTCTTTCTCTCTCCCTTCCCTTCCTTCTCTCCCTCTGCTCATTCTTCGCCGGGCCGGCGAGACTTCTTCGAGAACGAAGACGACAGGCCGGAGTACGAAGCTCGATAGCAGCCGTTCTTTCACCCCTTCGAGCGACCTGCAACCTGCTGCCGTGCTCGCTCTCGCTCGTTCGCTCACTCGTTTCTCTCGTTTCCCGCCCGTCTCGTGTCCCTGGCTGGTCCGGCAGGCTCGTTGCGAAGCCAGGTATGCGTTACCCGCGGTGCCACGGCCCGATACGTACTTACGCATCGGGCCAATCTGTAATTCATAACGCGAACGCTCGCGGTTTTTGCCCGCGCCTCGCGCTGGGAGACCAAAGCGAGCAAAGAGAGGAGAGAGAGAGAGAGAGAGACGGCCGACGTGCAGCCTCACTCGCGTATTTCCCATCCCGTGGGAATAGAACCTGACCTGGTCAACGTATCGGCCCCCTGCAAAACCCGTGTTTCTTCCCCGCGAGATCTCAACCGGTGAATACGGACATCAACCGACCGACCGACCGATGACAGATATATGGACACCTACTTTTGCCTCCGATAGACGTAATCGTTTGTACGACGTCGTTCGGATACACGTCGTTCTCCTGAGAAGATTCGTTTCTTCTGCCGTCTCTGCCGTCTCTTCTCTCGACAAATCGATCGATGTCGGCGACAAATTTTCGAGCTTCGAACGGTATCGCGATATTTATCGTCGACGTTGTTGTCGGGAATTAGTCGTGTGCGTGGGATCGTCCTGAGGTACTTTGGTCCCTGGCCAAAGTACACCCGTCTCTTCATTTGCTTCGTTTCTTTTTTACGCGAATGAATACGTATTGATTTCACGTGGGTTAACAAAAAAAAGAAACAATAATAATAACAATGATGACATTTCAGAAAATAAATCTTTTGCCAAATTTTTTCACAAATTTGCTACAGCAACGAGCAAAAAGCGTACCGCGTAAATGAAGGGAGTACAAATGGAAAAGGATTTGCAAAAAGGATCCACAGTCGGTACAGTTGGTACAGCATAGCAGAGTACAGTTAACGTTGCAGCATTTTTCCATCGATCCAAAGTCTTTGTCCTGTTCGAGCAAAAAGTTCCGTAAAGTTGCAATAAAATTTGTGTATAGTATAATTTTTTGACGTCGGTTCTTAGCTCTTGCGAGGTATCAACGAAGTATCAGAGGATTTCGACGATTTCGCGAAATCGATCGATCGGCCGGCGAAACGGGTTTACGGGGATAGATGGCGAGCGATTTGGATCTTGGCTGGGCGGCGGGAGGATCCGCAGGGAGTGTCTTTCGGTGCCGACATCCGGGGATTATATCAGCTGCGACGGACAGCTCGCCTAACAAATGATTCCCCTAATTCTCTTTTCGTCGAGCATTCGCATAATGGTCGTTATCGTCCCCGACCCACCGGGTAGCGCTGATACTTTGGGATTACCATATTTACGACGGAGTAGTTCTCGTCTGCAGGACCTCGCGCGTACGATATACATACATACATATGTGTGTGTGTGTGTGTGTGTGTGTGTGTGCATGTACGTACGTACGTACATACGTTACTCTCCTACGAGAACCCTTTGTTCCTTCGAGTCGCTTTCAACGCGCGACAGGAACAGCGACGATCGTGTTTCCTTCGTTCTAAGCGCTGTTCTACCGCCGGAAATCGTGCGCCGAGCGTCGAAAGAAATCGGCGATAAAACCGATGAAATTGCCGTTTCGATAGTAAATTACGCGATCGTCGAAAGTATACCGCAGCTTCTTCAGCGTCGGAGACGAAGAACTCTCCGGGTAGTCTCACAAGTCGCTCCGAGCGGCCGGTTCCGGAGATGACTCGGGAGAGGGCACGGGAAGAGCCGGACGTCGGCCGGTTGGCAAATAGCGACAGCTTACCGACGTTTCGATACATTTCTATCGGGAGCAATAAAGTGGCGGCGTTTTTGCCGGTTTCGAAACTCGTTACACGCTCGACTCGCCTCGATGGATACGCCGCGCGTATCGATGCGTCGAGCCGGGAGCCCGGGGGAGCCTGGAGATCTCGAGGGGAGAGGGAGGGGAGGGGCCCGATGCAACTTTTTCTCGCGCCCCGTGCCTTTTTTCCGCGGCAGGCTTCGTGTCCGTTCGCCCGGGGCCGTGGTTCGAGGAGGGACCGAGGAGGAGGCGGCCGGCGGCCGGCCGGTCGGCCGAGGGGCCGAGCCGAGCCTCCGAGGAGAGATACTTTTCTTCTCGTGGTGCACGAGCCGAGCGCTCGGTTTTACTCTCGCGGCGCAACGACGCTCAGGGGACTTGGAATTCCAGCGCGAGATGCCGGTGCCGTGTGCTTACGTAAGAAAATCTTGGCAAAAGTCGCGGCAAGAAAAGGGTTCGCGACCGTGCCTCGTCTCTCTCTCTCTCTCTCTCTCTCTCTCTCTCGTTGGTTGGTTGACTCTGGAGAAGCAGCAGCAGCAGCAGCAGCAGCAGCAAGGTGCAGAGGATCGATAGTTTGCTTCTCTCTGCACCTGCTCGAACCCTGGTGAAATGACGACGAACGTGAAGGGTGAACCCTGTACAGAGTGGAGAGAAAGAAAGATGCGGCGCGGTGCGATGGCGGCTGCCGGCAGCGTCGTCGTCGTCGTCGTCGTCGTCGTCGTCGTCGTCGTCGTTGTCGTCGGCCACTCGCGGCAGCCAGCCGGTAGCTCTGCTCCAGGTCTCTCCGTACCGGTCATGCGTCGCAACTATAATTTGAAATAATTTATAAATCCTATTCAATTCAAATTAAGGCTCCACTCTGTCGGATGAATAAAAGATGCGCCGTACCGCTCGCTCGCTTGCTCACGCGCGCCGCCGAGAAGCCTCGCAATAATGTGTGCGCGCGCGCTCGCTCGCGTTCTTCTCCTCTCCTCCTCTCCTTTCCTCACCGCGCGAGAGGCCAAATGGTAGCCCATTATGTCTCTCTCTCTCTCTCTCTCTCTCTCCTTCTTTCTTTCCCTTGACTCTGGAGACTCGGGGGCGGGGGTGGGGACGGAGGCAGTTACGCCAGGGGCGGCTCGTCTCGAATTCCTCCGAAGATTATGATCGACCCGCGAAATTGGAGGATTAGTCCGCGCGTCGCCTCGCATACGCTTTCTTCTACGCGTTCTTGTTCTTTGTCACGCTTAAACATCGACACGTGTGACGACCGATAGATTTCTTTCGCATCTTCCGCCTCTTTCTTCGATTCCAGGAAATGGATATTAAAGAGAAGGTTCGTTCCCCTCCTTCCAGCGAATCGCAAACGCTCACGGAGAACCACTCGCTCTCTCTCTCTCTCTAGTGGCGTTCTCATATTTTATTGCGAAAAATCTGACGGATAGTACGTGCCTGGTACTATCCCCCTTTCCCTGCAGCGAGAGAAGAGACAATCAAAGAGACAGAGAGAGAGAGAGAGAGGCATATACGGGGCATTATAAAGCATTACAACGAGTGCTGTTAACGTCCGTGTCCAATCCGCGTGCCGCTCGAAAATAAAATACAAAATAGCGCTACAGCGCTTTGTAAAGCTTTCTGTCAAATCCATCGGCCGTCGCGCGTTCTCCCTCTTTTCCTCTCTTTCCACTCGAGCCGCGATACCCACTCCCCCTCCGCGTCACCCTCCGCCGGCTCGGATAAATCCATCTCTGTTTCACCGTTGCCTCGTCGTCACCCTCGCGCCACCCGTTCGCACTGTCAGCTGTAAAAGGGTCACGATGGAGCGGCGAAAATCACTTCTGTCCCCTGGTCGGCCTCTGTCTCGTTTTTTATTATTTTTTTTCCTTTTTTTTTTTTTCGTCACGACGCGCCGCGTCGTATCGTTCCAGCGATTTGCCCGACGATTCGATGCGCATTATTTTTTGATAAATCCGACGATCGGAAAGGAAGAAACGAGGGAAATCACCTTTGACCTCTGGTCGCTCGATATTTGTCTCGTTTTATTTAGGTGCTTCGTCGATTCGATGATTTACGCGACATTCGTCGGATGAAACGATCGAACAGGGACCGCGCGATTGGAGCAAGTTCCCGGAAAGAGAAATCAATTTGCTCGTACATCCGCGACAGACGATTCCCGGAGATTGCGTTTTCCACCCCCCCGAGCCGGCGGAGCGAGCCGAGTCGACGACTCTCGATTCTTCTTGCCACCTCTGATTCTCGCCGTCTCTCCTCGTCTCCTCTGGCTCTCCTTCTCCTTTTCCTTCCTTCGCTTCCGCGTACCGCTCGTGAATCTCAAACACACACGCGAGCACACGCGCGTTTTTTCGCTTCACCGTTACGCGAGTGCGACCTATTCGAATTGCAAATCAAATAGAACGTGCCCCGCGGAACGCTCGCCGGCGATATTCGTTCCCGCCGTTCCGTCTTCCTCTCCGCGGATGCTCCGCGAGAAAAAAAGCAAAGGGGTAACGCAAAAGCATAGCCGTGAGGGCGAATTTATTTGGAACGATGCGTTTGCTCGAGAGCATTGTTCGCGCTATATAACGCGTTTCGCGTTACGTAGTTTGCGAGTCTCGATCCAGCCAAGTTCTAATCGACGAAGCGTCGTCGCGTTACGATCCGCGACTCGTTGGAACGCGGAGCAACGAGTTGGAGGGATGAAATCATTTTCCAAGTGCACGACGAAATTTCCAACGACACGCTTTTTGAAATCGAACGGGCGCAGCTTCTCCCGCAGCGGTGTGGCTGCTTCTGCCCCCCCGTTGATCGGGGCCGCACGCGGATCGCGCGCGGGGGTTGAAGCGACGACGCGGTGGCACTCGGTCGCTGCTCGCAGCCAATCGAGAGTTTATCGGGGTGGCGGCGCGCGCCACGGAATATTCGCCGCTCAATTTCGCTTTCCCCCCCTGTTTAATCACGGTGCTGGGACGCGGGAGGGGCGAGGGGGCCCGGTGACTCGGGGGTGGCTCGGGGGCGCGCTACGCGGCGCAACAGGAACGACAGACGGAGAACCGGATGAACGTGGAACGGGAAAGGGGGTCCGGGGCCGGGGAGGGGTTGCTGATAGCCGAGGAGGGGTTGCTAGGGCGGCGGCAATAGCCTCGCTCGGGCCGTCATTTGTCAGGGGCTGTCGCGGCACGAGCGTGTTTCTGTTCCAGCGGCGCAGATAGCGGCCCATCCATAGGCCGTTCATCTTTATTCCTTTATATATAGAGCTCGTGCGCGCCACCCTCTCTCCACCCCGGCCCCTTTCGCCGTACTGGCCCTCCGCCTCTCCACCCCGTCCGTCGCCTCTTTCGCCTAAAACGCCCTACACGATTCCCTCGAACTCATTTAATTACAACAAACAATTTATTAGGTCCATCCAGGATCCGCCCACGGGCACGCACGCGGGATACGATGGAAGTGGGAGAGGGAACGCGGGGTGGCGTTTGCGGCGAGGGGAGACCAGCGTGGCGGAGAGGACGGCAGGTTCGTTCGTTCGTTCGTTCGTTCGTTCGTTCGTTCGTTCGTTCGACCGACGAAACTGAAATTATTCCGTGGCCGGGGGGTGGCCGGTCACCCAATTGTAGCCGCACAAAGGAACGTGTTTTTGGTTCGTTCGCCCGGTGAAACGTGTCGGTTCCGCTCGGATCGGACCGCGCTCGACTCCCCCTCCCTTCCCGCTTCCTATCCCGTCCTCGATGAAACGACCGGGAATATCAGCGTGTCCGATTGATCTCCGAAGGTGGACCCGGGGACGCGGGAACGAATCGCTGATTTACTGGGAATAATTAACTCTTGCCCCCCTCTTGGCAGTTGTCGACTACCGCGCGACTCTGCTTTTCCTCTTTCTCCGATAGATATTTTTTCCCCCGCGTACGCTCGTGCACAATATATATCTTTTCGCGTTTGCAAATTCTATTATACAGTACAGTCGTATCCCGGTATCTCGTGTAAAATGTAAAGCAAGCCGGTTGGAAAGGAAGAATCATACCGCGCGTCTGAGAAACCGGGAGTACGCCGATCGGACACGCACGATAGGACGCCGCTGTTAAGAACGAAAGCGTGAGAGATCCGACTCGGTGTCTCTCGGTGTCTTTCACTCGCACCGGAGTCGGCAGATTGATTGCGGCAGGAGGGAACGTTTCGTTTAGAAAGCAGCGTGCCGATAGGAATCGCGGACCCCGGCATAATTGAAGACGTAATTACGTCTGCCGGTCGTTTTCTTCTTACCCACGCGAACTCAAAACGCGCCTCCTAATAAGGGACACGTAGCGCATACGTTAGCCTGGATCGCGACGCAATTTTCCACCTTGCATTCACCGTGGCTTTTCCGTTGTACCTGTTAATTACACCTCCGTTGCGAAAAACCTGCCTGGCTGAAACTCCTCGGTCTCTCTCTCTCTCTCTTCTCTGGTCCTCGTTTTCTAGTGATTCGTGCTTCCGTCGCCGTTCACACGGTACGTACGTGGGCGTGCGCTTGGCTGACCCGCGACCTTTGCAAGGCGCGAGCCGAAGCGCTATCTCGACCACCGCCGATAAGATTGGCGGTCTCGCAGGGATCGTCCATCACACCCTTTTCGTCGGACGTAATCTACGCCGGCTCTTCCACTCTATTTCGCGTTCCTTCCCGCGTGGATTTGCGTCCGCTGGATGGAACCGGGCACGGGGAAGGGTACCCGATAGCTTAACCATTCATCTACTCGCCGACGACGATTCGTCAGATTAGTTTTATTAATGGCTGCGAACCGCTATCTTAATAGCGGCCTCTTTCTCCGTCTGCGCGACCAACAACCACTGGTGGAAGCCTATCATATGACCGGTCGGAGAAACAACGAGCAGACCACCGTCGCAAGTGCTTGGTCGTTACATCCTGTATAAATTCGCCATCGAGAAAAAACTGCACGACTTGACTGGGCCCACTGAAAGGCCCATGTGCAAACATTTGAATCGATAAAAAACAAATTACAGGCGTGCCAGACAACGCTACGCCCCCTCGCGAATCACGTGATCCAAATCAACCAATCGCTAATTTTCGTTGCATCAGCGTTGCACCCGAAGAGGCCCGATTTTCTGCGCTAAATCCCCGCTAAAATCACTCTCAGTGATAAAATGTTTCAAATGAAGAAAACTTACGTTGTTTCGAGAGTGGTCACGAATCTCATCTCGTAACTTGAATTTTACGTAAATTGTTCGACTTGATTGTCACCACTTTTGCGCGCGTGCCCTCTGCTACTGTCGGGAACCTGTTACTATTCGTTGCATACCACAGTGGATGTCAAAGACGCAAACATGTTCACACGCGCTTTTAATTTTCGAGATTTATCAAGTAACTGCGAATTTACGCAAGTCGATCGTTGTACTTGAGTTTACAGTCTTGACGAATTCAACGTTGATGATGATCCAAGGTCATTCGAGATCACTTTGAACGTAATGAAATGCGAACATTTGTGGCAAACACGAACGATACCTTACTTTCGTTTACAAACGGAAGATACCACGTATCTCAATTTCTGTTTTTACATTTTCTTCGAAGGAAGAACGGTATTATATTCCTTGTACGAAGGAACAGTGTACGTATGCTTGAAAAAGTTTGGCGGTTCCGTGGATACAGCAGGCTTCTTTCGACACTGTTTCCCTTACTTCGTGCGTCCCTGCTTCTCGACGGAAGCGCTGCTTTTGTAGCAGCAGGGTAGGTTATATGAGAAAAGTGTCTCTCACGCAGGGAGAAACTTGGGCTGGAGCAAAGAGTGGGGTGAAACATGCTCCGTGGCACGGAGTATCTCGTAAAGATCTTGCGACCTTCTTCTCGAAGGGGCTCTCGCGTGTCGTAAAATATTTCCGCAAGCTCTTCGTTTAACCACCGAATACCTTCTAACGTTATTACCACGCGTTGTGAACCGAGACTTCTTCTTCTTCTTCCTCTTCTTCTTCTTCCCGAGAAAAATTTTATTTAAATAGGAGAAAGTGGAAAAGAAGAGAAACGTCGAAAAGTACAGGAAGGTTGGTTCTGTAACGAGGGCAAGTCGAAGGGAGCCGACGATCTCTAGTTCCGCGGCGATTCGATCAATTAAGCCGACACCATTGTAATTTGTAGCGTCTCTATCTGCATTTGTCTGGAACCGGTTAACGAGGGTAGCCGATCCAAGAAGGAACGATCTCTCTCGTTTGCCCCCAGCCAGGTCGATTAATCGACTCTTCGTCGAGCGAACGAACAGCAGCAACAGCAGCAACAGCAGCAGGTCTGCGACTCGTTGCACGCGCGTACGTTACCTTGAATATTTTCAGCCGGCCGCTGGCTGCAGCTGCTGTTCCAGTCGTCGCCAGCCCTGTATGCAATTTCAGTTCCGCGCTTCCGTCGGTGGAACGGCGAAATATAGTGGCCCCGAACACACGAAGTAATTAATTACCGCGATCTGATTGCGCGCAATTAATCCTGCCGTCTTGCCAGGAGGATCATTAATTAAGAGTAAACGAATGTCTCCGGGATGTAGACACTCGAGGGATACGCGCGCGCGCGCGCACTCATTTATTTGGAATAATTTACTTTAAACGGGCTGTGTCTAGGACTCGAGGTTCACTCAGGGGGGAGCACGTCCTCGCGCTAGATCCCCGCGATAAATTCTCGCTTATCGGATGGCTGGATATCGATCTGGCCACGTTCCATGTCCACGATATGCCTTCCTGTAAATTTCCCAACACGTCGGCTCGTTCGACGATCCCCGCAGCGACACCGATTTACATACAATTCTTACTAAATCCACGTTGCAAGAGATCAACGTTTCCTCGCGATCTCGAAATTGGAACAAATTTTACATTTCTAAAAATTGGTCACTTTGAAGGATCAACGTTGTATTTCGACGTTATTTTCTATCGTGACTGCGAAAGAAAGTTCCAAGGACATGGACGATGAGAAAATAGACAAGCACTGCCAACTGTCGAAGAAATTGCACGGCCAGAGACGTTCCTCTTGGCCTTGTTCGTTCAACAACTCTTTCCGCAGGCGAAACGCCCGGGGAAAAGAAACTTCTCGTACCGAAATCCCGGGTATTCTCGCAGTTCCGTTGACTTTTTATTTGTGCAGCCGCTCGCGCAATTAATTTCTTCTACAAAGAGGCTAACAGAGGTTCGTTTAACTTCGTTACTCGAGTCCTCCCACGTGAATCGAATTATCCTCCGCTCTCGGCGTGGTGTGAAAAAGAGGAGGCGTGCCATTTACGACCGGTCGATTACCACCACTTCCGGCTGCCAGCTTCCCGATTAGCGTATTCACGAGCTTTCCTTTTTCCTTTCCTCTCGAGAGCCTACCTACCTCTCTCTCTCTGATGCTCCAAGTAGCTGGCGTAGTTATCCTCTCGATCCTCGTTCTCGACGATCGCAAGAAACGAGTATTAATTCGTTCGAAGCAACTCCTCCTCGAGTCGAGTTATATACATTGCCGCGTCTCGCGAGGGGGCTCCCTCGGTTCCCGCGCCGGATTTCTCAAAGGTTGCTCGCACAGCCGGAGATCGAGCGGTTTAATAACGCGATCGACGCATTAAGGTCGGCTAGGTCGAGAGGTGTATAAAGATAATAGCCAGCCACCGGCCGGCCGGCCGGCCGGCGAATAAGTTCTTTCGCGTTTCAAGTATGTTTCAAGCGCGCGTGAGAGGTTTCTTTAAAGGTGCGCGCCGCTCGATCTTTGGGGGAAACCCGATCTTGCCAGCGCTGCTTGACATTTGCGTGCAACAAATCGACAATAGGTCCCGTCGGTGTACTGCATTCGGTAAACACGGTCGCCGATTGAACACTGTTGGCGCAAGAATGTCAAACATTCCCGAGCGCCGTGAGTTACGGTTCGGTCGTATTCTTTTGACAATTCGAGTTCAAAAAGGAACATGTGTTTTATTTTTCGATAAAAAAAAAAGAAAAAATATCGTTTCATTGGAACGAGTAGCGTTGCCAAACTCACGGGTACTCTCGATTAATCAACAAAGTAGTCTCAGTTAATCGATAAAGAATTTACAATTTATTATACGACCGTATAAAATTATCCGTATAAAGTTACATATCCGTAGTCTCCGTCTTCCAAAAAGTTTTTCGTGCGTTGAAAGTGATGTCGAAGTGGAATTTGTGGAAGTTTCATTATCGAGTCAAACTCGACCATACGACTGGTACAGCCACGATGTTTGCGCAAACACCGATGAAGAATAAAAGACACTCGCGACATTGGACCGTGTCGAATGCAAAACAGCGAGTTCGTTGTGACGAGAACACATCTAGCGTTTCGTTTAGCCTGATAAAAATGACGACACGCGGCGTGTCCAACAGATGGTTGGACGGTCGCGCGTTCCCAAGGAGCGATTCGACGATAATCGATGCATGGAGGAAACGCTGTCCACCGACAGAGCGTTTCGGGGTCCGTTTAACGACGAGATCGGACGAGATCGGCGATCGAGGGAGCAATGCACGGGGTCAGCGGAGTCAGGCCGCGCAAAAATAATAATCAATCGGACGAGCGGCAAGTGAGAGCCGGCCAATTACGCGGTGTCGGCGGTGCCTGTGCTGCGGTTTCCCTTGGCCGAGAGGGACGAAAACCCAACAACTCGAGACTCCCTCGCTTTATCATTAAAAGTTGAAATTTGCGGCGAACCATCGTCCACCTTCGTCCACCTGCCTCCTCTCCGTCTCCTCTCGCACGTTTCGCGGCGCGGCGTACCTCTCGCCATCCCTTTTGCAAAGTCGTGCAAACGCCGGCAACGATCTAGCGTTTGCCACGACATCCGGTTCTGCCAGTTCGCGTGAAGTTGCTGGTTCGTCGTTCGCAGCTTTGACTGACGGGTTGCCGGGTTGGCGAGTTTTAATCACGTTGAAACGGTTGCAACGGAGGCTCGTGCAACTTGTTCGCGGCTGAAACGTGACGGGTAGTTTCAAGAGTCGCGATGACGGAGTCTGGAATTATTGGTTCTGTCTAACAGGAAGACTTGTCACTGACGCTAGGAAAATGCGTAGTTTGTACAGATTGGAGAGAAAAGTTTGTCATAGATAAATTCTACACCGCCGATTTGATCAAAGAAATTTTTTTATCACTGAAAGCGATTTTAGTGAGCAACGTTATGCAACGAAAATTCGCGATTGGCTGATTTGGGTCACGTGATTCGCGAGGGGGCGTGGCGCAGACCTCGAGTAGGAGTGGCGTTGTCTCAAATTTGTCCCACAGGTATCAAAAGAGATGTCGGAAAGAGATTTCCAGAATTAAGAATGAAAAATTTTAAAATTGTCCGTCTCTCTCTTTTTTACAAGCAAAAATGCTCAATTTCCTCGAAAGAAAAAATGGCGAGATCGTAAATAGAGAGAGAGAGAGAGAGAGAGAGAGTGGAGTAAAGTAAAAACGCAACGACAACGGCAACCGCTACTGCAATAACTCCAGCTGGGACTTTTCGGACGGCGCGCGTGTAGCGATCGGGCAATAAAATTCACGGCGCTCGCTGGAGGATGCCGAGGTGAACGAGGAGGCGATTTTTTCCCCCCCTCCCGCTCGAGAGAGCGGAATTGTCGAAAAGCGGTAAAACTGTCCGGGGGAAGAGTAAAGGGATTGGGTCGTTTGCGAATTACGCGGCGGACGTTTACCGGCGAGCCGAAACGATTGGAACGCCGAGCGGAAACGCGGGATCCTCGGGGGGCGCTGGCGCTGGTATTCCGCGATGGAATATTTAAACGGAACAGGAGTCGCTGGACGCGGCCGAGTCGGAAAACCGCAGCTCGCTTCCTCGTCCACGGGACTCCCTGTCAGCGAAAACGCACGGCCGCAGAACATTTTCAGGGTTTACAAACAAACGGATCTCCGACCGGAATCATCTCCGCTCGCGTGTTCTCGTTTAAGTCCGATCGAAATTCCCCCTTTTTCCACGATTCGCCCGTTGTCGCGCGAACTCGTGACGTAAATTTCGCAACGGCTCGACGAGTCGGGTTCGATCGTCATCGAGTAATTGTAAAATCGCATATTCTCATCCCTGGCGTAGATGTTTCGCACCTCTTCCTTTCGTTGTCGAACCGAATGGAGTCGAATCTTCGAAACGACAGAACCGCAAATGCGTTACGTTTGCGGGAATACCTGCGCAGCGAGCGAACAACGCAAACGCAATGCGGTTGCCGCTCGATCAATTACTAGATCGGTTTACAACAAAATTTCGCATAATTATTCGTCGGTACCAGTGTCCCCATCAAATTCTCGTGTTTTGTCCCCGCTGGAACATGGTACCCCGTTCCCCCCTTTGGACGAGCGATACCCCGACTTAATGATTTACGAAAGATGGCTTTGTGGAGGGAGCGGAGGGAGGGGAGGGGAAAGGGGGAGATGGATCATATCCTTGGCGCGAGCTGATTCTCGACAGAGTGTGGGCACATAAATTGTTCTGGGAACGCGGTTCGAAACCGATCCCGATCCCGAACAAGGGTTTTTTCGCCGGCTCGAGGAAGGGGATCGTTGAGGATGGTTAACGACTCGGTGGACGCGACGCAGCCGCCGCGCCACGGACCGATCGATCGGGTAAGTAATTCGACGAGCGACCGATTCGCGCGATTACGTATTATGCTAAACACGCGAAAATGGCTTTTTAAATGGAACATCTACATTTATGCGTGGCCTGTATCCCCCCGTGTTTCTCCGGGGCCCCGTGGCCAAACGTTTCGGTAACGGAGCCGCGGTAGCAGAGCAGAGAGGCTCGAGTGGTCGGGAGCGCAGCTCTCGACGGTGCGCGTAAGCAGCGGCGAATTAAACGCAATTTTCGTCCATGCGAGGTATGCATAACAAATTGTCGACGGGGGACTGAACGTCTTTATACTTTGGAACGCTGGCGCGCGGTCATTATGCACGTAGCACGGGGGCAGAGAGAGAGAGACGATGCTTCCGTCCAGTCCAACGATTACAATCCAATTATTATTCCTGCATAAAACGCCCCTCTCGTCCCCCCGTCGTCCCCGTCGTCCCCGTTCGGCCGATCGATCGTTTCGCCGATCGTGTACTCACGTTGGCTTTCGACGAGCCGCCGCCGGTCGGACCTAATCGGTCGCGTTTCATCGACGATAATAAGAAAGCCCGAGCGACGGAAAGCGGATCGATGGGAACCGAGGGACGATGCCGGCCAGATCGATCCGCGAAATTGAAAATTAAACGGTTCGCGGCCACCACTGTTCGAATTTTTGAGCAACGGCGTATCTCGCGTGCTCCCTCTTTTTCTTCCCCCCCCCTTTTTTCTCTCTGTCTTGATTTCTTTTCTTTTCTTTCAATCTGACTGTATCCCTGGGTATTTTTTTTCTCTTCTGTTTCATACGCCGACCGGGACGCACCTTCGCCGTCCAGGATCCGACATCCGTGAGTATGGGTTGTTATTACGTATCGTGAAATGTAGTACAAAGTAGCGACCGTACGGACGCACGTAAGGACGACCGTACGGACGAAAGAACGAACGAAGCCGACGCACACCGGCAGTTAACACGAACGAACGAACGAACGGGTTTCTTCCCCGTTGCGACGAGCGGCCGTGATCGATTCGGCCAGAGAGCCCGAAAAAGAAAAAAAAAAAGGAAAAAGGAAAAAAGAAGGAAAGAAGTCTCGCGCGTATCGCGTTTCGCTTGTTGCGACCCGCACCGCGAACTCCTCGGTTCGATCGGTCTGGGTGGCGGGCAAAAAGTAGAACGAACCGGCAGCTTCGAAAATTCGGTGTTTCACGGTTACCGACACACCGGCGACTCGCTTTCTTGCCCCCGTTTCCACAGAAAAAGGTGAACGATGAATTTCTAATTAACACATTGTCGTGAACGGCGGAACGTTCGCGCTCGCCCTTCTGACGTGGCATTCCTCGACGCTGACGCTTTTTCCCGGAATTTTTTCACCCACCCGGGGACGCTTGATTGAGTTCTCTCCTGCTCGGTCCGCTCCACGATCAGTCGGAAGTTTCTTGCGGCGCAGCGACTGTAACGGAGATCAGCCGCTTCTTCGCGAGCGTTTTGCACGGCTCTCCGGCAATTTTTCTCCAAGTTACAGCTTCATTTGTTCCAACTTTTTCCCCGGAATTTCACCCCGACGCGCCTCGAAGCGTCGAACGCGAATTACGAAAAAAAAAAAACTCTCGGGCTGGCGATAAGTCGGAGCGAACGGCAACTTCTCGCCGTACGAGGCGAAACCGTTCGTTCGTTCGTTCGTTCGTTCGTTCGATCGATGGGGCAAGATTAAGGTTACGGTGACTGCCGCGTGTCGACGTGAATGCGTCATCGGAACGATCAAACATGCAAATTCTTGGAAAGCGTACGCGTTCCGCATTCCCTCGTGACGACAGTTCGAACCTCGATTCTGCGAAACGGAGCGTCTTTAATTCTTGCTTTGTGTTCCATATCCATCGCACCCGGCAACTCTGCACGGACGACGCAACGACGTGTGTCACAACGGGCCACAACGGGCCACAACAAACCTTCCACCTTTCGGGCTTGGAATTCAGGGCGTAAGTAGCATACAAATTTCGCACGACGACGTTGGAAATTACACGTTATCGACGCGCCTCGACCTCGTTCGAGACGCGTCATTAAGCGTCGCGCCTTCCTCCCGCGAGCGTTGCCACGACCCAGGCATGCAAACTGCGGCGCAACCGTTTCGAGCAAACGAAAAACTTTGTTCCAAAACGGTGAACACTCGAAAACGCGGCAAAGAGAGCGTTTACCGGCACGATCTTCGTGCGAACGGCCGGCTCGAAGACGCCCGCGAGAGGACGAAGCATCGCGTGAACGCCACCGGTTATTGAATTCTGCCACGGTCGCGTAACGAGATAACCACGAGACCGGGAGAGGTCCGATCGGGGGACCGATCCGCGGAGAACGAGCAACTAATTACTTATCCGGTAATAACAATCCCCGGGGCGAGGGAGCGACCTAATCGGCGAGTTTGCCGACTTCTTGGAATTTCGTTCCCGCCGAAGACGAGGAGAAGCACGCGATCGGCGATCGAGAGGCTCGTGTTTTGCGCTCGCTATGCGCTAGCTATCCACGATAAATCAGCGGCCCGTTCTCAGCTGAAAATCGCGATCAATCGCGACAATAACATCATACGCGGCGCAAAACACAGGGATCGTTATCGTACGTTTGTTTCCCGCGGCGGATCCGTTCCCGCTGCGAAAGCTCGGCCGAGCACAGCTGTTCCTGTCAGTATCCCGATGCATCGCGATAAATCTAGCGAGCTCCTTTTTCGTACGCTCCGCTGCGAGTGCGAGTGGTCTCCATCTCGTCCGAACGATCGGGTGAAACCGAAACGCGGGACACGCGTGTCTTTTCTCGTACGACAACGACGGCACGATCGCGGCATCGATGCCCGTGGTTAAGTCAATCTCAATTAAACGGCAGATCTCTATCACCGTTATTTTCCCCTTATCGCGCCTCCTTTTCGACTTTTCCTTCGTTTCTGCCTTTTAACTTTTAACAATATTTTTACCTCGAGCGCTAATTCGGCGGACAAACTCGATGAAAAGTGGATCGCGCGTTGGCGATTGAAAGGGCGATCCGGCGGGCACGAAAAATCCTCGAGGGGGCCTCGAGGCCACGAATACGAAATGACGGGACGGATATCTGACGTCTCTATAGCAGTAAAATGGCGACGGGCATGGCGTGGCACGGCGGGGGTCCGGAGACGTCGTCGGAGACATCGGGCACCACGGGCGGCCATTGTCTCAAGGGAGTTCCAAGAGCGTTCCAAGGAAGATCCCAACCCCGGCTGACACGCACGAGGGGGTCGCCAGCGCCCCGTCGGGCCCTCCAAACGAAATTAATAACCGAATTTCAAGTATTCCTATTTCGGCGCGAGGAGTTATCGGCCGAGGAGTCCACCTGAGCCTGCCTGCCTGCCTGCCTGCCTGCCTGCCTGTTCTCGCTGACCGGTCCGCGCACCGTGTCACACCCACGCGGTCCCTCGCCCCTGAGTCAATGTTGTATCCGCCAGCTGACTTACGACGCCGATAAACGATATTTACGGTGTAATCGTTAATTAAAATATATTGTGGCGATCGGGGATTCGCGAGGGACGGAGGGACGCGCGTCCACCGGAGATGTTAATGAGCCCGGCTCGACGTCTCAGTTTGAGACTCCCTTTTGCTCGTCGTTGGGTTCCGCACGCGTGACGCCGAGGCGCGAAGACGACGGCGGTTGATCGATCACTCGACTCGCGCAGGTCCTCTGTCAGTTTTGTCGATCTCCGACGACGTAGGCGACTTTGAAGAAGACGACTTTGGTACTTTTTTTCATTCAACTCGTGCACAGAGTAGGAAAATTTAAGGAACGTCGCAGCAACTGAAGCGATCGACTCGCTTTTTCGCGTAACGCGCGATCGCGTTGCCGTACGTTGTACGTACGTACCACGTCTCGGCGCGACCTTCCCCTTTTTTCCAACGCTAGCGCCCGCTTCGTGCATCCCGAGCGGCGCTATAAGCGGGCAATTAAAAGCGTGCAGCAGGGACATTTATGTCGGCACTAACCGCCCGTTAAGACGAAGGAACCGCCTAACCGTGGAAGGTGTAATTGGCCGACGTGCTGAACCCACAGCTCGTAAAACACCGGGCGTGCCTAGTCAACAGTCGCAGTTTTTCCACCCGTGCTCGCCATCGCGTATCGCGTTACGCTGAATTTCCAATTAATCTCCCTACCCTCCCCTCCCCTCTCTCTTTTTTTTAACTCCAGTTTATTTTTCCTCGCGGAATTCTATTCGACCTTGGCCGTTTGCTCGTAGCCGTAGTTGCTCGTCGCAGACAAGCAACAAGCATCGAGTTTAATTAATGTTAACTAACAACTGTGACGGATGTGAATAATTGAAAAGTTGCTACGCAATTAATCTCTTTACCAATTGCTACGATGGATTAACGCGCAATGTATAAACAATGCTGTTATCGCGTGTATCGCGCATACGCAAACGGAAGAGCCAATGCGGCGAATCCTCGGAGCACGCGATTTCACGCATTCTGAATGTAGGAAACGCGTGTCTCCGTGAGATCGTTGAGCCTTCGTTTCGAGGGATCATCCGTTGGGAACCGAATTAAAAGTTACCAGCCAAACTGCAATCGCGATCTCGTTACCAACTCTTTTTTTTTTAAGCATTCAGTCGCGATGTACGAGCTCACGATTTCGATTACAACAGCGCCACATCGTCGTCAGACGTAACGAAGATTTCTGATTACTTTCTTCTCAATCTTTGCTTTGTCTACTTTTATTGCGTCGCTCGGCATATTTCGCAGTTGCACGACGCTATCCAACTGAAACGGTAAACGCTTTATCTACCGTTCACGATGGAAGTCGCTGACCGACTCGAGTTCGGCATGGATTCGTCGCCAGCATAGGGCCGGTTTCCGCTATCGCTGTTTTGCAATCGCTAGATTGCAGTGGCAATACTCGAGTGACGGTGCTTTCAAATGATCATGGAATCACTCGCTCTCGCTACTGTCATTCGCTCGATTCTAATACAAATTATCTAAATCCTTCAACTCCGCTATCTCGATCCGTTTTAAAAATTGGTGAAAATACGAATGCTTCGTCAATCCATCCGATCGGTACAAACGTCGACAACCAAAAAGTAATTGGTCCGATCGATAACCGTTGACGTAAAACAAAGCCGATTTAATTAATAAGGCTTCCGGTAGACAATGCGACGAACGCCAACTTGGAGAAAAAGCCAAAAGCTGCGGACTTGCCTTTGTTTCACTTTTAAGGCGATCGTCACGCCGCCACGGCCGCGAGGATAACGCGTTCCGCCGGCGGTGCCCGTTTCTCTCTCTCAGCTTCGATTAAAATGCCAGACGTCGGCGGCCAGAGAACGAGCGAGAAAGAGATTCCCCCTGATACGCGATATTGTTACGCGTGTACACGTTGTAACTGTCCGGATCCGTGACGGAGTCACGCGATATGCATTATGCACGTAACGCGACGGCACCGCCGTCAGACGTTTCCGCGATCGCTCCTACGATCCACACCGAGCCACGCCAACGATGCTCTGTGAGAAACGGTTCGTCGGTGCTCGCCGATGGATCGATAGACTGGAGGCACGCTCGATTTGTCAGCCAGCTCTGGATCTCATCCTCCGGCGGCGAACGCGGAGGCAGGTTGCGAATATTTAAATCTTCGCTCGTGAAAAAGAGCTGCTGGAAAGAGATCGGTCGACACGTTGAATGCCACGCTGATTTTGCTGATTCTGCCTCAGGTCAACGCGAATTTGTTATTGTGCAATAAGTATCATATACGACGGATAAGTTTCTAATGGATTTTCGTTTATTTTTTGCGATATAACGAAATTGAAGGTCGTACTTCTGCACGTGCAAGCCTGAGATAAAAATGGCAGGAGAACCAGGATTCGAACGAAGGTATTATGAAAATGATTCAAGAGACAAAGATTGTATCAAAAATGTCGTCGCATTGTGAAAACTGTGTTGATTTATCTTTTCTCTTACGCGTGATAATATTCGCTCGTAAATCAATTATAGTTGTTTTTACATGTTCTACACTGCATTAATTTCTCCGCACCACTGTAGCAACGAAGCTGTAACGATTTAAAAGTATCAACGTTCACTCGAATTCAACGTGTTAAATGTCGAAGAAGAACAGTGTTTTGGTATATTGGAGAGGAGGGTAGAGCGTCGCGGAACGTGAAATGAATTGCGTCTCTCAAGCATTCCGTCTTGTCGTCTCTCCTCCGCTTGTTACGAGTGTTAAGAACATCCGATAGGATAAGAACATTTGATAGACAAAGTAATTCTGCGATCGTTCCCCTCTCTGTAATTACGTAACACTTCGTAGGAATGTTTCGAAACCTTAGAAACGTGGCTCATCACGCACCACCCGCTATCGTACGAATCTGAGAGGTATTATGCAAAGTTATGCACGAGCAAACGGTTTTTTTGTACACTGTACCGAGAGAAACAAACGCGCAAACCTGTTAACGCACAGCTCAACGATCGTCGTCTGATCTCGTCTCTTTCGAATCGATCTGTAACGTTTCTTCCTTTCTACCGTGAAGAAGAAACACACCCGTGTATCCCCGCAATCGTAACCAACTATTAAATGCGCTATTATGCACGCGTTATTTCACGATCCCGCTTCCCGAGCGTACACACACGTTTGTACGCGTTTCGTTTCGTCGAGCGTTACGTCCGCACTGCGACATTTCCCGCGGCAATTAACCGGACAGATGTCATTTATCCGCTTCCCTAAAACGATTTACCACTAGATAAGAGGACGGATAAGAGGACGAATACGCGCGCGCGTGTGTGTGTGTGTGTGTGGTAACGGGGGCAATCTCTTCGGCGTGCGAAAATACTTTCTCGGTTGGCCTGTACAGCTGTTTCGCCTGTGGAACGCGAAGAAATGTCGCGGTGTCACGCTTAGCGAACGGTGCGAGGACCTCCGACGCCGATATACACACCGTGGTTCATTACAGCAGCTGCATTACCCGTACATACGCGACGCGTCATTACTTTTATTAGCATAATGACAGGCGAACAACTCAATTTGCATGGAAAATCACACAGGCCCGTAACGAAGTTCGCCCGCGGATCCGTGATCGTCCTTCCACCCCGATCGTCGTCTGCACGTGTAATAAAGTCTCGCGCGCACATACACTCCTCCTCTTCTTTCCCCCTACTTGTGTATCGCAAGTGAACAGCAGCAGCAGCAGCAACAGCAACAGCAGCAGCAGCAGCAGCAGCAGCAGCAGAAGCAGAACGAACATTGTTAAAAGAGTCGCAGGGTGCGAAGGAAAGAGAGAGAGATGGACGAAAGAGCAGCCTGGAGTGAGTCGATCGACCGACCGGGTTGATTCTTCGGGGAGCCGGTGATCCCTTCGCGCTGGATAATTCCGTATCATCATCGAAATTGCAGTCGATCGTCATGCGGCTGGTCGTCGATCAGCGTCCAGCGCGTTCTTCGTTCGCCGTCCGGAGTTGATTGAGAGTCGACCAGGGATCGTTTGCCACCGTGGCCGATCGAATCGTCCATTCGATAATTGGCGTCGGTAATGAGGCCACGGATCACTCGGTGATTAGCCTCGGTGCTGCCGAAAAACGAGAAAAACCCGCCGGTTAATAATAACATCGTTCTTTGATTCGAGGCTCGCGGACTCGACGACGGCCTTATTGCTTCTGACGTGTCAATCGAACGCGTCCAGGGTACCGATCATCGTCGATCCACGGTCGTAGAATGTTCCCCGGGTGTGCTTGTTTCGTGAAGATTCCAGAGGCCAAGTCGCCACTTGCTCCTTCAAGCTTGTGCAACGTTGTCGTTTCCACTCGTTTGCCTCTCAGTTTTTTCAGTTCGCACGGGAAAATTTGCACTTTTCTCATTTTAGAGGCATAATTTTGTATTACTTTCACCTCATCTGACTCACGTGAATTCACAATTACATAATGAATCGAAAATTGCAATTACCAGCGCGTATGAACATGTCATTTCAGTGTGTTTTTATATTCTTTTGTATATTTTTCATGCTTTTTTAGTTTATACGCGTAATAGTAATAACTTTTGCAGTTTCTTGATTTACGATTTACGTAACGCATTGTTTAGGTAACTCGGGGGGGGGGGATTACTATATAAATTTATAACTCGTAATAATAATTGCTCCAATTTTTCCATGCTCTAATTTTGCGAACATTCGGAAAAGTTTATTGAGGAAAATACGCGATACGATGAAACATTGCTGGCGTTGGAGCTATGAAGCGTTGTACGACACCGTGTTTACACGAAATTACCAAGAGTATTAACGCGGAGGCGGCGCTAAAGCTTGCCGAAAACGGGGAGTACGTATCGCGAGCGAACGCCCTTGGTGGCTGTCGATTTGCTTTGTGAATCGATGCCTATCGCTAATAACAGAGATCGCACTTATCTCTGCCGATCGCCGGTCGATACTTTGCGCTTCGTGGCGCGCGCGAATCGCTTCGGATTCCTAATTTCGTCGGCCGCCCTCGTCAAAGCGCCGCAATCTCTGCTCTGATACCGATCTCGCGAAAAATTATGTAAATAGAGTAGCTGCGTCGCTCGGTCGGCGTGAAGTCGGCTCCGAGAAGGAATACATTTCTTTCTCGCGAAGAAAGAAAGCCGTGTGATTGGCAACGTGAAACACGGTGATAACCAAAAAAACTCTTTATCGTACTTTAGAAGAAAATGAAAAACACTGGTAAAACTCGATTTTTCTAAAAGCGGATGATTACTCCACGAGGAGAATAGCCAGTATCCACGGGTGTCCGATTTTACGCGAGCACGCTCGTAATCTTTGATACGGATCTCTGGCGAAGTATTATGTAAATAGAGAACGGCGGCGCGCGTTAAATGGGGCACGGCACTAGAAAAGCGGGCCGGGCCGGGCCGTATTCCGCGTGCAACCGGATGCCGGTTGAATAAAACGCGCATAAAGTAACATTTAGCGCGCGCTTAAACGAAATTGCTGTAATCCTACGTGGCGTGGCGGTCGAAAGCGATGCGTGAACCGATGCGGGAGGAAGAAGGGGGCGCTGCAGAGGAGTGGAGGCAGTGCATTAACATACCGATTTACATAATGCGTATAATTCGAGTAATTATGAAGGGGAATATACACAATTTAATATAATGATGGATGTTTAGGATGCGGCGCTATATCTGCCACGGGAGATCTCGGTACAGTGCAGCGCAACTGGACCCTCTGCGCTATGTCTGCCCCCCATTTTTCTTTCCTTCGCTTTTTCCTCCACCTGCAAACGTACGCGCGTCCGTGCACGCGTGCACACATTCGAGCTATCCTCGAATCGGCGACGACACCGATGCAGCTGCGTTTTCGGGCCGTTGTCGTGCACTCTCTTCCGTACGCGTCGCGTTGCGCGACGGGGGTTGTGTAGATTCCATCGTCGATGGGGGAAAATAGACGGGACAGTTTTGACCGGATGGGAGAGATAAAGGGTTCGACGTTGGTCTATCCGTCGTCGTTTGCGTACTCGTTTCCTTTCCACGTTACAACCTCCAGATCGAGAGCCAGATCGTTTTGTCGGCTCTCGATTTTCGGAAAGAGGCGATTCGAGGTTTTTGTTTTTAACGAAGCGAACGGATAGACCGTAAATCCTGGCGGACCCTGTAATTCGGGTGTAGAGACGTGCCTTCCGAAATAACATCCGAAATATCGGAGATCGTTTTGCATCCGAAATGCAACGAATCACCGATCCGTCCGGTCGTCCAGCGTGGAATCGGTAAAAACATTTAACGAGTGGTCTACAGAGCGAGAAAACGGCTGGAACCAGATCGACGGCGAGATGTTTAGGGGCAGTTTCGACCGAGGCGAGTAAATTGCCCGTCTCTGGCACGACGGTGGGTTCTCCGAAAAGTGGCCCGCTGCCACTTTTAATGACGAGGCATCTTCGCGCCCCCCGTCTCTACCTGCCAGGCGGTGATGGATATACCACCGCCAGTTCTACGGCGTTTTCATTTATGTTTTCACACGATAAATCCGGATTCCCTCGCCCCTATCCATCCCTCTTCGAGATAGAACCTGTCTCCTCGTCTCGAATCTCAATTTCTTCCCTTTACGACGTCCTTTCATTTTTCAACGAGCGTTCAATCGCTATTTTCATTTATCCGTTTCCCTCGTTTGACGGACAGACGGACGAGTTACGGAAACGCGTACAACTAAATTGTACTCAGTCTCGTAAACTCGTCATTCGTTCGCTGGTGGTTACTGCTCGCGCGGAGATCAATCGGTCAAGAGACCGTAAAACTGTCAGGAATGTTTTCACTTGAAATTAAACGAGGTTGGAAAAGTTTCGACGCGGCGACGGCGACGGCGACGGCGGCGAAAGTGCATCGGACCCCACGCGAAGTACTAACGAGATAGTCGGTGTTTATCGGCCCCGCAGCCCGGCGCACGTATAGCAGTTACGCTCGTTCACTCGCTCCAATTAGCGCTACAGCCGGGGCTAATTGCTCGATATAAATCGCCGCGACTTAAAAAAAATTGGCCGAATAATTAGACGGAACGTCGCAGGTGCGCCGCTCTGCCGCTTTATTATGCGCGTCCTCCCGAAGACGTTTGCCAGCTGTATCGTTCCAACGACGCGTCGCGATCCGCGCGCGTAATGAGAGAGGAGGCCGAATCCCGCCTTCCTTTTTCCATCGGCGCGCATGCAAACGCGAAACGATTACACCGTTTCATGCTAATAGAGCCCTATTAGACGGTATCCACCGTTCGCATGACAATCCGTACGCCGCGTAATCTAAATGTCAATCTCCCGCGGAGAAAGCCCGCGACTATCGTGACTTTTTCATCGATCGCGCGCACAACGCCGGTGAATGGATCCTTTCGATCGCTGACTCGGTGTCTCTCGTTTCGCGAGAGCAGCCCAGATAGACATCGGCTTCTTTCTTTCTCCGTTCGACATTCCTGCGCTCCTGACTCACGCCTCAAAGTAGCAAGTATTTTACCTACCGTTTCGCACATTTTCCGAACGAAAGCGTCTTCTTAGTTCACCTATTTTTTTTCTATTCGACAGTGGAATATTTATACGATGAGAAATTAATTGACAGAGATAGAGATAGATAGGATTGTAATAAAAATCTTGTTTAATCTATAACAATTCGGAAAAGAACGGCTATAAATATATATAACTCTTATTAATCTCCTAAAAATTAAAGTTTATCAAAAAAAAAAAACATTGTTTTTGTCAAAATGTTACTAGAAAATCCAGAAAAGATTCGACAGTGGAATATTTATACGATGAGAAATTATTGTAAGAAAACTTTTTTTTGAATTTCTGAAAATTCGGAATTCGGAAAAATTAAAATTTACCGGAAACAGGCCTTTGTCAAAATGTTACTAGAAAATCCAGAAAAAGATTCGACAGTGGAAAATTTGAGGTCATCTTCTTTCTTGATCTTCGGAATTCGGAAAAGAAAAAGTTTGTATACAAAAAAGAAAATTTGAGGTCATCTTCTTCTTTTTAAAAATTAAAGTTTGTATAAAAAAAGAAATATTCTAGGCTCTTGTCAAAATGTTACCAGGAAATTCAGAAAAAGATTCTATTTCAAAAATCTCGGTTTTGAACGGACTTAGAAAATGACTCGATCAATGCGCGCGGGGTCCCGTTGAGTGGCGGCGCTCTCCGGCGTTTCGCGGACTGCCGCAGCGAAAGGGTCGACCTCCGGCTCGATGATTGTTTCCGATATTGGCCACTGCTAGAAACACCTCGAGCAATTAGTACGTCATGCGCGAAAAGAAACGTATAATCGTTTATGGAAAATCCGTGGCACGCGATTTAACTTGCAAGTCGAACGACCGAAGAAACACGGAGAGCCGGAGAACTGGATTTACCCCTAAGGAGGCGGAGGCCTGCCGCCTGGCTCGTGGTATCTCTACGTCTATCTGAATAATAACGTGTACGACAACATGTCAAATTATTCAGAACTTGCGATGCACGCAGGCGTGTATGCGGGCAGAAATGAGTGTACGTGAATGTATGCGTGTACGTGAGTGGATGGGTGTACGCGTTTGCTGGTTCGTGCGTGCGTGCGTGCGTGCGTGCGTGCGTGCGTTCTTGCGTGCGTGTTGCTCCCGTGTCGGCGTCGAAGAACGTCGACCGGGGGTGGTAGCGACCCGACATGTGTTCGCGGTGGCGGTGGTTCTCGACAGCAGTTTTATAATTGCCGGACTGGCGGACTGGATATCGTGCTGAATATCGCCGAACGAGATTCGTGAAACTCGCGTCATTTTGCCGCGAGATTAACCACTTCCAATATCTCTTCTGCCAGAGACGGGTATAAATCCCCCCGCCGTCTCTTCATCTCTCTCTCTCTCTCTCTCTCTTCGTCTAGTGTATTTTCTACAAAGGAGAATAAGAAATGGAGTTTGGAAAAAGAAATCAGGAATTCAACACACAGCAAACGATTCTACCACCAGAAAACATCCTACATTTCCATCGACTCGAACGGTATTTCCAACTTCCGCTCTTCCTACGAAGTTTCAAAAGTAATTAAAAGTAATCGCTCCACCGATGCATCATCGTTACAAGGGAACAGGGGGACCGCTCTTCATGCCGGACTTGAAAAAAACCCTGTCGAAAATGAGCTACCGCCGTGGCCTGACCCCGTATTGCCGAGGTTTCCGTATGTCGTCGTGGGGTCAGCTGGAGTGACAATTAAATCACAGGTGTCGGTTGATCATGACGGATCGAGGCAAAATGTTCTCGTGCACGGCGTCGCACGCTTCTCTCTGCTTTGCCTTGGAAATTCCCTCGAACGCTTTTCACGCGATTGTTACTCGACTCGACTCGACTCGACTCGACTCGATTTCGTGCATGCCAGCTACGCTATCATGTTCGTCGCAAAAAAGAACGACGTTAATAGCAGTTATATGGTATTTGCAAGCCGATACGCGATTGCCATACACTCTACCTAACTTGATTGCCGGCTGTCAACGATCGTCCCGCTGCATTCTCGATTATTATTCCACCCTGCGACAGCAGCACCCCTTTAACCCTCTCGCCACCCTCGCAACGTCGGCTAACGACATCCGCGATAGATACCTACCCGCCGTCAGCGGGAACGTACAACGTTCAATCGCCGCTGTGTGTGCAAGTAGATTACGCGAACGTCTCTTTTAGATAAGTAGGGACTCCGTGTCTCTTGATGATGATTGCTTATTAATGTCGTTGCGTTTTCTGTTTCACGCTGTTCCACGCCGCTCCACGCCGCTCCACGCCCTGTGTCGCGCCGCAATGAACGTCCACTCACGTGGCCTCCCCGATGGATCATCGCAGTACGTAAGTACCTAATTGAACTTGATATTATACCGTCCGTGTGTTGTTTCAGTCCGCGGTGTGCGATCGGCGTGTGTCGTTTCAAAACGAACGCGTACGGTCACGAAGAGCGAACGCGATACGTTCGATGCATCTAAATAACTTTTTCCAAGTACTCGGCGATACATTTCGTGCGACAGCGCTTATAGTTATGCAAGATCGCCCGATAAGATTTGACAAAACGTACAGTCGCTCGATTCTTTCTTCTCGAAGAATCGTTAACGTTTACCCGCAACACCCACCCTCGACGACTTCTGACGTCTCGACGCACAGCCTCGAAACCCGCGTCGAGACGACTGATTCAGGCTCGTCAGCGCGAATTACCAAAATTACAATTTACGCGAGCAGAATCAAGCGGAACGCGAGTGTCGGGCGCAGCTGGATCGTTTCGGCGTTTCCCGATCTCCCGGTAAAATTGTCCAATTACCAGCGATCAAGGGCGGGCTTATCGATCGCAAACGATCGTACACAGACACAGGTACGAGCGCTGATGATGTATCCAAGTGGATTATTCGCGTGGCGGTGGGAACGGGGCGCGTTAAACTTGGTCTCCGATTTCCCGCGGAGTAGTTCCGTTTTTACGGGATCGGGGGGAAGCGACGGGTTAGCTCCGGTAGGTTTCAATTACGCGGCCGTGTCGGCCTGTCTGATGTTGCTGCCACCCTCATTATGTGGAATATGAGCTCGTGCTGGCTATTCTCTCCCGCCCTCGGATGTCGGTGTTGCTACTCGCGTCGATCGATCCCCCGGTACCTCGACGTTGCGTTACCAGCCACCTGTGCGCCCGTGAATCTCTCCATCGACCTCTCAATCGTCCGCCAGAACCAACGAAACAACCTCCACGGATCGATTTATTTACAATCCACTTCGTTTCCATCGGGTCTTAACATTTTGACGGCGGCACGCTTTTCTCGTCGCCTTCAAGTTGCCTTTCACTGCCCGCCACCCGTGATATTTACGCAATCGTGACGTAATTACACGGTAATTACGCGACATTTATCGACAAAGGTTAGCTCGTCAAATTAGAGACTTTTACGCGTCTTTCGCAGCCCTCACCTGTAGACAATTTAGGCCAGTGATTTCCAATCTTTTTTTGGCCATACCTCACCTCTAAGTATCTCTAAAATCCTGACGCCCATCCCTGTGAGGACACGTAATTTTTATTATTCAAAAAGTGAATTTCTAAACTGGGGGAATTCTAAAAGGCCAGTAACCCTTTGCGCTGGCACGCGGACTGGTTCGCGGACCATAACGAGTGACCGAACCGTATACAATAATTCGTCGCTTTCTTTTTCTCTTGAACTCGTCGATATGATGTCACTGGATAGAAATTATTAAGAAGTAATGAACTTATCGTTTGTTTTGCCCGGGTTACACTTAAATATACTTAAAACTAAAAAGAAAATGTTGCAATTTGGGACAAAAAATTCTCGACGTGCGTGGCAAAAGGTTAACTTCTCGTCTCAACAAGTTTTCAAAGAACATGATATCCATGAGTGGAAAAAATTAAAAAGTTAAATTTTCATTTAGAAAAGTGCAAAAAATTCACTGTTAACGACTCATTCTCGAATTTTCCTCCCTAGAAAATCAAATTTCCTCCCCTATGCAACGTTAGGAACCATAGATTTCGAGTAAATTTCTCAGTTAATTTCGAGCGGCTGACAGTGTATTAATAATCACCGAAAGCAGTTGCATCGAAATATCGCTACCCGATTACCTGAGATCTAATTTCGCTTTGGGTGAGACCGCTCGCCGAAGCGTCAATGCTTTCTTGAACCACTTTTCGTAGCTTCACTCGTACACGCAATAAACGCACACGTCGAAGCTTGGCAACTGAACCATGGCAGCGCCAAGCAAAGTATCCAGAAAGTTGAATGGCAGTTTTTACTCCAGCGTTACACGTTTCTCCGAAATTTCGTACGATTACGTTATATTTATAGCATGTCTTGATCGGAGCCAGCCGAAACGTTGCGTCGGTAAAAACGTTGGTAAAAAGTACACATTAGTTAAACACCGGAGGCCTCGTTTACGAAGAGATAAATAACATTGTGGCGTGCAACAGCGAGGAAGGCAATTTCGAATACCGGGAAGGACGATGTAAAAGAAATTAAATGAAATTAATCGAAGCTGTCGACGACTCCATTTCGCCGGGAGAACCGAACGGAGGAATGATTACACGTTTCGGGATGAAAGTGACGACGCTTAATTTGCCGACGCGGCGCGGCAGCAGCAGAGTATCTTTCGTTTCGTGTTATACCGGGAGGATTGGGTTCGATCAAGTTTCTACGCGCGCGGCCCACCGCTACTAATAACGGAGCAAACGACCGGACTTGTTCCACGGTACTTAACTTCGCGGGACATTTCCTGGTAGCCGGGTACACTGAAGTTCGTGTATCGTCACGCGTAACCTGTCATTATCAGGGATATTGCTTGTATAGCGACGCGCATGCATTTGGAAACGTCTCGTCTGTATGTGATTTATTAATTCGCTCTCGCGCCTAGCCTCCTCGCTGACTGGGCTGATCACGTAGTTCGCCGCGATCGCTCTTCGAAAGCATTCCGGCCGTTGTTAACACGCACTTGCCCCGAGTAACGTCGCTCCACTGAATTTCGTTTGTCCCGTAGCCGCGGCGAGGAAGATGGACGATTTGCTTACGAGTCGTTCGCTATTTACGATTGTTTGTGCCATCCTCTCGCGATAAATCAGCGGACGAAATCGCACACAAGTCACGTAACGCACTAACCCCGAGTGCGTAACAACGTAAGGACAATGGCGAGACTATTCGACGGTAACTGTAAGATTCTGTGATCTGTGATGGATTTCCTCTCGAATCGAGCGAGTGTTTCTCTTCGAAGAAAACAGTGCCATTTATCGGGAGCTTTGTAAATAACGACGTTCTCTCGAGGAACGGATAAATCAGCCGTGCAATTTCCACGCGCAAGGCCAGCCAACCAGTTATTCGGCAAGCGTGTGAGCGTGGGTGGTCAGAGGGCAGGTGGTACGTTGAATCGATATATCTGGCAAAAACGATCGAAACCGCAGAATATCGGAGGCAGCCGAATCGTCGGAGTCGGTATTGCGCGTTAAATACCGGGCCATTTACCACGCGACCGTTTTCCAGTATCGGCGCTAAACGTTCGTTGCCTAACAACACACGAGGAGGAAAACGCATCGAACAGTCAGCTATAATACAAACGTTCTATGCGAAACAGGGAGAGAGAGAGAGAGAGAGAGGCGGTTCTGGTGGAGCGCGAGGAACCGTGAACAATTATGGCCGATATGGCGGTAGTGGCGGTAGTGGCGGGTGGTAGCGCAGGTGGATGAAGAGCGAGAGAAAGAGAACGAGAAGGAGGAAGAGAAGAGAGAGGTACGCGGAGGACGGGGCATGGGGCAGCACCATGGACCGCGGACTCTGCGGCCTGTGGTGCTGGCCGAGTACGTCGGGGCTTGGGGTTAATACGGTGGCCGGTGATGCACGACCGACGCAGCGCTGCGGCTGGAGCGGCTGACCGCACGCCAGCTGCCCAACGCCGTTCGAGCTGCCCGCAAAAATCTGTAGCTGACCCCTCACCGTGGCCGTGCTGTTGCACACAAACCCCTAACCTAACCCCACGCCCTCTGCAGCTCCAACGCCACGCAGCTCCTTCGCGTTTGTCCGTCTTCTTCACCCCTTCTCTGCCGCCGCCGCCGCCGCCGCCGCCTTCTTTCTCATCGTCGAGAAATGGAATCGCTGGACGCGCGTCGATTCTACTAAACGCCGCGAAGATCGCCGGTAATCTTGGAAATTGCCGCGAAATTAGCGTTCCGACGACCGGCGACTACCGTGCGTGGTATGCGAGCCCCAGAGGGTAGCGTTTGATTAATTTAAACGGACGAACGCGCTCGTGAAGACACCGCTCGGGGCTACCACGGTTGCAACAAGCGCGTGCAAGTGACCCTTGCGTAGACTCGTAAATGTGAAAGTGTGTGTAAATCACATCGACGAATATTTGAAAAAGATATTCGTCGATCCGTCTACTATTTTGTCGAGAGTTTTCCCTCCTAGAGTATTTCTCTGCCGCGACTCCTTCCGTCAACGCTGAAGAATTCTCGCGAGACGGGAAAAAATTGCGGCCGGAGCGTTTCCACTCTGGAGACGTGTTGCGGTCTCGCGGCAAGAAACGTCCGCTCGGCCTGTTTCTCCTTCGTCCGGTTGGGTGACAAGCGGCGGGCAGGCGGGTGAAATTAAGATTTCACGCACGTCTGCACGGCAGCAAGGTAATTGCGTTTAAACGGCGCGGTTGCGTATGCGACTGCTGCGCCCACCTGTGTCAGGCCGCGTCTGAATAATAGAATTCACAGCGCGCGCGCGTCTCTCCCGCGAACAGGAGGGAGGAAGAGAACGTGGCGTTTGATCGCGTCGCGGGCGTCGTCATCGGCCTCGTCATCTTGCCGGCCGACACGAAACCGTGTGGCGACCGACTACTAATCAAACGACGACGACGACGTCGTGATTCACAGACGCGCTCCTCGTCAAAGACGAGAGTGTACACCCTCGCCGAGGATACCATCGACTTCCTGGCTTTTCGAGTTTTGACTCACGGACCCTCCCTTTCGTACGTGCACAGTCATCGATCCGCGCGACTTTCTGCCCACCCGGCTCGCACTTCCGAATGCTAACGATCCGCCGCTACTCCCCAAGTGTTTAAACGATCGTGATCAAGTTCGAAAGTTTAGATTTTTACGTTAGGCTTTGTCGGAGTTTGCTCTCCGCGTAAAGAAACGACACTTGTAGTTTTGAGAAGTTTATTCTATTTATAGATGGTTGATGGAAAAGAATATTCTCTCCTTAACGCGTCTTTTTGTAATTTTGTTTGTGGAAATTCGAAGAGAAAGACCAACTACTGGAATGACTCGGTGTTATCGGTTTGGTTGGTAATTCAGCATCTTTTAACACTCGGTACACCGTTTAACATTCGATCGTTCCCGTGTTGTAAAAACATTGACATTTCGAAATACGTCTTGCGTCTCTTAATTAGCAGCACAGATCAAAAATACCTGTATATCTCTCGGCTTTGTCGCCACCTACGTTGAAATTTTTAGGACGGGATCTGCTCAGACTTAAAACGGACAGGTTTACCTTGAATCTGACTTCGCGACTGAAATCATGTTGACTGAATTCATGGCTGCTTCGTGGGTAATGGGTCATCTGGCATGTACGCGTATGTGTGAGCTGTAAAATACGTAAACTTTTCCTGGTTGTAGGAGGAGGGGGGGGGTGCGGTATATTTTCCGCAATTTTTCAACTGCAAATTACTCGCGCGTTACATTACAGCCACCAATTTACTTTTCTCGAGCGAGGGCGCCTACATCTTTAATACGTTTCTCGTGGGAACGATTCTCACTCGCACGATGGATGCACTTTGCCGCGCGCGCAAGTTCGATCGAACCTCAGGGCCCCCGGACGCATCGCGGTAATTTAATTGACGCAGAGATTGCCACAAAAAGTTCATCTTTACATAATGGTTCTTTTCCTTTCCCAGCGATACGAGCCATCATCGACGTTTCCCATGGTGTGCGCGGCAGCCGGCATTACCATGCACCACCATCTCCCTCGAACTCTCCCAAATGTCGAGCCACGTTCCTTCCTTTTGTCCCATCACCTGGAGACCAGACAATTCCTCCAAAACGTCATCCGAAAGGAAAAAAAAAAAAAGAGAGAAAAAGGAAAGAAGGAGAAAGAATATTTCCAATTCCCTAGAGCTTAGTACTTGAGATAGTGCTAGATAGCGTTTTCCGTCTATGAACCCACTCGGATCGCCGAACAAACGGTCTACTCTCGGACAGACAGAGGAAAGTTTGATCGATCCGAAAAGGAAACTGGCACTGGAGAGTCGAACTGGCGGCCCGTTCGGTTGGATTAGACCGTTGCCATGTAATCGTTCCGCTTTCGTTCTTTCGACCACCGGCGAAACGTTTGTCCTTCTTTGGCGCTGCGATTTTCTAGCCATTTTGCTCGTATCTTTCTTTCCAGTGGTCCATAAATCTGGCCTGGAGACTGGCCACGGAAAATAGCTCCGATCGTCGAAAAATCGGTCGTCTCATTGTCGTCGATCGCCTTCCTGCGAGTGACACGCAACGGATCCTTGTTCGGTTGTTAAACGTTTTCCCCTGAAACCTACCGATGTACACCGATTTCGCTCTTTCGATCTTTATCTCCCTCTCTCTCTCTCTCTCTCTCTCTCTCTCTCTCTCTCTCTTTCTTTCTTTCTTTCTCTGGAGATCGTTGGACCGTCGCTCAGCCGGTGGGGTCCGTTTCCGGGCGTGAGCGCGCGCACGCGCGACATTTATCCTCACGGTTCGGCCGAACAACGACAAAGCCCTGTCCCCGTGTGGTCGAATAAGGGCCCTCTTCCTCTCTGTCTTCTGCAACCGAAATCCAATTTGCATGAACTGCAGCCAAAATGGACGAGGTAATTGGTACACAGGAGGGATTAGGGCTGCGCCAAGGCGACGGATGTCCGGGCACCGCTGCTGCCTCTAAATTCCATCGCTTGCGGCGGCGCTGGCTTCTTCTAATTGCCACCGTTGGACGCTTTTCAATTAAAATTTCCGCCATCCTGTCTCTTGATCTACGATCGTGCCGCAACGTGGTCGCATAAAACGGGTTTACCGCGCGTCGCTTCGATTATTCCGCCGATAGTTTCACGACTTTTCTTTGAATTTCGAATCGTGCACGTTGCACGGTGTTCGTTTCGAAAAGATTTCGGAAAGATGGAAGAGAGATCATTCGAAGAAGGACGCGTCCTCGCGTGGTTCGGAAAGATGAGGAGCAAGAGGAAGAAGAAGGAGAAGAAGAAGAAGAAGAAGAAGAAGAGGAGCTGCAAGAAGAGCTACGACGGCGATGCGACGGTGGCGGCGGAGGAGGAAAGAAAGAGGATGAGGACGCTCACATAAATACGTACGCAACGCAAACAAAAACTCACAAAGGACCGCGCTCGCGGCAGATACGATCTTGCGGCATGCAGATACGAGCATACTAATCTCTCGGAGAGAGGCCTCTCCGAGGAAACCGTGTCCTTTTGTTGTGTATCCGTCTATGAAATATATTGGTGGCTGGCAACGACGTCCGACACGAGGGAACGATTCAATATCATTGCGACGGCGCTGGATCTCCCGCTGCATTTTTCCGCGCGGGGGCCACCTCGCCTTTAGATCATCGCACGCTGCGTGGTCACCCAGGAAATGGAAATGCACGCGCGGGAACGGAACAAAGGCTGAACTTTTGCGCGAGAATCCAGCCGGCCGAATGACAGTCGAAGATGCTCGTTCGCCAGGATGACGCACGGTCGACGAGTTTCTAGCCCAACGAACACGACCGCTCGTTTCCACAATGTTGATAAATCTTCGTTGCACCAACATTTATACGTACGAAATGACTCGTCCGTTCTATTTGCCAGATCGATCGCAAACATCGTGTATTTTGCCAACGTGACAAATTCTACAACGATTTCATACAGAGGGCGACCACCCCCCGTGGATCATTTGACGGGCATAATTCGGTTCTTCGACGTGGTTTACGCGTCGTTCGATACCCTCCAACCAGGGTCCAGCTAATTTCCAGCATTTGCATGCCGATACAAGGACGGCGGGACGTCGGTGGCAGGCGGCAGTTTCAGTTTCGCCACGCCAATCCAATCATGTAAATCGGGGCTAGCATTATTAGTGGCGGCAATCGAACCCACTCTCCTAGGCACTCAATAGGAGGTAGGTGTGCGGTGTCGCGGAGGTGGAGGCAGCGCCCGATCCGAAACGAAGGGAGAGCATCCACCGGGACCGTCCAACTAATCCCGGGTTTACCTAATCGCCTACTCCCTTCCTCTCCTTCGTCTGCGCGCGATTCCGCTCGTTCGCAAAGCGGCTTACCCTTGCATCCCAACCCCCGTGCAATTCTCGCCGAGGGAAGAGAGACACACTGGAGAAATTCCGCGTCTGCGATCGAGAGCGACTGTGTTCGATTTTCCTCCGTCTCGTCCATCTCCTCTCCGACCGAGTCCTCCGAGCGGCGATTTGTCCAAACCTAGCGTTCGTTCGCGAACCATTTTCGCGAACCATGTACACGTACCAGTACGTACTCGTTGCGAATAAATCGTCCAGAGTTTGATTCATAACGTACGAGCTTAGTTGGCATCGGCCGAGCCGAATTCTTGTCTCCCTTGGCGTCGACGGTTCTTCTTGTCTCCCTCTGTGATAACACCAGGCGCGGTGTACTTTAAAGGAAACGTTTCGCTCTTTCGAAGGAGAATCGGACCAAAATTAGACACAGTCGCGGTCAGTGTTCTTCGGTCTTTTTTAGACGTTGGCGTCGTTTCATCGTTCTATGAATAAATTCGTTCTATGACGGCCATTCTTGAAGTCTTGAATTCTCAAGTACACGTTCTTCGATCGCGGGATAACTGTCTGATAATTTCCGTCGCGTCGATTCGTTGTTAATGTAACTCTCCTGTCGCGAGTGTGTCGTTACGCCGGCTCGAGGAACAACAATCGCAGCTTCGTTTATCGAGCGCTACCTGGCCGGGGATACGATTCCAAAGAGACACTGGTTCGCTTTCAAGCGCGGCATTCTGTATCGAGGATTTCCACCGCTATCGCGTCGCTTGATATTCGATCAGATCGCGGCCGGTTATCTGTCATCCGGCAGACGCGTGGTTTCGACGAAAGTACAAAGCGATTCGTATTTGGACAGAGAAGAAAAGAAAAAAGAAAAAAGAAAAAAGAAAAAAGAAAAACCAACGAAGCTCTGCCGTGTTTGCTGCGAAATAACCGATCGAAAAAAGATTCACTGAACTCGCAACGTCGCGCGGGAGGGGCGAGGGGAAGCGACGGGACTGGAGGGAAATATAATCAGCACGCGGCCGATAATTCCTGACGGCGAGAAAGAGGCGGCGGCGGTGGAAGCGCGGTGGAGCCGATCGAACGAAAACGTAAGCCGCGTAATCCCCTGTGAAATACCGCGCTGGATCCGAGAACTTTGCCGTACGCCCGAGGACATCGGGGACATCGATTATTCGCGGCAAACCACTCGCGTTAATCGTTTAAACTCCGTTCGAAGAGGACGTACGCGGCGGCGGTGCCTCCGCCAGGTACGCGCCACGTGATCCGGCAAACCACCGGACACCAGGCTTCGCCGGGGATATCGATAGACTCGTCCTAGAAGAGTCTGGGCTCGTTGCCAGGCTATCAGCCTCTGTTTCCTGCGGAAATCGATGGCTGATTAACAACAAGCCACGATGGTTTTTAATGCCACCGATAAGACCAACCACCAGTCAGCTACCTGTGTTTTCGTTTAGCGGAATCGCGAACGTAGTGGTCTGTTGTGTCTGAATGGAAAATAGTCAAGAATTACGTTCTCGTGGGATTGAATTATTCCGGCAGATCTCTATTTTCGTCGCGAAGAATTTCGTGATTTCGTACACTTCTTATTGTTCGTCGCAGATGGTGGTTGCCAGTAACCACCTAATCTTCTCTTAATTACTTCTTAATTTTCTTTATTTCCACCTTGTTGTTGGTCAGGAAAAAAAAAAGAGTAAATCGTCAGGCTTGTTCCGCAAGTAGGTCAACCTCGGTGTCCAGAACAACCGAGAATCTTCCTGCGACAATCCTCCGACTTCCGGTCTCCCACGGTCGCACGTGTAAGACACTTGGCAACTCGCGTATTCGCTCTCCAGTCGTCCATTTGGCGAAATCGTTGCCCGGTCGATGCTCGTCGAAGCGAGTCAACGTCTTCAAGTTAATGGACGCGGCTGATGGCGATGCCTTGTCGCGTCGCGGCTCGACGAAGCCACCTGCGACACGCCGAAGACACCGCCGGCTAACTCTAATTTTCTACGAGCAATTGTGCTTCACCTTATACGCTTGCTTAATTGCGTAACGGATGCCGACAGTTTCTTTCTCTCTCTTCTTTTCCGTGGAAATAATCAGTTTCCTCTGCCAATCGGTCGAGACTTACGCCACAACTTTTTGCGATACCTGCCTTTCAGTACAACGTAATTTCCCCTCTATTTGGCATCTGAACTGAATTCGAATTTCTAAAAAAATGTTGCCTCGAGAGGAATGTTGCAGCCAATCTTTGTAATTATGATCGGTATACCAAACGCCTGTACAGAACTGCCGACGACTGAAACATAAAAAAGTCAGAGAATCTTTATAACACGTATATACATAGGGTACACGAGCTTCTATGTATTTCTATGTATTGAAGAATCATTCAAATCTCCAAAAATACGCCGCTTTATATCCGTTAAATATCTAACTTTGACTATTCTGGAATTGCGAAATTTATTATAGTTTGTCAAGATTCCAGAGTCTTGCGAATTAGAAGCCCTAACCTAGAAACATAGTTACTGGAATAACGTCCCGGGATCTGAGTAACGTTTTTCTTCTACAATTTTTCGTAGACTTTGCGAGTTTGGCACGAAGCGAACAAACGGATCATCTGGACTAGGCAAAGTGCGTTGGATCGTCGTACCTAGGATTCGTGGTATTGTACCAGAAATAATGGCAAGGAGCGGTATATTACGATATCTCGACCGGCGATCGACGAGGGGATTAAAGAGTCCCGGGCTCCGACTCGGGGATAAAAATCTTCTGTGGTGCAGTCACAGCTCGTTTGAGCGGATGCCTCAAGTGATTTCGGTTACACCTCGTTTGCACGAGCCGGCGTTGTTATTACGGCTCTTATTATTTTCCCGATCTAGGAAGTAGTGTTTCAATCGCGCCGACGGATTGAAATTGCTGGCTCGATGGCGCCGGATAACATTGTGATCGCGATGTAAAAGAAAACACGTTGCCCTATCGGCTCGGAGTGGCCAACGAGGACTAGTGAACAACAATCCCAGTGTCCCATTTCCAGGAATCAGTGCGTATCGTTTCTTCGGTCGGTTCCGAGGTGAACGTTTCGCCAGGAGCTATTGCGGATGTTGCAACGAAATCGTTGAAAACGTCTCGTAGTCAGTTGTTGCAGATTGTCGTCCGGTTTTTTTTTCTTTTTTTTTTTTTTTTATTTTTTATTGCCTACAACAGACAGATATGTATCGATCACGGCGGATAAACGTTGTTCAATTTCCGTAAAAATGTAAAAACGTTTCGTATTTACGCTCGATCAGTCGCGTGTTTAGAATCGTTACATTGTGTTATTGTTCAGTTGTATCGAGCGCGGGCTAGGTATGTCCCGCAGCCATTGTAAATGGGTTAGTAATAACAATTATTAGCCTCGGTGTTATTAATCGCTGGTATGCATGCAAGGCATCGACCGAGTCCGACAGCAGCGTAAACACACAGAGCTAAACGGCGTTAAATATTACCTTAGCTCGCGCGTATCGGTACATATCCAGATACGTGCGAAACGCAGATATTTCTCAGATACGTACAAACGGACAAAAGTGATTTCTCTCTCTCTCTCTCTCTCTCTCTCTCTCTCTCTCTTTCTTCATCTGCATCTGCTGCATGAATCTACATAGGTACGGATTGTGGCCTGGGTCGTGTTTACTTGGCGTGCAGCTGGAATTACGAGTGAAAAGAACTGGCTAACAAGAAGAGGCCGAATAAATCATAAAGCACGGCTCTTCCGCGCTATGCTAATGACACCTCCTGCATCCTGTATATCCTTGGCGCGGGCCGCGAAAGTTCCTGGTGGCACGCCACGCGGCGTTTGTTCTTCTTTCTTTTTACGGAACTCCCAGCAACACACAGCTCCTTGACGCAATTGCAGGAAATAAAACACTCTTAGCCGCGTTCACCGGGCGAACAACAGCCGCGAGAGGTCCGCGAAGCAACAACGCTCGTGCTCGGCCGTGTAACGAGCACACCGCGCTGCGCGCGAGAAAGATATATCGTCCCTCGACTCGTTTCTCCTCGATCCCGTCAAATATACAGCGCACGAACGCGAGTAGTAGAATTCCGTCGTTTCGTCGTCGTGGACCTTTCCGCGATTTTGAATCCTACGATTCGAAACTCCCCTTTTTGCAACAATTTGAAATGCGATCGTTGCAATTGCTGGCAATGCAAATCTGCAGCAACTGTTTCTCCAGATGTCGATAACTCGAGGTGAACTGTACCAGTACGATCCCACCAAACACGCGATAAAACTTTTCTCAGGAATAAGATAGTTGGTCTGTGAATCTTGCCTCTGTACAATTGACCAGGTGGACCCAAGGCTTCTTGATAATTCCTGTACTACTCAACCTTGGTTCAGACTCCGCTAAAGATTTTCTCTAAAGACGTCGTCATCGAATTTGACTGGTCCACTTCGAGGCGTGTCAGACAGGTCATGACTATAGATATCAAATTTTCCTCGTTGTTTTTCCTGTTGCACTAAATCCACGAGTGCGAATATGACTCTCAAGAGGTAGAAAATTGTAAATTCCTCGCAATAATTGGCCGACAGAGTGCTTCTATGGAAAGTACAAGGAAAAACGTTGCAGAACCAATGACAAATGAGCTCTGTAACAAAAATTGACTACTTACGGGTACATCTAACGAGTCTTACTGACTCAACCAGCGGTATCGTGGAACCCTATTACATAGCAATATTTGCGTTCATTTGACTCGGGGCGGCGAGTCCCGTCTTAGAAAGGGGAATTCGTGACTAATAGATTCGATCGGGGCTCTAGCCCGATACGCGTCGAGCATAGACGCAACGGGGCTGATCAACAGGCGAGGACACGCGCCATCGAGCACGCGCCGATAGATCTGACATCTCGACGCCCGACGCCCGACGCCGTACACGTGACCGGAGACTCGTTACCTCTCCCCTCTTTTCTTTCTTTCCATCTTTTCTTTTTCTTTCTTTCATCCTTCCTTTCTTCCTTGCTTCCTTCCTTCCTTCCTTCCTTATCCGGCGGCGATTCGATCCGTTCCTCCACCTTCCCGTCGGAAGACACGCGCCCGACGTCTCCCCCGGTTTCCCGGAATCGACTTTCGAGAGATCGAATCGCCGCCAGGATCGGGACGACCCACCGCGAGCGGCCACGAGTTCGAGGAGGAGAGGTCCGGTCGCCGAACCGGCTTCCTGCCCCCGCTCTCTCGAATCCTCTCGATGTTCGAGATGAACGCCGGAGTTAAGGAGCCAGGATCAGCCTCGCCGCTGCTGGCCGATTCCGGGGAAACAAAGACGTCTCTGCGAGCCGATTATTCGCGAACCAGGCCCTGTTGGACCGCCGCGCCGATCCCTCCCCTACTTCGTCAATTTGTATCTTGATCGGCCGCGATCTGCTGCTCTGTGCGTTCTCCGCTGTATATCCTGATACGTGCTCGATATTTCTTCGAAGGATCTCCGCAACAAACGAAACGGGGTCGAAGAAGTTCGCAGAACTTGGCTGTCCCGAGCGATGTTGCCTCAGATATGCAGATATTTTTGCGCTTTCGTTCCTTCTTTTTCTCGGCTGAATTTATGACGTTGAACGGTGTTTCTCTTGGCAATTCGTGCGGATCTGTGCAAAGTCGCGAGAACTTTTGTACGTTTTTGCACGCAGCTTTCGACTTTCAAGAAAGGAAGACAGAGAGAGAGAGAGAAAAGTCTCCTTCAAGATGGAATGATATTGAGTGAGAGGGGGAGCATTTTGTTGTTTTTCCCGCCTTCAACAGTCTTCAAAGATGACGAGATCCTATCGTTCCTTCGACAACAACGTAACAAACACATTGCGTTGGAATGGAGAACGGAAGAATTTCCTTTTTTTAAGATCAAAATTGTCCGTTGAAAAAGGTAATATTTAATTTCGAGTAGCGTAGAAACTTCGCCTGCATTTTGTACAAAGATCCAATTAGACGGTATTCAGGTACCACGATCGAGAGAGAGAGAGAGAGAGAGCAGTCCTCTTGCTGCATATGCAACGTTCTCCGACTGTCGCGAGCGAACAATTCGAGACGCGGTCTTATTATGGCGTTGCTCGATCGCTGGCGATAACGGCGTGGTTTTAATCAGCGAGCCAGCGAATTGACAAAGTCTCTCGGGGCTTCGGGAGAAGTTCTCGCGGGTGCGAGGTGCGACGGAGGCAAAAATTTGGGCACGGATTTTAAGGGGAGTCCGCATACCAGGCAGCGAGAGGGTCTCACGGCAGCCCAAAGGGAGGAAAGGGCCACGCTGAGGAGACGGCCACTAAATATTGTGTTCGCGCAGAGAATACAGTTCTCGGGACACGTGTAAGCGGGGCCGCGGGATTCCGTATGAGCAGATCGGCCCGCCGATTATACGCTAATTCAACGCAAATTCCTTCCCGGAGATATCTGTATCGCTCGCATACATCAGAGCCCGCGGTAGCCCGGCTGCCGTTGTTGTTGCTGCTGCTGCTGCTGCTGCTGCTGCTGGTGGTGCTTGTGCTGCTGCTGGTGCTGCTGTTGCCCGTGCACAAGTCTTCTCTGTGCCGCTCGCCGTGCCTTCGAGCGTTCGCAGTCTCCGCTCAGCTTAATCAGTACCCACGAGGAGACAACTATATACCCACGGCTACATAGTTTTCGTGCGCATGTGGCGTGCACACGTCGACCCTGGGTGGGTACACCAGCGATCCACGAAAACCGGCGGCGGGGCTCTGTCGTGCCGCTACCGGTGCAACCGGTCAGCTCGCGGAAACCGCCAGTATGTACTAATTAATCCAGACGGAGATTTGATTATGATATCGGCGAAGAATGTCCAAAGTCATTCGTCGAGACGACGTTCGGACGGCCTCTTGCGGATCGGACGTCCGATCGAGATGCTTTCAACCGGCTAATCTGGTCCTTGCCGGTTACCACGGATCCTCCCACGTGTGTGAATTCAGTTCGTACGAACTTTCGTTAACGCGCCGATCTGCCATTCGATCGTCGCAACGATTCGATCCGGAGGCCCGATTCCCGTCTCCAACGACTGACCATTCCGAGCACTCGGTCCACCGTAATGGACGTATGAAACATCGTACGAAACATCCCCTGCAATTAACAGCGCATTAATCCCACTCGATCGATCCGACAAACAAAGCGACACGAGGCAAGAACGTGGCACGAACTGGAGGAAGATGGCAGAGAACAAAGGGGAGAGCGCAAATCGTTCGGTAAAGGATTGGCAAAAAGAGACAGAGAGGGGGGGGGGGGAAGTGAGGACCAAGGTTCTCACGCATGACGAAGGCAGCCTTGGGAAGGGATTTCCAAGTCAGGAATCGCCGGTAAAGAGCGCGAAGACGACGGCTACCGTCGTCTATATATACATAGGTATGGGCGCGCAATGGTGGACGAAGGTGCAGCAGGGCAGAGGACCGAAGATATATCACGTTGTCGGCCGACATACCATTCTTTCGCGGCAGCCGACACAGTGTGTGCGCGCAGCGTTCACAAATTAAGGAGCGCCAAAGTCCACGGGACGGCGTAGGTATGGCGCTATCGCGCTTCATAAAACTTCGTTAGCAGGCTGCAAGTAGACGGTCGACGCGGTATATATATATCTATATATATATATATATATATATGTATATGTATATATATATATATATGTATATGTATATGTATATGTATATGTATATGTATATGTATATGTATATATATACGCGCGCGTAGAGAAACGCGCTCTGATGGCCGAGAGAGCCGGGGAGCTACCGTAAAAATTCATTTTGCTTCCCCGGCCCGTGTAATTTCCCCCAGATTCTTGCATCTTTCGCGCCGGACCGTATTAGGCGGAACCGTGTTCGCCGCTAGTCGCTCCTCCACCGCGTTGATCACGCCCGTCTGTCGCCTGGTTTGCGATCCTAATCTTGATTAGCACCTCACACGCTTCTTCGTATTCCGCGTAAACGAGATTCATTGTGCCGACTTCCTTCTGAACCTGTGACGCTGCCCCTGTGGCGATGTCGCGTTAGGGGAGCGGATGACATCGTTGCGAAATGATCGACTCTTGTCCGAACAAAAATATCGGTAGATATATATATATATATATATGTTTCCAGAAGCGTTCTTTTACATCGAGTAAGAGACAAGATACCAACAATAACTGACACGTTTCTTTACCTTTGACACCATGCGGTTCGCATCAACTGGAGTCTATCGAGTATACCAAACACCCGCATTTGCCGCGACTTCGATCTCAATCGTCAGGAGTCGTCCTCGGCCCTCGTGGTCGCTGGCTGAGCAACGGTATATTGGCGCCACGTGCCTCTAATATCAAGCAGGAGGTCGTATATCCTGTCGGTGCGTCGCTCGTTAATTTGCCGTAGAGTCAGAGCGCACAGAGGGCCAGTGGGCGCACAAGGTGCACCCCACACGTAGCCACACAGACGACGCCGTAGAGCACCGACACGCGGAGCACGAGGGTGGTGGCGGTGGGCCGTGGTAGTGCAACGGTGACCACGTAAAGCCGCGCATACAGCCACGCCGAGTAAATAGACATACACGAAAGAGCGCGCGCGTGGTTCTCGTCATTAGGTACGTAGCCTCGTTAGGATGAGTTTTTCCGCCGCTAATGAGGTGGCCTGCAAGTTGTCTCTGCTACTGGTGCAGACGGTCGGCCCAGCTCTCTCTCCCCTCTCTCTCTCTCTGCCTCTCTCCGTGCGGATCAGGTGGACGTCCGGCTTCCTATGACGGCCGCGTGCAAATCTGGAGACCTGGACACTATTTTTAATCTACCCCCGGGACGCGGACTTGACGGAATTAAAATACATGTCCCCAGGCAGCACCGCGACCGCTTGCTTATATCCTCGACGCGAGTCGTATATTTCTCTCTTAGCGGACCAGCCACCCTTCGCGCTCCGCCATGCGGAATAATCCTGGTTCCTCCTGGCTGTTACGCCAACAGACACCTTGTTTCTTTCTCCTTTTTCCTTTTTCTCTCCTCCTTCTTTTTTTTTTTTTTTTTTTTTACCCCAAGCTCGTTATATATCCTTTGCTTTGCTTGCGAAAAAATGTGCGACGGCAAAGAAGCTACTAATCGAAACTACTGACTAATTACGAGCGCTTTTGCGATACCCAATGATTAATGACAATTCTCACAACTAGCAGAATCTATGTACTTCTACGTTACTGGTCAGTCAATGGTACTTTTTTCAGAAGGGATTCGAAACTTTCGCGTCTTCGTTCGTGGTACGGCGTCACACTTCTGGATGCCTTTGCATTAAAAATTACCGAGAATACGACGTTTGACAGCGCAGTTTAACGGCATCGACGAGGCGACGCGGTCGCGTGGTAATGCCGCGCGTGAGGTACCACGCGACAGCGACATTTAAGCGCGGTCGGACGAATGGCGCGCGCGTGTCCTCGCGTTTTTGCGAGACCTGCCCGCGGCCATTAAATTTACGAGCCGTCACGGCTAACTTGCAAAGAATAATAACGTATATGCTCGAAATAATCCGCGGGCCGCGGAATAACCCGCTATATGGAAATAGCCGGACATTTGAACGGCTCGATGTCAAAGCAAGCCAGCCCGGATATAACTCAACGCTTAAACGCGGCCGCGTTCGCTCCAACCGCTCGCTGAGCTAGACGCGTGCTGTTTTGGATTTAAAAACCCGCTCTTTACATTTTACTCGCCCGGTTATTTCTAACTCGCGCGCATTTTGTCCGCCGTGTCACTCGTCGCGTAAACCGGCGATTTAAACGAAAATTGCGAAAAAAAAGAAAAGAAAACAGATTCTCTCGACACTTGAACCCGTTTCGACGCTGAATTCCGCAATTGTTCGTTTGCAACTGCAAGGGATGACTCTCAAACGAGAGGCAGATCTCTAACGAAAGGATCCTCCTATATCCTCTTGAACGATCAAGTCCGCGATACCCTTGCAAATTTGACAATGAATGAAATTTACAAAATCGTGGAAGAGAAGTGTGTAACGTGACGATTTATCGATATCGTTCGTTGACAAATTATTGCGCGAAAAGATCGAGATATAAGAGCACTGGAACCACCGTGAAATTTCCACCAGAAACGTCAAAGTGAAATAAATAACTTTCATTTCTGTATACTTTGCGAAGAATCATTCAAGTCATCCCTAAAAATTCTTCTACATCCACGAGCGAAATGTCCAAACAAAAATCATCAATTGGTCGTTTCGATCATTCTGGCAGTTAACTTGCGGGCGTTAAACTTTTTAAACCGGGCGATACACGGGTCGATCTGAATCAGAGCCAAGAATCGAGCCACAGGTCGGTGCCAGTTTCGGGCGGAGAATTTTTCCGCCGCGAGATAGATACTCGGCAGTAGCGAAGTAATTCGAGCTCGGACGACGATTCTAGAGGTTCCGAGGGCTTCGTCGCAGCGCGAGTTCTTCTTCTTCCCTCTCCCGTGAGCTGGCTCTCGCGCCCCGCCGGTGATCGACTGCTCTCAAAGTGCTCCACCTCATTCTGCTCTCGAGTGCTGTCCGACGTCGCCATTCATCCAGCTCGTTCCGGTCGACGTTGCCTGGTGCCGTTGCTTAATTCGCGAATATTTCACCGGGGCCCCGCGGGCTGAAAATACGCTACAGCTGCTCGCGTCGTGTCTACAACCGGGCCACCGTCGCGATTTTTCCGAAATATTCCCGACGTCGCCCGTAAATTTCCGTCGTTGGCGTATTTTTACGTTCACGCCACGGGGTCTTCGTCTTCGTCCGCGCCTTTTCGTCGGTATAATCTGCCGTCGGTGTAAATTTAGAAGAAAACGAGCAGATCGCACGGTCTCATTGTTTCGTGTTTCACCGATGTTCTGTTACAGACGGCGTTGCACTGGGCGGCCAAACACGGCGACGAGAACATTGTGAAGCTGATCGCGGGAACCTACAAGGATTATATCAAGAGCGTCAATGAAACTTCGGTGAGTAACATTGAGATTGTCATGCAAGGAAAATTTGCGGATCTACCAATCTTTCGCTCCATTGAGATAAACGACGCAAAGCTTCGTGCGAAGCCGCTCTTTTTTGCGCTAGATCGTACCATAAAAGATCGCACCGCGGTGATACATCTCTTTCTTTTTTAAGAGACATTATGCAAAGATGGGCGTATAAAAAGCGCGTATGGATTTTTTAGTATCGTACGGTGCCATCGCGAATAAACTTACGACCTATAAAGTATCCACGTATATGCAACGATATATTTTAAACTCTGTCTGGTCATAATCGATTCTAACTGTGTTCTCTCCTGTGTTCCCGGGCATTCTGCGAATCTACGACCCACAGAACGGGGTAAGTTGTCAATTCGTTGCCAACGCTCCACGTGCCAGAATTTAATTACCGAACCGAGGTAACGGGGATCAGTTTTTTTACGATCGAAAAGTATCGGCACATCGATTAAATCGAAAAATTGCGCCGATATTTTTCAGTAGTCGCATTTAGCGTCAGAAAAAAAGAAAAGAGAAAAAGCCGTAACCTTCCACAACCTAAATCCATCCACGTCCCTTGCCACCTGGCGCGAGTGTCGCGAGCAGCGCGCGGGAGAAATAATAACGGCTCGTCTAGGGCAAAAAGGGGCGAGATCGATAAAGAGAGAAGCGAGGCAGAGCGAGGTTGGCTGCCGGCGGAATAAATCGAGCGAGCAGAGTATCGCCGTGGTATCTACCGTGATCTGCAAGTGGCCGGCGTGCGAAAGGAGCGCAGGACGCGCATTTAAGTGAGTTGCGAGACCCCGCGCGTCTCTTCGTCGTGGCGGCGGAGAGCAGCCGCGCAGTTTGTCCCCGTGGCAGAAAGGAAGGAAGGAAGGAAAGAGAGAGAGAGAGAGAGAGAGAGAAAGTAGACGCAGCGTACAGAGAGAAGGTTGCAGATAGGATCGGATGTGTGTGGTCCGCCGCTTTGCTCTTTATAAGACTTATATAAGCTAAGGAGTGCCTTCCCTTCGCGGAGGAAGGAAAGAGGGCAGAAAAGAGACGAAACCCGTGGAGAAAACGGAGAGGAGAGCAGGTTGCTCGTTAGTGGCTCGCGACAAACACCGCGCACGCTCTCAAGTAGTAGTTAAGTAGATCGACAAAGATGGAAATTTAATGAAAAGAAAAAAAAAGAAAAGAAGAAATTCGCGAAAGTTATCGACACTCGATTCGAAGCGATTCAATGCGAGTATTTCGCAGACACATCGTGAAGGAACGATTACGTGCTTTACAAGATTCTTCCTGTACCCTTTCCACCGATCCCCCCTCGCGAACAGTCTCAATTAAGGCGATTAACGCCGTAATGGTCGTAGATCGCATCTAATCGCGATCATATTTCCCGTCGCGGTCCCGACGATGAATCTTTCCAAGTTCCTCAGCACGTTCGTTACACTCATTTATTATTTTCCCGTTGTCCTTTTTTTTAAAACACGTCAAAGAACCCTCTATATTCGCATCGATCGCTGTTGATTTCCAAAATTTTTCAAAGTGTTTAGTATTCAGTCCTGATTAATTGCACGATTGATTTAAAGATTTTGTCGCTTGTATCGATTCTCACCGCCAATAACCCGTCAATAGCGAAAGGCGAAGGGGAACCTCTCGGCAAGAGAGGTCTCTCGACTCTTTTAAAACGGCAGCCGTGTCGGTCGAAGTACGCCAGGCTCTCTGTTTTCGGGGATTAGTGCTCGATTTAATAAATACGCGTGTATCCGTGTAGGTACCAACAACGTTGGCCCGGACTAATCCACTCCGGAATGGATCCGTCCTCCATCCGGCCAGCAGCTCTCTTTTTTCCTTCCAGCAGGGCGGCTTTAGCGGCAGACGGTGAATCGTGCGGCACAGCGTAATCTGTCACAGCCACCACTCTCGCCGTAGTTTTCTGCGGCTTATCCCAGTGGCCGCCTCGCCCGCTTAATGCCTTGGCGAAACGAAAAAGAGGGAAAAACGTGCGCGAGCCAGCCACCAGTCTCTCCGGCGCGATTTCCCAGCCATCCGCCACTTTTGAACCCCTTTGAATCGAAGCAATTACGCGTATTCGTTGTTCCGTCGGAAACATCGACTCGGAAGAATGTGCCTTCAAACCGCACTCCATGTTCAAATTCACACTCGATCCATGTAATAAAATCTTCGCGTCGAAACGAAGAACGTCCCGGCGATGGACACGTCGGACGAAATTGGCGGCGGACGTTCTCGCGATTGACCGCGGACGTCGAACGTTAGACGTCGCCGGGTATTTAGACGTGGCGGATTGGAGTCACGAGCGTAATCTGTCACCGGTACCGCTTCCAGCGCCGTAGTTTTCTACGGCTTATCGCGGCATCGGCTCGCATTTAATCCCCGCAAAAAACGGTGCCCGTTCCCCACGGGGACCGTAAGCCGCCCGTGTGGCGCCTGTATCCTTGCCGGGCGTACGACAGCCAACGACAATGGCGATCCCACCGGTAGTAGACCCTCGAGATACCGGCGGAATCTGTCGCGCACACCGGGTGACCTATTTCGAAAGGACCCTGTAGAGCCACGAGATAGATGGTGCGTCGTATCGAGGAGTAGACAAAAAGGATTCTCTTTTTTGCGTCATTTGGATGCCAGATAAGAGGAAATTATCTCGCTAGGAAATTCTACGGCTGATGTTTCGCCTTCGAATCCGAATCGACCAAGAACTCGAGGACTCGAAGATGGAGCTACTCGGGGAGAGACACGCGTAGGCTCGAAGGCAATATCCGAGGGTGTCGAAATACAAAATGTCGGAATCTCGGCCGTCGGCCGGGGGCGGGCCGTTATGATTTAGCTGCTCGTAAAGGCGGCTCCGATGTAGGAAAATATTAAAATTGAAAATCCTCAACGGGTGATATACGCGTGCGTGATATTGGTGGCCGGCAGCTGTCCCGTTCCCGAAGGTTGCCGCCGAACGAGAGGAACGACGACACCCTCCGTGGCGGAGACGGAAGGCGAGGTCCAGGATCGCGAGGAGAAATCTTTGTAACCGAAAGAGGCGAGGCGAGGCGAGGCGAGGCGAGGCGAGGCGAGGCGAGGGTAGGGGGCGGTTCGTGGGAGAGAAAAGGGACCTGGTGACGACGCGATATTGTCTCGAGGCTCGGTGACTCCGCGTGTCGGGACAATGCTACTTTAAAATATCGTCGAAAGTATAAAGAGGAGAAGGAGAGGGAGAGGGAAGGGTGGGTGAGTCGCGGGGCGCGTGCTATATATGCGGACGAACGAAATAGAAAAGGGTGAGAAGAGAGTGAGCATGCGTGAAGGCAGAGGGTGTCGCGCCACTTGTCGCGAGGACACACGTGTCGCACGCTATTGGAGTCGGGGGGAGGGGGGGGGGGAGAAAGGGTGACTCCGGCGAGTCACCCCATACGTGCCATTTCCTATTCCTGGCGTCGTTGTAACGCGCGGCCTTTCGCCCACCTATAACGCGGGGACTTTAAAGTGAAATAAATTAGAGCCGACGCCCGCCGAATAACTCTCGGCCTCTCTTCTCTCTTTTTCTCCCTCGTCCAGCACCCCCGCGCCCTCGGATTCTCGACCCCTTTCGAAAACCTCTGCAACACCCGAGGGTTGCAGCACTCGCCTCGGATAACACCGTCCGCCTATGATCGCGGTTTCGACGCATTTGTCACCGCGTTTATTGCGGAATGCGATATTGAGAGAGAGATATACTACTACGGTATATACGCAGGGAGGGAGTCGGGGGCTGTTTATGGCGCTCGATTCAATTTTTTAGCCCGTTCCGTAGTTTCGCTTGTAACTTGGAAATACCGTTTCCTCGCGTCGTCGACGTTGCAACTGGTGTTCGCTCTGTCGAAACTGGATCGGGCGAAACTTTCGCAGTTTATTTTAACTGCCGGACTCTGCACTGGACGTGAAACGCTGTGCGGATTTTCGGATAGTAGCGGAGATCGTTTTATTTTATTCCAAATGGAAAACGCATTCGAAATAAACTTTCGAACGACGCGAAATTGCGACGACGACGATTTACATCTTGTCTCGAAGGCATCTCGAAGGCACAGCTCGAGATCCATCGCGGCTCCTACGCGGATCGTCCTCCGTTTTCACCTCCGCCGGATAATCACCGGTGTGCACGCACACAATTACGCGCAATTTGTCGCACTTATCGAGGCGAACATCGTGAACGGCCGGTACGTGCTCTCGTAGCTCGTAGCTCGCTTTCGTGAGCACCGGTTCACCGAGCCACCGCGTCGCGAGTTTGCACTTTGCATACGATATTTCAAGGTCGCGCAATTTTTATCCCCGCCACCGACCGCGGCGATCGTCCCTTTGCTGCTCTCTTCTCTCTTTGCCCGACCACGAATTTTTTTCAACCTGCGTCGCTCCGTGCGACACGTTTTCCCTTGGCCAAATTGTGATTAAACCGCTTTTCTTTTTTTTTTTTTTTTTTTTTTTTTTTTTTTCTTTTTTTTTATAATAATCCCTGCGTTCCAATAACTATCAAACCGGCTATAAGACTGAAAGTGTCGCGGTTATTTTCCGTACGAGATCCTACGTTGCAGCGCCAATCATGCCACTACTTATACTCGTTTTTCGTCGATTACTCGATTTACACAACTATCACACCGTGTTCCGAACGACATCGTTACCATCGTTACCACGTCTTGGAATATAGCCATCCGTCGAGCAGGCGCAATCTTCCAACGGCAATTCCAACACAGTAATCTTCTCGATTCTGCTGCGATCCTCGCGAAGAATTTTTATATTTCGACGGCTTGTAAAACACAGTTTCGAGGTGGCCAACTTTGAGCCACTTTGGCCCAAAAGTTTGACTCGAAGAGCGAGTCGAGTCCATCTTCTCATTTTCCTCGCAGGTACTTGCTCGGCTCGATTCGCTCGGCCACGCGGTCCGCCTGCTAAATTATTCAAAAGATCAGAATCTTAAGGGCGAGCTGCTGAATTATTAATCTATAGGCGTTATTGGGTGCGTGTGCGGCTATCTCGATACCGGCACGCATTAGTCAAACGGGTGGTGGTGGCGATCGGGCCGGATCGGCTACGCGTCCATCTTCGACCCGGTATTGTTGATATCTTTGTAAAGGCGAAGAAGCGGATCAAAAGCGTGGCAGCTGTTTCCTGCGCGACCGAGGAAAAGCGGTCCCTGCCTCACCTGCCGCCCTCTGCCGCGATACTAATTGCCAGATAACGTCCCTCCGATGTTCCATTCACCGCGACACGATTTTACGTACCATCGGTCCCGCGCTATTTCACATTCACACGCGTACGCTGCCCTTTGTAAATATCTGCAACACGTTCGACATCTCCGCATAAATAAACAGCGCTGGAAATTGATCGCTGAATTTTAATCGAAAAGCAAAGCAAAGCTTTCCTCGTAATTTCATCAACATCCTACGCTCGTTATTTCTCTCGCTCGTTTAACTCTCGTTAAAGAAAATGCAGAATTTCTTCTTCGCACATTGTCCAAATGTTATTACTTCACGCATCGTTTCCTATATTAAATTGAGTATTCCTTTCCATTTTCACAGTCATAATTTTGAGTCAGAAGCCTTTGTAATTTCGAAGAGTCTGTCGCTTCTGAAAACCAAGACTTCTCTTGAAATGAAAGAGTACTTTTTCATTAGAATCTCCTTGGAAGAAGAACGTGATGCAAATGGTGCAAATGGTTCGATCAAAGTCGAGAATAATTTTCAACAATTTGGTATTATTCCCGGCGTAATCTTTCTTCTATAAAAACCCGAGATCTCGCACGATACGATATCAGTCGCATCAAAGTGTCCACTTTTTTCCAAGACCCTGTTGCATCTCTTTTTCTTTTTTTGTGCGTTTATGTCACACTGCGATGCACGAGGGTGCGAAAGACGTTGGCTCGGTATCTTTTGCATCGTGATTGCCCGTCGCGCGTGTATCGGGGTACTGCGATACTGTTGCAGAACGAAGACAAGGAAGAACCTGTTATTATATAGAGCGCGATGAGGGATTATATTGTCGTGGGACGAGTGTTGCGATCCTTGCGACGGACACGTCGCTTTTGTTTCAACTTCCCTTTCTCTCTCTCTCTCTCTCTCTCTCTGTTGTGCGTATCAGATGCGTATCGTAGTAGATTAGGGTTAATCGCTGGTGTTTACCATTCTTTTGTACCTGTCCAAGTCATTACAGTAAGTAATAACAACGACTACGGTAAGAAACTCGTCAAGTATTCGTAATATCTAGCAATTTCTCGACTCGAATTCTTTCAAACGTTTTCCAAATTGTTAGTTTTAGAGGTTGGGCTTGTATTTATTGACGGTTCAATTATGCTATCGGGTGAATGTATGTATTCTCTCGTGCTATCGTACGTCGGCGATCTGGATCGTTTATATCCAAATCTAATTTTATCCTAAATATTCGTAAAAGAAATAGAGTCGGTATAAAAGAAAAACATAGCCACATAATTTTTGTCCATTGATACACACATTTACAATACGACATTAAAAAACACAGAATACATTGTACACCATTCAATGTAACAAGCTACGAAAATTCTTGTAAGGTTTCTTTCATGCTTTTGCTGTGGACAGTTCCTTTGCAAGCTCCTAAATATTCAGTATAAAAGAAAAACATGACCACATAATTTTTATCCATTGATACATACATTTATAATACGTCATTAAAAAACACAGAATATATTGTACACCATTCAATGTAACAAGCTACGAAAATTCTTGTAAGGTTTTCTTCTATGCTTTTGCTGTGGACAGTTCCTTTGCAAGCTCCTAAATATTCAGTATAAAAGAAAAACATGACCACATAATTTTTATCCATTGATACATACATTTACAATACGTCATTTACATGCTACACACCATTCAATGTAAGAAGCTACGAAAACCATCTCTTGTAAGACTTTCTTCCATGCTCCTCTGCAAGCTCCAACACTAATCAGCCACTAGTTAAATTAACAGTAACGAAACAAGTTCTTAGAATGGGATAGTTGATAACGAATCGAATGCACGTCGTTTTGTCAAGTAAAGCAAGTTTTGAATCATTCGGTGGGTAATTACAATTTAAGAATAGGTGAGATTTCATCGATTTCAATTATTTTACGAATCGGAGATAATTTCAGCCAAAGCGGACATATAACGCGACATCAGGATCCTCAAACATCCTACGTAAACCGATGTTAAATCTTTGTTTTTAGCGACACGAAAAAAAATTTGTTTGTTATCGGGTAGTTGTAGGACGATGCTGTGTAAAGTAAAGTAAAGTAACGGTGCGAAGAGCCGGCAGTGAGCGACAAGGAGAGATCCGAACAGCCGGATGAAAGTCGGAAAGTTCATGCGTGCCCCGATCTGTCCGTCGCACGCAAAGGTTCGTTTTCACGGCCTCGCGTTTCAATCTCCTGGTTCGTGCACGCACGAGATAATATCGTTGCGTCGCGGAAACGCGAATTCGCACGCTCCGAATGATATTCGTAATACGACGCCATTAATTCCTCATTGTCTCCGCTTTTCCTCCTCGTGAATTCTTTTCAATCCTCGCGTCGTCCTCCCCTCGCCGCGATAACGCATCGATGCGACGAGAAGAAGAGTCGCTCTATCTCCCGTCTTCTCTTCTCCTTTTTTCTCTTTTTTTTTTCTTTCGCGAAGAGGTAAGACTAACACTAGATCCTCGTTACGCGATTCTGGCTGTGTGGCAAACGATACTACTGGTCGATCTCGACTGGTGAACCTCGACGCGAACTTTTCCAGGGATACACGCCGTTACACATCGCCATGCAGTTCGACCACGAGAATATCTTCAATCTGTTGGTTCAGGTGTACGGTGAGTCCGTAATATTGCAAATTACAGATCAACAGTTTCCATTGTGCAGTTTTTAACCACGTGATTGCAACTACGTAATTGCAAATGTAGCGCCGCTGAACGAAACTATCAGCAATTCGTCTCTTTCCGTTCCGAACGATTTATTTATTAGCGAGAAAGGAAAATGTGCAATTGCTGATTGCGCGTTCCGGCCGCTCGAAACGAATATCGGGTATTTGAATCGAAACGAGAATACACGAGAATACGTTTAATCCATCGGGTGGTTATTAATGCTCGAAAATTCATCGAGCTATCTCCGCGTTCTGATCGATCGGGCGATTTATCGTCCGTTGAAAAGCCTGTTATCGACACGATGTCAGATCTTGAGAAAACAAATTATTATTATCTTATATAATAGCAAATGTTTAAGGTTTAATCCAAAAAACCAAGAAAAAAAAAAAAAAGAATCGAACAAAATTTGTACGGAGATTGAACGATTTCTCGGGCGTATCTTGCATCTTGTTTTCACGCGATATTTACAGGTGCGAACCAAGAGATACGCGACTACAGTGGAAAGAAGGCCAGACAGTACTTGGTCTCCCAAGAGGCGGCCGTCAGTCAGGACACCTTCCGCAGTAAGTATTTGCGCTCCTTCGATGCGCTCCAAACGAAATTCAAACCGATGCGAAGGAAAGGATGAAAGAGGAACGGGAACAAAAATGGGAGGGGGGAGAAGAAAGAAAAGAATAAATACGATTTATCATCCGCGCGAAAGCGCAATAATTGACTCGTAAATGCGAACGCTGTCAAGCCGCACGAACGAACGATACTATCGATACCAGCGCCCGTAAACGAGACCCGTCAAAGTTTCATAATATTCGCGCGAGGGGAAGCTCGTAACGTTTACGCAAATCGCCGAGTAAATTAGCCCCCCCCCCCTCCCCTCTCCTTCTGTCTGCGCTCTTTTATTATTTTATCCGTATTTTCTCTTCGTTTTTATTCTCCTTTTGTTCGCCGTTGAAAACTCGACAGAGAACGATCTTTTCCCTTTTTTCGTTGCGCGGTTATCTCGGCAACGTCGATGGTCTGTTGATTTCGCGTTAATCGCGAGCCTGAGAAAATCGTGTCAACGCCACGACGAGCGGACAGCATCGTCACCCGAACAGCGGGGTTACGCAACGTTACAAGAGTCGAACCGCTCCGCGTACTCTTCTTCTCGTTCGATTCTGTTTTAAAAAGCATCCGCGTTCCTGTCGAACGGTTCCTGCGGCACCAGGTCGTTTGAACCGCGTACGCTACGGGCTAAGAGCAAGGTGAGCTCCTTGTCAAGCTTATCGAAGAATATACGTGTTTTTAAATTGCAAAGAGATTAATATAAGATAAGATACATATATTTGCGTATATCGTCACATCATCAACGGAGAAATTTTACCCTGATTCGATAGCTTTCGATCATTTCCTCCGTACGATCCGAAATAATTCGCGATTTCATTCGAGTGCTCAATCGTCGCGATAGAGGAATTACAGGTACACCGCAGTTTCTGCATCGCTTTTACGCGCTTGATTCTGACTCAGCCTCGCTCTTTCTATTCTTTCACTGTCAGCTTTCTTTCGATCGTGCGCATGTCCGTCCCGAGGAATTCGCCTCTGCCTCGGCGACGTTTGCTTTCTAGCATCCATACTCTTTCCAGGGAAGCATGCGAGTGATCTACACTACCGTTTAACTAGTTTGCATCGACCATACACCTTCTCCATCGTCCCTTTTTGTTGGAAGCAATCGAGTTTGCAGCACGTTTCCGGACTCTTTCCGTTTCTTCACTCGTGTAACAAACTTTCATTCTTGAATCCTCTCATTTTTTGATAACTATTTAAACGAACGTTGGCTGTCTTAAACTAACATAACGTCACGTGCGATATCATTTTCTTTCTTCTTTTCTTTTTTTTTTTTTTGTATTTTTTTACTTGAAAATGTAAAACTCGTTCCGCGTCAAAAGCGATTCATCGGTCTGAAAATAATCTCAAGAGAACCTTGTACGCGTCTCGTTCATCTCTCTCAAGAGAGCGTAACAACTTGTCACAACTTGAAGGAATTCAACGATAATAACGTGCCAAATTCCCGCGAATGATTTCCATCGTCCCTCGCCAGAATCATCTCCATCGAGTGACGGCATGCTTGCTTCTAAACGTTAATCCTCGCTCTGGTGAGAAAAAGGTGAAAGGTGTACAGGTATTGTCCACGTGTGGCGACCACGCGATCGAAATAGACGGCAATGGTTGGAAATGGTTTTCGGGCTCTCTCTCTCTCTCTCTCTCTCCTCTTCTATCCTCCTCTGTCCTCCTCTGTTCTCGGTGAGTATCGGGGCTCTGGAAGTATTCTTCTGTTGTAGGGATTACTGCTGCCGCTACGCTCAGGCAAGTTCAGAAGCACACCTCTGCTAAAGTAGTAAAGCGCTTGTGTCGCAAGATTAAAGTAGCCGCACCTTAGAGTAACGTATGACTGTCACTTTTGTCGACGCTGACGTGAGTATTGCGCGGAGAATCCGCGGGTCCACTTTGCGTCTTTTCTTTTTCTTTTTCTTTCTTTTCTTTGTTTTTTTTTTTTAACACACTGCGCGCGAGAATCGAGAAATCTCGACGATCCACGACAAAGGAGGAAATCTCCGATATTATTCTGGCTTTATGCGTGTGTGTGTGCGTGTGTATTTTTCTTTTTTTCTTTCCTTTTTTTTTTAATTTAACTCGGGTGGACCCGTCCATTCCCGAAATTCCAATGGAATCGCGTATGTTCAGTACTCGTGACTCCTCGCTTCGATCTGTTTTCGTCGATTCGCACACCGCCGAATATAAGCGCCCCGTCTTCACGCACGTGCATTTTGTAACCGCGAGTGAATCGAAGTCGCGAACGCGTGAGCGTTTCGTTAATTTTATCCGTTTGACGATGTCGCGTTGCTATTGATGGAACGTTGCGCTTGTCATCGAATGCCTCGACGTAATGAAATCGCACTTGTGTAACGATCGATGCGCGGTACTCTCGAAGCTCGACGCGACACGCGTCAGCTACACTGAAATAAAACACAATGTTATATAATCCGAGCATAAATCCTCGCCTCACGTTGTCTCCAAACTCACGATTTGTCTTTGAACGAAATTATTTTCGTTTCAACGATCAATCGAAGTGGCAGTAGTACCTGAAAAAAAAAAAGCTGAAAAAGAAAAACGACTCCCAGCACCGTAGAAAACGGATGTGATTTAACCCTGCCGGCCGACGATGCGAACATTTCCTGAACGCCGTCTCGTTTCGTCTCGTTCGATTTACACGTTTACGCTCTCTCGGCCGATCGCGTAAGGCGAGAATCACTCAGGGCTGTTCCACATCGTCGGCTGACGACAATCGTCGCTGTTTTCTTTGTTGTCGTTTCACTGTTCACGAAGCATGCGTACGCGAGCATGAGAAAATCTGCCGATTTCCCTCACCACGCGTCCACGCTCCGTGTAAGGCGCGTTGCACCTTTGTCAGCCACTAAAAATTAAAAACCGATCTAATTTCCGGTTTAACGCCGATTAATTAACATATTCGCGCGTTGATTCCACGCGATTGATTCGTTCGCTCTTTCGATCTTCCTATTCGGCGAAAGAACAAACTTAACCTAAAGCTAACCTAAACCTAACCTAAAACACGCGAGAAGATCGACACCGTCCACTTTTTTTTTTAACCTAAAAGATTAAGTATCTCGAGTCGCCGTCCGGAATGTGTTTCATTACACATTCCGTGTAAAGAAAACGGCAGTTTTAATCGTTTCACGAGCAACCGATCTCAAACTTCATCTTTCTCGTATTTGCGTGGAAATAGTTTCTTTTCAGATAACAATCGGTGCTTGGTAACGTTCTCGCAGAATTGAACAGCCAACAGTCGACCGCTGGTTGAATTTTTCCGTATCTCGTACACTTTATCATTTATCATTCGCTCGAACGAGTACACAATACAAGAATTACTCTCCGTCGTTGGTAATTAGTTTACTCAGCCACGCTTTCCATTCTTGCGAAAGCGTTTAGAAATTAAAATTATCGCGAGTTTTACAAATACGCTTTCAAAGTTTCTTTCACTCGGGTGAATGTTTCGACGAATTTCGACATTGCTGATCGTTGATAATTCCACGACACTCGACGCGTTGATTGGACGAGGGATTTCGACAGTGTCGCTCCTCGAGAATTTTCGTTTAGAATCCGTTTAGAAACTTTGAGTCGATCGTTATCTTACCAGGCACTGAGTATCTCTGAATCTCCTTCATTTCTTATTAACCAAACGACGACAGCCAGCAAACACACGGCAAACACACCGTCGTATTCTAACGTATTCTAACCACGACGACTAATTCCCTTTTAGTGTAATTCCGGCTTTCCGACGATTCTTGATAATAAACACTCTGTCTCTGTTAATCCTTGACGCTCCTCCATCTCGACGCCCGCGCTCGCCGCGGCCTTCGTCAAGACAGTCTCAAATGATTTTCTATTTTATTTCAGAAATAAAAGCAAGGAAAAAGCATGCAGGTAAGAAATAATCCGCATGGAGAGATCACTAATTAAATGGAACTGTATAGTTTGGTTAGTGCATGCGTCGAGCCATTCTGTGAAGTAGTACGACGTGTTGTTCGGTACAGTGTTTCTTATTGTTAGTTTCTCTTTCGACTTGGCACGCTACCGTTTGTTTCCATTCTGCCGAAAATGAGAAAAGCGAAAAATTTATAGAATTCGCATTGGTTGCGTAGCAGTTTGGAGTTTCTGCTTGAACAGAAACATGTTCAGTGCTGGATTATTTCGTGGAGAAAATTGGCGGATGAATCGTAAAACCACGGCGTGTAAAATTAGATCGTTAACCCTCAAAAAATCCACGGAGAACCACGTTTTTATCGAAACTGCAACAAAGATCCAATCCAAACATTCTTCTGCCAATCTTCTCCTTTCTTATGGACAAATCTCTGTTTGAAGAATTGATACAATCACCCCTTGTAATTCGTTTATCCTTCACGCAGGTCTACATATTTTTCTATACAACTTCCCTCTTAAATATCATCTTAAATATCTCGCTCTATATAATTAAGAACCTCGTCGTATTTGCACACACACCCTTATTTTTCAACGAGGCACCTTTCACGTCAAATTCTACGTTTTTTCTACTCTCGTAGCATCGAATATTTTTCACGTGGTATCGCTAATAGTGCAAAATTGCCAGTACTCTTTGCCACTGCAAACGACAAGGAACGCCCTCTGCAAAAAGATAGCTTCGATCATCCGTAGCACCCCGTACTGGTCGGTAGATGCATGCGACACGAACCGAATTTCAAACACGAGGGGCGTTCCAAAGAGCAACCAGTGCGAAAGATGCACACTGTCATCGCTTCGGTTGCCAGTAGCACGACGCACGACAGTTGGCTTAGGAAACGTGCTTTAGTAAACGAAGTTAAACGCAACGAGGAACGTGCCAATACGCGCGGCAAGCGTTGACCGCAACAACGACGATCGCAGCGCGTGGTAACACGATGATTGATTGAACACGCAGAGAAAGATCTTGGTTTCCTGCGTATTGGCTCGCTGAACGTACGCGTGAAACGTACGACGGAAGCGTTCAGCCAGTTCCTGGGTGTGGCAACTAGCAGCAGCGCCAGCAGCAGCAGCAGCAGCAACAACAACAACAACAACAACAACGAGAAGATACACAAGAGCTGGGGATCGGCGGATAATGTGCAGGTAGAGGAGAGAAAAAGGGACGAGATCACGTTCTCGAAAATTACCCGATACACCCGGCCTCCTTTGCTCAACCCCCTATAATTATACAACCCTTGGACGAGCATTCGCGACCACTGTGTCCCTCCGTCCCCTTTCTAAACCCTCGTTGCATGAATATTATGCGACGAAATCGCCGACTCGTTTAACATTGACACTCGCTTTCCACAGGCAGCGAGGTGAAATTTCACAACACTCTGTAATTGTAATTCACCCGATATTTTATGTCATCTGAAACACATTGAAACGTTTGAACAATTAAACTTTACTTGAAAGTGCTTCTTTTTAATTACGTTTAATGTCTTTGGTACGTTTTCTTTCACTCGCTTTGTTATTTCGTTGTATCGTGAAACAAAAATCCCAACAAAATACAACCGAGCGTGGAACGTTCCCAAAACTTCGTCCAACGGTTGTACAACGTTTCCCTCGGGAACTGAAATCTTTCTTCTGATTCTCGCGCGAAGCTGGACCAGAAGATGATGCCACCGCCAAAGTACGCACCGATCAAGAAGAGAAGGAGCCGGCGAGCGCAGGACTTTGGATCGTCGCGGAATCACCAGGCTGCCAGTCAGCCAACCACTCCGCTCCTTCAGGGCAAGGTTTCTCGGTCGAGTCAGTCGATGCATCGTCGACCAACTTCCACAACAGTCATCAGTTCCGCCGCGCCCAAGTCGCAGCAGAACGACTCGGACTCGGATACCGCGTGTGGCTTCGATTCCGCCTGGAGAGGATCCGCTCAGCTCTAGAAGAATCGTTCTCACGAAGCTTCTTAGCCTTTGATTTGGCGAAAACCCGAGGCTCCACCGAATCACCGTGTACCTTGCCTTCTGCTCTTTTTTAAATAACGATCTTTGTCTTTTTCCCCGTTTAATTGGTCAGACTCGCGTGAATTTAGAAAAAGACTGTTGGAGTTTTTGAAAAAAAAAAAAGAAAAAGTAATGATAATGGTACAATTGATTAGCTTAGGTGTCAGACGTATATTATAAAGTAGCTTTTCGTGAATTTGTATTGAAACTCTAAAATTACGACGATTTGAAAGGAATTGATTTTTAAAGAAGATCATTATAATTTTTCGACGATATTTTCTCACGTTGCAGAAACGATATACTCACTAATGTGATTGTTACCGTAGGTTTTCTGCCTTAATTTAACACTGGGAAGCAGAATGCTTTAAGTTTACAAATGATACGTTGTTCTCTGCACAAAAGCCAAATATATATTTTACCGTAAGCATGAAAGCAAGATTGCAATTCCTTTATACAGGGTGTATTGCGCACAATTTTTTTGTAAAATATTTTTAAGAATGTAACTGCACTTGATGTACCTAAGCGTAGTGAGTAGAAATTGCAATATCCTTCTCGTACAATTAATGAAGATATTAAATGTTTGATTGTAGATTTTCTAAATAAATTGTATAAATATTTGTTTGAAATAATAATAAACAATTACTTGATCAACTGTAATCGTGTACGTATTTTCAGATAGATTTATCAGAGGTATTTCATGAAATTTAATAAGTAATAAGCGCGCCATCTTTTTGTCTATTTGAAAACTAGTTTCACTTGCAAATTTTTGTACTTTATTCTAGATGTCGCGTAAGTATATTGCCAACTCTATTTACCGATATTAATTTTGAAAATATCAACAGAGTAATTTGGAAATAGCATTCTATGCATTAAGAACAAAATGAACAATTAATTTGCATTCTATCTGTAGGATACACACGTAGGATCTTGCATCTTATGGGACTTTGTGTACTCTGAAATACCGACATAGCAAAAAGGATTAATGGTTTTTCAGCTCACTCTAGCCTCAAACCACAGACGAGATATATGAATAGAATAAAATAAAGAAAAAAATAATTGTACAGCAAATTTTAAGGACTCGTTATAAAGGGAAGATTCGAATCTTCAAGATCATGATGAATTTAATCATAAAAAAAATTTTCAGATAATATTCACTTCAAATATTAATTTTAAAAAATATATAAAGGAATGAGGTTATCTTTTTCTCTTAAATAAATTACGGTCTTTCAATTAAATTGAATTATTTTAATTAAATTATTATTAAAGTAATTGTAGGATGATATTGAAACTTTGAATTTCAATAAAGATACTAATGTAATATTAATTGTAACTGGTAACAATTTATTTAATTTTCACTATCTGTTAATATCGGTAATTTGCAATTAAATGGAACCATCCATAACAAAAATAGACTCTGTGAACAATTTATATGTATTACGTAAAAAATCGGCATAATATTGCATGGAGAAAATTTCTATGTGTTAAATTTTAGTTTTGATCTAGATCAGAAAATTCGAAAATTCAGCTTTCATTCTGTCAAATTTGATTTTTTAAATTTGTCGTAAAGAGATTCTACCATTTCTCCGCTAGATGGTTATAGCGTTGTGGTGTCCATGAAAGCTTTGAAAATTTGCAAAGGAAACTAATTAAAAGAATCAATTTATGAAATTTTATAATTATATATCCTTAATATATATTGTTGTATCTTTATGAATGTTAAATATACTATAAATATAATCTAACTGTGTCGATCTAATATCAGTTAAACTTGAAGAATTGTTTTCAAACATGAAATACGTAGGGTTATCTTGATTTTATTTAACAGAAATATTAATTTTCTTAAAAGGGAATCACCTCTTCCGAATCATGTACGACGTATATCATCCTAGCGTAAGTGTAATAGCATTTAAGTAATTTTCAAGCATTAATTCTGAAACTAATTTTCTTTAATGCCATTAGTATTATAATATTGGAAAGTTGGGTTGTACCGATCCTATAAAAATAAGTACAACATTTTATGTTTATATTGAATTGTGCGAAGCAAAAAGATATTGGGAAGTTAATTACAAATACAATGAAAATCTAGATTTGTTATATTTGGAAGTAAAAAGAAATAAAAATTCACAAACAGAAGTATATGTACCTTGGCAAACTTCGTCTAACATCTCTCTTGACATGATCGAAAAGATACAAAGAGATTTAGATGTTGAACAGTAAGAACAGAAATCATTCGTATACTCTGACACTTATGTAATGGTGATTTATGAATTGATGTATGTATTTTGTAACAGGATAACCCTTGTTTTTAAATTGGAAGATAGCACAAGCATTATCTACAAAGTTAGCGAGGGTCTTGTGAAACCTGTAAGTCCAGGAAAAACTAAATTGATGAAAGAGAAAGAAGAAAAGAAATTAAATTTAGAGAAAGAAATAAGGAAAAATACTTCACATTTGTATGAGTTGGCAAAGTCCTTAAATACAGACGATGCTAATAAGGATGATTCAAATATAAGCCATGACAATAAAATGATAAATGAATAAAATATTTTATTAATTTATTGAATTCTTTGAAGATTAGGATTTTTTTTTAAAAAAGTAGGTATAAAGTTATAAGATGTTTCCCTTAAATATTTATTATTGAAAATTATTGAAAAAACTGTTGTTTAATATATATATATATATATTATATCTATACTTGAAATATGTAAAATTGAAAAGACTTACTAGATATTATGTAACTGTTTAAAATGATATGTATTAAGCTGCCATAGCTATTGTGGATATTAAATAAATTATTGCTTAAGACATTTTATAAGCAGTTTCTATCTTAACGCATTATCTACATGATTTAATAAACATTGCAAGTATGAGGCACATGCTGTTTCATTACTTCCTACTACCTGTAAATATAATGAATATTCTAAACTAAGATCAAAATTTTTATGTTATTTTGTTTATATAAAAATACGTAACGAAAGTATATTTTAACAAGGTTTCTACTCTGAATGTTGAAAATATATCTACAAAAAAAAAAAAAAATTGACGTATGATTTATATACAGCTTTAAATTACTATTCTCTGACCAACACTTCATTTTTAACATTGTAATATGTATAAAGAATGTAAAAGCTACTTGTGTTTTATCTTAATCTAATATTCTTTCAGATATATTTATCCTATATTTAAATATATGTATTGTTTAAGTATTATAGAGTATATAATTAATACAGTGACAAGAAAATATTGATTAATATAAAATGATTCGCTTTTGGCAGTTCGACACTGGAGTAATATGTATTACGTACTACATATGAATTATAAAAATAAACATTTCTTAATTATCAATAAAACATTGTATCTTTATTTTTATTTCAAATTTTTTCAAAATTCAATCGAAATCGAATAATCTATGTTGAAATAGAAGTGGATGGATGACGGAGATAATTTTATTTTAAAAATTCTGTTTCCATATTTTCTTGTCATAGTAGTAAAATATAATGTTTTAACTAAAATGGTATTATAAACTATTCAATTGAATTTTTAAATCTACGTATGAGAGTTGTATAAAAACAGGCACATTAGAAATAATGTGTTACATGAGCACCTCCATATAAACAGGTCTCCATTTCTAATACACAAGATCTTGGTATAAAATAGTTACCAAACAGTTATTGATTTATTAGTGCATTAAGGCAACTAGAATTCGAGCTGTACTCGAAACTATCACAAGTGATGCGATTATTTTTCTGTTTTACAATTTTAAATGTTTTTAAAAGAATGATTGATTAATGATTTCAAGCTTATACGACTAAGTTTATAATATAAGAAAATTTCAAATGAAACCATTTCACATTACTACCACAATACTCCAATCGGTAAATACTATGATCGATTATTTATGTTATCGTTCTTCAGACGGATATCGTTTTATGAAAGTGTAATTCAAATTTATGTAGACAAATTAAATACTACTTAGGTTCCATTCGAAAAATTCTTTTACATAAAACTTATAACTGTTAAATGAACAGACTTGACGGATTGATAATACCGTTACAAGAGAAATTAAACTATAAGTATGTGCTTTTTAATTTAATTAAAGTATTAATGTATTACTATTATTGATACTTTTGAAAATAGAGAAGTAGTGAGTTTACTGTTTTAAATAAGCTCGTATAACGTGGAAAAAAAGAATTCTAAAAGGACATCAAAATAATGTTAGTAGAAAATTCTTTCAACAAACACATGATATGTACGTTTGTGATGATTGTACAGGACAGTTATAATTATTCACTAAACCAGATATGCAATGAAAAAAGGGAGAATACACTACAATAATGTGTAAAATGTAAATATGATTACTAACAATATGCTTGAGATGTTATTCTGATACAGTATTGTATAACATATCAAACTAAACTATTGTACTTGTATTCTATAAATCTTATGCGTTATTAGTTTTCAATGTTTGGTTGCATATTTACAAAGTATAACACTAGAACACGACAAATATTCTATCACATACTGGAAACATGAAAATATATAACTAATTAACGTACTAAAATAGATGGTAGAATTATAAGAATTAGACCTGCATAGTTTGTTTATTAAAGAAGGAAGGAAGAAGATAAGAATAGGGACACTGTAAAGTTAATTGTAAATAACTGGTCGTGTTAATGATTAGGTACACGTGACTAATATAATTAATGCGCCCAGTGTTAACTTGTGATTATGTTGATCAACATTGTTATACATAGTGCCATTTCTTCGTTCAATTCCCTATCACATGAGCATGAGCAAATACAACTATGTTTTGATTTATTTTCTGCATTTTATGAATTATAATATGTTTATACAATGAATATTCTTTGTTTTATAAGAATACGATTGTTGAGTACTTGAAACCTATATAAAAATGAGTGTGCTAAGTGAAAGATATGAAATAATACTTTAAATAGATATCATTTCAAATATTTGGTCAATATTTCGAATCATGATTGTGAGATCTAGTATCTTTTAATTAAATGGTATAAATCTTCAAAAATTTAAATTCGAAACTGCTGCTTTTTATCAAAATGTGAACGTGCTACAAAAGTACTTGTATAATTTATGTTTCTTTTCTGGTCTTACAGTTGATTAAATCTGAATATTACACTCAGGTATTTTAAACAATTATAATTATCTATTACGTTGCATATTGGAAACAATAGTGATGAATGTATAACTACGAGTTAAAAGTCTGACATTCACATTAGATGCATTAATTAAAAACCTGAGATTCGTTTGTCGAACATAATTTTTTTAATTCTATATGCCTGATTATATCATGATATTAAAAATAAAACATTTGTACAATAGATAACATTATGAAATGTAGAACATATTCTGACAATTAAACAAATACATATATAATTATTAATGTTATTAATTACGATTTGATTGCCCCTAAAATGATGTTGAAAACAATAAAATGCTAAATGATTTGCGTATCAAATTTAACAAAAAAGACAATTAATATTAGACAATTATTATGGCTAGCACCAGTCAGCCATATACGTGAAATCTTTAAATAGATTTTGTTCTGAATCACTAAGTGGTCTAGGATCTTTAGGTGGAGTTAGTTGTGGTTTCTCTGATGTAAATTCTTCATCAAAATTACTGACATCTTCCACAGAATGCTGAAATATAAGCATGAATACTATTTACTAACAAATACATTAACTACCGTAAAAAAGAAATGGGGAAAAAATTAATACTTACAATTACTGGAACAAATGGCGGTTTTACTCGTCTTAAAAGTAAATCATCCCAAGCTATATGCCAGAAGAACGCTTGCTTCTTGACATCTTCAGCATCTCTTTCGCTACTGCCCAATCTTCTAGCAGGATTTTTTCTTAATAACTATAATTAAACATAAATAATGTAGATGATTGGTATTCTATTCATTACTTTATTAGAGGTAAAAATATATTTATATTACCCTTCGCATTATTGCAATTGCTTCTAAAGAAAGAAATCGTGGATAACGAACTTCATCGTTCACAATGGAATCAAAAACTTCTTCCTCATCGTCACCAGGAAATGGTGACTAAATAAGAAAATATTAATTGGTACATGATCTAATTTACTCAATTTAATAAATTAAATTAAGTAAAATGCTTACTTCACCAACAAGCATTTCAAATATTAATACACCAAGACCCCACCAGTCAACTGCGCGTGTATATGAAGTTTCTGTAAGAACTTCAGGAGCTAAAAATTCTGGAGTACCACAAAATGTTCCTGTTCTATCTCCATATCCCATTCCCTCTTTACATAAACCAAAATCCGCAATTTTTACATATCCTTCCGTATCCAATAGTAAATTATCTAATTTTAAATCTCTGTAAATTTAATAAAATTATTAGCCTATTTGGAATAAAATCATACAAATACATTTATTTAAATATTTACCTGTAAATAATTCGACTTTCATGTAAATATTGCAATCCTAATACAACGCACGCTGAGTAAAATACCGCTCGTGGTTCTCCAAACACATCTGCGTGTATATGCATCATAAGATCCCCTCCAGCTGCATATTCCATTACAAAACACACATGCGCCTATAAAGAATAAAACTTTAATTTTCGATATTCTACTTATGATATCTATCGTGAACGTAAGTAAAATGATATATACCTCAGTTTGAAAACAAGCAAATAGATTTACAAGGAAAGGATGACGCGTGGCATTGGCAACTTCAAATATTCTTTTCTCTGAAAGTAATGACTCTACTTCATCTCTCGCTATTATATCTCCTTTTTTCAATGCTTTGATTGCAAAGTATTCTCCTGTATTTCTATATTGCGATAGAATTACTTTTCCAAAATGACCACGGCCGAGAACCGAGAGTAGTCTAAAGTTTTCTATGGTCATTCCAGTAAGTTGCGAATGTCTTCTAGATTCGTAGGCACTGTCTCTATATTGAGCAGGCTTATTCGGCATTTCATACACAACCTATAATCGTTAAAATGTTTAATTTAAAGTACCATACGATATGATGATTAGATTTTAATTAAAAATTTCTTTAGTTTTAGTACAATGCATACGTATATTAGTTTATTTTAGAAATACAATCAATTTCATTTATTAATGGTATTCTTACTATTTTTTTATACAGAAAAACCCCTAAAGCTGTTGAATAATCAAGTATTTGAAACATTAGCGTCAAGATTACATGTATGTAAACTGTGCAATATTTGAAGCCTACGTAATATGCATACATAGACATGCAAAAAATTTAAGTACATGCATTTTGTGAGAAAATTATTAACATAATAAAAAATGAGTTATATTTAATAAAATAAATTACAAGAACTTAAAAGAGCGATCTTATACTTAACGCGTTAGAAATATAAATGCATCAAAAATTTAAAAAAAAAATTAAAATAAAGCTGCGTGTATTGGAGGTATGTACCTCATCTTCAGGAAACTCGACGACAGGTTGGGGCGAGGGTGTGCGTGGAGAGGTTGGTGCAATCAGCACAGCACGAGGCTCTGTTACGAGAGGCCTTAAATTTGCCCCCTGAGGACCCCCCTTTTCCTCGTTGTGCAGGAAATCAAACTCCCTTAATGCACTCTGCAACTACATTACTATCTGCTTACTAAAAGCTACTTTGAATTGTAATATACTCTAAACTGTAATGTACCAAAGTTTTATGTGATAAAGTTATGATGAATATTACAAATCAGATAATTTACATACTGAGAAAACAAATAGATCCAATTATTGAAGGGAGTTTGCTGCAACTTTGAAGGAATACTATATATATTGCACAATGCAGATTGCACGTTGCAGTGTACCTTTTTTCACGTTGATGCCAGACATTATAAAAACAGCTATGCATAAAAAGCTAAGGATTAAAAATATGATATAAACTTAAAATAAGAAACGAACAAACAATAAATTTGTACACTTTAAGCATATAACAAGTTGCTGCTCATTATGGATTGCGTTCTAAAATTTGCAAGATATCTATATAAAAAGATATATTTATAGTATATTCGAAGCAGTATTTTACGCAGTTGAAAGTATAAAATGTACTAACATGCCTTCATGAAATATATAATACTATATACAAACATTAGCAAGTATATCAACTCAACTGAATGTAATATATTGTATGCATATATTCTACATGATTTTTACCCATAACCAGTGTACCAAAACCCTGAACCTTTTGAGTAAAAGAAAATACTAGATAGCTTCGAAATACTTTATAACAAGATGGATAATATCTCTAAAAAGGTACAAATATAGTGTAAAATTATTTTCTATATAACATTTTGGTAAGTGTAACATTATTGCAAAGAAAAAAAAAATATAAAAGTAAATTTGCTATGACTTACTTCTTGGTCTAATTTTGGTGGCGGTGGAGGTGCAGGCATTGATGGCTTTTTCGTAATTGTTGGTGGTGGTGGTGGAGGATGTTCTGGAGGACGTGGCAGTGTAGGGCTACTACTTGAAGTTGATAATCCTAAAGGTCTCGCTCCACCTAAACCTCCCTTTTCAGGATCAGGCAATTCTCCAGGTGTTTCAGGTTTATCTTCTAACGAAGTATCAAAAACAAGTTGCAAAGGCGGTCCTAAAAAATACAGTTTTGTAGAACAATCTTCTGCCAGATATTATTATAAATGCAACAAAAAACGTCTATCTACCTGATGGCGGACTTTCGGAATTTCTTGTATTGTGTAAGGAAGGAGCTGATCGTTTCAGGAGTCTACCCCAAGTTGCAACGTTAATGTTCATTTGATTAGCTCTCGGGAAGTTCTTCACTTGTTGCTTAAAGATCTTGCGTTGACGTTGCAATTTAGGTTTTCTTGAAATCATAGGATTCAAAAATTTAATTTCAGCAAAGAGGAGACCTTGCGGTTCTAGTTGCAGAGCCATTCCGTGTCTCACATCATCGATAAATTCTTCTAAACGTAAAAATTTTATAGCGCAAAGAGATCTCCAATCTTTCCAATAAATGCCTATTTCAAGTTCTCTCGACTTATCTAGTTCGATGGAAAACCTATAAAAATAATGTATTTACATATACATTTCCGATTTTTTTATTTACGAAGTATATAGCATATCGCCCACAAAAATATATATACAATGAAAATAGTACCTCTGATCCCAAGCCTGCTGGGAACACGGTCGCCAACTAGTTTGTGCTACTGTTTGATTATCCAATTTAATAACTGCCATAATATCATCTGCAATAATTATAAAAAAAAAAAAAAAATAATGATATCCAGTCCTTTATAAGAATTGACAATAATTTGTAAAACAAACTTACTACTTGTTTCATCCTTAACGCTGTACGATTTACTGGAACTGCGTCCTGTAACACCTTTGACGAAACTGCGTAGATCAGGACTTGCTGGGTGCTCTCTTCTCGTACGACCAGGCACTTCTTCTGCCAAGTCTTGACATCCCATTAACCTTACCTACAATTGCAAGTACATATTATTGAAACAAGGAAATTTGTACAAAGCTATCACTATCTAAATCTCTTTTACCTCTAATTGTCCAGTAACAGCAGCGCATCTTGAAACTGAAGCAGGCACCGTAGCTTTACCTTCCAGAGGACCACGAAACGGTTGCAACGATGTGTAGGTTACAGGAACCGGGCTAGCAGATTGAATACTAGCTAATTCTCTCTTTAATTGAGCAGCAGTACCGCTATCAGGTGGTAATTCTTGTCTTCTAAGTTCAAGGGATAATCTCAACAGGTCCAATTTTCTACTCGATTCAGCAAGACTTGCTTGAGCCTAAAGTGATTCAAAATAAAATGTAAAAGAAAGGAAAATTCTCTCTCGAACAAAAGTACTCACAAAGGTAAGAATGAGATGACTTACGCAATAATTACTAATATAATCAACGTTTATTAACAGCATTAACAACATTAAATAATTGTGTGTACCTGTATTAGCTTATATAAATGCAGAATGTTTTAGCAGATCATAACAATCATAAATAAAAAAAAAAAAAACTGAGTATGGAATACGATAATTTACTCAATAATAAATAAACACACGCGTTATATATTACAAAACAAAACCTCATAATGTTTTTAATACAGTTTCATCACGAAACAGAAAGTACTGATAATAATATGATTTAAAAATTTTTTTAAAACGCACTAACAAAATATCAAGTCTTAAGATTTGTCGTGTTTCGGGATCGGACGAAATATCCTCTTTTCGCTCTGTAAACGAAATCCCGTTTGACGTTCGAATTCGCTTATAGAACGAGAACGTTCTCGTAAATTAAGTTCCTCAAAATGTCTTCGACAATGCTCGCAGGAACACGAGGGGTTCTTGGAAGGTCCTATGTGATGACCTGGTTTTCGAAACGCGTTTACTACCGCGCCGAATATCGAGGCCTTCAAACTATGGTCGGTTCTTTCGCCTTGAGGCGTCATAAAGGGAGAAGTAACTCGCGATGGTACTTTCGATGGAAGAGGGGAAGGACTGTTGGAACCGAACGGACCAATTTGATCACGAAAACTGTACGGATTGGGAATACTATCGCTACGTGTCGTGGAATCAGAATGATCCTGCTGTAAATTCTTTTGATTCAAAAGCTCTTGTTCCACTATTGGATTTCTATCCGTGCACTCAGTGGTAGGTTTACTTGTTCGTCGCACAGTCGGCAGTTTTTTGACCATTCTTTGACTATCCTCACTGGATACGAAACTCCATCCAACTGTACCGCTCTCGTCAGATTCTTCGCCACCACTGTCAGCCGACGACCATCCTTTCTCGTGCTTTTTTAAATATTCTTTCATCTTTCGATTCTGCAGCAAATATTTGCGTTCGATTCCTGGTGAACGCCATTGTTTTCTTTCACCTTCTGTCTTAGCCCACATTTCCTCCATTTTTCGTATTCTTTCGCGATCGGAACTGCTCGCATACTCGAAACTATCACAAGGGCTCAAGTCTTTGTTAATTATCAGAGACTCCATGTCGGACAAGGTATCTTTAGACGAGGTAGCAATAGTCGAATCGTAATCGAATGGAATGCCCGCGTTAGAAGACGCAGCAGACAAGGGTGCAGAATCGAGGTCTCGAAGAGCACTGTACGAACTGAATTGCGAGGGATAAAGCGAGCTAAGAACGTCGTCGCTGTCATAGCCCTTCGAACTGGCTATGGAAGGCATCCTCATCGGGGCGTGTTTAAAGCTGTCGCATCGTCGTTCTGTAGCACGTTTCAGAAATGCCTTGTCATCTTGAAATCCCCTGGGCAAGATGTTACCCGCTACTTGAGTATGAGTGACTTTTACGTCTGGATTCTCGAACACGGTCGTAGGAGTTTCGCATTCGTTCTCGGTCGATGTATCGGTGTTTTCGTCATCATCGGAGCCAGTGCAATACACGTCAATATGCACGGTCCGCGATTTGCGTTTTGCGCTGTCATCTTTCGTTGAGGAATCGGATTTTTCCGAATCGATTGAAGGACCGATGCTCGTGGTCTCGGAAATTGTTGGCGATCGACTTTCTTGCTAAAACCAGATACACATAATACAAACCTACACACATCTCTGGAAATAAACAGATACAACTCACCTTCTTCTTCTTCTGCTCGTTCGACGAATGGAGACCAGTAGCTACTTTCCTTCTTACTTTGTTATCGCTGACGATCGTTGACGAAGATTCCCGGGATTCTATGTCTGTCGTTTGCGAAGATGCATCTTTGCTGACGGTGGTCGACTTGGTCGTGACTTTTTCTTGTACACTGCTGCAGAAATGTGTACCATGTGCGCTGGAAGTGCTCCCCTCAAGGCACTCTTCGCAAACTTCCGGTACCGTGCTAAACTGCTGACGCGAAAACACATGTTGATGCGTCGATGGATGCCGCCAAGAACTGTCGTACGAATGCTTAACGATTTCACTGCTTGTTAGTTTGCCGAAACTTTGTTCCTTCGAACCGCCTGCAGTATCCACGGCAGACAACACGATGCTGCATGTGCTTTTGCATCGACGATTGTACTGTTGGGAAAGAGTATTGGAGGGCCGGCGAGAAGGCAAACTCGAGTACGATTGAGGTGAAAATTGCCCGCTGTTATAGCCCGAGTCCGAGACATTTACATTCCGTCCTCTGAATGACACGGAGTCGTCGTTTCTGGACGATCCAGATCTTGGAATGGTGAAGTCTGGCTTCGGAGGCGGCGTTGACGTGAACACTATGTTTCCTCGTTGGAAACCGAACGAGCTGGAGCTAGAAGAGGACGCAGTTGGGCCGGAAGTCGTAACGACAGGCACTGTCGATGACGAGCATGGTTGACTGGTATTCCATCGATATATCATGCGAACACCGCTTGAATCTGTGACAGTTGAGGACATGCTTACTGGTACCTGGCTGGATTCCGAGGTGACTGGCGTACCATGGCGAATCGTGACTTCTGCACGCACCAACCACGGTGGTGGTTGCGTGTTATTCGAGTTGCCTTGGCGCCCGTACATGTCGCAGCTTTTTTCTTCAGCCTCCTCCACGCTGTTATACACCGGAGAATATCATCGCCTTGAGCATTTAATCGATTTCGCTGCGAAAACGCATTCGCACAACCGTTGCTCTCCTCTCTTGCGAAGAGAATCCGACGTTCTTTCGCTAATGTCGTTCCGTTGCACATCGATTCGAACGGTCGATCGTATTCGCGAAAGATGGAAGCACCGCGGCTGCTATATGTTTCCTTCCTCTATTCTCGTTTATTTTCCGCTGAATTTCAGCAGACTGCTCGATCGCTTAACGATCTACCTCGCGAGAGGCGAACTCGTTACGTAATTTCTTGTAAAAATTGATTGAACACTTTCGAAACGTATTTTCAGAATACGTTTCACAAATTTGTGCATATATTATGTATATAGCTCTTCGTGGAAAGACGGCAGTTGTACGATGCTACGTCTTCGTGGTCTATTTTCAGAAACAGTGTTACTGTATTCAAGCAATTTCGGAATCTTCATTCTTGTATCGCTTCAATGTTACGTATCGAAATTGCAAAATAAATCTCTTGTTCGAAGTAGGCTCTGTAGCAACATATCATCTTCGTGAAATCGAAGCGTTTCTTTTCTCATCAGTGTTAAAAAATATCGTTTTACATGTTTTACTTGAATTTTTACTTCAAGTCTCTTGCAGTTTATACACGATCTTTAAATATTGAGCTTAGTTACATTCGTTTTCTCGTTTCTCGCAAAGTGACAAACCATACGTTACAGCAGTAACAGCAAGGTATAATTAGCACAATATAAATTTGGAGCAACGTACAGTCGAACCAAATATACCTGGAACCAGATGATACTTTTAATACCGCACGTGATTATAATCGTTTCTAGCGACAAATAAATCACGTATACCGAATGTCAATTGTCTCTGAATAGAAAGAAAAGAAAAAAGAAGAGTTGCTAATACTACCCAGATAGCCAGTCTGAATAAATGCACGTTTTCTTTTGTCTTAATCTTGACGATGATTTTTTTTTTTTTTTCACGAAATCGTCTCGTTCGATCCAGAAATATTCCAGGTAGTGCGTTCTCGCCTCCGCAAACATACAATTATTGTATCAACGTGCAACCATCCTCTATTTCTGTCAGTCTGCTTCTGTCTTGGAATTCACGGAAAAACTTGGCGTTCTAAAAACCAGCGAAAGAGAGCTATCGCATCGAACAACTAGGAACTCGTTTTTTGAGCTTTTTAAAATTTTGTTCGCCTCTTGCGTTTCTAGTAGGTGCATTTCTAGACAACTGTCTTCTCTATCGCGACGATATCTCGCGAGATAGACACGTCAGTCTTCTTGGATTGTAGTAAATTGGGCGCAGAAGAGTGCGACGTCCAACGGGAGTACGATTCTGGGCGGAATCGAGTCAGTCTTGAGATTCAGGTCATAGTTGGGCGCAATGGCAGAGATTACCCACGACGAGTACCAATATCTCCAGGAATGTCCAAGCAAAGGATACAGACATTTGTTGAGCAGATACGCGGTTGATTGGCGCACATGTCGTTAGTTTATCGCGTTGCTTACGACTGGGTTGTGCCAGCTCCCCTCGAGAGGTGGTAACTAAGCGCGACCCGAAAAGGCGTCATAGAAGACGACGGGGTAGCGGGGATTAGGCAGTGCTATTTCGAGACTGGTGCGTATACGCCACTGCTGTTCGAATTCGACGTAGTCGTCTACGTTGAACGCGCGTTCGCGCGACTTGGATACACGGAAAATCGTTAATCTACTCGACGAATACGGTTGTCGAGTCTTCCGTTTCGATTTACGTCTAGCATGCGATACGATAATGCGTCTACGTCAAAACCACGCAGACGTAATTTTCCAGAACACGCTTCTCTCAACTTTTCAAGTCTCGCTTATATATATATATATATACATGGATTTCGACTGTGAACGAGATTTTATAGATAGAAAAAGCAATACTAATGAATATTCATCGCGTAAAAGACGCGTATGAAAGCTGTACAATGACATGACAGTTTTCAAAGGACAGCACGTCTATTAAGTAGAATATGACGTCAATAGCTCCCTTTTGACAGTGTATCTCCGTTCAGTCACAAAAGCTTTTCATTATCGAACGTCAGTCCTTACTTCTTAGTGGCATGTCGTATCATCGCATATATCGAACAGGAAATGATACATACCTCCGTTAAGGCCTTCTTATCGGCGACTTTGGCACTTTGTAAAAGACGTATCACGTTCTTAGCTCCTTCCACGACCGCGGCTTCAATCCGTAAACGATGCCGTAGTTCCTCCACCCTTTCCTCCAGCGCGAGTTCCAAACTAGGCTCGTACCTATCTGTAATTAGAATGTTCGACATTATCGATTATGTATACGAATATATATATATATATTTCATCGAACGGGTATCCGATCGAACGATAACAATTTAAATTCTTACACGACTCGAATGGCGTTTCGTGCTCGTTCGAACATGTTTCCCTGACAGAGGAGAATAGATATTGAAAGCACATGGAAGTTACGAAGTGAGTTACGAATCGCGAACGGACGACTTATTGAAACACGACTGTGATGGCTTGATATCTATACGAAAAGCAATCTTGCTTTTACGTCACGCGAGACTGCCAGTGTCCTCTCCGAATATGACATCGATATATTCCATTCTTTCCGCTGCTGTACGAGTCAAACGAGAAAAAAGATAACAATAGATTTTTCACATCAAAGGTATAAATGTTACATAACCACATATAACGTGTATATACATATTATAACACCAATACATACGTGTACATATTTAGAATTTCAGTACAATCGTAAATTTTATACCGTTCATTGTCAATCGGTGGTAACTTAAAGCAGGAAAAATTAAATGAAAAATTATTGACACGCGAAGAATTACAAGAGTCACGTTTCACGAGCTTGATAAACGAAAATTTCCTTTTCGCTGAGCGAGAGAGAATATCATTTTCACCAACATCCGTTATTATTTCCACTAAATTATTGTCGTGTCTCATGGGTGGTCTGTGGCCTATATTTTCAGCAGTTACCATGATCGAGCCACATAATACCGCGCAACTGTAGTTCGGCATGAGTCACGGTAGCTATATCGAATAACTATACGATATAACGAACGTTAATTGCCAATAATTATGTCCTTGAAGTGACTAATTTCTTATATGCTCTGATTAAGATCCTTGTGGCTGTCGCGAACGCACGATGGAGGCGACACTACGCTCGATTTAGTACCTTTATTGCTAGTTGCCTCGCCGTTCGGCGGTGGTGCATCGCCGCGTGCATGTTGTTGCTGACGAGCTTGCCGCACCTTCATTATTCGCATGCGTAGGAACTCGATTTTGGCGCGAGAATCGTCGAGCATTTGTTGAGCCTCCTGCAGTAACTTTTTGTCTCTACCGCTTGTCAAACTTTGAATCATATTTTCTGCTCCTTGCTTCACCTGCAACGTCAACAGAGAAACTGAATCACTATGTGGAGAGTTGGAAAAATATTTAATTCCTTGATATGTGAGCAATCACTCGAAACATAACTTGCGTCTAATAACGCGATTTATAGATCTGTGATTCACCTTTTTAAAGAAAAATTTCGGCATTTTTGCTACTCTCTCGACGAGATCTGATAAGCGACTACGCGTTTTCTAAACATTGTAAGTATTCACCAGCTCGGCAGTTAAACCTATTATACTTTGAAACGGATCACGTAATATTACGTAGGGATACGATTTCGTTTTCACATATATCGCCGCAGACATTGAAAATTCGTTGACATTCCTAGGCTGGCGAAAGGCCAGAATCGGTGACGTACATTTTTCAGTTTCTCCGAGAGATTATCTAACACGTTCTCATCCTTTCTTTCAATCATTAACTTTTTTGCAATTCAAAAAGTAGAAATCAAACCAACATGGTTATAACGATTATCTAGTTAAGAAGCGATAACTCTTGCTCTTGTTGGAATTCATTTGATTAGATTGGTGTTACGAGCACAAGTAAAATTACAACGAAAGTTCAAAGCTTGCTTCTTGGATTAGTGAAAACCACTCGTATCGCGAAATAAAGAGCTATTTTTAGTGGAGAAAAAAAATGCCGAGGATTCCCTGCTGACTCACAGAAAGAGAACGAGCTAGAAATGCTACTTGTCTCGCCCATAATCACTCGTAGACTGATTACAATAGGAACAGTGTGAACATCATTAAGATATACTCACACGAATATCAGTCAGTGATACAGCAATTGCATAAACAATTACGTAGTTGTGATATTGCAATAATAATCTTACTTTTTTTTTTAAATTTGACATCTACAATTTTATATAATAGAAGATATATAAAACCTGATGTGCAAATTTAAACTCGTGTCCAACTTTAACCACGAAATTTAATGTTCGTCTAATCCATAGAGTTATGATCTCGATCAATCTTTTTTATAATCCGCAGTGGTGTTTTCTTTATTTTTCTCTCTCTCCTTTTTTTTTAACGTATGTCATCTACCTTGAGTTCGATATTGAGCTGCTTCTCCAAGGACAAAAGACGAAGATCCGTGAATAGACCCTCCTGACTCGGCGACGACGGTCCCATTGGTGACAGAGGCGTGTCTGAAACGAAAATAGGCGGTGAAAATAAAAAGCTGCTTCTTGATCCACTCTAGGAAAAATACAATTGATTCTCGTTAGAAAAAAAAAGAAAGAAAACTAACACCCTCCGTCATTTACGATAACGACGTCGATGCAATCAAGACGTCAAACGTTTTCGAATAAAGACTCTCGAGAGTTCGTTCGAGATATTCGAGATTGATTAAAAATATAACAAATCTGTGAGAACGGCATTCTATTAAAACACGATTTAGCGTGGGCGTCAGCAGCTCGCATTAGTACATCTCGTTGCATCTCAGCAAACGCCTCGAGTGTCCAACAGTGAAATCGCAAGGTACTCGAATCCCACTTCCTGTAACCCACTAGAGATATCTCCGAGGCTGGCTTTAGAACTCCCACGTATTTAATGCATTGCCAGGCACAATGTGAACGTAGAAAAAGTGCTACTCTTCTTTGTTTCGCGCGTATAAACGAGCGCGCGCACGCCGTTGTTCGTCAATTTTTCCCATCGCCAGTTTTCACTGGCACTGGAACCTCGCGTCGCCAGCGACCGACGCTATAAACTCTCCATCGTCGGCCATAAAATGAAACCTTTACGACATAGTAAATTGTCTCGATTCTCATCGGGATCGCGAAATTAATAGTTGTCGACGATCGAACGTCTTACTGTCGCTCCAAGCAAAACAAAACACATAGATGTGTAAAAAGAAAAAAAAAAAAAACACGTAATTCACGTGTAATTTACGTAAATGGTTGGCGCGTGTAGCAAAAATCTGCATGAAAATTTACGCGAACTTTATACACAAACATGATCGCCGAAGGTCAAAATTATGACGTCTCTATTACCAAGATTTAGCGTTTATCTTTTATGGCGCAATCCAACGAATGTAAATCAAGGTTACGCGCTATAAAATCACAGACCGTTCGATTTGTATAAAAAGTAATTGGCGCTGCCATTAAAATATACGAGCAAACAGATTCGTCATTCATATCGCCGTCATGAATTTTCATCGATTTTACAGAGTTTTATATATATATATATATAATCGCTCTAAAATAAATCTAAATAAACTCCCACGAATGTTCGTTGCACAAGTCGCAGTGGTAAAAGTAGATTACAGTAAGGTGAGGGCGGAAACAGTCTGAAAAACGGGTGTCAGAATTATAAGCGGCGTTTCCGGGCGAACCGGAACTTCGAACAATTACTACAATCAATTCCATTTACGTAATTATATCGCCGGTTTGCGAAACGTACGCGACTCTCGTTTTAATATAGATATCGGACACACCCCAATACTCATTTCTCTCTCTCTCTCTCTCTCTTTTTTGCAGTTTCTATTCCGATCGCAGCAAGACAAAGTATAGCAATGTTTCTGCGACGTACATACAGTTTCCTGTGTTTCGAAATATTGGACAACGAAACGTCGATATTTCGTTTACACGAAACTCGTTCGCCGAATTCGTGGCCCCGAATACCAGCGTGTGTAGGTGCATGGTATTCGAAGAATCATCGCGGACGAACTTGCGCGACTTTCCTCCTCCTCGTTCTTTCGAATTTTTTTCTTTCGAATTCGCCGGACCGTGAAGCTCCCACGGATTAACCATCGATATTAAGCGGAGATTTAACCAACCGCATGGGAAACAACGGTAACGACGTCGTACAGAGTACAGAAACGTGCTCACCGCCGACAAAGACGCGTAAATACACACACGACGCCTATGCACAGGGACAAGCCGCACTTGCACTCGTCGGTGCACGCGCTTGGCTTGACATGTCCGAATAAGGCAAGCCAAGAGGCGAGACAGAGAGGAAGAGAGGAAAATAAGGAGGATATCGACCATGGGAATGCATACGGGAGCAAGCGTTGCTGAGAATCGGCTCGATTCGATCAATTCTATCCAGTACGACCAGTTCACCGGGAAACGAAGAAAATTGAAAAGAAGGTCGCAGAAAGAAAATTTAAAATTACGTTTCAAGTGTACGATGAATATTCAATAGTGCAAGCATCGTTAGAAAACGCACATTAGAAAATTCTCCGAGAAGCGGAACAATGAGGTTTAACGCTGGAACTATCGTGATGATCAAAATGACTATTCGTCGTTTTTGTTAGATGTATCTTTAGTAGATGTAAAACAGTATATTTTTAGAGATTTTTATAGAATATATATACATGAATAAAAGCTTATAGTCCTTGGTAGTTTTAATAACGCAGAGTGTAGAGCAAAATGTGACACAGAGGAAATGTGTTGGAAATGAGGATAAAAAAAAAAGAAGGGAAATTCGTAATAGAAGGTGGACGGCGAAACAGTGGAAGAAAGGACAATGCCGCATCGAAGAGCACCATGAGCGAAACCATGTCATTAGCACAGTACCAGAACACGTGCCCCATTATTCTCCGTTTTTGCAGGCAAGGGTCGACGACAAAGGCTCTCCTTGTTTCCAGGCTGCAGAACTTCGTACGGTTTGCGCTCTTCCATCCTGTTCGATCTCCTCGTTCGAAACAATGAATGGAATTATTGACGCGCTCGTAATTTTTACCACGCGTAATTTTTAAAAACGAGGGACACGCCCGAGATGAGCTGTATATGTATTTTCTGTTTTTTCCTTTCTTTTTCACCTCATCCGATCGGTGAGTCGCCGATCTTCTCCGCCAGTTTGACGAGCTAGGGTGCAACGCACGCAACCCTTCGGAACGATAGGAGAAAGACACCGGTGTATTACCGCGTCTCCTCGTGTGTGCATAATTTGCTTGCATGCATCATCTCGTCAGGGACAAAAGCATCGCGTGAAACTTGCTAACTCAACGCCGAGCCGCCTTACCGGGGAATTATATTTTCCTTTCCCGTCCCCGAGTCCGCACAATCTTCTCTCTCAAGTTATCGTAACTACGAACGTTCGTGCAACGCGTGGAACGCGTTGCCATTGCGCAAAACGCCGTTGCCTGCCCATAGGAAGGAATCGTATAAAGTAACGTGCATTAAAAGTAACGAGCAAAGATACGTGGTAATTAGAGAGAAATCATACGGGGTATCGTGAAAAAAAACGCGTGCGTTCGAAGCGAAATTAAAAATTGTAATCGCCGCTCGCAACGACAGGCTGCAACGCGATTTCCTCTCTGTACTCGACTCGCGGCACTCCGGAGTGACTCTCTTCGTGTGTCGCCCATTCATGATTTCGCCTGCAACGTGCGTACCGGCGCTGCTGTGTTTCCACGTATCCGTGCGATTCACACAGATGCGCGTTCATAAACCGTAACCTGGGGGCCAGACACTTCCTACAGCATACATTAATATGTACGTAAGGAATAATTGTGTTCCGCTGCAAAAGGGGATGGAGTGTGGCCTGCAACATCCTTATTACGGGACTGATTAAAATAATTAGCGTGACTAGAAGTTAAGCGTGAACCTGCCGACCGGTAGGTACAGAACGTACAGGAGGATCAAAAACGACGCTGGTATCCTGTCGCGTAACAATCACTTGCATCAAGTGTCTTGCGATAGAACGTGTTATTAATTGGCCTAAACCATTGCTCAACCATTGTGCGCTGGCACGAGTCGATGGAAAAAAATTCTCGAGGTCTGAGAACGGACGGGTGGCTAAACATGGAACGCGTGGATGGCGATAAATTTTCGTCTCCTCGAAGATGAATAATCAAAAGAACGAATTTATCACGAGACTACGACCAGAACGAGAAAACAGCAGAGATAAAGACAATATCTCTCTGAAGGCGACTCTACCCAGGATAACAGCCAGTGTTCAATCCTAGCGTAGCGATTTAAGTTATTAGCATAGAAGCTACCGTTTGCGTCGAAACGAGAAAATTACGCGCGACCGGTTTCCATTTGAAAAATATTCCGGTTTAAAAACCTTCTCCGTGACTACGATTGCGAGCCTACTAAAATCCTATACAAGCCGTCAATTAGCTGATATAAATCGCAATCGCTTATTTGCGGCCGCGAATGATCGACGAGTTTACGATCGCAAGAAAGAGGTAGGTTCTGAACCGTTCGCCTCGATCTTGTAAATTATTGCACGGACAGCGCTCCGGAGAACCGTGGAAAGCATCGTAAAACAATTTCAACGAAGGCCTTTTTGATAAGCTTGATGGAATAACTGGCCATATCAGTCAAATCTACGGCCAGTTTTCTCTCATTCACCGTCCGTAGGCGTCCATACGTAGACCAGTGTAGTCGCACAGAAGCAATTCGTTCGTATGCGTACACCGTGTGTCAGTTAACACACGCCAGTACACGAGACTTTTGCAATTCGTGACTCATAAAGCCTTATCGATGACTGATTCTTATTTTTATCAGGCAACGACGATACCGACATGCCGGGAACGATTGAACATTTAAATCAAAGGTATCGCAAGAAAACGGAGTACCAGGAAAAGGAGAGTACGTTGAACGAACTTTTCATTCGATCGCACATTGTACGTACGTTTCGCGCGTTTAACGAATTTTAACTGGAGTGTTACGCGATCTCTTTATTTTGGAAAAATTACGCAACTTCCTGTACTCGAACGGTGATGAGACGCGAAAGCAAAAATAGGACGACGCGTTATGCCGGCAAGTGCAAACGTCGAGGCTCGAAACGCGCATAAAACCAACGCCGCGTGCAATAAATTTCGCGCTGGTCTGAGTTTAGTGGCTACCCGGTGAAAGGATAACAGAGCGTGGCTCTACGGCTGCGAATTTTTCGCAAGCACGCTACAAAGTTCCCGCGAGAGAGAAAAACTTTCTGACCAAATCGGATGAATCACGAACGAACGAACGAACGCGTCATCGAGATCATCCGGAATCCGGATTCGACCGCCCCGTGTACACGGGGCATATAACGTGATTTGCGTTACGGAACGCGGGAATTATGTAACGCGTTCCGTTTATTTAGAAGCGGGTACGCGTACCCGTGCAAATGTCGCGCGAGAAACGATAACAGCGCGGCCGAGAAAGAGGCGTTACGGTTACAACGACAACCTTTTACACGCCATTATTACTTCGCGTACCGATGCCGATGCCGATGTATCTCCAGCTACGATCGAAAACAATGATTCGAGGAGTAAAATTTACAAACTTGGCACGAGGATCGTGCACCAATTACTTCTCACGGTACAAATTGCGCACTCGTGTGTTTTATACCATGTAAAACAGACCTTGATCTGCCATTTCGGTCCGTGCCAGAGAGCGTTCGTTGAAATGATCGATCGAAAAGTTATGTTTCTCCTCGAGTAGGTACGAGGCAGCCCGTGCGTGATGCGGCGCGAGCAGGAAGAAAGGAAACTGCTGAATTGACCGTCATTTTGATAAATATACGCTGAACGACGAAATTATCGTAATTTTCGACGCGAAGGAGGAGAAGGAGGAGGAGGAGGAGGAGGAGGAGGAGGAGGAGAGGAGAAGATGGTGGAAAAAGATCGACGTGGCCGAGTATTCGTTCAATTCATGCGTGTCGCGATACCTCTATCGTCCATTACATTGTCGGTTATTTCTAAAAAATTTCTAAAGATATTCGACGACCGAAGTGTCGCGTAATTTTGCGTCGACGGTCGAGAGAGTCTCGGGAGGAAGCAGGTAGTCCCTAAAAGGGGATAAGGGAGCAGCGAGGGGGCCCGAGGGCCTCCTTGATATACGACAGCGTGGAATGCGAAAGCGTGGGTTCGCCTCGGTTCGGCTGAAACGCGATCTCGATCCACATCGAAGCGGGCAAGGGCCGCGGGCTAAATACGCGCGCGAGCGCGCAACGGTACTCCGCGCGAGCGATCACTCGACCGATCGCCTCTCGTAATATGTTGTTCGATGCATCACGCACGTGAACGTACGTATAGGTGTATAGGTGTATATCGCATTATAAAAGCGTTTTCACTGTCTCCCGCGAGGAGAACGCGCGTTACATGCACGTAGCCAGAACTCGAAGAACTGGAAAGTGAACGAGAGAGCCTTGGTGCTCGTTACGTTGCTTCCCTCGCGGCGTCCAATCGCCGGAGGAAAGGAGGGAATATGTACTTTCTCCTGAATCGGTGGCACCGTCTCATCCGTGATATCTTATTCTAAGTTCGTATGCTCTCCTTGTTGCTCGAGACAATAGTGGCAATGGCGTAGAAGGAAAAATACGAGGAGGGAATGGCATCTTTAAGAGATACGAGGTTGAAATATTTCGAGATAACGTGACGGGGTGTACTGATGAATCAATGGTTGTTAATGCAGAATGACGATGATATACTTCGAACTATCAATTTTAACATAGCCTGAAGAACAGATCTACGTAATGCACATGAAAATGATTTTTACCAAGTGCTTGTTGCACGTTGAGAAGTTGTCTCAACTTCTTTATCTGTCGTAATATTAACGCCACCCTGAGATGTCAGAAGTGTAAAACGTATAATGCAACGAAGTTAGTCGTATAATTAATAGCGCGACAAGGGACCGTTTTAAGGGATCGAAACCAATTATTTCTCTGGATAACGACACAGGAAGCCTAGCTAGAGGTTGCAGTCAGGATTGCTCTGAATGGTATAAACCCGTCGCAGAAACTGAATGAAATGGCCCGAAGGCAGGTTGCTAGTCCCGGAATATATGATGACTGACTTAACTGGAGTGGATAGAGCGTCTGGGTCCACGGTATAAATAGATGCTACCACTTACCGTCAATTCAAAGAGAACACAAGACTCGAGTTGCTCGCTAGTCGCGAGCAAGTACGAAGCCCCGGGCACGTCACGAAGCGGCACCGATAGCTAAGTGCCACCCAGTGGCGTAACTAGCCTTTCAAGGTCGACCGATTGAGAAAAGTATCTCGATTTCGAGAACACGATATCAGTACCGTCCCGTGCTGTTCACGTTAACCTCTGACAGGTTAAACAGCACGTTACGTAACACTTTGGAGTTTTCGAGATTTCGAACTTGTTCTCGATCGAGAATCAAAACAGGTACAGATTTGATATTTGATATTTGAAATTTAATTGACTAAAGAAACGTTCTTTCCTTATTAAGAAGATAAAATGCTTTTAGTGAAACAACCAAAAAACTCGAGCTCACGTTATTGCGTACACGTGATTATGTAATGATAGGATTCCTAAGAAATAAATCGATCGTGATAACAGATAGATCGTTACACTATACAGTTCGATACACTATATATTGAAATTCGACGTTACGCCCGTGACTATTCAGAGTACCATGACCTCTGATTACGAGGATCGGAGTTAATCGTTCTTAATTTATGTCCAACGACTGCACAGCTAGTACGCCGGAGTATTCTAAGCGAGGGAAATGACCAGCCGCACTGGCTGGAAATGCCAGGAGAGTACCGTTTCCGGAATAACGTATCGTTACGACTGTAAACGTGTACACGTGTCCTGTGTGCAGCGATCGAACCGTTAAGAGTAATCTCTCAAAAAGTCGCAGACGGTAATCTAAACGGTTCCAAAGTCCAGAGTGCATGACTCATAGAGTAAACAAGCAAATCACGCGTGAAGCGGGCAAATTGGATTTTATTCGCGACCAAGATATACATATTTCTTACAATTGAAAACCAAGTTCGTCTGTTTGAGAGCTTGCTAAAAAAAACGATTAAAAACGCAGAAAGTATAGACTGGATTTTTCAACGCGAGTCTTTATTGATGTCTCGATCGCTTAGCGAAACGCTTATGACTCCACAGAGTTGACATGGTCGATTTGCCAGTTCCGATGCCGTAATAAAACAGCAACTCACATGCACGGTTGAGCTTTATAAACCGAAGACGTTGTCTCGACGGTTCGTTAGCGGGTAGAGTTATTAAATGGTTGCTCGTTAACGATACATAGAGAGAGAGAGAGAGAGAGAGAACAGCGGTAGCGTAACAGGAGGCAACATGCCGAAACACACCATTAATTCGATAAGATGTATCGATTCGTAAATAACTAGAAACTAACTTAATCAATACGTCGAAGAGGAACTTGGAAAAGTGGTTCTCGAATCGGTTTTACGAGAGACCATAAAAGTAAAAGCGAAAACAAGTCGTTAACGTGCTTTAATTCGGCTGCTTTGGAGAATAATTGCGCAATTATAATGGGATCGCTTATCGAGACTGTTCCTTTTTTTTTACGATACGGCGCCACGCTGAATCTCGATTTCACACGGTTACTCCGAAAAATCCTTGAACTCGTTTGTAGTATCGATGGGTTGAACATATTCGCGCGCACGAACTGCCAGGCCGAAGCAGTAATTGATCGGCACGGAGTCTAACACGCGGCATTACATAAAACCCGTTTAGGCGCGCATGAGTCTGCCTTATCCTCTCGGTCAATGCCATGCAGCGTTAAGGTGACTACAAAGATGGTATCTGTTAGCCGTGCGAGTTCTCTTTGCCTTACCTTGACCGTTCGAATGATTTTGCTGGGGCGACTGTGGTTGGCCCTGCGTCAATATAATTTGACTTTCCAGTTGTTGAAGCTCGGCCTGCAATTCGTTCAGCTTACTATTCGACTTTTTCACGATTGTCGCCACGTCAGAGAGCGCTTTACGATCGGTCGCCACTTCCCTCAGCTTCTCGGCGCCAGCCTTTATCTTCAACTCCTGCAACCAAACCAACGAACGTACACGTTCCTCGTCGTTTTATAGCGAGTCTTTTGTGTTACACAGCCACGTTCGGAATAAACATACCCGCCATACACATTATTCGATGGTGCCCGAACCACAACAGGGAGACGGAATTTCGCTCGACGGGATTCATTCGAGCACGATATTATCGATCTATCGATCGTCCGAGCGTGTGTCCACTCGTGTGACCACTCCTCTCACCAGGCAAATGAGACGTAAAATTATACCCGATCTCGCGCTACGGAGCTATCCTTTCATTCTATTACCTCCTATTATGTTCGCTGTACAACTTTTCTCCCGGTGAGCACACCTGACAAGACCTACATCTCCTAATCACGACTGACCCGTGGACAATATTTGCGAGCGACATTTAATAAAACGATTACCTGCTCCAGGAGGAAAGTAAGATTGTTTCGCGAAATGTTTCACTTACCTCAGGGACCAAGCATGATTTATGGCTGCTTGTGATTTGTGTACGCTTTAAATGTATGTCCTTTACCTGCGCGAGTAAGACTTAGGATTACATTTCGGTATCAACGTGCAACTATTTTTTTTTTTTTTAAAGATATAGAGATTCTCAAATGCACTGTATTCAACATTCTAGCTATCTATATCTTCATTCCTTTTCCTCAATTTCTATCCGTACTGTACTTATAGTGCAAATAAGTAAATTTCCTATCAACGTTCAATTCGCAAATACATCCTGCTCCAAACAAATCGTGTAACAAGCCTAGCAAACAACCCGGCAACATCTGTGGTCGTGGCAAACTATCGAAACGACTTATTATCGATTTATCATCGACCGGATCGGAAAGGTAGCGGCGTTTTAACGCTCGCGATTCCGTTAAATTTCTTATCTCATTTTTGACCAGCGAAAGAGAGGAAGAAAGTTCTTCGTTCTCCTCTTCGCCCCTCCTGGAAATAACCATAAATTCTGGCTCGGATCCATTAGTCACGTGGATCGTGCCGGTTTTCAACGGGCGTGCCACGGATCGACGGTGGCCTGACACATATCGGATTTCTCTGTTCTTCCCCTGGGAAGGAACGAAAAAAAGAGAGATGCAACGATGCAGAGAGGATGCCACGTTATAGAGCGAAGAGAGGAAGAGCGAAGGAAAGGATACTCCTCTGCCGTGCAAGAGATCGGTGCTCGTACGATCCGCGCTACCGCGTACATTGCGGTCTACGGCGAAAAAGAGAGCTTCGGGGAAGAGACGTAGCGCCGAGAAGGATAAGCGAAACTCGACATACCTTGCGTATCTCTCGGCGTATGTGCTCCCGGAGCTCATCGAGACGAGCCGGCAAGGGCACCTGGTCACTACTAGCCACTCCATACTTGCTCGACAGTTCGTACACCGGGTGCCTGATGTAATCGCCCTGCAACAGATTCCAAATTCGATTATTCGAATCGGCGTGCTGTTTCTTTCTCTATCTTTTCCACGACGTTATCGTGATCAATTAAATACAAGTAAAAAAAGAAAAAAAAGAAACGACGTTAAGTGATTAAGATTAACCGTCGCCCAAAATGAATTTATCGATATATAGCACGCGAAAGTATATCGTGCCGATCGCGTAGATGCGTAATATTTAAAAATGGAACGTTTAATGCCGCTGCTTTTTATACGGTGTAATAAAGCACGAATTGTCGTATAGTTTCACGAGAATAAATTTTCCTGTCTGGTTAATAACGCAAGCTGTTAGCAAGGTGCTTATTTAAGTTCAACATTATCGTCCTACGTTCGCGTTTATTTTCACGTCGCTCAATCCTGTCGGTGACATTTGCTTTTTTCCGTGAACGTCGAAAAAGAACGACTGGCTGGGCTTGTGAATTTGCGAAGAAAAACAGCGTGGAATATAATACACCTTTACCGCGGCCGGAAATTGTCTGGCGCGTTGCGGCGGATGTGCACACCGGTGTCTACTCCGCGTTCGACCACGGTTATAAACTCGTACTGAGTCGCAGAAAATATTGATCTTGAAATAAGTATCGGTAGCTTGTTAACGAGCAACTAATTAATGACCGATTGTACATTTAAATTATTCGGCTCGTGATTGACGCTGATAATGACGCTCGACCAATTTAATTTGATGCCATCGTGTTATCGCAATTCTGCGTCTATACCTATATCAATAAATTAATACAGTTATTGGAAAATTCAGCAGCAATCATACGTATCGTTGCTTTTCTTATTAAAGTTATTTACACGATACACGAATAAAATTTATTTTTAAACAAATATTGATAATGCATCGTGTCCGATTCGCATGAAATGAAATCGGCTGATTTACCAGTGGCACGTGTTTGACATTTGACCTGCGAGAGTGCATAGTACGAAAAATGTTAAAGATATTGAATGATATTACCGTACATGGTGCGATACAGCTCCAACGTTGCTTGGATTTGCTCGACTTTCTTACTGACGTACTCGCCGTCTTTTTCTGATCACGCAGAGAAATGAACGACATTGTTCAATTTTCCTATCCAATCTTATAAATATTTAAAGACTTTTCCTTGGCTGTTTTTATCAGAAGATACAAATGTATCAGTTTACTGAAGACTGTATTTAATTTTAATTAATATTGCACTCACGTTCGTAGAGATTAGGCACTATTAACTTTCCCTTATTCGTCAAAGGATTCAATGTTTCGTACGAGTAAATCGAAATAAATAAATGCGCGTTAACTATGCAATCAATCATTAACGCGTAACAGTGAATGCGTTCAGTTCTATCGGATCTAGATTGCACACTTCAACCACCTGTTGCGACTAACCACTATTCTACGAACATTATCTGTACGACCAACTTCGCAGATGAATTTATGAAGTTTATCTTTCCACCAGAATATCGCTGCTTATTGAATTCCAATGGATCTGCAATTGTCATTGCGTACGATTAACTACAGAACAGCCAGGTAATATTTCTACGTGACTAATTTGAGGATTTCTATATACCGACTAAAGACTTTGCCAATGCTTTATCTCTTATCGTTACGATAACAGCGATTCTCAACAGCAAATGTATTGCGATTTCGTCAAGTGTGTGTACTTAACGTTTAGCTCAATAGAAATCTAATTACACATCTAATAATTATGTATACATTAGGCTTCAAGTTGTGTTTGTCGCGTATAGTTTGGTACAATCATAATTATAAAATCAGCGACAAATACTCTTGTATCCCTTGCTGCAAACAATATGACTCAAGCGTATATCCTATTCTTGTAGTTGTTCGTTCGCGCGAGGCTGACACACCTATAGGTTACTTAAGTTCGGAACTTTGACGACAGCGGATTCCAGAAATAGTGTGTGTTTATGTATTCCGCTTGCAAACTGTGTACGATTAAAGATAAGTTTAATCACGGCTTGATTCCTCCTATTGTCGCTATTACGCCGTCGCGAGTATTATCGTTTTAAATTTCCCGCCACTTGGTGCATTTCAAATGTGTTATTTATTTATGCTATTCTGAAATCCCGCCACCTAATGCAGTTATTATTTTCTTTGGCAGTGCCAAACAGGGAATGGAGCAAACAATTTTGAACAAAGCCAAATTCGCGAGAGATAATAGTAATATGAGTAAGAGTAGAGTAATGTGTGGGGGATTTTTTAACAGCGGAATTAGATACGATTGCGATTTTCATAACGGACAATAAAATTCTGACGATGGGTAAAACGATTTGAAGAAGCAACGAACCCTCTAGCAAACGTGTGCATCTCAGCTGTATGTGAATTTGACACACTGACGCATGAGCTATTTTCATGCATTCCGTAATATGTATGCCATGCATAATAATCCCAAGAGGTCAATAGTCGTCGCAAACATTAGCATATATTACAGATACATAAAAATCATCTCAAAATTCGATGATATTTACAGCTTTATCGATTTTAAGTTAACATACATAGAACGAACGTTGAAATTCGAAAAATAAAAGCTATGGAGTGATTCGTTTTGTGGGAATTGCATTTAGCACAGTTGGAGAGTAAAAAAGTTTTTAACTACGTGTATTGTAGCAAACGATGTCATTAATGAAAAATTCTAATCATAGCTATGTCATTATGATTAATCGTTACAAGAAAATAGAACTCGAGATGAGTGTGAGCGGTGAGCGGTGGCTAACCAACGTATACTTTATTTTTGGGTTACGCACAGCGCAAAGCATCTGTTAGCAAATTGCGAAAGCGTCGTATATATGGCGAAAATGGATGAATCAGTCGTAGAATTAATGCTTTCTGAATTGCCAATTAAATCGAGTGAAATGAACTTTCCCTATTTCGTTATCACGCGATGGTAAACATTTTAAAGTTCTTTGTGAGAAAACGGTAATAAAACAGCTCCTTAAATATTTGCCGGGCAATGCAACTTATACTTTAAACAGTGTGACTCTTTTGTTGAAAAGAAGTTCAAATTCAATACAAAAATGGTAAAGATAAACCAGTAACCAAGGTGCAAGGATTTGATCGCGACGATCGTGATGCATTAAGCCGACGCTGTTTCCGCTATAATGGAGTTGTTGCCGTACGCTCCTGTCAGAATGATTTTTATCCGTTGTACAACTACGCTTTGACAAACGTGAATCTTGAACCGCACACCTATGCCCATAATGTCAGGAAATACCACTTGCCAAGAGAAACAGGTGCTACCAGGAACTGTATGGAGAGTTCTTGGAATAACCCTAAATAAATTAAACTGATATCAGGTGTGTAGAGGCTGTCATGACTCGTTTAACGTAAACAGGGCTGAAGACCTTTACAGTCGTGATTCACGAAGAAATTGGTGATCATCATTGTCTTCGAAAACATTCCTCGAGCTTGGAGGCAAGTGCAAGCGCGTTGTCGGCATAAGAATGTAAGAGGAAGAAAGAAGTGAATACAAAGTGAGTGAATTACGCCCAAAGCGATCTTATATTATGGCGGCTGGTATCATTGGTTGGGTGGCGACCAACGCGCACCAGTTCGTAAAGAGAGCGTGGATGGACCTGCGACTCACCTGATAATAGCTTGATTCCGCCATCTTGGACACTATACTCCACTCACTCACTCACTGCTTTCAATCCGTCCTTTGTGCATGGAACGACGAAGTCCATTGTGTTTACGCGAGTAATGTACGCTGCACTACCGAGATGGTTGGAAGTGTCTGCATTTCATATATTACCACACACGCTCGATTTTGCTCACGAGATGTTTTCAACGTAAATCTTTGAATAGGAAGAGACAAGAAGTTACTACCACAAGGAAGTATGAATGAAAGACGCGCCGCTTACGAACAAAATGTAGACACGAGTACATTCCACCGCACTAGACTGAAGACTGACGGAAAGTGCCGGGCCAATCGTGGCCCAAAGGCGCGCGCACTGTACTACCGTCGCTATCGCTAAAGGTGCGTTCACGATATCACTTTTACGTCATCTCGGTGAAACAGCCCGTATTCATTGGCCAATTCCGATAGAACGGTGAAACAAGAAAGTACTTAAACTGAAAACTCACGTCTCGTAGGAATAACAAAAATGTAATTGAAGAGAGTTGGATGTGATCATATCGAATCAATCTAATATTTTCTTAATTTCTTTCTAACCAAAAGTTTTTTAAATAATTTTACATAATTTATTCAATTTATTAAAAATTATCGTACAATGCATTATCATGTATTATTTACATATTTAGTTTTTTGTATAATTATATTTAAAAAATTTTTTTTTTTATGAACACTTAAACTGATATTAATGTTCGTAAAAGATCCTCAGGAGTTCTTGAAAATAAACTATTTGGATTTTGATACAAATTTTTTGGATCATGACAAGCTTCGTATAATTGTTTATAAATAGCTCCAATTACTTCAAAAGAACGTTTTTTGGTTATTGAACGATGATTACTGCTTTGCAGTAAACTAATTTGTGGCAGTAATAATACATCCGGCATCACTAAAAATGCTTCCAATTTGTTCTATAACACATTAAAGAACAAATTAAAGACTTGAAATAAAATTTAGTCTTTCATTCAATAGTGAATTAATAGTTACATACTGTAAATTCTTTTACGCTTAGAGGATCCATTCCAGGAATGGAAGATAATGGGCCTTGTTCGTGACCTTGTAAAATAGTATAAATTGGACCAAGATTTAAATGTGCCACTAATGAACTGGCTTGCTCTGATGTAAGAGTGTCAATTTGTGCGTCAGACTGCGCCTAAAAAATATTGTTTTGTCAATGATAAAATATATAAAAATTCGCAAATTGAAACAAATCAATTACCTGTAATCTTTCTAATCTCTGATCCATATATTCATACAATGCTAAAGTAGACTGTATTTGATGCATACAATTTAGAAGATATACAGCCATGTCTACTGTAGGCAATCTTGATGCTGTTTCATTAACTTCTTGTAACAGTGGATCAATAATGCATGATACTATCTGCAAATTATTTGATACGTGAATAAAATATTCATTTTATAAAGCAATTGAATGGCGATACAAACCTGCAGCATGTCTTTCTCCCTATCTTCAGCAATACTTGCTACAGAAAGAATTTCATTAAGAAGTGACAATAATCTGGAAACAGATGGTGCAGGTATTAAATCACTTCCTGGAGGTTCTGCTCGTTCACCAAGCGCAATGCGTGTCTCCTTTTGAAGTCTACTCAGAAAACTTTTTTCACTTAGTGTTAATAAATCTGTCAATGTTGAGTCTAAGGTGCTATCTGGTATTACTTGTTGAATTATCATCTCATAAAATCTAAGAAGAGTTGTAACAGAATACAATATTGCTGCCGGTGCATCCATAGATATAACATTCTCTATTCTTGACTTCAAAGAATGACAAAGTCCTTCAGTGATATTACTTAAACACTGTTTAATCTGGTCTGATACATCTAAAATATGTAATATAACCTAAGAAAAATAAAAATAAAAACGCAATCATCCAATACTTACCTGTTTTATCACAGCCTTTCACCAAAGTAAGAATATTTTCCTTTTCAATAGGAATGACTTGATGAAGCCAAGCAAGCATGTCACCAATATATCTTTTAGGATCATTTGCATGCATTTCAATAGGATTAGGAGTACTACCGTATCCTTCTCCTAATGTTAAAGCATCTATAAAAGAACCTACTAATGCAGTTCTTCTAGCTGCACAATATTCATCTAAAATATATCTGAAAAAAATATATCTATAAATAAGTACAAGATTTAACATCTTTTAAGATCTCTTATCAAATTTTAATTGCATACTTGAATAAAACTGGTCTATCTTGCAATTTATTCATTGCTTTAATTAATAGTGGTGCTAAGCGTTCATTTTCAATGTGTTTACATTGGTTCTGTGTCCATCTATATAGCCTTTCAAGAGCTGCCTCTTGCAGTAGTGTCATTCTTTGCATAATATCTAGCCCTAATGTTTGATATCCTGACTGCATTAATATTCTACAACTACTATGAATCTCCTATAATTTAAGGAATCTGTTATTGATTTATCTTCAACAATTTTATTTAATTATCGTACCTGAACACGATTAACTACAGAAAAAAATTCTTCTGTAATAGGTGATTCTCTAGTGGAACCATGTAAAATGCTTTGTTCGGATGAAGTCAATTGAAAATTTTTAATAAAAGCATTTGCAACTTCTTGTTGCATAGATAAAGTTTGGCTAAAAATTTTAAAATTACATTTCATATATACTTTTTTTTATTGATTTATTAGTAATAACTATTTAGAAAATAAATGTACCTTTTATTCTGAAGTTTTGTAGTTTGGTCAATAAGTTGTGATGTTTGCGTTTTTGTAGCTTGTAAACGGTTTGTCATACATTGAACTGCAGTATTCATAGCTAAAACATCTTGGTATATATCATCTAACGAAGATTTTACTTCTCTGAAAGCAGACAAAAATTCTTCGTTTATTGCAAGACTTCTTCTTTCTATTTTACTACGTAAGTTCCTGCGAGAATTTAATGTATTTTCTGTAAAGAACGTGGATAATTCTTTTAAAGCTTCTAATGTATCCTAAAAAAAAAGAAAGACACCTTAAATGAAATACTTATCTTTTATTAATATAGATAATAGAAATTGTAACAAAGTATAATATAATACCTTGTCATGCTCAACTCTTGATTCAAGCAATTTATTAACTCTTCGAACTAATGTAGTATTGGTATTTTTATCACTCATTTTAAGTATGTTTCTTTTTTACACTCAAATTCATCGAAATATGTAACCTATTTATGTCAGAAATGTCACGTAGCAAAAGTATGTAAGTATACACATAGTTATATGTATGCACTCAACCCATAACAATCAACGTCGATTCTTTAAAGTAATAAATATGTTAGTCGCGGAGAAAAGATTCGAAAATTTTATTTTTTAAATTACTTATTGAACGTTTCATTTTTCGATCTATTTAAAATTATAAACTAATATTCATGACGTTTTAAATGTTAATTGAAAATTAGAAATCCTGATATGTGTCTGTTTTACCATTCTAGTTTACCATCTAAGTTATTTCAATTTCGCGAAAAGGATATTTGCAAACTTTCAATATGTCATATCAGTTTCACGTATTTTTTGTTTATTAAATGAACTTATATTTGTAAAATGTAATATTTTAGTGAAGTAAAATATTTACAAATTATGATTTTAAATCATAAACGTAACTCAAATAGAACAAGTTACAAAATAAAATATATTATTTTATTGAGGTTAGTGTTTTCCTTTAAGTTAATAGTAGTTTCTTTAAGTATGTAATATTATAATGTTAATATTAAAATTTTAAAGTACCACAATTGTATAACAACAGTATAATATTATTGTTCACGTTGTTTTTATTCACTTTTTTCTTCTTTTGTTGCATTTAAACAATGGCTTATACATTTATATAATTAATTTTTTTTATGTATGTCAGCACGTTCATTTTTTGCTATATATAGTTTCAATATACTATTATTTGTTTTTAAACAAATATCATATTGCAATGGACATTATTTTATTATGTGCATTTATAATGATTTGGTTTTAATTTTGTTTTAAGTATGCATGGTTTCATTTAGTTTATTGGTGGTAAAATGTCCACGTCAGAATCTGGTGTGGGATGTATTAGTGAAGTAACACTTGCAATTAGTAAAGCAAGAAGTTCTCAATCAGGCATTGTAAGAGTATTGGATAGTCCGGACTCTGATGGATCTGGCCATTCAAATTCATTTACTGTACAGAGGTTTAATTATCCTGATAATGACAATGCAAATTCAGATATTTTACATCCTCCATTAACTAGCGATGATGTAAGAATACCAATTGTTGGATATGAAGTTATGGAAGAAAGAGCAAGGTTTACGGTTAGTACAATTAAAAATTTATTGTTTTGTATTCTTTGTTAATCTTTTTATATGTAGTTTACATTTGATGTGTGTTTTATCAGGTTTATAAATTACGGGTGGAATTAAAAAATGGAGACTGTTGGTTTGTATTTAGAAGATACACAGACTTTGTTCGTTTATTGTCACAGTTAAGAAGGCAAAAGATTCCAATTTCACAATTAAGTTTACCAAGAAAAAAATGGCTCGGGGATAACTTTGCCCCAAGTTTTCTAGAAGAAAGAATACGGGGTCTTCAAGCATTTGTTAATGGAATTTTAAGTAGTCCTCTTCTTATAGGAACTGCATGTGTCAGAGAATTTTTTTGTTTAGATGAACCACCTGCTTTATCTGACACAGCAGAAGAATCTAGAGTAAATGTGCTTTCTACAATTGTTATATTTCTTTGTTAAAAAATAAATAAAATGAGAACCATTTCTCTTTTCTTATAGGCAATTTTTGAAGCATTAGAAGATACTATATATCACTTAAGACAGCAATTAAGAGAAAGAGATGCTGCACTTGCAGCTGAAACAGCTCTGTGTAATGAATTTCGAAGAAAGTTACATCAAATATTGAGGTACAAAAATACAGTGGTGTTCATAATAAGCAATAATTATCTAAAATATTAAATTAATTTCAGTGAAAGACAGACTTGTCCAAAATGTGGAGTATCTCAGCAATAATTTCTGATGAACTAGATATTTACAAGTTAACATTGATAAAGACTGGTATAAATGAGCAACTATAGTTTTACTATCTTTGTTTGAATTATTGTATACACCCAATATAAGTAATTGTTATTTTTTGTTCTATTGATTAAAACAATTCAATTTTTACATGAAGTGATACATATACAAGATTCCTGAATATAAGTACACTGAGCTTTCCTAGCATTAAACTTACATCATAATTTTAAGAAATCTTACAAGGGTGCCTTACAATTTTAATAGACAAATAATTGTATATGTCACGTACTCTACAGTCAAAGTGTAAAGTTGACAAGTACACTAGAAGTAAATGTTATTAGAACCTAACTATGAATATATACCAAAGTATGTTAATCTTTGGTATTTTATAAAATTCTATATATTTTATAATACTTTATATGAAATGAGCAATAAATTATAATTGACATTAATAATATTTATTATTATCATAAAACTAAAATATTAATGTTATTAAAAAATGTTATATCACACTATTGTGATAAAATATATTTATGTAAAGATATAATAAATATTTCACATTTTTATTTTAATTATATTTTATACTTATATGCTATTATGTTATATTATTATTCTATTACGTTATATTATGATCAATATTTATTATATCTTCGTAGTAATTATAAAATAAAAGTATATTATACGATATTTTGCAATAATATTTTACAATACTGCACAAAAATATAAATTTATTATACATTCGAACTAATTATTTTATATTTTATAAAAGATGGAATTTTTTTAATTAAAAAATGTAAAATGAATAAAAATATTATTTAACATTATATAATACAATACATCTCTCTTTTAGCTTATATTTATTATATTATCCAAAGTTTAAATCACTTGAGGTACTAAATGTAGTTTACCCTGTATTTTCTATATTATGAAAATTTTACAGTATGTACAATTAAATCCGTAGGAAATGAAAAATTATTACACGTCAGTCTTTTTTATCTGGAGCGACAACTAGACATAATATTTGAATCAGGTATGTGATTTTCGCTGAAAAGTTACAAATAAAAATTTATTATATAATGTACCGTATTGTAAAGAATAAAATAATCAGAAAATCTTTGCAATACTCACCTGCTAAAGAACTTCTAACTTTCTTGTAAACATATGTATGATAGATGCCTATACCGCAAAGAATAAATAATAGTGCAAATAAATATTTAAATGATGGTTCGTGAACAATCGGTGTTACAGCCAAGAAAATAGAAATACTCAATATTATCCAAGGTATTATAATCGGTACTGCGTACGGTCTAGATGCATCTGGTTTCGTTCGTCGCATAATTATTAACGACAACATCGCAAGTCCATAGAACACCCACGTCAAAAAACTTGCGAATTCGATAAGTGCGATAATATCTCCCAAAAGCATACAGAATAACGCGAGTAAACCTTGAAACGCTACTGCTGCGGCTGGAGTCATTTTCTCAATGTGCACAAAACTAAAGACTCTGGGTATGTGGCCTTCACTTCCAGCTACGTAGCAGAGTCTGGATACCCCAAATTGAATACTAAGACTGCATCCGAAAGTAGATAAAGCGACACCAAAAGGTATTACAAAGCTCAACCAGGAGGGCAGAACTTTATCCGCCCAGAGAACTGCTACAGCTGGTGCGCTTATCATTTCCGGTATCGTTAAAGCAGCCATATACATTAAATTCATCGAAACGTATAACACGGTAATCAAAGGTACCGCAATTAGAATACTTTTAAGAATATTAACTTCCGGTTTCTGGATCTCTTCCGTAACGATTGCAGCGGAAGTCCACCCGTCATAAGCCCATAATCCACTGTAAAAGGCTAAGGCCACGTCACCAGGTGAATCGGTAGTACCATCAAATGGTTTCTTCAACAATTCCGTATGACCGGTACATAACCACCATATTCCACCAATGATTACAAAGATGCACGCAACTACTTTACATACAGTGAATATATTTTGAACTTTAACGTATAGTTTTACGCTTGTTAAATTGATGTATGTGATCAGTCCAAGGGCTAGAATAGCTATAAGCTTTTTCAATTTAAACATCGATTCCTCGGAAAGGTTGCTTAAATATCCGGAAAATGGTTGTACGCTATATTCAGCGAATGTTAACATAATTACAGCCACTTCTGCTGGTCGTAGTAGCATCACATAAACCCAGGAACATATAAATGCGGGTATTTGTCCAGCATATTGATGTAGGGGTGAAAAAGCTTCGATAAAATATGCATATTCAGCTCCGGATCGTGGTACAACTGTACTTAATTCGGCGAATGCGAGAGCTCCTAGAAGAGACACTATGCCACAACTAATCCAGACAATTAGACAAAAACCGACGGATCCTGATCTCTCAAGAGCACTGCTCGGGGACACAAAAATTCCAGAACCTTAAAGGAAAAATAATTCTTTGTTTAAAATGATTATCAGATTTAATTTCTTTGTAAAAAGAAAATAATATTTGCTAGATGTAAAATTGATTTTCTTATCGGCGAAACTTATCAGTTAATTAGTTATTATTATTTTATAACAGAGTGTACTTTAAAAAAAAGAGAATGCAAATATAACTTCGTTAAGGAAAAAACATTTCTTTATCGTATTTTGCAAATACGATGTATAGATATTGATTTCTCTTTATAATTATCAAAATCTCAAACGTAAAAATATTATAAAAATATCTGGTACATTATAGATAAAGCCTCAGTAATAAATCTCGTTTCACTCGTATTCGTAGATAAATGTATGATATACATTTGTCAGTTTGATTAAAATCGGCTAGATAGATATACTTAAAGATGCCTTGTAATACTCGAGCGCGTGGGTCAACGATTAACCTTGATTAACCCCCCTTGATTCGTAATCGTGTCAAAGCTGCTCATAATTACCGAATTATATTAGATTTTATTCTTTATTGTACAAAGATATAACATTTAACTTAGCTATCAAAGAAAAGAATGTACATTTGCTTTCAATTTCTACTAATTCGGTTCTAACTGGATTATACTGGAGTAATCTAAATATTGCTTGAGAAGCTTCATCGCATTCATTGTTCTTGAACGTCAGATAAAGTATTGAGGCTAAAGTATACTTTCTATTTATGAATAGAATTTATGAAAAATATTGCTATCATAAAAATTCTATAATCTGTTCGCAATATTATTTTAAATTAATATATACTTAACAATTTATGATACGTACATGTTATGTATAATTAAATAGCCATAGTTTATTATAATAACTAATATTTGACACTAAATAGTTATACCGCACGTTTAACTTGTACAATTAAAATCACATTTAATATCCAATGTAACCAATGAATGCTTGAATAATTAGATCTACCCTTTCTCAATGAATATCGTGAGAAAGCAACGAGCAATGCTTTGAATTATAAATTCAAAGAGATAAATTGTGTTACTGTGTGCATATAGTCGAAGCTTATTCAAGCTCACACAATAATACAATTACAGTCAACTATTCTTAAACATGTATTTAGTTATCAAAGGGGTTCTCCTAAATTTCTATTGACTTTTGTAATCATCGTCTGTTATTAATTATTACATTAATCTCGACTAAAGCGAAAGATAAAGTATAATTTATAACAAAATCTTATCTACGAAATGTAGAACATCTTATGATATTATATTGATCATATCAAGTATTGACAAATGAAAGGAACGAAATATCTTCAGGAACGCAGGTGTTGTTAATATGTGGATCGATTCAGGTAGCTTCTGTTATCATTTCTGAAATGGTCTTGTAACAATACTGATATTTAACTTATTATAATCTAATGCAGTAATGCTTCCACACATAGTTCACGTAATAGATGTATTAAAATTGTTTTCACATAATTCGTGTGTCAAACGCAATTTGCAATTATATAACTAACTATTATGGCAAGTATTAAGTATTATTAAAATTTCAAACCTTAGATATTTGTGTAAGAAGACAATTAAAGACAATTGATAACTACCGATTGGGTAACTGCCTGATCTACATGAAATTGTTTCATCGAATATTTTATAATTTCATTACGTAAGCAATGTAGACAACATATGCTGATAATGCATTCCATATTTCCGACCTTTGGTGATTGTCTGACGAGTTCATTGTTAAACTGTATAAAATTGATTAAATTGCTATTATGTGTGAAGAGCGTAGAGGAAAACAAAACAAAACGCGCAAACTCAATTTTTATGACGGCTGACTTTATGCAACTGATTTAATATTGGTACAGGAAAAACCCGCGTTTATTATTGTTATTTTATGATTGGATGTAATCATGAAAAAATTGAAAGAGTTACACCGCTCTTTTCATACCGATCATAACAGCTACGATGAAGCTTACTGCGCTGAAGAGACCTAGCTCTCGTTTTAGCGCAATTCTTTCATTTCCTTCTTCCTCGACTTGTCCCATTTTGCACAAGGTTACACTAAATTCTCAACGAGTACCGATTACCAGATATTATCCAATTCACTAGTGAACTTTTCTTTCTTTTAATTCAAACATACATCGTGCGTGCCACACGCCCGACTTCTAAACTGCCTTCGATCGGCTCTACTTTCAATCCGTGCAACGAAGACACGAATCGGCTTCCTTGTGCCTTAGAACCGGATCGAAGACAGTATGACGTTATCGGAAGATGTCCAGAACGAGACTGAAGTGTTAACGGGTCAGTTAGTCGCTTATTTTTACAAGCGTGCAATGGTGCCCCTGATAAAGGTACATACTCCGTATGTACCTTCATCGCGATACCGATATCTTTGACGGTAGTCCAGCTACTGGATTAAACGATTTACGAGGGACGAAAACAAAGAGAAAACACACAGAAATATCTTTGACAAAAACTTGCCGAATTTGTTTTCTGATATTATCATTTAGGGTTTTCCTTATGACCTTATCCTTAAAAGGATATGTACAAAATTTGTAAAGGATATTAGCATAGTAAGTATGTGCGTCACTTTTTGATAATTAGTCATATTTTGAGATATATTGTTCAATTATTTTACATTCGATAAGATAAACTGAATTCCACTCGATTTCCGTGAAATAATGATAATACAATAGAAACCAATATATCTTTGCATATATTTGCATATATCATGGCTTCATTATTTCCATGCTGTTTCATCAATGACTCACAAATGATTTCAGGAATATTCTTTATGTTATCCCTCATGTAATTTTATCTAAAGTACATTTGCATGGAAGATAGAGAAAATTTCTCTGAAAAGAGTACAAGAATGACATTGTACATGATGTGTAGATATTATTCAGAAATAATGTTACTATTTCCGAATAGAAAGAAAAATTCTATAATTCCATGAATTAATTTTATTTATAGTATTGAATAATTTTTTTGTTTTGTTTAATATTTCAAGTTTTTTTTGAAATTATTAAAATATATATTGAAATATTAAATATAAATTATCAAATATATTGAAATATAATATTAATTAAAAAGTAATACTTGCAAAAGAAAATAAAAATAAGATAAATTTTATCTTATATAATATTAATGTTTGAAGTAATGTTCGCACATGTGTTTTTGAGTTGATAAAGAGCATGCGTACCAAAGCGATATCGTGAAAATATTTCTGTAATATTTTGCGCTTAGTTGTTTATAATATAAATCAAATTTACAATGTATTGAAAATGATAACTAGAATAACTAGAATAAATAAATGTATATTATATTTGACTTTCGGTTTTAAGTGCTCAAGTCTTTAACTTGATAGATAATTAAGGTTAATGCATCATAGTGAATACACGCATAACCTGTCTAGCAGTTAAACGTTAATTAGCGATGGAAGATGAGGAAAAAAGATGTCACGAAGAGCCTAATGAATTTTATTTTGAGTCTGATCATTTAGCATTAAAAGGAAATAAAGATTATAATACTGTCTTAAAAACAATCGTCATTCTTGAAGCACAACGTGCTCAAGCTATAGAAGATCTAGACAAACTTTTATCAATTCGTTCTAAAGCGTTAAAGGATCCGATATCTTTTGTAGCTCAAATACAAAATGGTGAGCTACCAGAATTACCAGGGCCACAAAAAATTGCCGAAATCCCTTATATTGATTGGAAACAATATAACATAGCTCCACCTGATATGCGAATGAGACCACAAACAAGACATGGACACATTTTACTACATACACAAACAAAATCAGAACAGGAGGATGGAAAAGTATATTATATTATATTATGTTATATTATATTGTATATATTTCATATATATGTATTAATTAGAATATAATTAGATTTTAGTAAGAGGACGTGCTTTTGACGAGAGTAAACCAGAGACTTTCAATCAATTATGGACAGTAGAAGAACAAAGAAGACTAGAGGAACTTTTAATTGAATATCCACCAGAAGATGTTGAAATGAAAAGATGGACTAAAATAGCTAATGCTTTAGGTATATTAACAATATCACTTTTGTCATTTGTCATATATTAAACTTAGTTTTTTAAATAGGTAATAGGACTCCAAAACAAGTGTCCAGCAGAGTCCAAAAATATTTTATTAAACTCTCAAGAGCTGGATTACCTATACCTGGTCGAGGTCCCAAAATGAAATTAGATATTAAAAAAGGAAATGGTCATAGACATCAACGCAATAATTCTTCATTATTGAGACGATCTACATTTTTTCCTCATCAAGATATGTCCTTTGCAATACCTGACGAAAGCAAAGAACAGACAATTACAGAAGAATCTGTGTGTATTATAATTTTATGGTGCAAATAATTAATTGGTGCAAATCTAATTTATTTTATCTGATTTATTTATATTTATGTTTATAGGAAGATGATGCTGGAAATAGTATTATTGATGATAATCCTGAACTGAGACACATAGAATTACTAAAAGAAGTAAAAATTGAAAAAGAACAAAATTTGTCTCCTGTATATAAGCATATTGGGTATAAGGTATGTATGGAGTATGTATGGCGCTGTTAAAATATAAAAAGAGCTCAGAGATTAATAATTTATATTTGTAGTGTTCAATTTGTGGAGAAGACCCTTTAATAGGTACAAGATGGCATTGCACAGAATGCCAAGATGGAGTTGATTTATGTGCTGATTGTGCTGTAGCACAATTAGAGGCTGAAAAACCATTACATGATATACTACATAGACTGCTTCCTATAAAACCACCCCAATATACTAGAAGTTATGATCTAGATTATTTTCCACAAAGTTTCAGTAACTCTTCTTATAATTATTTAGATCCCAATTTTTTACCTGAATAATCACTACTTGATCAAATAAATAAAAATTTAATCCTGTTCTTACAAAAGTACAATGTAAAAATAATTTATTAAATATTAATATATTTTTAAAACTGTGTTACAAACTTGTAAGTTTACTGTCTTTCGTACATGTAAATTCTTCTGTCTGAATGACATTGTTTTGTTTAAATTTTAAATTAATTTTCTTTTTGTAATCATCAAGAGTATCACGTTTTATATTCTCCCGAATAATTTTGAAAAATTCAAGATATTGATGTACATTGTGTCTGAAAATATAAATCAATACATTAATAATAGCATACACGATAATAACAATAAATAATTATTTACAATATATAATTAGAACTTACATCATTAAAAGAACTTTGCCAAGCAATTCTTTTACGTTACACAGATGATGTAAATATGCTTTGGTATGATTTTTACATGTAAGACATTCACAGTGAGAACATACTGGAGAAAAGTCATCCGCATATCTATTATAAAATATTTTTTTATAAAAATTAAAGAATAATTATAAATTCAGTTTTACATTACCTTCCTTCTGTAAATGATATTATATGTCCTATATTATTACAATTATCGCGATCACATAGAAAAGTTAAAGCTTCTAAATTTTCAGTAATTACGTAAGGATATGTTGTATCAAATATATCTACACCCAATTCAATGAGCTCTAATACTGTAAGAGGATTCCAACATCCCATTGATACTTTAAGTTTTTCAGTAGGTAAAAGATTCTGAAATCAGTATTATCTATAAAGAATTTTTATAATTAAAGTATACAATAATACAGAATTTCTTACTTACGATTGTGTGTTCTATTATATCTTTAATTTGTTTTGATGGTATATCCTTCACATGTGGTCCATTATTATGCAATCCATCAATTACATATCCTATTAAAGGTTTAGTTTTCAAATAATTTATTGACACTGTTCTAGCATCTTTGTTATAACCACCTTCAATTGCACCTAATATTTCAGAAGACTTCAATGCTTCAGATGAGGAATGTTTAATAAAACATTGTTCAAAAAATGTCATACTACTTTCTACAGATTTTGATATTCTTTTTCTACTACTGTCAATATTAGTATCTCCATCACACAAAGCAACATACATGTCTGGTTTAAATGTTTCAATAATGTCCATATATTTGTCAACTGTTATTGCATATTTTCCACATCTTGTCCATAAGGGAATGATTCCAGGTTCTCGAAAACCTGAAGGTGTAGTAGAGGCTGGATCATGTATTGTAAGAAAATTGATGTACTCCTAGACAAATATTGTAATATTTATTATAATAATTTTATTTAAAATTTAAAATATAAATATTTATTACGTACCTTCATACCCACAAAATTTGCAAAATTAATATTACAGTCCTTCATTGTTTCCTGCATTAAATATGTAGAAGAGAGTGAAACGGATAACATTTGTGGACTTGAAGTAAGCATTTTAAAAACATCTTTAGTTAAATGTGGTACACAGCCTCCCTAATAAAAATATTTTAAATAAAATATTTCAATTTTGTTTCAGATTTCGAATCATGAAATTTTACCTTTGTATAAACAAGAACAAGAGGAGTTTCAAAAGTGCTATTAGGAATTCTTTCGAATTCTGTTAACAACCCAATACGGGCAGCGCAAGATTTTATTGAATTAGTAGTGAATTTCATATTGATTGTTATTAATATTTATCATAATTTATAGAAAAGTTAATTTAATAAATATTTTAATCATAGAAAAGTTAATTTAATAAATATTTTAATCATAGAAAAGTTAATTTAATAAATATTTTAATCATTAAGTACAATTATATAGCTTCACACTAAACATAACCTTAATAAATCCACATGGTATTCATTAGTTTATTGTTACATACGTGGTATATAATACTAGACTGCACGCTATAAACATGATAGCTCTGGCTAGATTTAGCCATTGACTAAAAACAGATTAGATATAATATTGCATAGAATTTCATGCCTGAAGTTCTGAAATACCGAAAAAAATTTTACGCTCTCTATGGATTGCTATGTTGAAACATTTTTTGTGGTTTTCACCATGAATTAAAAATAAAATCGACTAGATTAAATGAAATTTTACGTCTCAGGGTATGATATCGGGAAAAAAATCATGGATTTTCAGTGTCCTTAACGCTTAAACTATTGACATGTTGAAATACAGAGTAGATTTATGTCTAGTTATTTGTATTAAATTTTAACTTAAATTTAGATTACAAGGCTTAAGAAATAAAATTGCAGACGTAACATTTTTGTAAAAATTTTATTTAACGAATGAAAAGAATTAGGGAAAGGAAATTATTATTCTTTCTTCCAATTTATCCAATATATTTTCGTATGAAATGTGCGCGCAAAAGTTTTAACTATAGTGAAGATTACAGCGCCAATGAGGCGGTGAAATTTTGCAATTACTTATGCGATTCTCAATATAATCGATGTTTTTTGTAATCGATCTAATCGATTGAGATGTAACGTAAAATCATCAGTTTTAGGTGAGAACACGACAGTAAACGTAATAAAAATATTTGCTTATCCAGAAATTATCAAGTAAAGACTTATATTTTATATTTTATATTATCGAAACATCTACAATTTAAAATAGTAAATATTATTTAAAAGAGTTATTGTATATATTGTATTTAATTATAATCGTGATTTGTTACAGACATTTTCCACTGGACCTAACGGTTTTTATTTAACATTTGCAATGATTTGCTCTGGATCACGTTTATGATACATATGTATCATACTGATGCTGCTCGCATCTAACCGTAAGTCGTATGTTCTTTTTATTTTTCTGGTCATTCAATTATGATACTAAATTATACAGAATGAATATGATATAATATGAATAATAATATAACTAAATTATATAATATGAATATGAGTAAGAATAAGAATAAATAGTTTCAAAAGTGAATCAAATGTCTATACCACGGTGTTAAATCAAAAGGACGTATTTGCAACTTTCGTTTAAATCAAATTACATATAAATTAAAAATAATTTATCTACATGTATCTATATGTATTATACGAAAATTGTATTGAAATTAAAGATATAAGTTTATATTTCGGATGTGGAATCGGTGTCTGATTGTTAAATACTGAAAGTTTTTTTGTACAATCGTTCTTTTTTTCCAAAATCGTTTGTCAAATTACTTTTTGAGCAGATACGTTTATTTGAATTAATATGGCAGTATAGAATCGGAACGCATTAAAACTGAAAAACACTAAAATATAATGTTTCGCGCGAAAGGTACAGAATAGACATCATATGGAAATTTGTATCATACCATTGACTAAAGATAGAATAGACTAGACCACAGATGAGGTATATGAATAGACATTGCAGTCTTACGGACTTTTGTGTAACGTGACCTGAAATATCGACATAGTAAAAAAATCACTGGTTTTTTAGCGCACTCTACGTTTAAACGCAAACACACACAAGGTATATGAAGTAACCTCGTCTGTGGTTACGGTAGATAAAATCGAGTTACTATAAGATCAACAGTCGGTAGACTACAGAAACGTGGTCGAATTGAAACTGCAATGTAAAATATCAGATTATATTATTAATAATAGTAGTAAAAAAAAATACTGCATTATTATGACTAGTAATAATGATAGTAATTTGAATCCTCAACGTATGTTTATTAATTAATTAATTATTAATTAATCAAAAATTGTTTATAGATATGAAATTTTTATCTTTATTTACTGTACAATTTCTTACATACAAAAAGTGCAATGCCTTTAAAAATTGGTCACAATAATTGACTTAATTGCATACAGAATGAGTTCATTCATGTACACAAGTATTTTACGATTATATACATTTCTTTACAAGTTGCAATGTTATGTACAAGTCTTGTCAGCAGTTACAGATGGAAACTTAGTACTTTGCTATACCGTGGAATTGTCAAACATTTAAGAAAGTTTTTTACAACAATTCGATATTTTCAGACGACAGCTTTTGCAAAAAATGAAGAAAATATTTTTAACCTTTTCAGAAATTTTAAACACACATCCCCGTTCGTGGTAAATGATCGTAAATAATAACACAAATTATTGGATTTAATTGCAAATTATATGACAATTCAGTTTTAGTACCGTGTCATATCAATAATCAGATGAAAGTTAACTGCTTACTTATAAACTTGTTTTTTTTTCCATAAACTATTTACTTATTTTTACAATTTCACACATACACTTTTATACATTATTTCTCGCATTGGACTTTGCTAAGTCACTATATTACATCTTACACTCGTTCTATAGTTACAAAAGTTAGGGGCAAGAAGCATCACATCACATAAAAAAAATACAGATTCGTTAGTCAATCGTGCATTTGTGTCAGGAACGTTGTCGTGATTGCAATGAAAGAGCAAAGTTAATTTTGCTCTTTTCACCAGTACAATTGTCACGCCGGTACCGGACAACCGCAGTCCCTCGTTTCTCCGCGATTAGCAGCTTTAAGAAGCGTTGTGATTAAAATTGTACATTTAAGATAAATCGTACGTTTCCTGTCCGTTTCGTAATGATGCATTTGATTTTAATCGATCGGTAACAGTCTACGCAATAAGATCCGTAACAGTTTACGCAACAGGAATTTCAACACACCGTGTTGCGCCACACACCATGTTGTGCTAACACACCGAGAACATTGCACAAACGACAGAACGGAATTTTTTCTTTCTATTTTTGCGACACTTTCTGATTTTACAGCTTGGAAGAGAACTCCACTCGATCGAATTTATTCGCCCAAACGTGAAATTCTTATTACGCGAACGCGAAATATCGCAATTGATCAGTGGATTATTGTACAAATTCCACAAACTCACAAATATATATATATATATATTACGCGCATTGTGTCAAACAATTTGAAATTTCATTATCGCTGTTACAAATGGAATCCAACCGCGGATGTACGCGGAACGACTTTCTATTTCAATCATCGGTAACGGATACAGTCACGCTACGTTTCCTCGTTCAAGGAAACTTTATTCGCCGTGACGGTTCGTTCGTGACGAAATTGTCGGCGGGGCTTTCAGCGAATAAAATTTCAAGAGGGGGGGCACGCGATGCGCCGAAAGCAGCCGGCGAACGACTCAGCGGCGCACGGGGTTTCATTCCACGAAGCATTTTTCCGGTTGGCGGGAACGCCGCGGGTAACGAGGAACGCCGAGGTTTGCCGCGATTTCACCGGTAATTCGAAAAATGTATAGGAATTAGCGGGAGCGGTATGCGTGCACGCGGGGATAAGGGACGTTTCGGTGGCAGCGGCGACAAAGGTATTCGCCATAGGCACGTAGATGCGTGAGTTTGTGCGTGCGCGCTGGCGCAACCCTTCGGAGGGAGAGGGAACGAGAAAAAACGAGCAAAAAGCGGCGAAAGGAGGAGGCGAGGTGTGCGGGTCGCCAACACATATCTCGATATCTCACGGTTCGATCTTTCTCGGCCTGACCGCCCGTATATTTACATGTATAATTTATATATCCCGTAGCAGGGGCGAAGGTGGTGTGTGCCCAGCCAGGGCGGGTCCCAACGTCCTTACGGCCCCGTCCTTACTCCTTCCGACGCATCCTCGGCGTGCGCTGCACCACCTATCTCTATCTACCTATCGTCCATTACACACGCCGTTCACGATCGATCGAGAATTTCGCGGCAATACAACGGGGTAAATTCCCACGATCCTGCCGCGCTGTCGACTTTCAAGAAACTGTTTCAGGATTTTAGACTCTGGAATACCTGGATGGATGAGCGTAGAGTATGAGCGGGAAGCGAGATTTCCTAACTGGGTAAAGTTAAGAATGAAATTCAATCCTGATACTTTTAAACTTTCCCTCAACATCGACATGTTTCCACAAACTCTCTTGATCCTTGTTGCCCAACGTACTTGCATCTCGACCCATTTATCATTTTGTTTTTCTTTTTCTTTGAAGATACTGCTACCAAGTATTCCCTGAGCCAGGAGAGAGAACTTCGTTGGTGCAGCTGCGAATCGTTCGCGAGTCTGACCGATGCAAGCTCGTTGCTTAAATGCGGAAGATGCTGCGCGGAGGACCTTAATTAAGCGACGGCACCAACGAATTCCATAATACCGTTCCCGTTCGCGTAACACGACCACGATAAGAGCCAGCCCGTCCAACAGCGCGTTCGTGGGATTTTTTTCGGCGAAATAATGCGCCAGCGCAGGGCATCGCCGGCTCTCCCTATCGCCATTGTGGCCACGAGAGAGCAATTAATTATTGCTTGGCCGCGAGGGAGTGCATTGTTGCATCTGTTGTTGCACGCTACACGTTCTCCCCGGTGTGTATAGTTAAGCGGCGGAGCTGTGAATGATTCCGCGCGTCGCGGAACGGTTCCTTTCGGCCAACGAAACGTTGCCGAAATGTTTTCTCAGTACGCAACGAACCGAAGGACCGCGGTGATTTATAAGCTCGCAGAGAAGAAAAAGATACCTTTCGTGCCTTTCGTCTTCCAAAACTTCCGGTTTACGCGACAACTGTCAACCGGTTAGCTTGCGTCGTCTCTGTTTCTCGAGCATTTTTTTCTCCTTTTCACCAAGTGCTCGTACGTACAGAAACTGTATAACCGATCTACATCTGCACTCGTGTAGAGTAAAGAGTAAAATGACGTTGCCTCTTGAAATATTAGCATCCGTAGTTCGTCAATGACGTTTCACTTCGATTCAAAGAATCAAATGAACCGCAAGTCGTCGTTCGGATCTTCATATTAATTAAAAGTTAACGAAGAAGTTTCGCGTGTATGACAAAAAGAGAGAAGCGGCTTCGTTGGTTCAGGACGCGACGCTGAACGTGAAAGGTGTGTGTGTGTGTGTGTGTGTGTGTGTGTGTGGTGATCGTGCGCCGACAAGCTGCGGATGCAGGTGAGATACAAATGAAAGACGTAAACGCGGACGCGGCGGAGAGTCTCGAAGGCAGAACGTCTCCTTCAGTTCGTGTTCTGTCGAAGGAACAATCGAGCCTGTCCGAGGGAAGGTAATTAAGAGAACACGACGGCGTCGATTAAACGAGTTCTGCCGAATCGGGTGAAACGAATTAATTCTGCCGTCGAACGAGGGTCGAAGATAAACGATTAAGCTTGACGAAGCCGGGGAATCCTGTTTAACGATTCAGTGACGAATACTATCGCACGGTGCCGTGAAACAGCGATCCTCGCGTTGAAACACGCTCTCCGATGGGCAACCTTTCGCTCGTAGAATTTAAATATACCTATGTCGCGTGATTTATAACTTAGAAGCTGGTCTCGCGTGAAATTCATAATGCAGATTATCAGAGAAAGATAAATCTTGCATTCGCCATTTTCACGACGTACGGCAGATGTCTGTATCATTTGTTATTTTCTAGTCGAAGGATCCCATTTTAGAGATTGAACGATTAAAGATGCAAACGAGCGTGATAGAAAGACGTTTGTTCGTTTCGTCGAGAGCGTCTGAGAGGTGTTTGAAAGAAAGGCGAGGAGGAAAAGAAAAGATTGCGAAACATTGCGAGAAAAGATATCGTGCGGCATTCCGTGCAATTCGCTCGAAATGCAAAAGCAGAGCGGATGTAGCCGAGGGCGCTGACTGAAAGCCCCCCGAACGTCAAATTACGAAACACCTGTTCTTCGAAACGACTTCATTCCAATCGGTTTCGTGCATTCGCTGTTTCGTGCTCTCATTGCCTTCCCTTCAGAGGAGACCATTTCATTTCGCGTCCGCCAACGAGTACGGTCGATAGACGAAGAACGCCGAGGATCCGCTGTTGCGACAATAAGAATAACACTCGTAACGCGCGCTAGATCGTTAATAAAAGCCAACAGATTCGTTCCTTCCGTGGGCGGTCCGATTCCCTGAGAGGAGAACAACAACGGCATTTCTCTGAGCGGAACAGTCGACGTGCTCTTAAAGACAGTGTTACAGTTGCCACTGTAAGTGGAAAATATTTATGGCACTAGCGTTGAAGACGCGAATTTCTTCCATCTTTCCTGATATATCCTGATAGTTGAATCGATCGTTTCCTCTTTTACGTCTGCACGCAAATACTCCCGAGTCCTGATCATCACGTGAAAACCCTGAAATCTGGGCGATCGAAACACCGGAATCAAAACACTGTCTCAACAAAAGTGAAACAAGACACTGAAACACAATCGTCCGAAAAAAAAAAGAATGTCTCGTTGTTAATCCACAAGAGAGAAAGAGAGAAATTTCATCCTAAATATAGTCCGATGGCACGGAGCTCTCGTTTATCGCTGCCAATCGATACTGAGGCGTTTCCAAGCCCTGCGAGTTTAGATGGAGGTTCGTGTTGCTTCCAGAGGACGCCGCCGCGGGCATCTGTTGATTCGCCGAATTCGAGCTCAGGTCGCTGTAGTACGCGCTACTTGGCGCGCTGCTTAAGGTCGGCCCGTCTGGTTCGGCGTCGCTTCCGGTGTACGCCGTGTTCTGGTACGACGGATGATCGCCGTTTCTACTGCCGATCCGTAGGTCTTGGTGATGATGGTGATGATTGTGGTGGTGATGATGGTGATGATGATGTTGCATCTGACCTGGAGGGACCGGTGTCGACGGCCCGTTCTCGTACATCTCGTAATCCGGTTCTTGTAACCTGAAAAGATCGTATTACGTCGACTCGTAAACATTGAGAAGTTGATCAATTAACCTGTTAAGCGTGTTCGAACGTATATATATATATATATATATATATATATAACGTATTGACCGTGTTATTAGAGGCGGGATCGTCGTAATTCTAAACTGACAAAGTTAAAGTTTAACGAGTATTAACAAAATGAAATTTATTCGATGCTTGCGCGTGTTCGTTGAGCGAGCAAACGCTTCGTATTTGTTGGCCAAACAACGAATGTGCAATTAAGCGAACCGTACCGAAGGCGACAACGTTACGAAGGTCAGCGTCGAACGTTTCCTTTCCTTTTCGAATATTTATATTCGATTGAGCAACGGAGATGCATATTAATAGGATAATTATGCACGCTAACGGTACATTCTAGTCAGGTGGATTTCCCGTAATACATGCAGATTGCACGTCATCGTCAGTGTCCCAAGCGTCTCCGAGACGAGACTTGTCCTTCGAGACTCGAGAAGCCGTGTGAAACCGATCGCACGGACTTTCAGGTTTCGATGTTCGCAGAAAATCGTTTGGACTCGATACAATCGCGAGAAAAAAACCGGACATTTAACGGTTCGCTATAAAACATAATCGCGGTGGTAAGTAAGTCAGACCGTAAATTTCAGAGTTACACGCAGAGGTAACTATTCCTAAGAAATTATGGACGGCAATGGAAGACAGACCGGAGCACGGTACGTCGATTGGTATAATATCGACGCGCAATCAATTACCGGCAGTGCTGCTTTAATGTGCAAAAACAATTAAAGGAAATGCACGCTGACTATCAGCTGTACGTTGGAATTATGAAAGCTCGAAGCTTTAAAGATTCATGAGGGTGTGCTCCAGCGCGTTGGCTGCCGGATAGAAAACGATTAGGACGACCTCCGTAACCGCTCCGCGAGAGGAGCAACTCGGAGCGAAAAATGTTAATTACAGGGATTAATTTACCTTTTACTGTGACGCGTACGAAGCGTGTCCCTCTGCAAGGATCCGTCGCCGCTGCTGCCGCCGTAATGACGATGTAACCTCGCGGCGTCTAGCTCGTGGTATTCGTCGTCCTGTCCGCCGGAAGTTGTACCGTACGTCGAGCTTCCTCTCATTTGTAGCTGGAGATCGCTCGCGTAGCTCGCGGCCTGAGAGTCCAGTTCTGCGTACAGGGCCTCGTCCGTTTGCATGTGGGTGTAGTGGTTCTCCACTGGGAGATTCATGGCTCGTCTGTGTTGCGGAAGCGACAGAGGCGTCGTGACGACTCCCGGTGTACCGCCGCCGCGTCGCGAGCCTAACCACGACCACACATTGTGCCCTTGAATCACATCACACCAGCCCATACAAGTCGCGTACCTTTCATTTACTTTACGTCAATTACCGAGTACCGATATTCCAACCACTATTGCTTACTACGCACAGACCAGAGTAGTAGTCAAAGAATTATAATTATAATTGCAATTTTGCGATTCGAAAAGAGAGATTAACAGATTCAACTCGACTCAAGTAGGACTCAGTAGTCCTGCTGTACTTGCGGAAGAGGTATGGTACGACGACGCGACGATGATCCGTTTGCGACGATACGTACCAGGACTAGGAGCGACGTCGTGATAAGGCGGTAGCTTATCGAGCTCGAGGGGTGGCCGGTCGGGTATAACGGCCACTCCACCGCCAGCCCCGCCTCCGCTACCCGGGCCACCGGTCTCCTGGACGTTCGAATCCTCGACGCCGACGCTGCAGCAACTCGCTAGAATAGAAACAAAAAAAAAAAAAAAGAATGTAGAGAACGCTCGCTTGGAAAATTCGTTCGGCAAGGACCGAAGTGAGTGAAAGTCGCGCTCGAGTTTCAATGAAACAGGGACGAAACCCAGTGGAACTCGAATCGAGGCGAAGCTCGTAAAGTGCCAGGTGAGCTCCGACGGAATCCTGTTACGTTGCACGGTTGTATACGTGTGTATACGTACAGGCGCAGGATCACGTGCGTAGATATATTACACGTACGTATGTGTACACGGACCCGAATCACCGCATTATGACATGAGCTCGCGTAGAGTGGAGAGAGAGAGAGAGAGAGAGACAGAGAGTGGAGAGGAGAGGGAAAAAAGCGGCTGTTTTCTGTATGGCCTCATTGTGTGCCCGTCATCGTGCTGTCACGGCGCTCATAGAAACGCGGCAGGGTTTGGGGTGGATGGTGAGAGAGCAGGGGCGGATGGAGGAACCAAGAAGTAGAAGAGGGAGGGCAACGAGGATAAGAAAGAAGGAAGACGAAGACGACGGGGAAAGAAAGAGAGGAGAAGAAAAAGGGAATTCGGAATTCGTAGATCAGAGGTGCCGCCTGATGGTAAGTGAGCATGAGAATGCCATCGGAGAAAAAACGAGATTATGGGAATCTCTCTTTCTTCTCGTGGTTCGTAATCTGCGCGTGCAAGTACGAGACTCGTCGGTTGTCGTCGTCGCTGTCTTCTGGCCGGTGGTTTTCGCCGCTCGAAACCGTGGAGTCTCGGAGCGGAGTCGCGCGTCGCAACGCGCCTTGGCGGCTGTCACTTGCCAGGAGATGCAGAGACTGGTTCTCGTTTATCGCGCGGTACCCTTACACCAGCGGCAACGGACAAGTGTGTTGCTCGTGCAACCGGTATAATCTTCTTCTCTCCGTGGCTCACCTAGACGCTATTTTCTCCTTCTTCCGAGAAGCTGCAGGCTCGCCTGCGGGATAATCACCGATACGCTCTAACGTTTCAGAATGAAAAGCAGGGTGACGTACCCGTGGTGAAATTTAATTCCTCGTTTCTTTCGCGGCTCATGGATGTAGTCTCCATGGATATTTATAACGAGCCGTTACACCGGCATAATTTGCATAATTAGCGTCTATGCCTGGCTACGAGATTACTCGGTAATGGGAGATGCGAGTAAAGTCGCGCGCAAAACTCCCTCGACGTATCGGTCGACGCTCGTTGAAACGAGCGAGCACCGGTTTCGTCGGTAAGTTTCAACGTTTTCATCCGACTAACGGGCACGGAGCCCTCGGCCTGACAGGCCGAGAGAGATTATTTGTCTTCCATTATGTAAAGAAAATTGTTGGTCGTTGATTTGCGCGCGGAGAGACACGCGAACTTGCTCGATCGGGACCAATTACCAGCTAGCCACCTTTCGAACGTTTCAAAGATTTCAATTGCCGCGAACGCCATTCCTCTCGACCTTAATCAACCTTCCATTCATTACGAGGCAATCGCGGTGCTTGGCTCTCAATCACTCGCGAGGATTGGCGAGCGCGCGCGACTTCATTTGCGCGCGACTGCCTAGAAATCCAAGTGCAATCGATTACATCGGCGAGCGTGCGGTAATCGCGTTATTTATCGTCGAACGCCAGTCTCTGGCATTCGTTCAACGCACGCACCGAGCAACGGCAATTTAGCATTCCGCGGCATTCGCTAAGCCATTTATTGCTATCGTAAATAAGGTGGTGTCGATTTATCGGTTTGCCACTTGAATAACACGGGACCGGCGGGGAGAGACCTGGCCCTCCGCCGGTTTATAATTGAACGTCCAACTGTCACAAAGATCCCCTTTCTCGCGTCCGACGACCGTGCCGTGTCCGAGAATGAGAAACCTTGCACGTAGACGCGCGTACACGAGGTTTTACCGGCCGATTACGCCGTACTTCCCACCTATTCAGCGAGGTGAGGTAACTGGATCCGTCTCTCTTCCAGGCTGTCGCTTCGCGTCACATTTTCGTGGACGCGTTAACCCGCGTGATTTACTGGATTAGATGGTTCGAATATTAATTGGCCGACGGATGCATTAGCCCAGCGACCGTAAGCGTGAAAATCGTGCGGTGCCGTGCGGTGCCGTGACAGCGGGGGGCAAATGTTCTCTTCACGATCTACTAGATTCGAACGGTTAGATTCTATTTCCTGGCAGCCGTGTGCGTGTTCGTTAGGGATCGAGGATAGGTTGGTACACGGTTCTGTTTGACGTTCCTTCGCCGGTTCTGGTTCCTCCTCGCGCGTCATCGTGTCAAAAGGATCTCCACTGAAGTGAGAAAAAGTATATACCTCCTCCTCTGTATATACCTAGTCTGACCTTTTTGGAATTTCTTAAATGACAGAGCGACACCTATGCGCATAAAACTGTAAAACACTTCAGCTGCTTTCGATGTTTTCGGGAAATGTAGAAATGTTCGTGTAATGAGCACGAGTGCGTCCTTTCTCTCGCGAAATCAATCCTTTCTCTTTTTCGATTTTCTCGGGAGGGAACAGCAGCCGATTTTCGGGGTACCGAGCGAAGGAACGCGCGATAAGCCGATTAACGTGTTCGATTCACCTATTCTACGACCCGGGCTCTCGAATCGCCATTGTGTCGCATTGATCGCGCGGGAACCTAACGTGTCGTCTTTTTTCTCGCAACAGCCCCTTTCAGCCGTCCATTAACGCCTCTCTTGTCCGTTGGCATTCGCCGCGATTCTTATGCACCGTTGTACGCTTCGACGATGTTTCATTAATTCGTCCACATTTTCCTTTTTCTCTCCTCCTATGAAATTACCCTCTGCGCGCGCGCCTGCTTGGTTATTCAACCAACTTACAATTAGTCACCTCTAATCCAACCCCCTCTTGGCAGAAATTCCACATCCACATGCGAGCGCACCTATAATTTCATCGCTGACAAGTTTACATAGGCCGGTGGATATACTCGCGGTAAACAGATTCGCGACGTCCGGCAGTCTCAGTGGTTTTAACGTAATTAATAGAAACGCAGGTTAAATGAAAGAAACTCGGATCGAAGGCTGGGACTTGCTCGCTGCGTGTAAGAAGATCACGCGCGTCCGCGTACGCATGCGCGTTATATCTCGTAATTTACAGCTTCCTTCCTTAAGCTACAAATTTACGAGATCGTAATGGGAGAGAGAGGAAGTTCTTAAAATACTTTACGAGCGCTCGATGTTCCTCGTCATTCCGAGTTTCTGCGCGTGGCAAAGTGTTTCCTCCCTCTTGCAAGATACGCATTTCGCGTTTCATTGTCAATAACTCTGCCTTGTTATTGCCTGTTTGCTCGGTGGGGAACTATCGCGTCTATTCGCGTTTAATTAGCGAACCGAGACCAAACCCTTCCGATTAATTACTCGTCTAAATGTTAATCGCGCGCGATACAGTGGATTCCAGTGCCGGGGCGGAAATCATTATCTCGGATAGGAGAGGTTAATCAATTTCCCTCCCGTAGGTGGACGCGTTTGGCGCCACTGGCAGACACCGTTGCACCGACCCTGAGTGATTACGACGTAGCGGTGCGAATAGCACTTAAGAAGCAAATGGATCGGTGCAGAACGACGACTCGACGGAGGAGTCCAAGGAGGTTCGGTAAAACGAGTGTCGGATAATTAATTCGGGTGACCCTTGTATCCCTCGGTCGGTAGTAACTTGCCCTTTCTCCTTCTATTTGCCCCGGTTCCCGTTCCCGTTCATCCTCGCCGGAGCTTCTCCGTCGGTTCGTTCGGCTCACGGCTCGGCTCGTAACCGGCTCGTCCGCTGATCGTATCGTACCGCGGGTGATTTTAAATCAGAAAGTTAATTAGACGCGTTTCACTGTCCTTTATGTCGCCCGTCCGTCGCGTCGCTGAGCCAGGCTATCTCTTACGTGCGGGCAGCAGCAGCAGCAGCAGCAGCAGCAGCAGCAGCAGCGATGCATCGAGAGGTAGCGCAGCCTGAATATACCTTGCGCCGAGACGTGAGCCGGCCTTCATTATGCGAACTAATTAAACTCCAATCGGTTCTGACACTCCACGCCACCGCTCTACTACGTTTTTCGTTTGCACCAATCGACGCCATATGCCTCACGTGACTGTGTGGCCTGTGTGTCGTCCTTTCGACGGATCAGAGCATCTGGATTCAAGTACCTGCAAGTCTGTGTGTGTGTGAACCTTGAAACCATCGACGATTGATTCCTCTAGACGATACGTTTTTTTCTTTCTTCGCCTTTCCGCAGGGTTCTTGGGCGGTATTTCGTATACCGAACCAATTTTCGATAATTTTCGTTATAACTAGCACACAGGATACGATAGATTTTTTCTTGTCCTTTTTGAAGGACCTTGAATCCCTTTTGTCGATCGTGCTACACGTGGCACGCAGGTTTTTTTGAATGCAGATAAGGTTTCAAAGAGTGTTCACAAAGGGGCAGAAAGGAATTATTAGAAGGATATCATATTTTAACGGGGGGAACGGAGGGTAGGGAAAGAGTGGATGTTTGAATTGATATCCTGCCTGGGGGAGTGGAATAACCGCGAATCGGCTTGAATGTGATCTGTCGGGGTACAAGTCGTAACCAGAACTATAATTAAGGCCATTTCGGATGCCTATTATACTAATTTTCTATATCTAGAGCGCGTTCGGGCGTGTTATTATTAATAGAACGTACTATTCTGATTTGGAAATGGAATATTTTCCATTGAAAACGGAAACGTGTACGTGATTATCCAATTACGTTGCATCTGTATTAAACACCTAATAATCCATCCTATTAGGTACGATTAGATTGCAAAACTTACGACAGTAAGTATGCATTTTACAGCAAATCTCGAGAATTCCCTTACCTCTGCCGCCGGTGCTTTTTAATCTGCAACATAGAAAAAAAAGACCTTCTATTGGACGTGTATTTTTCTATTTTTCAAGAACCTTTTACACGAAACTTCACACCAGTTGACAATTAAATTTCCATTTCATTGTGCAAAAGATTCTCGTTTGATTCAACTTTCTTAATAGTAGCAATACGGCCTGTGAGATTCGCGGCGTAAAGGTAAAAAGAGCGAGCAAACGATATAAAACCTCGGCCATTCAGCGAAAAGCAATTAAAGGCACGGCGCGAGCAAGGTTAAGAAAAACTCGCGTTGAATGAGCGAGTTGGATGCGCGTCGAACGGGAGTGTACGTCTCGGTTTAAGAGAACGGCTCGCTGTAAAGACGGTTTTTGACTTCTGGTCATGCTAGAGCGCGAAACACCGGCCCGGACTTTACGATTGTCTCTCAGTTTCAACCGAGGCCTTTTCTTTTTCTCGCCGATTTCCTCCCCAGTTTTTTGCAGTTGGCCGTCGTTCACCTCGGATTCAAATCGACCGATCTAGTTAGTAACCGGTTCGCCTTCCTTATTACGGTTCGCTTCTCTCGATTTTGATGTATTGCGGGTAGGTGGTAATTTAAGGGGAATCGATCGGGCAACTGGATTCACCGGTGGAAGCTCCAACTAAACCGCGATCGTTTCGCGAATCTACCTGATCGCCGATCCGTATCGAGCGACTCCTTCTCGTTCCTCCTTCCTCTTTTGTACGGATTTCGAAAGCAATCTCACGGATGCCGAGAGCGCGCAGGTGTTTACGTTCTCATATTTCAATTCGAAATTCCACGATCGACCGGATAAATCCTCCCTCCTGTCCGTTTCCATTCCCGATCGAAGATCAACCGCGGTTGAAAGTTCACGCTTCATCTCCGCGCGATCTAATCGTCCCGCTTTTAACGAGAGTAATCCTCGCTGGTGTTTCGATTCCGTTTCAATCTTCGTACTGACCTCCGACAGTGAAGAAGCGTCACCATGACCACAGCCCCGATGCCAGCCGATACTAACGACACTATCACTAGAGTCAGCACCCATCCAAGTTCTCCAGGAGCTTCTGTAAAAAGAGGGAAAATGACGATTAGACGACGTTAGAGTCATTGTAAAAACACTCAGGGGGGGAGGAGATCGATTCTATCGCTCTGTCCAATCGTAACGATTCCAACTGATCGCTTCGTTGCGGCGACACAGAAATGCCAAACGTCGACGTGAAAAGGTGTTTTATCGGTACCGATGATCTCATCGACCACTCTGTCCCAGCACGAAAGTTGGAACAACATTCGGTGACTCGTTTCGATTTTACCCCGAGTAAAATCTGTCAAGCTTTTACTTGTAACTATTGCTGCTGTGCCTGTACTATTCGTACAGTTAGGAGTTCAATCGCGATTTACACTGAGAACCTTTTCGTCAGCGTATATTTTTTTAGGAAATATACTGAAACAATCAAAACACTGAATCGCATTACATTAAACCAATATTATTTATTTATTCTATAAATAATAATAAGTATTCCGTGTCGAACTGTTAGTACTAAAAATTTAACGGTAACTTCAAGCTTTATTTCATATGATATATCTAATAATTTAGTAAAGTGTGGTACAACTCGAAACATGGGTCTGTCGGTGATCTTTTTCGCTCGGTGGCGAGACGAGTATTCAACCGGCACGGGGAAGTTTCGCGAGAACATGCGTCGAATTCTCGCGTGCGGGGTTCCAAATAAATTAGTTGATGGGGGCTCGCGTGATACGAAGTTGGCGAGAAGCTGCATAATTGGTCCGCGGTCGCGCTTGTCGCGTTCAGTTTCCGCCCGGCATTATTTTCACGCCTACCAACCTGGTGGTGAGGCGAAATTATCGTAACGTAGAAGCTGGAGCCGCGTTGAAAGCATCTGGCTGGTCGTAATCGAGCATGCATCGCGACGAAATAAGTAGAAACTGGAGTGAAACAGTGTCCTTTCGTCGGCCGTTTCGAACAATTTTCCACGTGCCATCTCGTAAAAGTGCCGACTCGAAGAAACCACGGCTTCCGTTTAACCAGTTTTCAAAGCGCGAGTCTCGCAGCTCGAGTAGCCGGCTCTGTCGCCTCTAACCGGTCGTCGAATAAGAGGCAACGACGATTATTCCGTTCGGCGCGCTCATTAGCGGTCAGACTCCGCCGATTCCACGAGATATCTTAATCGCTTAATGAAACGTTTCTGCTCGATTCCTCATTCAGAGGCTTAATCGGGAGCGTTTTCCACGGAGCGCCAGTCGGTCGTAAATAAGAGAAAAGACGTAATTTAGTTGAGAAGAAGATCCGTGGGATCGACGACGAGAGAGGGGAGAAAAAGGGAAATCCTCCTCGACTCGCGTCTCCTTTTACGCGGCGTTCGGAACGCTTATTTGCAGTAATCGGGCGACGTTATCCAACTGGTTATTATTAAGAACGACCGATTTTTATTTATTTGCGAGGTGGAAGGTGTCTCGTTTCTTCTGGCCCCTGATAAAGGATCAGTAAAGTCAGGACGATTCGAGTAGCAAATTTTTTTTCGTTACAAAAGCGCAACAACTGTGTCTCGAAGAAAGACCAACTTGGTTGTCTCGTTTTGTCTTTGCAAACGTTTCTCAACGTGCGGCAAATTACGCCTTGCTAAACGAAATGCGCCAACTTTGCAGAGTAACGTGAAACTTTCCTTTCCAAGAGAAAATAAAAAGTACTATCGAAACTAGTTTTCACGTGCACGCTGTGTGTTTCGATCGCAAGATCGCAGCTTCTCTGCCGAAAGCTTGTTACTGTGGCCTGTTTGTTGTATTTGTCGCGTCGTGCGTTCAAACGCATTCAAACTCGTCGACGTTTGCGATTGTTCGCGACGGAAGGAACGCGAAAGAGTTCGTTCGAGAGTAAAAGGGGGGGGGGGAGGGGGGGTTTGTAATCCGCTGCTGGCGTTCGACCCTGAGAAATCACCGCCAGAGACTTGCTCGTTCGTGACTGTCGACTGACCGAGCAACGTCGGTCCACAGTCGTGCTCCATTCACGTCGCTCGTTTGGGAACTAACAGTTCGCTAACAGTCTCTGTTCTTTTGTTCGCGTCTCGACCTCGTTTCCTTCCACCGACTCCCGAGGGATGACTCTGGAACGAGTTTGATGAGTTGCGCGCGCTCTGCCCGCTCGAATGTCTCCGATTAATCACACACAAGACACGCCGAATCTATTAACTCGGGACACGCGCGAGTTTGTGACATCTAATTTCACTGATAAAGAATCTCCGACGAGCGACTTTTTCACACAAATCAATTTCAGTCACGTGTCACGTATCTGTTCACGAGATAGCGGTGTGAAATCAGAAGGAAGAACGTCGAACCGTACGAAGAAAAAAGAAGAAAAAAAAAGGATCGGAGGTTAACGCGCGAGCGTGTAAGTTCGAATTAACAGATCGCGTGGAAACGCGAGAGAGAGAGAGACGAAGAAACGAAGGAGCGAGACGAGCGTAGAGGACGAAGAGGAGACGATGTCGGCCCGTCTATCAGTGTCACGTTTTTGACGTGAACATAACAACGTGCACGCTACGGCTGATAACGGCTTACAACAGAGTTATCAATCATCTCCGGCGGAGTCTGGTCACCTAGGATAATTCGTGTTAACGTCGAGGCGCGCGAACAGCGTTCGGTTACAACGTTGTTCCGAGATAAAATAAACGAAAGCGGGGGAAAAAAACGAGGGAAACGAGGGGAGGAAAGTAGTTCGATTTGGGAACGGTCCCTCATCTCGAATTCCTTGTCAGAAACGAATCAAGCGTGCAAAAAGGGACACGTTTTCTGCCGGTGGTGTTCGAGCCTTTGTGTGCCTCGTCGATTTCAACCATACGAACGCAGTGGACCGTCGAACTTTCAGATTCCAACCGACAGCAGATTTCGTACATTGTTCATTCATCCTCGGTAACTATTACGGATAATCCATAACCTCGGCAATCGTGGTTTTACGGTTCTTTTATTTTGAAAAATAATTAAAAACACGTTACCGCTAAACGCCTCTTCTCGTTGCATATTACAACGTCAACCTCCACCAAATTGTAATTTATATTCTACTCGAAAGTGTCTACCGGAGAGCCATAAAAACGGCACTATATTCGCAACAATATGCGGGCCTCGCCGTTCGTGCCAGAATGTTCGCCACGGCCACGCGCAGGAGGATCGTATTTATTCAAACGAGTCAATAACAAAAACTACCGGATGGACTCGTTCCGACTGGCCATATTTTAACGACAACTTGCTGCAACGGGTTCAGCGTAGACTCGACGAGTTCCTCCGTCTAGTAAATTCGACATCCTTTTTTTCCCCCTTATAACTCGATCTGCTTAGCCCTTTCGTACGTTTCCTCGTACCCCTTTGAATGTCTTCTCAACCTACGCTCTTTTCGGGTAATTTGCGAAAAATTTCCACGACGCAAACGTTCTGAAAGTATGCGAGGAACGACCGTGATTTACGTTCGTCGTTGGTTGAAACCTGGTTCCCACCGGGAAAGTTCCCACTTCACGGCGACATCTTTCCGAAGGGCCCGACCTCCAAGTCGCGTTACAAAGTTCCGACGGGTTTCAGCCCGTCACTTATCGGGACCCTGTACAAATGAGTTTTTTTTTCTCTCTCGCTTCTCTCTCTCCGTCTGCGTGGTCGTCTCACGGCTGCGTACGATCGCGGCGTTTCGTGGCCCGGGCAGAATCTAATTTTTGATTTGTAAGCGTCCGTGGGGGGTCGACGTGCACGAGGACGTGAACGCCGCTGGTACACGCATTCTCCGGCTCGATTTTACACGTGTTGCCTGCCACCGGCGACACTCGAGCCCCGACACGCAACGAGTTTGCGCTTATGTGCTCGCACGATTTATGCGAATATCGTCCGTTTCGCCTTTCGGGATCGGCCTGAGAACAGGTGTGAAAAAGCTGAGAGAATCAGCGATGACGCACGATCACCAAACCGATCGAGTTCACGACCATCTCTCTTGATCAGATATTCGAGGATGTTGAGGATGTTCGAGCGATTCGAGAAACGGAGATTATCGAAAAAAATACGATAGAGATGTTTTTGTCGATTTTCCGAGTCTTTGTGTCTGGTTATGACGAAAGAGAAGAATTTTAATTTGACGTGATAGGAAATCTTTTCAAAACAGCCGATGTGATTGTGTAATATATAATCGACCACGTGACATATTCCACCGGAAAATGTTTAATTCACTTTTCTTTTCGGTGTCTAGAAATCTCGCGTCGCTGAGTAAACGGCTTGTCAAGCAAGATGGCTTTTCAATTCTCTTTCGACACGACCGATCGTAAGACGTGTCATTGCTGTTTCGCAGCTCGCCCGTTTTGAGATTTTAATTGAACATTTCCACGGGGGATGCGAAAAATTCAATTATCTTTCGTTTCGTCGTCCTTTCGTTCGCTTAACGAACGTCATTATGTAAACCGGTAATTGCGGCGTTGCCCGCAGACACTCGAGAATTACGCGAGATCGTTGTCACGATTCGGTCGCGACACCTGGCCTCGTCGCCTTCCGCGAGGCGTCAGACAGAAAACTGGCGAAAGACGTTTCGAAATCTATTACGCAAGTACCTAATAATTTCGAGGCGAATCACGCTCACCCCTGCGCGCGCGAGATCCGATTCGAACTTTAGCCAGGTATCGTCCAAACATTAATCATCGGTGTCGTCTCGATACGTATCGACTCTCTGACAGCCTATATCCAGAATGCTTTTTATGGATTATCCAATATGTGCTTTCAAGGCCAGTTCATCGAGTTTCTTTCTTCTCCTTTCCCCTTTGCAGACCCGTACGGCAGTATATTACAGAGTCATTCTCATCGACGTACGTTTATTATTAATAAACGATCTATCAGAGTGTTTTGCCGTTTAACCAGCTGCATTATTCTCGCATTCTTCTTCGCTCGCGAGAGGGGGTAAGCGAAGCGAGCCGTGGACACCTGCCTGGCTGGTGATCTCAAATACAAATATTTTCTCCGACTTCTTTCATGCAGAGTTACGACGAGAGTTAACGCGAGTCGTCGCTGCAACGACTGGTCATTATCTTTCTTCGCGCCACGGACACCTTTCGCTTGCAAAAGAAAAAAAAGAAAAAAAAGAAAAATGCAAGCTGTGCGTCGCGTCGCCATTGATGCCATTTTCACCGCGATAAAACTATATTTTCTCAAGGCTTTTTACTTTAGTTACCAACAAAGTTACTTGTATCGTCGCATCTTCTACCAGTTTCCCCCTTTTTTTCCCAAATACGGCTACTTTTTCGCAACTGTGATAATTATACGTCTTCGATCGCACCACTATCTAAAACCAATCGCAGTAATTACCGCGAAGATATTGGAAGAACAAACATTCATTGTAAAATTCGAGGGTAAAGGGAGCATTTCAGAAGGTTTCCTCGTATCATTAACGCAATCGACGTACTCGATCTCTAACGAAATCGCTTCTCCGAATCCCCATCTCCCCTCGACAGTTAATATTTATTTTTATTGCCGATAAATTTGTAATTGCAACTTGCAATTTGTGAAAAAAAAGAAAAGAAAAGGACAGAAAGAGCTTGGTCCGATCACGGGCTTTATCGACAACAATTTCATTTCATCCAATCGAATTACCATTTCGCATCTTGGGTCAATTTCCTCGCAGCGAGTTCGAACTTCGCGGTTGCCGATGATTGCACGCCATTCACGCCATTTCTGCATTAACGCGGCGATTTCCCGTTCGAACGAGCCTCGGCGAGAATTTCCTTTCATCTTCCATATTTCGTACGATGTTTAATTACGAGCGTTTATCATGTTGTCAGCGGGCCGTGGCTGGCTAGGGGGGGACAAAAACGAAAAAGTTGCGGCCATTCACGGCCGTGGCGTATTGTCGCTGATTACGTGGCCGCTGACGACCACAACGGCCGCGACGAAGTAGACCCTCTGGTAGTCTGGGCATTCAGTTAGTGACAAAATAATTAAGCACCGAGAACGTCGCTCAAAGGCCAACCTGCTTCCACGATCCTCGATCGTTGAATTACGACTTCGTCGGTTAATTACCGACCGAGGGATTACGCAACCGTTGATTGTCCGCGTGTTCGCGTACGCCGCTCATTAATCATCATTAAGGAACGATTCGTGTATCCTGATAACGTTCCGCAGTCTCTTCCTCTTCTCGGAGCGACGCAGCGAGATTTTGCGACGTAAAAGGTCTCTCTCTCTCTCTCTCTCTCTCTCTCTCTGTGGCAAGAATATCCTTGTTGCTTTCGATTATTCAGCTTGGTGATGCAAACGAGCATTCTACGACGAGTATTCTCAAAACTTCTCGAAAGATGTACGAATAGGTGTAAGTTTAGGTTCCGTCATAGACGGAAATAGAAAGTAAAAGGAGACGAGAGGAATTTTCTCTTGGTGTACATGAATCACTGTTAAAATTGTCCTTCGAACGATTCCATTCCGGACTCGATTAAGAAATCTCGATGCCCATCGCGATGCCCTTAATCGTGTTTCATCTCACAAACAACGATCACGAGAGAGAATTAATTACTCTTTCACGTGTGCCTCTTGATCCGCGATCTTCTAGATCCGCGTCTGGGCGCCTCCGGTTAGCTTAATCACCCCCAAAGGACACGAACGACAAACCGGATGGACAAATAAAACAAAAACAAACAAAAAAAAAAAGAAAAAGCACGCGAAGAATATATAAAAAAGAAAAGAAACGAGAGATGACGAGTAAGAGAAAACGAGCAAGTAAAATACGGAGAGGTGGTCCGTGAAGGAAGCAGAGGCGGATGAAAAGAAACCGATCTTCCCTCGAATCAGCAAATTATACCGACCGATATGCCGCTGCTTCTCGGTATCTACCGGGACGCACCACCGATAAATATGTCATTAACAACAATAATTTATCCGAGGAGACGGGCGCCGCTGGTTGCCCCGGGGCCTTGGGCCCTGGCTCTCCTCCGGTCGCGTCGCTTTGCGGTCGTGACCACGTTTACACACTCGTGTACGCGCCTGTGCATCGGCCGCCTGCCTCGCGATAATTGAGCCGTCGCGTCACCCGCCACCGCGGCAATTTTAATCGGCCTCGGTTTTTGGTTCCGCGGGCGAAATCCGCGATCATCGTCCCTACTGCCGTTCCGTTGGTCTTCTCTCACTCCGACAGGTCGCTCTTATCTCCGCTCGGTCGATTCTCTCTGCTCTCCCCCTAGCCCGAGGTCTCCGCCATTCCCGATCCTTCTCATCCCGCGATCCTCTTTCAGGAGTCATCCACCACACTCGGCCCCCGACGCTCTCCGTCTCTCCCTTTTCTTCCCTACTCTGTTCCTTCGCTCCGGTTCTGTCCGTGTTATTTGTTACTGTTCCGCCGCCATTCGGTTTGCTCGTTTTTACGGTTAATCGCGCGTTTTGTAACTGTCCGGGCCAGCGAGCTCGCGCGCACACCGCGGCGGCCGCCGGGAGAAAGGGAGGCCGACAATTACGCGCTCCTAAGGATATTTCATCGGTTGTTTTTCGGTTTCGTAGCACGGCTCTCTTTCAACGTAGCCGGCCTATGAACCGATCGGAATTCTCGGTCTTTTTGTTTCCCCGCCGTGGTTTCGAGGGACGCGGTAGCTTCTACTCCAGCGAACCGATCGATTTTCTCCCCGAGCTCTTTCAGCTCGATCAATCTTCTCCGAAGAAGTAACGATCGACTACCACTTACTCGTCTCGCTACTTTCGTCTCGTTCTCTGGTAAAATCTTTGTGACGTTCCCTTTGGCAGCGATATCGAGCGTTGGTCGTTGGTCTCGGTCAACAGCTTGCACTTCCGAGAAAAGTAAAAAGTCGTCGTTGCGGGTCGTCAACGGGGGATACAACGCGGTTACAACGTTGTAGGGAACGTCGCCTTAAAAGGCGACATTAAATTTCGCGCGATTACTCGAGAAATTAGTTGGCTGGTCGGTCGTAAATAAAAGGCGCGCGCGCGTGATCGAGGATTTTGAGAACGTCGTCCGATCTCGGCCATCTCGACTACCTGTGATGGCTCAATATACTTCGTCCGATTCATTATATATTCACGACTTTATCCTCGTCCGACTCGCTACCAGCTGGAAATAGTCGCGCGGAATAAATCACGGAAACCGCAAGTATGCCCGAGCAATTAAGCGAACCGCAGAGGATCTTAACGTCTTAATAGCGATGCGGTTGCTGCTTTTTTCCCCCTTCGAACGGTCGATTCATATAAAACCGTGCCTGTTTTCACGAATTCCTCGGTCGGAGTTATTAATCGACCGGGCGATTATTTCTTTTTCTAACGGTAAAACGCTGAAACATCGAGAAGCGTATGAATTCGTCTCGACCTCGCCTCACCTTCCGTCGTTCTTTCCTCTTCCCACGGTGGCGCGAATTAAACGTACGACGAGCCAAGTAAAATTACATCGGACGATTGGCAGACCAAAGTTAATTGGTTTCGACGACCGGCAATTTTGCTTTCGCACCGTCACTGTAAAATTTAACTCGTCTATTATTTACGATCAAACTTTTCCAGATAGACACGAGCGATTAAGGAGAGAGTTGTAGATATACGACGTTGGATATAAGTTTACCAGTTTCCGAGAATGTCGAAAAGGGTCGTCAGACATCTCTCCCTTGCACCCTCCATCGCGCAACATTGGCTACTCGCTTGTCAAAGGATATTTAACCCCACCCCCTTAAATGCTCGTGTAAACGGATCGTGTCCCGAAAATGACCGACGAACGTTCCTCTTCGAAATTTCACGATGTTGGTTCATCGACGATCGACAAAATTTTAGGTCCGTCGATTTGCTTTTCGTTGCGTCTAAACGGGAGCCGTCATTCTGAATCTATCCTCCCGATGTTTTGCATTTTGTTGCTCGTTTTACGATATTTGTAGAACACAAGCTTGTTGCTTGGACGGCTTTTGGTGTTCTCGTTTCATCGTTGTTACCTCCTGTTTCACTCGTTATAGATAATACAGAGTAATTTAGAAACAGAAGCACGAGTGTTATTAAAATAATATCGTTACGGAGCACCAAATAGGAATCCATTTGCTGCTTCGTTCGTTTACTTACATGTTCGTTACGATGTATTTACATGCATTGTTTATTTACACGTTTATTTACACTAAATCTGGGCAAAATTTATTTGAAGTTATGCGAATGATTAGAAAAATAATTTGTCCTTGAAATAACATTCAAACATCAATGAAACCAAAATACTCAAATAAAAGAAAATTGATTTTCAATGAAAATCTAAATAAGTTAATAAAGTCTTAGCTTTTAATAAGACTCGTTTCTCGAACATTCGGTCTGTTAATGAACAAAATTTGGGGACATGTGTCAAAGTTGCAAATAAGAATAGTCTACTGATAAAGAAGACAGGAGGGGAGTTATTATATTTTAGAAATACTTGTTTTACTAGTACATGGTCATGGAGCATATCGAAATTTCTTCTATCGAGCGATGTTCACTTCAACTTGTGTTTGTAGACAAGCGTAGTCGCAAAATAAAAAATAGTATATACAAACATTGGACGTTATTATTTGAAACAGTAAATAATTTATTTCGTGAAATAATAAACAAATAAATCATTTAATTGGAAATAAATTAATTTTTTCATATGAAATACTTAATAATGTAATTTTTATACAAAGTACTTGACAATGTAATTTCGTTATTTTGTATAACGTGTTATTTCTGAAATGACTTTGAAAAGTAATTTTTGAAAATAATGTTATTCGAAAATTTGTCGAAACACCCAGATCTGATTTACACTGATAGTGCCATTAGTGTTGTCTACACGTTGCGCATACGGACGTATTAGAAACGATGAACGCTAACTATCCAATTAATGTCAATTAGTTAAATCAAAGCTAATTTCCAAAGTGAGAACCATACAGATCCAAACACAGCAGTCGATCTTCGACTTTATCGCATCGTTTGTATCCAACTGCGATAATGTAGCCAAGCCGGTGGGTATTCCGACGAAATTAGAAGCGAGACATTCTCGTGCTATCTGGTTTTCGCCGCCGTCGAGACAGGCGCGCTTCCTCGAGACACGTCGTCACTCACGCACGAGACTTTCACCGTTAATCGTTCCGATTCCCTATCCCAAAACGAACAGCGGCACCTTAATGACGCGTAAATCATTTCGTTACGCCACCCCCATACACGAAACGCGTGGTATGGGCCGATTTGACACGTACGGTTTTGCGAATCTTACGAAGGACGTTTGTTCAAACGTGAACAAACGCATTGCTCATCTATTGGTAATAAAATGGTTAAAAAGCAACAGGTATTTTCAGTAAGGATACGAGTCCTTTCTGTGTAATTTAGTTAACGATATAATTAGTTGACGAGTCAATCGACGTCGATGACAGATGGCTCGATCTACGATCAAGTTTCGACAACGTTCAGGTCAGGTTCGCTACGCGATCACGATGTTATTCTCGGACTTTCTTAAGGGACATTTTTAAGGGAAAAGAAACCGGATTCTTCCTTTACCAGACGCCTGACGTATCGCTGAGATACTCGGGTACACTCGAAGGCTCTTTCTCTCCCATCTTAACCCATTTGTTTCGCCGTATTCTACCCGGTTTTTCTACAATTTTATACCGTCACCTTATTGGGCTAATAGGTCTCCGGGCGTCGCCTGGAAACGCTACAATCCCGCGGGCCGTGAGATTCATCGTAGTGTCGGAGATTCGTGAAAAATTTCCGCTCTGATGGCGCTCTGTCCCGGAGGCACCGGAACTAAGTAACTGGACGTTACGTTACGTCATATTAATCTACAATCAACGTGCGCATTAATGGCGCGGCAATCGTGTCATTACGATCGTAACGCAGTCATTATCCATCCGGAGGGGCGACGATGGAATTACGCTGCTTTCACGGCCGACTCAATTGCCATCTCGGAACTATAATCGAGATAAAGCCGTACAACGTAGCCGGATCGTAGATCGTGATTGAAAATGTACGTAAGGTGTACGCGATGGTTGCATTCTGACGCTGCAGACACCAGCGGGCCCGAAACCAGCCAGGGGAATAAAGGAACAGCCGAGAACAGATCCATCACCAGGTGAATGATCGTTCGCTCGATTTATCCGTCATCCCATCTAGAGTTCACCGGGCCTCCGTACGCGCCGCTCCTATCTATCTGTCTGCGAAGGTGTGGCCAGAAAGACAGCCGAATTGACAGTCAACGGGTGGCTCGGACTCACAGTCGGAGAAAGAACGCAACGTTTACTCTGATTTATGCCCCTTCGGTTTGATCAATCGTTGAATCAATTGCTACTTTCTTCGACTCTAATTGTAATAATTCTTGCTGATTGAAAATTCTGCTCGTAATTTTATAGACGTAAAGTTTCAAACGTCTCCGATGGAAATTTTATATTTTAATCGTCGGCGGGAAATGAGCCGGAAACGTGACGGTCCCGCCAAGCGGGCGTGTCCATTGTCCGATCTTTCCGATTCAACACGGTGTCAATCGTATCTCGGTGGTCACCTCCGCGCACACACTGCGCAATACAGATCGCACGATTCGATTAGACGCGTAAATTTCGCTCTTGAAGTAGGGATCGATCTCGGTGTTACCGTTGGCTACGCCGGCCTCTTCGATCAAGGCTACGATTCGCAAGTAAAAAGATACCAGCAACGTCAATTGCTCGGTGTCTAAACGTCCGATTTGAACCGTAGGGCCGTAGCGAGGGTCGAAAATTCTCAAGGAAGCAGCAGCTTTCCATCCGTTCGATGTACCCTTCAACGTTCCCTGAGAAATAATCCCGAGGCTACGCGAGCCAACGTCCAGTTAACGGAATCATTCATATTCCACGCGGACCAACGAGGGAACCAGCGGCCGAGGTACTTGGCACACGTCAACGTCAGGTTCCTCCTCGTACTCGGGTCGTGTAAAAGCGTAAGAATAAAATCGAGTGGATAGGCTCTCTTCCATAGTCGTTTCTCGACTGGACGTGGACAGAGGTACACCTCTTCCCGTTCCGCCGTTCGAGGACGCTCGAAACGTAATCGGCAATGGTCGTGCAAGGAAAGAGGCCAGAAGGGAAAAACAAAGCGGGCATTATCGTTCTTTGGGAACGCAGTCGCTTTAACGACTCGTGCGGCAATTACGACTCGATGGCTCTATCGGCTGCGGTGTCTATCGGTCGAAAGTTCTTTTCCCAACGTCAGTCTGTCGAGTTTTTTTGGTCTTCGGATCTTGAAAACGTCAGAGATCGGGGGAGTATAGAGAGAGAGAGAGAGAGAGAGAGAGAATTCGTTTACACCTTTACGGTTCTTCTCGGATAAGTCGTAAGAGTAGTGTTAAACAATTCTGCGGTCTAGTCTGTCAACATCCTTTGGACATTCTTTTGACTCTCTTTGATATCTACTACATCAGGAGCACTTAGAAGCACTCGCGTGGGTCTATTGTGCTTATAATTGGTAGAATTACAGAAATCTTTGGCGTCGAAAACGGCTAGATCGAACCCGGTCTGACAAATCAAGCGTGAGACTCGTCAAGAATTTCAGCAAGCCAACCTCGACACGAAGAATCTCCAGAAATTGCGTCAAGTAATCAACTCGAATCAAGTAAAGAAACTCGATAGATTTCAAACGAGCAATCAACGAGACGAAGAACAAGTGAAATCTCGTCGAACAAGTAAAATTTATCACGCACGATTAGACAAGACCGGTCCGTAGTCCGTTGCGATAAAAATAAATCCCATTTCGAAATACCCATCGAGTTCGAACTCGACCGTGCAGGCAGTGCAGCCGCGAGTAAGCGCGAACGCACACGCAATATCGAAAATTGCAGCCGTTTAGAGCAAATAGCCATTCACAGGTGAGGAGGGGAACTGGATTTCGCCAAGGGTTGAATAGCTCAATCAACCGGATCGATCTTCGTTCTTCTCCGTTTATTCCGACGAGTATCGTAAATGGCACTGAATTCTGGAACCGAAAGCGCGGAGATAACGATTAAGTCGATTGTTGCGAGCGGAGAGGACGACGGAGGAAAAAGAGATCGTGGCCATCGTTCGTGGCTCGTCGATTTGCCACGGACGCGGTGGTATTTCTATCGGTTCTAATGTAGCGATACACGTCGGCTGTTAACAACTCTTTCTCCTGCTCGTGAGCGCGCCCGTCGCGTGAAACAAGATAAGCGAAAAGAACGAGGGATAAATAACGGAGGCTGCTTCTTGGCTGTTCCCTCCTCCTCCATCCTCCATCCTCCATCCTCCCCTTCCCCTGGCGACGAGAATTCCTAAACGATCGACGCGCGTTTGTGTGGTTCTGCGTGTAGACCAGCGATTATGAGAGAAAGGATCGCAGGCGCGCGAGAAAGGAAGAAGGAGAAGAAGAAGAAGAGGATGGAACGCGGACGTTTCCGGAACACGGCGGATGGCCCGTGTTTCCGAGATAAGCCGCCTAAGTTCGGCATAGTTCGGTAAGTGGCGAAGATAAGGGGGGCATCGGGACGACTGTGTTCGGCCGTTGGGAAACACGCGACAGCCTGTCTCCGGCGGTAGTCGAGGCGGCTTGTAATCTTAATTACCTGGAATACCGCACGGGGAATCGCGTAGCTCGGTACATCAGCGCCGTCCTTTCCGCTATCCTTTACGCTGCGAGCAGAAAGAAAGCTCGTTAAGTGCGATCCTCGTGAGAACTTTTAAGCGCACGCCATTACGCTCTATTATCGGTTTGGGGGAATGGGTTGGGTCGGCGACGAGTGACGATACACCTGCGTTTAGAATTTTGATAGGGAACAACGCGTCTGTTTCTCTGGAGGAACGGCCACTCGATGGATGGAAATTAAGCCGAAGGGCAGCGACTTTCGGGCTCGTTACTCGCTCAAACGCGTGCTCGTTGCTCGCGTCGATTTTAATGGAACCCGCGGATGATTGCCGAATGCGCCTCGTTTCTACGAAACTTGAAAGTCCGGTGAATTTACATACGAGAGTCGATTCGCTTTGCGACTATCGCGCCGATGTACTTAACTCTGCCGTACCGTGCTGGAGGAAATGCTCGTTAAATGAGACGTTGAGTTTGTTTGCACGGCAAATGAGCCGTTATCGCGAGACCCGATATAGCCCGAGAAGACACTTTTCGATCAGGGTCTAGGATATTTACAAGAACGACGAATGTCCGCGAAGGACGACTGGATGCCAACGAAAAAATAACTCGATACGACTTGCTGCAATTTCCGAACAAACATAATCCCACGCAGTTTCGAGATAAGTAACGAAAATTTTTTGCAAGCTTTCACGAAGCGCATAATTCTCGGTGGCAACAAGGATCATTAGCCGTGGCTCGTTGCTCGATCCTGTCATTGTTAAGAAGTTACGAGCGTCTCGAATTATCCGGCGACAAGCGCAGCTGTCTACTCGCGCTTAATGAACGGCACGCTACTCGGATACGCTAATTAAGGTGTTCCAGCCATCGTGTACTTTAATTTATAGCAACACCTCCTCGGTTATGATTTACACGCGTCGTTCCAAAGTGAACTTCGCGTAATGTGAACACGCCTCGGGTGTCTTCGCCCCGCGAGAGGATCGCCTGGTGCCGAGTCGATCACTCGCGGGGGATCGGCTCGCGCAATTAATTCCGTTCGAATCGTCCGCGGGGAAATCGGTCATCCGTAGCGATGATGTACGCGCTATTCCTGCCGATGAATGCAAATGTTATCGTCGCCTTTGTCGCGCGCACCGGTTTCTTTCTCGCGGATTAACCATTCGTTTCGAAACGTAGCCGTTTGTTTGCATATCGTTAACCGCTCGACGCGGTTAATTAATCGTCCGGCTATCAACGCCGTTACGAATGTTATCCGGTTTCAATTTGCCATGCAAATACAATTTCGCAACGTTTTGTTCCTTGTTCGCGCCATCTGCTCGGGAGTCGATGTATTTTTCATCGTTGCCGCGTGAATCATCGCGCCGTGCAGTTTCGCTTGAATCGTTGGTCGTTCTCGTTCGTCGTCGCATCTTGCCCGTCAAGATTATAGATTCGAACTTTAAAGATCGACGAAAAGTCTCCAAACTACCGACGATGCTTGAAAGATTTCACCTCGGGATTTAGTCGTAGAATTTTTTGAAAGTCCTTGCGCGTCGGTACTGCACGAACTTGTGTGGAATTAAATCTCGGTAAGCCCCCGTTCGTCCCAGAATCCAGAAGCCTGCCAAAGTGTCCGTTTCGTTTTATTTGAAGGGTTTTCGAATTGCTTTATTTCTACGATAAGGTCGGAGTCGTTCGGAGAACAATTCCTCGGCGGGACGCGCGGATTAACCGTAAGCGGTCGATAAATGCGAGCATACGTAACGAATCGGGGTGCACGCAATCAAAGGAGGCGCACACAAGTGCACGGTAGCCCTGCAGCGCGCAAAGAACCGCTGCCAATAAATCTACGTGGGCGAGATTGCCTCTAAGATTAAAAGTACGCGGCTCGGGAGAGAGAGAGAGAGAGAAAGAGCGTATAAAAGTGCCGGGCACCGGCAGGGGCCGTCGAAAAATTTTCGGTCGCACGAAAGGGGCCCGGGTCTCTTGCTCTCGTTTGCATCCTTTCTGGAGCTCGCACTTTACGGGCGCGAACCAGCCTGTTCCTCGTTTTCTTTTTTTCTTTTCTTTTTTCTTTTTTGGTTTTTTCTGCCGAAACCGAAACATGCGACATCGTGGGCCACGGTGGTACAGAAAACGACGCCGATGACCAATGGATTCCTCGATTAGATGCCCGAGCTCAATTAAACGGGACGCTCCAGCTTCTCCTTTCGAGCGAAATTTATCGTCGCCGTCCCTTTACGTGAAAGTGAACTCGTTGTACAGGGATTGTCACATGCTCGCGATAAACGAGACAAGAAACGAGCTAGAATACTTTACTCCTTGGCAAGAAATTCCTTGATCTTTTTCAAGGAGAGACAAACAGGGAGCTCGGGAGAGAAAAAGTTTGGTAACTGGAAATTCTGAGGTTCAATTCAACTGGACAATATGGGGCACCTTATGGCGCAGCAGTGACTAACAGGGATCTGTAACGGGAGTGCCAACTTTTATTAAAGTGTTCCTCGTGGATCGATAAATGAACAGTCAAGTGTTAGTAGATCTCATAAATGAAAGTTCTCGAGATTAACAATTCTTATTTCCTCTGTATCGCGACAGAACGAAGGACAAAACACGTGATACAACGAAGTAAGATGGTCAGTTGCAACGTCAAGATGATCGTGGAAATCGTGGTGAGTGGATGAAAGATGTCGCGCGGTGACAACTTTTCGAGAAAGTATTCTCACTTTTCTACGTTCCAATTATTTTTTCTCCCTTTTCCGAAATTCAGAGGTGTTACTTTGATTAGCCAGAGGCGTAGCAACGCAGAGAGAAGGAAAGAAACACAAGGAGCAACGCAGTGAGAGGAGAGAGGCCCGCAAAGAGAAGAGAAGAAGTCTCTCGTTACGTGAAGCCTGGGTTGGGTGTACACGCGGCGAGAGATAACATCGGCCCGATGCGAATATACGTGGCCGGGGGCGCGTAACGCGAATTAAAAGGATGACTCAGGCGAGGACGAGCCGTGCTTTCGGGAAACGCAGGGATAACCCGACGAGAAAGAGAGAGGCCGATTGAACCAGATCGCGGCGCGGCGCGTCGTTGCGTCGATAAATGCCGCTCGCTGCGAAAGGGATGAAGTTGTCTCGCGAGGAGGCTGTTTGACGTGTGCTATTACAATCAACGCCCGGCTTTGCGTTCTAATTGGCGGTCCGGCGATCATTCGCGTGCGGCATCGCGTGATTAGCTCGCGATCAGGCGAGCCACTGCGATCCGTTCCGTTTAAAGTAGAGCTTCACGCGGCGATTTCGAACTTCCTGCCAGGACCGTTTCCAACCGTTCGAGTTAGCGTGTTCCTTTGCCGTTGTCGGCACCCTCATTTCGCTCGAGCGGTACGCTGTCGATGGACGATCGGTTAAAATCGAACGAGGCGATCGCTGATGGAAACGCGTCGCCTCCGGCTGATTCTTTCTCGTCGGTCGTTTTTGTACCGTGTACGCTGGCATCCCGATCGCTCCTGTCAACTCTCGACGTGGTCATTTGCGTACGTTCGATCGAGCAAAGGCATTAATCGGAATACGCACGTCGTACGCTCGCATCTCGCGTCTAATTTCAAGAAACACTCGTTTCGTGCTTCGAAGAAGGCGAGAAAGAGGAACGCTCGAACGAGCGACATTCCGTTGACCGGCAGCGAAGCTCGAAAGGACGCTTGGTCGAGCAAAGGTACGTACGAGTGGTCCTAAAGTGACGAGGAATCGCGCGTCCACGAAGCGAGAGCCGGTCTCGAAAGAAACTCGAGAGCTCGAATTAAGTTCTCTCTGTCCCTTCGTTCGCGTTTCGTTCGCCCGTCCGTCCGTTCGCTTTCCGTTTCCTCCTTCACGCCGCGCCGTTTCACGCCGTTTCACGCCGCTCGCACACACTCTCTGGCTCTCGAGTCTCGGAGGCGAGATCTCGTAATTATTACGTCGCGGAAGATGCGAAGTGACGCGATGATTACCCCATCGCGAGCCTGACTCAAACAGCCCCCCCATCTCGAGACCTCCTCTCCCTTTATCCTCCCGCTCTCCCTATTTATCTTGACGTTTTTCGCTGGATAATTGCGTCGGTTTCGGCGCAAGGTAACGGCGATCGCCTAGCCGCGGATCGGCCGCGAATGAAATCGCTCTCGAACGAAACTCTCGATCTTTCGGTGATTTATTTCGGGTCTTTACGGCATTAAAACGGACCGCACGGCTTATTACCAGCCATCGATCACTCGCGCACTGCGCGGAGATCGCGTTCGTCTCTTCGCTGTGGCGTGCGGGTTTCAATTTCCACGGTACGTTCGATCGTCCAGGTGGACCGTTTGGCCATGAGAGAAAGGGGAAGAATGAATCTTCCGTTCGAAACGAAGTGACGAAACGCGACGAAACGCGACGAAAACGGAACGGAAGCTAATTTTCCACGCTAATTGTCGAGCGGCGTTCGCCCGAGCGAAAGAAGCGAACGGAGCGCGTCCTCGTTGCACGGTAGGATGCACCGGGGCCGCCATTTTCGTGGCGGCGCAACAGAGGCGTAATAACTGCTGGAATTCATGGTAATGGCGATAATGCGTGCCTGGAACGACGGGGCCCGCAGGGGCTGAAACAAGGAGAAGGGCGGTTGCGCCGAACAGGCCTCAAACCTGAAGAGGTGGGGCACCCTGCCACGATACAAACGGACTCGCGTACGTGTGTACCCGTACTTTGCCTCGCGTACGTGCGAACCGAGATCCTTCAGGGTAGACCTGGCTTTCTGATTGGACGAATTCCTCCGACTCCGAATACGCAGCACGGCCTCCGTCCGAAGAGCCTTTTTCGATCGGTATCGTTTCCGTTTCGAGTGTTCGAGCGTATCTCCGACATCCACGGGATCTCGTTTTGCCTCTTGCGTTACGTCGTTCGCTCGAAGCGAGCGATCTTACGCGTTGACACCCAATTTCGTTCAACTCGAAAATCAAATTCGGCCGTTTGCCACTTTTGATTCTTCGAAATTTCGTTTGTCTCTGTCTCTTGGTAACTTTTTGCGACGCGCAATCACGAACGCGACAAAGAGACAGAGAGAGAGAGAGAGAGAGAGAGAGAGAAAATCGGATAATAAGTACGATCGCCGAAGGGAGAGCCACATAGGAGTGGTCGCGTCGAGTCTCCGATTGGTCGAAATGCCTCGGCCGGATGTGGAGGTCGGGCTAAAGCGAGGGCGAGCTCTTGAATTATCCGTCTTAATTTGTCCGTCACGAGAATTAGCGCGAGTCGAATGAGGGACACGAAGAGAGGGAGCGAGCGTGCGAGAGAGCGGTGGAGCAAAGTTTTACAGGCACGAACGCGCGCGCCGGGCCTCCCATGGTGCACCCAACCGTCGACCTTTCACCCCGAGGATCCCGTGTACGCTAAAAGACGTACACCTTGCGTGTTCGTTTCTTTCTCTTTTTCTCCTTTTGCATTTTTCGTTTCGATTTCGTTTTATCGATTATGACATCGCGAATACCTCCGAAGTACGAAAGACGATAATGTTCTACACGCAGCGACGTTACACGTACGTTAAAGGCCATACACGAACTTCTTTATTTCTCATTTCTGTCGAGAACAAGTGGATGGATCGGTCGTTTTATTGGTCGAACCAGATGATGGACGCATTACATTTCATATATTTGCTTTGAGGATACGCGCGTCCTAACGTTCTATTATCCGGCATTAAATCTTAATAGGCTGGCTCGGTTGGTTTGCTCCCTAATAGCTGCTCCGTTTGCAACGTGCCGCGACTACGTCCGTGTCCGTCGACTTCGATGTAATAAAATCGCTTCTCCCCTTCTCGTGGTATGTAAAAAACGAGCAACGCGCGACGACTTCGCGATGAAGCAGCGCCCGATGATAGTCGTCATTTTCTCGGTCAGGCGTACATCGTGTAATAAACGATCGCAAAAGTCCGTCGCATCGAAAAGAACGAGCCTCGAAAAAAAGTGGCACCGCGTAGTCGCTGAATCCAAGGGATACTTTAGAGGAGACCTTAGCTTTCGATAGAAACTTGGCTCGAAGCATCCTTGAGAAAAGCTGTTTGCTCGGCAAATACGCCACAAATACCGTGGAGTATGTACAGAAAGAATAACACGCGATCCTCGATGTTACCACCGGCACCGTGTTACCCTCCTGACTCTTTCCGAGAGAGGTTGAAGTGCTGACAAGGGCAACGTATTCCGGACACTGGATACGTCGTCTTGGCAGAAAATACGCGAGACGAAGGATCTTAATTGCACCTTAAGCTAACCTAAACCCACAAGTCGATCGAACGAACGACAACACGCCGCGTGTTCGAGTGATCGTCGATGAGCGAACGCCTGGGATGGGTCAGTCGATATCGTCGAATGATATCGTCGGGAGAAAATGAGAAAACGGGGAAAGAACGGTTGGGCGCTTACCGAGAGTGCCGTCGAGAGAGAAGGAATGCCTGTCGTTTCTCCACGCCCAGGAACACAAATCACAGGTGGTGAGTCCGTCGGTGGTAACGGCCTCCTCGGGTAAATAAGGTGGCCTAGGCGGCGGTGGCACGAAGCTCCCGATCACAGCCCAAAGAGAATCGACGTCGTTGCCGACGCCCGTGTAGTACAGCAGCTCCTCCTCGGCCACACCGGCGAACCAGTCCATGTCGTTTACGCCGGGATGAACCGTGTTGGTGCTTGGCGTGCTCGTGCTGACGACCGTCACCTGCAATCCCATCGAATAATGGATTTTCGTTCGAAACGTTTGAAAAAGGTCCTATTTGGTCAGAGGATTAAATAAGGCTTCGAATAAAGGATGCCAGAGACAATAAAGAACGATTGTTTTTCCCAGGTCGAGTTCCGGTAACATTACGCCCTCCCATTTTTGGGGAGTTGTCTCGCATCTGTCCTGGAGGACAGTGGCGAGGAACGATCGCGGGGAAAGGACTGATGATCCTCTTCCGCTCGTGTTTCTCGAATCACCGGCGCAAATAGTGACTAAAAAGTGCCGTTCGCCGTTCGCCGTCCGAACCGAGAAAAAGAGAGAGAGAGAGAGAGCGGCACTTTGTGAAGAACACGGTCAGGTCGTCCTAACTCGTACGACAAACAGTGGAAACGGCGCGGGCGGTCGCAAACAAATCCCTCATCTTTCGTCGCGTCGTTCGTGTCGGGAAGTTATACGCGTAGGATAAATCTCGGTAAACAGTGACAAAGCGTTCGTGCGTTCATCGTCGACCGAGTAACTTGGGATCGATCAGTCGCGTCCTTGGGAGCATTTCTCATAATTGGGACAGCGCACAAAGGGACGGTGACGTTGCACCTTCGAAAGTATTCTCATCGTTCAACAGTCTATCGATCGACCGTAATCACCTGGAGATCTAATGCCTCTTCTTTTTATCGATTTTTTCGATGATAAGGTTCGAATATACTTGGGTATACTTCGTTAAGCGGTTGAACGGCAGTGTAGTTTCCATGGTGTAACAATGTAGCGTTTGATTGGTTCCTGGACTGTTATATTAAACGCACCTCTATTATATTTCGAGGCCCCACTTTTTTTTTTTATCACTGAAAGTGATTTTTTTTCAGGTGCAACGCTAATGCAACGAAAATTAGCGATTGGTTGATTTGGGTCACGTGATTCACGAGGGGGCGTGGGGTAGACCTCGAGTAGGAGTGGCTGGTACTGAGCGATCGCGCCATCGATTCGAATGTTTGCATATCGATAAAATTTTATGGCAAAAAAGTCGTCTTTATTTCCTAGTCGGAACAGTTGCTTCTGGCCCTTTCGGTGAGAGCACGAATCGTACTGGGGTACAAGTCGTGCAGTTTTTTTAATTGTCGCAATTTTTCATCTGGAAGCTGTCTGGAATTCTGTTTCCGACTGTAAAGAATTTTCAACTCGATATCTTTGTTACAAACTTACTCGCAACAAACTCGCAGCTCGTCGCTCTTTCGCGCTTTAATCTGTAACTTGATTATATCGTGAGTAGACTAGCATGCCTGCCAACGTATCTTCGAATTCGTAATGAAACTTGCAGCATGATCGAAAGATCGAAACGCTCCGTGGAAGATCGCGAATTGCGCCTATAACCGTCGATAACTGAAAAGCCACGAGGATCCTATTCGACGAAATGAGCGAGCTCGCGCGTATTACGGGGAAATCATCATGCGGGTGATTGCAACGCAAAACTCCCATTCGATTAACGAAATGAACGTGGTCGCGTCGGTACCTCCCAGCGAGCACGCTTTAGGGAGGAGCGATTTTCGAGCGATTTTCTGGTATCGATGCTTGCACAAGCCGCGATTACTCCGACGAACGACCGCGTGCCACGGAGGCCGTGGCCGCCTCGAGCGACGAATATTCACATACGATTTCTCTCTTCTCGAGGGGGACAACATTCAACTTGCACGACGAGAAATCGAATGGACGAATGCCGGTTGTTTTCACCGCGCGCGACATAATCGTTGCGAAAATGAGCGGAGAACGGAGAACTCGAGTCGCACGTCGCGTCTTTGTACTCTCCTCGACAAGTTGCCGAGCAGAGTTCGGCAAGAAACATTGTTCGTGGACGAGCCGGAGGTAAGCCTTCGCGAGAATTATATTGTGCGCGTGTTTCAATTGAATCACGAATTGTATCACGTGTCGATCGGGTGGCGTCGATTTTTGTGCCTCCTTTCACACGGTTTCCCCGTAAAAAGAAGCAACACGCGGGAGAATCGGAACACCCCGGTGTCCCGTGGGACGGAGTGCTTTTGTGTCGAACGAAGGGGGTCCATGGCCGTGATTATGGATGGGCCTCGGCGTGGACGGGGCCCCGCGGTCGCCGCACAATGGCACGCATTGACCGGCTTAATTACCGTGATATCGTCGTAATTAAAGCCCCGTTGTGTCAGAGGACCCTTCTCTCGAAAGGCGTCGACAAAACCCGTGACTCGGACTCCTGACATCAGGGATTCCATTTCCCTCTTCGTCGCTCGCTCTTCGTTCTTCCACTCGAACCGACGAGACCCGCTCTGCCACTTCCTCGCTCGCCTCTCGCCGATGCTTTCTTAATAAGCCATTATCCGCGCACCGGCGATGCCCCTTCGACGGATCGCCGCTTCTTCCACGCTTCAGGCGTTTTCAATCACGCCACGTACGAAAAACGCGAACTCCCGGACCCGTACACACGAGCGTACGCCCGTGAAGAAGGTGTGTCCGAAAAATTCCAGCGTCGGAGAGGAATTGGTGGTCCTTTTCAGGCGAGGAAGCCTGAAAATATCGCTGTCGTAATTCCACGGCTAACGCGTCTAATTTAATTTCCATTCGACACCGACAATGTACGACAATCTGGTCGAAAAAAACAGCAGAACATCGCCTTTCGCCGAACAGACCGCGAGACGCGTTGGTTCCGTTCGACGAGTTACAAAATTCATCGTGTTTTCTATATTTTCGAGAGAGTGTCTACATCCAGTTTGCGTGTTCGAGGAAATTCGCACCGTTGCGTAACACCGTTGTGCGAGTAGTTCTCGCGATCGAGTCGACTAGAAAGTTGGGCAGGAACGGGACGGCCAAACGAGACAGCTAACCAAATCGTTACGAGATTCAACGGACGGTTGATTCAGGGGCCGTGAGCGGTGTGAACTCGGTGAGTGTTTTTGTACGAGCATGTATCTCGCTACGTTAACAAATCGGAATAAAGTCGGCTTAGAGCACGATTCTTGCCGCGCCGCGGTCAATTAGCTCGTTCGGGGAATAAGGTCCCCGACGCGCGAGAAGTTGATTGATTTGCGATCCACACCGCCGTGTATCTACGTAACGAGCGAACAGAAAGTTCCGACCTCTCCTTGATTGGCTCGTTACGTTCAAACGGAACGTATTGTTATAATTACGAGGCGTTGGCGTTTACGAGCGAAAAAACGATGCCTGGTACTTGTTAACTCGATCGTTGCGCCCGCCGCGTTGCTGGTTTCCGCGTACCGCGAGCGACGTCGTCTCGTTAAAAGATTCGTTAACTCGGCGCTGGCCGATCGTGTTTGCCGCTATGAATTTCAAATCGCGGCCGTAAAGACCGGGCGCTAGCCTGCTCAGAAAATTTCGTTCTCGCAGAGGACCTCGTCCCCGTCGTGAAACAAACGACGCGCTGAAAACAAAAAAAAAAAAAAGAAAGAAAGAAAGAAAGAAGGGAAGGACAGTTGCTCACGGCGAGACAAAGGGACGAATTCCCTCGTAAAATCGGGACGAATGTTTCCCACTGTAGCGGACGGGAACGCGTCAACCTTTTCCCGAAAGCTCGACTCCTCCACTTAGAAACGAAACGGCAGGAATTCCTCGATTTTCGGCTCGAATCCATCTTAGAGAATTACATGGTGGAATTCGCGCCCTCTTCCCGTCCGTCCGTCCGTCCGTCCGTCCGTCCGTCTCTGTTCTGGAGGCCTCTGTGTGTTTCGTCGGCACTGCCGCGCGCCCGTCCATTTGCAATTCTGACACACTTCGCGGCGCGGCTATAGAACCGATCGTCCTCTGTGTATCGGCATCTCGGACGAGGCCGCGGAGGAATCTGTCCGCAGTTTGAAGAAGGAAGGTGCCGGCGTTGGAATACCAAACGATTCCCGGAAACCGTCTTCCACCTTGGCCCCGGTTTCGCAGCCGATCTTCCTCCTCTTCAATTTCGTCCTTCTCGTGTCGCGCGTCCGTTCGTCCGTTCGTCCGTTCGGTGGATCGTTCTCGGTTCTCGACTCTCGCTCGTGGTCGTCGTCGTCGTCGTCCTCGTCGTCGTCGTCATTGTTGTTGGTGAGGGCCTCCCCATTTCGGGCGCGATGCAGAGAGGCGCGTGGGGAGCAGGCTGTTCGTGGTCAGCTTTAAGGGGTCGTTAAGAATGGGTTCGAGGGCCAGGGCCGTATATAACGGATAATTGACAGCCGTTCTCGAGGCCGCCGTTTACTTTGCATGGACATTGAATCCGCGCGGACGAGCGGACGGATGGACGAAACGAGACGAGAGAGCATCGAGACGTGGGACCACGAAATTCGAACGCGAGGGAGAGACTGGCCGCAGATACGAGGATGCCGTTAAGGCAACGGGGCTAAGGGAGGCGCGATGTAAAGGCAAATACTCGCCCGGCCGAACGTCGTAAATTCTTCAATTTCGTTGCTCGCGCAAAAGATGCAAACGCGGCCGTGACACAGCGGGCATGAGCACCGACTCCGTTTAATTGCTGGCTTAAGTTGGAAAAACGACGGAGCGGTCCCGCTTGCGCCGGCGTTGAAGTCACCATCGTTGAAGTCTCTTCTCACGATTGGAAGTCTTTTCGCCCGTTGCGTCCAACGCGAAATCAACGTTTGCGAAATCAACGTAGAGTCGCGGTCGTTGGTTTGGTAATTAGAAGCGCCGAGAAACGGTGACACGTACGGTTGAAGTTAGAAGCGGAAGGTCGGTGAACGCGCGTCACAACGCGATCCGTTCCACGACACGTCCTTGATACAGTAACAACGTACAGTTAGGCGAGTAACAAGTGGAGCAGTCCGTGAACGCGCGCTCTTCTCGTCTTTTGCGGCGTTACGTCGCAAATTACGATCTCCCGCTGGCTCGTCGCGCGCGACCCCACGCGTGCCCTGATGTACGCAGTGCCGCGCAGCTCTCTCGCATTAAGAGAGTTGATGAAGTCTTTTCGTGCGCGTTTCAACCGGCCGCTTTCTTCCACCTGCGCCGCCGGTTTCTCTACACCGGCAACGTGTACGACGAGGGAATTTCTTTTTTCTTTCTTCTCCCGCTCGATTCTCGGTTCGCGTTCAACGCGCATGCCGCCGAGCGTGAGGCTGCTTAAGAAGAAACAAATGTCCGAGGAATTCCGCGTGACTTTAATCGACACCGGAGGATCGTGCGTTATTAACGCGGGTGAAAGAGGGCGAAAGAGAATAAATTTTCGTGCACGCCGCGGGGCACCTACGCCTGCTCGTGCGCTTTTTTCGAGTACACGAAGAAACGGGGGAAATAAACGAGCAGGGACCGAGGATCGGAGGACACGCGATCCACCGAAATGTGCATTTCACTGTGTGGTGTCCTCTCCGTGGGCTCGACAATATGTTAGCGAGATTGGTATCAGCCGGGAGCGATGGAAACGATTCCGCGAAAGCAGGTTGCCCGGACCAAAGTGACTTGTCAAAAGACTCTCCTGCCGCTCGTTCTCCGTCTCTTCCTAGTCGAGGTGCGATCGATCGCGTGGCTTCAGGCAAGGACTTCTCTCAGGTTCCTCGACCCTGCCGATACCTGCATGTTCCCTCCTTTCCTTCATATTTGTCGCCCCGGGTCGCCCTCTCTCTCTCTCTCCGACGAGTATCTCGTACTTGTCAACTCGTTTGGCTTACATCGGCTCGGGGATCGAGATAAAATCCGGTGGCGGCTTAGCCACCCATAATGACACCCGGTGCAGAACTCGTCGATGAAACAGTCCGCTGTCACAATATTGTGGTACAGAATCGGGTGCAATGGTCCTACTTGACCCGAGCTCGTTCTTCGTCTTGCGGTTATTCGATTATCAGTTTCAGAACGTCAACGAGAAACTAACGCTCGTTAACATGGCCATCGTTTAATGATCCCGTCGTTTAAGCAGCAACAAAAAACGAGCCGACGAATCGTTGAAACGTCCGTAAATTATCGTTGAGTGAAATTGCTTTTTTCTCGAGGGAACGCTGCACCTCACGCGGCAGCGAAATAGAATTTATTTATGCTTTCCGTACGGAGCTGGCTTTATTGCCACGCCGAAATTGCCAACCGGTGGCGTTGCGTCGATTTTGCCGAAGCTCCAATTACTCCCTGATGACAAAGGCAAGCGCTTCGCTCGCTGCCTTATTACGTAAATTACAAGCTGTTCAATTAACCGACGTATCGCGAAAGAAGAATTGACGGCCCGTTAACAAACTTTTGTGCAACGAGTCCGGCCGTTTTTACCGGCGGCGTTACGACGAGGAAAAGGTCGTCCACATACGCGGAAGGGCGTATCTCCTTTCGTTCGCTCGAATGCATTGGTCGAAAAGCGGGCCGGATCAAGTTGATAAATTTCTCCAAGTGTCGAGTCAGGCTGCTTCGTCAACGTCCACGAAAAAACGGAAAACGATCAGTTTCGTAGAAAACGCGAATGACAACAACCAGGGGAGGAGAATCAGTTAACGCGCGGTCGAGTGTACTTGTTCGTCCTCGTTGTTTTTCTCGTGGTGAAACCCCGTTGACGAACGTGGCGTGTACACTGTAACCAGTTGCGTCGCGCAATGTATCTATGAACGGTCTACGAACGGACTAAGAGAGCAAAGAGGGACGAGAAGAGAACTGGACGAGGAATAGGAAGAAGCGGACAATGAAGAGGACGAAGAAGAATAGGGACGAGGAAAGGATGAGTGCACCGTATAGTAAGCACCGCGACTACTTTGTCCGTCTGTATACGTTGAATCATCCGGTCGGTTTCCTTTCACGAGCCGATGGCAGCCGTTCCCGCATCAAGGCCTGTGGTCTCCTCCGAGCAAGCATAATGACTCAATCCGCGATCCACCTTGCCCCCACCCTCTCTTCCCAGCAACCACCAGGAAAGAGATCGTCTTCTCTCTCTTCTCATCGTCTCTCCCTTCCACTCCCCTCCTCTCTCTCTCTCTCTCTCTCCGCGTACCGATATTATACGTTCGTTGGTTGCGAAAGCCGGAGAGGCCAGATTCTCTGGTAGAATCTGCGAATCTCTCTTTCTCGACACATTCCGCGCTCTTTGTCACAACCGACCGCCCCTTTCATCGTCCTTAAGCTCTCCTCATTTCCTTCGTTCGGCTTCCACCGTTATGTTCATCAACTACCATCATACCCATTTCTTTCTTCGTCGTTTCTTTCTTTCTGCTCTTCTGCTTTCACGATCCCTAGAAGGAAGAGCGTTGGACCTGGCAATGATCCCCGGGCTGAACGGCGCTAACTCGACCGGCTCGCGTGACGGCCCGCTGTTTGCAGTGCCCGGCGACCCCTCCCGTGATTATAGCTCACGGTCCTCCCGGACCTATACACAGCTATGACGAGGAGCGACGAGATGCGGACTCGTCCACGAACCGAATGGACGCGTAAAGTCGGTGGCTAATTGCCGGCCGACCGAGTGTCACCCGCGCCAATCGGAGAGAATATCGAAAATTACTGAGGCTTCTGGCCTCGTCGTTCCATTTTCGGCCTTCTCCGTATCTATCCACGAGGACGATTTTACGGTTCCGAATAAAACAGGGTATATCGAGGGTAATATTGCTGGGAAGACGAACCTTCTTCACGCAGACGTAGGAGAGATTCTCCCGTGAATTGGTAATTTATCGGGCCCGATAGGGATTCTGGAACGTCACGGAAGCGATTACCCCCGGTTCATGGGAAATTTTCGTCGGAATGCCGTTCGAATTTTTCACGGTGTCTCCATAGATTAAAAGATACAAATGCGCGCCGTCCGTTGGGTGCTTGTACGTATCACGCGGAGCTTCAGGTACAGAATTTATTACTAGGAAACGCAATGATCTAGCGACCCGCGGTGAGGAATCCGAATGGCGATTACCATACGGCACCACAGAGCCCGCTTATTCAGCGGTCGCACGCGCGATCGCCACCGCGTATTACGTCGCGTGAAATAAGAACCACTACACCCAGCCGTCAAAGTGGACGTTCGACTTCGAGGAGGATGTTCAAACGTTTCCCAGACGACAGGGAACTAATGCGCCCGTGAGTTTGAGGACCGGCGAGGGTCAAACAACTCGAACGTCAGCTTGGATCATAAATCGAGGTTGTCGCGATTCGCCACCGAGTTCAAAGTATGTTCCTGCAAATCTCTATATTAACGACTTTGAGCATTAATCGCGACGCGACTCGACTGGACTTGACTCTTTCGCGTTCGTCGTTTTTGAAATCCTTTGGCTTCCTTCGTTGAGGGAATTCATTTCTACGATACGCACTTAGAACTCGATCCCTGGAATAACATTTACTTAACCAGAGGTTCGTTATCCTTCATTCAATGGGCGATGCTCGAGACGGGACGTCTTCTTAAAAAAATTCGAGGAATCGGGACAACCTTCGGATCACAATGATCGCTTAATTGAGCGCAAGATACCGCGGTATCATCGGGGAAGTAGCGCCGCCGCTCAAATCTCCCGTCGATAAGAATTCAGTGTTTCTAACATTGACGGTGGAACAGCTCCGAGTGATTCGGCACTTCTGTCAAGGGGGAATGTGGTCCCGAACCGGTCCACGCGCCACCTTTTCGGACCTCGCCGATACCTATACTTTGTATCGGGTGTGTTCTACCCAAGTTCGTTATCGGAAAAAATTTCTATCGACGTCGCAGCCATTGATCAAATTGAATTTGTCCGTTTCTTTTCCTTTTTCTTGTCTAATCGAACGCGTCGACACGCGTGCTTACCTCCGCGTCTAGGATCGAGAATTTCTCTGTCTGTCGCTACTGTAATTTACCGGCTGAAATTTCAACGATTGCTTTGGTGACGCAAGTTTTCCACTCCGAGTTGACCCTTTTGCACATTATATTCGCCGTTTTGTACTATAAATTCACCCTTTCAGGTGAATTGTATTGCCTGTAAAAAATAAAATAAAACGACGCAAAATACTTATTTAACTGTGCTAAAAGTATTCATACACGCGCGTGTAAGTTCGGTTGCCGCTGCGCGGAGTAGTTTCGTACACGTATAATTTATATAATAATTGTGACAATCTGTAGGAGTTGCAACAGAATGATTAATAACGTCCACTAAATGATTTGTGCAATGTATCAACCAAGTCTACTTGTCAACTTATCTCACGTCAATGTATCGATACAAGCTATCAATTCATTAGCCGCCTTTCGAGTGTCGGCTCGCATGGCCGCACAAGTAATTACGAATAAAATTATTACTTCATTTCTGAGTCACCTTCACCCGAGAGTGAATTTAATTTGCAAAAGAACGAATTCGATTTGCAATAAGACGAACACAATCTGCAAAAGGATTGATCAATGAATGTAAATGTTCGTCATTCCTGAGATCTTAAATTCGCCTCCAACAACAGATACTCAGTTTTCTTCGAGAAACGTCCAATTCTCAAGTTCCTTCTCCTCTTCGAACGTCAAAGTTATCTGCTTCGCAACGATGCCCATTGTTCCCTCGCGAATTCCTGCAGCGATCGGCGCGCAGGGAGCAATAATCGACCGGCAGCAGTCGGAGATGGATCAATTACCGCGAGAGTATTCGGCTGGAAGCCGACATCTCTGTATTCCGGTTCGTTTCTGGCCCTCGCGTGTAATAATGGACACGGCGTGTTATTATGATTTCAATGGCGTGGCCCACTGATGCAAATCCAGATCGTGCAATCGGGCCCCGTTATCAGGCACACCGATCGGGCACGGTGATTGATTCTTTGGTATTCATGCGGATCGGCGGGCGGCGATATCATCGTCGTCCTCGTGAAACCGACGCGTTTTGCGTCACGTTGCGCCGCGATATCGCAGATACGCGAGCGCTGCCCCACCTCTCCTCCAGAGAAACCTGGCGTCAACTACCGATCGACCGAAAGCTACCGATCTAACTACCAACCGATTCGCGCCTCCACCGTTCGTAGCTTTCAGTCTCTCGGCACCGTGTTTAGCCGAGTGAAACGTCATTTTTCTCGCCTCCGTCGCTCGTGGCACGGAGTGAGAGAAGGATCGTGGTCAGCGATCGTTTGCACGTCGCGTCGTTCGATCGTTGAGCGGGAGAAATTGATCGGTGAATCATCGTCGCGGCTTCCAGGCCTCGAGCGTGCCGCGTCGGGGAAATCTTAATCGAGATTTCGATCCGATGGAATTATCGTTAACGCGAGAGGGACGGAACGGTATCGCAGCCGTTCCGCGACGTTGATGTATGGTTTAGCTATGGTGTCTTGCCGCGCGAACATTATGCCATCATTCGCAACATCTTGCATACGAAGGGTGTCGTGGTAATAACGTCGAACCGATGACACGCCGATAAACACGTACGTCGTTACCGGGATCGTTGTCTAGATTGAAGTTTGTCGAAGTTTGTCGCCGTTTGGCGATCTAGAGTTTCGCGCAACCGTGCTAATAATGGTGACTACGTGTAGCGAGATCGAAACGTCATACAGATAAGTTTGACAAATTTCGGTGTGTGGCAGTGAGAGAAGATCGAAAAGACGCAGAGTGAGTCTGCTTTACGAGTACCTCCCAGGAAGACTCGCAAGGCACAATTGCAGCTTGCGGTGGACAACTCCCAGCGGGCCCGAGCATTGCGGACGTCAGGATAAAAATTGCACTGCGACGAGACGCGTCGTTGTGCACAGCCGGTGTATCTTTACAAATTCATCATTACGGGTGATATTGCGACGCGGTCGCAGCGAAAGAGCTCGAGCCGCGCGCCAGAAATTGAGTACATGAGAATCCGGTTCTCGATTCCTGCGAGTCTCGCGCATCGACAACGACGACAACGTCGCTGCTGGCTTAATAATGTCTCCAAACACGAAATCGCAGCTTTATATGGCGAACAGTGAAAGGGAGGAGAGCGGAAACCAGCAGCGCGGAGAACATCGCGAGAATGAGAAGGAAAGCAGAATGAGGAGGGAAGCAGAGGTAGAGGAAAGAAAGAGAGGAAGAGAGAGAGAGAAGATCGCGTTGAACGAGGGAAAGAGGAACCTGTTATTTCGGCGAGGCTCGAAGCTGAGGCAAGATTACACGCTGTCACACACCGTTCCTCGTCCGAACTCTTTCGGCTGCTCTCGCGTCTCCACCCAAGCGATTCTCGCTCCTCTCTCTCTCTCTCTCTCTCTCTCTGCTGTGGCGTGCTCGAACACTGTTCAAGGGGCAGAAGGAGGGGGACGCACGAAATGCGGACGGCCGGCCAAAATCCGACGTCTTATTCGCGCGATTATCATCGCTCGTCGATTGGCGTTTCGTGGCCCCCGATCACGACCTGCTTGCCACTTAATGCGTCTCTTCTCTTTAACTGATCGTCCAACAGTACGAGTAACGCTCGAGTAAGCCTCGGGTTAATTATATTTCCTGTACGAGCCGCGAAAATCGTGTCCGTTCGGTGTCGCAATTTATAGGATCGTACGTTGTCGTTGTCGTACGTACTTGTGTCGGTGCCCGTTCGATCAAAAAGCTTTTAAATAAGGCAACGACTTACGACGACAATGAGCTTCATTTGGCTAATATCTCCGTTTCAAAGAACGCTCGCCCGATAAGAAAGATCTTCTCTCGTTTGTTCGCACCTTACGGGCATTTACGACTTGTTCCACCACCCGTTGAACGAGAACTGTGCCCGACGCAGCGGGTGTATCAGTCTCGAGAGCAGCCTAATTAAACCTGGCTGCGCTGCACTTTGCACGGAGGTTTCCCAAGGTTTTCGATTCCTCGCTCGTTAATTGCAATCTGCCGGGGCCACTTCTGTTTTTTGCCAGCTTCGTAAATCGGGCCCAGATCAAACGAGCCGTTATCTCATTGTTGCGGGGGTTTTACGCGGCGCGGGGGCGAACGCGGTGGCGCGTGGTGTCGCGGTGGTTGCATTTTCTCAGCGGTCGCTTAAACGCGAGGGACAGGCGCATTAAGTCGCCCGGCGCGGTAATCAACGTCAGAAAACGCGAGTCGACAAACGATAATAGTCGCTCGAGCGGATCGAATCGGGCGAGACGTCGGCTATTCACGAACATCTTATTTCCCGCGCGATACCGGGCAGAAACGCGCCGACAGATTTAATCCGCCGCTCCGCGTAGGCGTGGCCTGCGCGCTAGATACCGTACGCAAACGTTTTGCACGCTGTAATCACGCACTTCGTACCTGTTGCGTGAACAATTAGGCCTCCACGACGCAACTGACGATCGCACTTTGCATCGTCCTTAAACGCGATAGCCTTCCACCAGACCGGACGGTCGACGAACAGAGCTGTAATTTTCCCGTGATCGTATTTCCAACTGCGGCGTTTCGTGTCAAGAGATCGTACGCTCGAATCTATTAGGACAAACGGATAAATCTAGTTGCAACGTTTGCTCAGAGGAAGATATCGAGCCCTTGCGGCCACAGCCGTCGCAAGTGGAAGGGGAATCGTTGGGAACGAAGCGAACGCTCGTGACGACGTGCAATTTGGTACAAAGAGAAAATATGTAAATCGAGTCGATCAATTTCCTTTCTGTAAACCGACCGAGCAGAGATCTCAAGAAACTGATGCCCGTTTTTGCAAATGAAATTGAATTTGCATATTCGAACGAGGCCGCAGCCTCGTTAGACGAAGCTATTTCCTCGATGCAAAATTAGCCAAATAGATTTGTCGGTCCGATTATTATCATCGGAGGGATTGTATCTGTCAGTCCGATCATGCAGAATGTCGGGGGGATGTTTCGCGAGTCGCAAGAAATTTGACAGCCGACCGACGACCGGGTGAGGCTAAATACAAGCGACAGCGTAAAGGCCGCCAACGTCGGGAATCGTCCGCAGATTAAACGATTTATAGCCGGGCGATCGAGACGAGTTGCACGAAGCGAAACTCGTCCACGATCTTTTCATCCGGAAGGTTTCCGACAGGAAGGAACACACCGACTCGGTAATAATAGAAACACGCGTATAAATATGCAGATACGAACGCGTATTTTTCACGCTTCGTTACGCCACTCTTTTCGCCGACTTCCGGTGTTGTTCCCCTCCTGAAAGAATATCCGCGAATATTTTCCGTCGTTTAGGCTTCTTTTCACGCTCGTAAACGTTGCAAACAACGTTTGTCGTTCTTCGAGACAATGACTGAAGCGTGAAACTTCTATTCCGACAGTCAAAGACTTTGCATGTATCGTGTAGCAGGGATACCTTTCTTCTCGGAAAATTGTAAAAATCTAAAAAGCGTGTGGGAACGTCAAAACATTTTTTTTCTGACTAGATCCACTATTGTTTTGAAAATTGAATTTTTCAAGTTTTCTGTACTTCTTGTACATTGACAAAAATTTAAGGAATCCTAACTAAATTTCATGACCTAATCCTGAGGTCCAAAGTTCAATAAAATTTGGTTTTGACGAATCGTTGTAAAGAGAAAGTTTAAATCTTCGAGATCGTAGTAGATTTTTAGTCGTGAAGAAGAAACTTAGTCGAGAAAAAAAGTATCTTCTCTAAAATCATGTTTGGAAAGAAACGAACTCGAACGGCTGTCAAAATGGAAGCTTCACGATTTAAAACGAGACCGAGTGGATCGCCGTATACGATTTCCTACGAAGTTTCGTGGGTTTAAATTATCGACAATTTTTCATCGTCGTTGGCTCATTGCAATTGTCTGCTGTTCGCTTTATTTCCACCTCGATGGAAATGTTCGCATTGTGAGTGAAGAACAATGGAAGATAGCTACGCGAAACTATAAAGTGACACGAACGTGCGGAGCATGTTAAAGATCACGTTCTATGGGAAAAAGGTGTGCGCCTAGTCGTTCGAGTCTCAGTTGTTTGCTCTTTCGCCATTACATCGACTATAAACTTAGACGACAGTTACGAGGCGTTTAACAAAAGCATCGACGAGGAATGTTAACGTTTGTCTCGTAATGGCGCCCTCTAATCTTTATCACTCGTTGGAGTACATTCCGTAGTTCATTAACGAGCTACGTGCATTTTATTGCGCTTAAATTAGTGTCACTTTCAGTTCTACGATTTTGTATCCGGCGTCGTTTCGACCGTTTATTCCAGCTGCGAAACCACTCGGATCCAACAGACGCGACGAGACACGTTGCCACTTGTTCGCCAAAGAAAGCCTGTGCCCGTACGCGTTTAATGCGCAAGCGCGGCACCAAACGGAAGGGCGCTTCATTTTTCAAAAGCGAACCTCCACGGACGCGAGTCGAACTTGTTCCGTTTCGATCGTGTAACGTTCCTTCTTCCTGCCGGTCGAGTACTTTCGTGCTCGATCAAGATTAGGACGGACAAGCGAGCCGGAGAGACCGCCTCGACTTAATAACACGCTATCTTTTACGAAAGTAAAAAGCGTCGCCTAAAAAATGACTGCATTAACGGAAACGTATTTCGCTGGCGGTAGCCGGCGAAAGTGGACGCACGCGGGGAGCGGTTCGACGACACGGTCGAACGTTTTAAATTGTCAACTCGGTATCTCAATATACCTGGAATACGCTCGGTGCTCGTAATATAATGTTGCCGCGAGCAACCTCCCAGAACGATTTTTCGAAAACTTTCCCCTTCTCCCGTGTCCGTCGACTGGAAATAAATGGAAAACGGATCGAAGAGGCGGCGCACCGAAAGTTAATTTCCTCGCGCCCCTTAAACAACCCAAAACGTACAGAGTCGATCAAACTGTAGCCGTGATACGATACACGAGAGGCAACAGAGAAGGAACAGGTATGAATTCGAGGGAAGAGCGTACCTGGCAGGGGGTTGCTAGACGATGCCGAAGGAAGGGACGCGGGGAAAGGGGGAGAGACAGAAAAGAAATGCTACATAAATAGATGAGCTGTCGGAGCGGCGGGATTACGTATGACGGGACACGAGGACGGTGGAGGCGAGATGATATCTGGTTCGGGTAGGCACAGTGATAAATCTGTGGGCCTCTGTCAGGTGGAGAGGCACACAGGCTCGGCCGTACGAAACAACCGAGCGGCGATCAGCTTCCTACCGCGCGCGCCTCCTTTGTCTCGTCGCTTCTCGGGATAGCTGGAATCGATCAAACCCCTTACGAATTTCGCCACCGTGGAACGCGCCTTCGACTCGTGTCTTTGCGCCGGCCGCGCGGCCCGGGGATAACCATCGAACGATAAAACGATAGCGATAAGCGATCGCGTTCGTCGCGCCGCGCCGTGGAATTCGACGGATGCAGGCGTCGCTTGATTGATTCTTCCCCCGGAGCAGACGACGCGAGATGTCCCTCCTCCGTACGTGAACGTCTATTATAGATTGGCTTTGGCGTTGTGGGAAGTTTGTCGTAGCCGATGATTACCTCTCGTTTGTGCGAGTAGTATCGGATCCTATCGAATCATGATCCTCCGTTACACGAACAATGTAATTGGTTCAAATGCGAGAATTTTCACATAAGAGAACGAATTTGATTTATTACTCGAGGCACAGTGAAATAAAATTGACATCGTACGTTTCTAAATATCTTTATACATACATTGCCCACACATTAGTGTTCAGTTCTCTTTTTAAACAAAATTAAAACGATTGATTGCAAATTTTATTTGGCAGCTAAGTTACATAATTTTCTCAAGGTAATTCATTCCTTGGTATTACATTCGTTTTGAGTTCCAAACCCCATCTATACCCTGTTTCTAAAGTCCTGTTTGCAACACTATATTTCCTACGTTCAAGTTCTTTAATCATTTCATTTTTTTTTTAAACTGTTAATGCTACGCGTTTCAAACTGAACGAATGATTTCATCCTACGGGAAGCATGCATGTATATATTTATACATGCACATAATTCATACAATAGAACGTTCATGTAACAGGTGTTCATGTAATGGAGGTGTTCTACTCAGTATTTAACTCGGTATATACTTGGTACATAATATATGACCAAGTTCACTTAAGCTTATTTAATTCCACATTGTCTATTCTTCTCCGCTCAGAGATTAGATCCACATTATTCACACTTTTTCTCACACTTATTACGTCTGACAATGAGTCACCTTAAGGTCACAAACTTGACCCGCACTAGATTTTACCACTCCTACCGCAACCTAAATTATAAGTTACCTGACTTTTGAAGTCAAACGTGGCGTATTCTCACATGGTGTCATTTATGGCTTTTCTGAATCATAAAAGAAATGCAAAGTCTTTACTGATAATAATTTGAAAACAGTGAATTTTTTTATAACGCAAAAATCAAGATTCCATTTTATCCGTAATTTGTGTTTGAACGTATAGTTTTCACAAATATTCGAGAAAATTTATTAACATTTACCTGGAAAAACTACTACACTAATTTTATCAATTTCGGTATTTTCAATAATTTCCGAGATATTTAACAAAATATGTTCCACACTCCTAATTTTGAGACTAGTTTTCGGGTTAAATATACTTTTCTGAAAACTACATTTATGCCAAATTTCGCCAAAATCGATGATTCACACTTCGGTATGTCCCCTTGTGAGACAAATTCCTACTACTCGGGGGTTGACAGTTTTGGAGCCGATTCAGGAGCAGTAGTTTTCGCCGACCGCAGGAACGTTCCCAGAAATCGTACCTGATCCAAAAGTATCACGCGTTGGTCACGAAGACAGCGAACGATATAAGAAGCAGTCTATAACATCGAAACTCTCATAATCCCCGAAAAAAGACGGTCGGCTTTGGAGAGTGCAACATTTTAATCCGTAAACACGTCGTTCGACACCGACGGGCGTTCCTCGCTCTGCATTTCGAACAACCGTAATCTTTCGTTCCAGCTCACGCACACGCGTTCCAGCTACGAGACACAGTCCTCGGTATTCACGATCGCATTAGTCGTGCTCGTTTTCAGATCGTCGAAACGAATCCCCGGAAAGATTCAAACTCGGATCGCGACTATTAGAATTCGTTTCGACTCGATTATGGCTCGAGCTTGGAACAAAGTAGGTTTACGAAGGAATCAGGATTCGTAGAAATTGCAGCAGCAAATATTCTTGACTCGGCTCGAACAGTGATTCGCAAAAATACTGGAAACGATGAATTTTATGATCCAGGGCCTAGAAGAGTTATTTCGCCTAACTGCTCGCTTTTTCCTCGGACGTTTCATTATTCACCGATTAAGAAACCCCGAATTAGTTCTCAACAGATGGTACTCGTTTGCTACGATTAACGAACATTTTCACATCCGTAGGCTGATCATCCATTCCCGCAACATATCGAACCCTCTCGTTGATTTCGGAGTCTCACACCGAAACCAACCCCCCCCCCCCTCTCTCTCTCTCTCTCTCTTTTCCTGTGCCAGGGCAGCAACATGAAATCCTCAAATCACGAAGGTCCGCGTCATAATACCACGTTAAAGGATCGCCAATCAGCTCGGACCGTCTGGTCGATTCAGACACGGAACGCAGCCCCGACAAAAGGTGGTGAGAGAGTCGAACTGTGCAGAAATCGGCGGCTCATGTGTGCCCGATCATGGCAAAGCAAACACACGTATCGTCTACCAGGGTATACCGGCGTGTATCGCAGGAAGAAAGGAAGAAGGTCGGTGGTGCTTGTAGCCTGGCAAGGTATAAAGGTTAATGAGCGCGCAGGCGCAACCTATTATTTCAGTCGGTTGGGTTCCTGCCCCCTCTCTGTTTTCTGCTCAGTCATCCCTCCTCTTCTCTTCTCCTCGCGTTTTCATCCTCCTTCAGCCCCTCTCTTCTTCGTTCGGGGCACGTTCTCTCTCTCTCGCCGTCTCTTTCCCGCGAATGCCGAACTGCCGAGGGCGGCATGAACGTCGAACGAAAGGGAGAGACCGGGTGAGCCCGCGAACAGAGCGAGAGGAATGTTCAGAGACAACGGGGCGAGGCACGCGGGGCGACGGGGGAGAAAGGACGGACGGACGAAGTTGCGAGCAAGATCGAGAAAGAGAAGGGCAGAGGGGAGAGAAATGGTTCCCAGGAGAAGGGAGAAGTGGCAGACCTTGAGCTGCCACGAAGCTCTGGACGTCTTCATCCTGCCTCAAGCTGTGCTCCGAGAGAGAAGGATACGCTCTGCTCTCTCGTCGGACGTGGTTTCACGAAATCCTTTAAATTCGTACGTACCGTGTACGAAGTGGACGTCGTCAAAGGATGCCGACCACGATCAACGGGATTTAGCCTAGCTGCCAGCGGCACAACCTCGCCGAATCGCGCGATTCCACCGCGTGTTTCCTGCCTTGAAAACCATATAACTCGCCTTCCTGTACGACCGCGTTTCAGCCTCCTAACGTTCCATCAAACCTGTTACATCTAACAGATGCAACTATTTCCTGAATAAATGCGTAAACGCAAGGAAATTACCCTTCGAGTAATATCGAACGATCGTGAAATTCCTCTGTTCCGCGTCCTCTGTTTCCTTAATATTTCCAACCGATCACGCGACTCGGATGTCGTCCCGAATCCGCAATCACCGGTGCTATTGTGCTCGCGGACTCGCATCGAGCACCCTCCACGTCAAATTCCACGCACGACACACACGCAACCGCTCGTTCTCTCCCCCCTCCCCCAACCGTTGTCGGACGTCGACAACCCTCTTTCTTCCTGTTCTGGTCGTCTATGGTCCACCATGGTTCTCCTCCGCGCGAGACGGCCGCGATCCCAAGGAGGCGTGCACGCTCACGTCAGCTGGGGAAAACGTATCTATTCGCAGCGGACGGACACACGGGAGAGACGCGCGAGCAGAGACGGATATCTGCACGCGAGCAATGCCATTGTGTTTCTCTCGCGGCGATCGAGAGACATCCACGACGTTCCTGCGCTGCGACGACGCGTCGACGTTACAAAGGGCTGGGTCGGGATGGGTCAACCGCGAGGACCGATTCCGCTCTTTCCGCGCTGCGCGCATACCTCTGCGTCGAGCACCAAGTGTCTTTCGAGTATCTTTGAGAGATTCGTCTGTTAAGTTTACTTCTTAAAAAAAAAAACGAGAAATATCACCAAATTTCGTGCGCGAGGCGCGTCCTCTTTAAGGTCGCACAGGTCAAACGCAAGAAAAAAAAAAGAAGAAGAAAAAGAGAAAAAAGACGCAGTAGCCAGCTGCTGCGATTAGCAACGTTGTATCGAAATTAGCGCGCGGCAGTCGTTCCCCTAAATTTAGCAACGATGCGTATCTAACAAAAAGTTGACCGCACGCAGAAAGCGTTCGAGACCGCGCGATCCTCGCTGACGACATCGGTTTCCGTTTCGTCCAACAAAAGCAAACGGTGCACCGCGTAGATCGTTTCAAAGGGGACACCTCGTGCACTAGTGTTTTTTCGGTTTTCTGTCGGGTCGCAGATCAGGTCGGTTTCTTTTGTGAGCGCGATACACGTGACACGGCGCTGGGGCAAGGGTGCCAGAAGAGGGTGAGATTTAATGCAATTCCTCTGCCCCTCTGTGCGGCCCCTTTCTCTCTCTCCCTCTCTCTCTCTCTCTCTCTCTCTCTCGTTTTGCTCTCTTCGCGCCATCACGCAGTCGCTCTCGACGCATCCTACAGCTTGCTCGATCCGCTTTTGTGGCAACCGTTAAATTGGCTCTACGAACTACGCATCTGTCGCTAATGCCCCGGCCGACGCTGCTCTGTCCAGATCGTAAAAATACCGTCCGTTGCTGTTGCGGTTCCCATCGCCTGGCTTCATCCTAAATAGAAGCGAAAAATACCGCAGATATTTCCAAGTCGACGCTCGAAAAACCTCGTCTCGACGGAGGCGAGACACGTTTCGGAAATCTCGGAGTTTAATCCTTGAAAAGGGCGCGCTGAGTACACGTCGAGAGGATGTCAGGCTTTTGAGAAGGATTCGAGATAACCATCGTCGTGAATCTTGCGTCGAAGAGTGAATTTACGAGGTACTTAAGCGGAAATCACACGGCTTTACCTGGCGAATGAAAAACGACGTTGCTTTCACGAAATTTCGCCGCTCGTTAGCGAGAGGGGGAGAGACTACGTTCGCAGCTACGATCAACCGCGCGTACGTGATTCTCGTGTGTGCTTTCGATCAACCAGATAAATACAGCCTCGACGTCGCGGCGATCCGAGATTCCGGCACGACGCCTGTAATTAGCCCGAAAATTGCAAAGTCGTCCGCTTGCCAATCGCGGGGATGAACTATCGATTATTACCACGCGTACGAGCTGCACCGTTACCCTCAAGTTTCGCGCGCGCGTGGGCATTGAATCCTCGTTTGTAGAATCGAGGATCCTTCGTTGCGATTAATCAGAACGAGCGATTGAAATACCGAGCGTTGCGCGTCCGCTAGAATGGACGGAAGTCATTCGCGCGTATCGCGTTCGACATTCGTACTTCGCTCACCTACGTGACCGAATATCGCGGTGGAACGACACTTTTGCCGATAGCCGTGGAGAATCGCCGGGCTCGCGCGCGATTCTTACGATTTAATTAGCCGTTCTAGCATCGCGGACGAGCATCTCGTCCGGTCGAGGTCAACGGCGCCTCGGAAGCCGGGTCAGCGGCTTCGCGGCTGCCAACCGCTCGTTATTACGATTGAGACTTTTACCCGTTCGATCGATCTCTGTCGGTGATCGACGGATCTCGCCGCGCGTTATCTCGATCTCGTTTCGATTTCCGCCACCATCGTCCCTCTCTCTCTCTCTATTATAGGTGCAGCGCAATGGAACGAAATTATCACGCTCGCGCAGAAGGTTACGGGAGGTTACCTTCTTCAACCTCGTTCTTCCTGCCTTTCGCGCGTTAACCCGCGGTCGAACGGCAACGGAGTTTGCAGGTCAGGTCGGCCAGCCATCCTCGCGAAATTATGCGAACGATCATCGATCGCGTCCCGGCTTCATTAGGCCTAGTAATTACAGCCTTGTCGCGGTTATCAATCCGGCTGCGTTACGTAACGGGGAGACAGCCGCAGCTGCGAGATCGTCACGATATTTCACCGTTTTAATCAGCTTCGTGTCTGGGTATCGCTTCGAGATGATCGGATACCTGGAAACCACCGACTGGCCAGAGATCAGAGGCTTCTTCTCCTCCTTGTGTTTCCAGTGGTTTTCCGCGATTAAAGCTTCGAGGCGACACACGCGGCGCTTGGTTCGTGCCGTCCGTTGCGTTGGCTTGTCCGCTGCCGTGTTTCACCGATTCCGCGAAACCGATTCTCGCGTCCTTCTCGCGCGCACGCGCGATACATCTGGGGAAATGATCGCTACCAGCGGCGTCTCTTACTTTCTACAGAGAGATAGATAGATAGATAGAGAGAGAGAGAGAGAGAGTAACGACTCTCGTTAGCACATGGGAACACGTGCGTAAATTGCGATCTCTATGCGCTTCATTAGGGAAAACCGTTCTAAGCGTCATTAACGGTTCCTCTTCCTCGATACTTCCAACAGAATTACGTGGCCCCGATGCAAAAGATTGCGCGGAAGATCCTCTTCCTATACCTGTCGACTGTAATCGCCCGTGCGGTGAACATTCTTCGGCTAACGATGCTTTATTAGAATAACCTAGATGGAAGGGTTTGATGGAACGCACCGCCGTTCTCTACGCAGGATGCTTTAATTACGCGGAGAACAATGCGAAAGGGGTTAGACGCAGCGCGATAATGCACCTACGTTTCGATTCGTTCCTAGCTATGCACCTCGAACGTTTCTCACCCCGGTGTCCCCTCAAAAATAGTTTCTCAATATGAGAAACTTGAAGTATTCCAAGTTCCAAGTCGAAAAAACCTCCAGCTGCTAGACAGGACCGAGTAAAACAGTCAAACACTTCTTCTCGACGCGGCGCGGCGCGGCGCGGCGCTGCGATCCAGTTCTTGCGGTCTCGATCTACGCGGACTAGTCTGCCGCCCCTTTCCACGTAGCTGGTGACGTAGGGTCCGAGGTCGTCTGCGATGCCTCGCGACCCAAGATCGAATGTGCGATCGAGTGTATAAGTGCGAGAGCAGGCCACCAGCAGAGCTCGGACCACCTCGACCGCCGGTGCAGCCGGCGTATAGCCGCCCCTCTCTCTATCTCTCTCTCTCTCTCTCGCGCGCGCGCGCGCCCGCTTTCTCGCTTTCTCTCTTTCTCAGTTTGCCCCGTCTTCTCCTTTTCCGTCCCTCGATCGTTCCCTCTTTCTCCGCTCTGTTCGACTCTCGATGGCTCTTGCTTCGTCACGGGTCCTCTTTCCCTGAACGTTCCTGGACGTTCCTCCTTCTCGAGGCGGCCGGTCGACGCGGAGAGCAGCCGCCTCGACGAGAGGCCACGATCAAAAAGAGAAGCTGAGAGACGCGGCTCCGACCGCCGCGGAAAGAATGCGTGGGTCGGACATAATGATTCGGACTTTGTCGGCCCAGTGGCGCGGCACAATCGCTCTCGGTGGAACTAGATTAAAAGCCGAGTAATATAAATATTCATGAACCACGAATACGAACTCGCGAATTCGGTGTAACTTCCGGAAATCTCGAAAGTATGATTTCGACGACGGAACGTACGTCCAGTTTCAACTTGTTAGTCAGGCTTTTAACTTTCGTTTCGATCATCCAGCGTTTGAGAGAAATGTCTTTTGCAATTATTGGTTTTTTTCGTGTAACGCGTTGTAGGATCGGATAAAGTTATTTTATCGCTTGGTATCAAGCTTGAGACGAGATCCCTTTAGAAGGGATGTTTACAGTTTCAGCCATTTTCATAATTTTATTGCTAGGATGTTAAATATTAATTTGGTCGTTTTGTCATTCGAGTAATTCGTTTCAATCGCTAATAACGTGAATTTTTTACGAAAGTTTAGAGTAAGGAAGAGGAAAACATTTGCAGCGAATAGAAATAGAAAATCAATCATTTCTAGTTGTATCGCTCTTGAAATATGGTGATTTTTGATATTAATAATATTTTATCGAATATTTGCACACAGAATGCAAAGAAAGTAAAATATTCGCTATTTTGTAGGACGTGTTTTGTAACTTTGTTGGCAAATATAAATTGTCAGTCAATTTTGCGCCACAATAATTAATTTAAGTGAAAAATCGTCGATGCTTTAAACTGGCGTAACTTTGTAAAAAAAGGTCACATAACGATTTACTTGGTCTCATTTTAAAACGCAAAGGTTCTGTTTTCGCTAAATTCTTAAAAAGAAAAAAATATGTAAAAATACTGAAATCTTCAAAAGATTAAAGTTTCCCATTTACAACCCCTTAAGGATTTTTATATGATTTATTTTCTTTTATAGGTTTAAAGTATCGACCATCTTTCATCATTATACTCTCAGCTATACTCCTTATTGTATATCTGTGTTTCTTTAAATCGTGAATTTACGAGCGCCGCGAGCGCGTGTCTCTAGCGATCGGCCGGTCAAAGAATCATCGAAGAGAGGACTTCGCGTGCCGGCGCGGCATGTTTTTCTATAACGGAGACGCCGGGGTATCGTTAATCGGCGACTCTGATTTAAGAATATCACCGGTGCCGTCCATTGTTTGCGTCGACGTTTCCTGACTCCATGAGCCCTCGAGAACGTCGGCAGATCTAGCGTCGCGTGGGCGTCGATCGCCGCGCGGGCTGCCGATCTTCGTGAAATCTCGACTGGCCATAAATTTCTATCGCGTACCATAACTTCTAATTCCTCCTAAAGCTGACGTTTCTTACAAGCTAGATGCACGCACGTTGCATTCATGCCGATATAATTGAGAGACATCTTTCTGTTTCCTCGGAACGTTTTTCCGACGTACGATATTTGGAAATCCCTCCGACCAGTCGAAAGATTCTCAACATGCTAATTTTATTTTAACTAATTTGACAATTTGACTTTTTTTATTCAATTTAACTGAAAATTCAATTGAATTTGACGAAACGTGTGTTGACAATTGCACGCTCCGTTCAACGATTCATCCTAAAAGTTTTCAATGATCAGATGCTGTAATGCGAGACTTGGAAGTTAGAACCAAAATACTTGTGCTTTAATTTATCACTTTCTGGACGGAATGTTTGAAACGAAAGTTGCGTGATAAGAAATATTATTTATTAGAACGCCGCAACAATCGAACTCGTCGATGTGACTGATTTCGGACTTTCATGCTTTTGCTTTCATGCAGCTGCTTAAAAGACACGGGTATCTTTACCAAAATTGATATTAATTCCTATTTGCATAGAAACATGATCCTATAAATCTATTTATTTGAATTATAGTAATTTATGTGTAGAATATACTTTGATATGGTTGTTTTAGTAGATATTTTAGTTTGTTTATTTACATTAATATTGTTGGGCAAGTAAAGATGCCCGCGTAAAGTGTTAACTTTAACTTGATCAAAGCAAACTGGATAGATTCGATTACACACTGTTTTACGCGATTCCATCCTACTCTGCTCTTCCCCACTCAACAGGATCAAATCCATCCTGTTCACACTTTCCCTCGACCATTCGTTTCATTTCACATTCTTAACGTCATACTATTTCGCAAGTATTGCACGTAGCATCGTGATCGAGTCGCCCCAAGGTCATAAACTTGACCCGCACTAGGGTTTCAACCCTTCTGCATCAACAGTGGAGAAAAAGACAGGACGCGGATTTAGATTTTGATCGAGATTCCATCGATTCGCGACGAAGAACGACGAATCGCGTTGTTTCCACTTTTTCTGTTCGCGTAATTACGCGATCAACCGGACGACGATCGAGAAGGAAAAAGCGAGGATTCACTCGAGGAGAGGATTCACTGCGGAGGAGAGGATCGTTGTTAATCAAGACGAGACCACCGTGGCCAATTCGACGGCAGAAGAAGCCGCGAATTAAAGTCTCTCAACGGAGCGGAGAACACGATTTTACGAGCGGCCGTGGTGGGGCGAACGGCTCGCATTAGCCTAATCGTTCGAGGCCGGTCTGCCAAATAAATTGGCTGATTTGCATGGGAATTAGGAATCCCCCGTAGACCGTCGCCAGGTAACCCGCGCGCATGGATCTATCGCGCGAGCCATCGACGTCCGAGTGTCTTCCGAGCCTCGCTGAGAAAGACCTCCCTTCCGCCCGAACAGACTTCCTCTCTCCCACTTTTCTGTTTCCCTTCTGCGTCTCGCTCGCGCGGCAATCCTCGCGCTTTAAACACTCGTGCAGTCTGCTTCGTGTTTGCCGCTTCGTGGAAGATACACGCGGAAGTTGTGCTCAGTTTCCAATGGAATAGTTAGGTTCAGCTACTGCCTTCTGTTTGTACCTTGCTAATTTATCGAGTCGCGTGTTCCATTGGCTACCACGGCGATCGCCGGTAGCTTTCTGAATGGTTTCAATGCCTTTGAAGATTCTTAAAGGCACCCTTGAATAAACAAACACAAATCTCGGTAATTGTCAGTTACCTGTCGCAAATGTTTTCTCCAGTTGAAACGGCTGTTGGAACGTTCGAAGAAATTTGTAATATTCGTGTTATATTTTGTTTTTCATTTTTTTCGATCGCGTCGATTTCGCCCGTGGATCCAGAAGTATGATTTACAGCGTTGGAAGGAAGAGGAAGGAACGAACGTCTTGAATCCTTTCGGCGTGCTTTCGAGACATCAGGACAAAACCGCTGGCGATTAGGGTACGACTAGTTCACAAGAATCGACCCGATCGCCGCTTAAATTAGGTGGTCCTTATCCGGACACGGAATCTGCACGCGAGCCCGCAATAAGAATATCTTTATTAAGCGCGATCGGGAGAACGCGCGGGCGAGAGAAGTCGCCGAGTAGGTTTCCGTTTACGGGCGAACCTGGTGTCGCGAAGTGGAGTCTCACGAAAGAAAAAAACTGCACGACTTCGTACGATTCGTCTCACTGAAAGGCCCAGAAACAAACAACTGTTCTGACTAGAAAATGAAGACGACTTTTCTGCCACTCCTATTCGAGGTTTAGCCCACGCCCCCTCGCGAATCACGTGACCCAAATCAACCAATCGCTAATTTTCGTTGCATCAGCGTTGCACCACCTGAAGAGGCCCGATTTTCTGGGTTACCCCCGAAAAAATCACTTTCAACGATAAAAAGAAGTTAGGAATTTTAAATCGAAGGACCTCTCATTGGTCCGAGTGATCTCGCGATTAATTGTCGGTAATCCGCGATGTTACATTGGCAGTCTACCAATAATCCAACAGCTGAACGTCATCGCACAAACGAGACAAATACTCGTTAAACATCGATATTACCCGATGTCGACATTGCATCCCTGTCGCTTCGAATGATTAATTCGACCAGCTACCAACGTGTCGTACTCGGAACTGTTTAATTATCATAATTCCCTCACCTCTGTCTCGAAGCTGGATGGATCGAAGGGGCCCCGGCGGTACACACGGCGGGAGAGGCCATCGGCGAAAATTAGCTCGTACGTACTTGTTCGATCGAAACGCACGCTGCACCGGCGCTCGTACAGGCAATTAACATAATATTACCCATAACGCAGCGTTCCTAATGGGATATTTATTGCGGGGTGCCTCTCCCCATCTTGCCGCGCCGGCAAAGTGCAGAGATCGTGCGAACCGATCTCGCTCGGTTCGCCGTTCTCGCCGCCCGAGGATCTTCTCACCTCGATTATCGCCGATTTTTCTCTCCCTCGTTACCCACCGAGCTACTTTGTTTCTATCTCCCTCTCTCGATCACTTTCATCAGTCTCGTCTCCGTGGCTGGCGGAAACAACACAGACTGCCAGAAAGGCTGTTTCCTTGGCCGCGTGTTCGAAGAACGACGCTCTCAAGTCTCAAAGTTGCCATAGACTCGCAAGCAGGAAATCGTCCCTTCGACTACAATCGCTGGCAGCGGCCGATCGGCGTGCCAGCCGTCGTGGAGATAGATAATTTCGAGCGTTTACGCGCGCTCGCGGAAAAAGGGGGCGGTCGCGAGCGCTACCGCTACCATTCCCGTGCCGGGTTTTCGAAACCAGCAACCAGTCTTGACGCACGGATCCACCCCCCGCCGGAGACAGAGTTTCTCGTTAGACCGACGCGATCGTTCATCTCTCGAGTGTATCCTCTCGATCTCGGTCTTCTGGTTCACTCGCGTTTCTGCCCAGAGGCAAAAAGGGGCCTCGTCCTTCTTCCTCCTTTCTCGAGCGTTGATAACGCTAATTAGGCTCGGAGACACACCGCTCTCGCCAATAGAGGATCTGTTTTCTTTTTCAGCGGGTTCTAGCGGCTTAAGTGGAGTCGCGCGTAGCTTGTTCGACCCGCGTCCTTCCCTTTTACGGCAGCTTTTAAGCGATGTTTTCCACGAGAGGCAGCTTGTCGCTTGCATAGTTCCGAGCGTGTTCTAACGCGGGGATATCGCTCGACTCCTGCGCAGCTGCTTTTAACGGGGCGATGACGATTATTTAATTTTTTTCGGCAACTCTGTTTGTTGCTACGACGGCAGAGAGAATAAAACCCCCTCCCGGCTGGTTCTTTCGGACCGAGAGAGAGAAAATTTCTTTTCCGTACTCGGATTTTCGAATCGCGCGCGATGACAGCTTCGTTTTGGGATATTAAATCGCAGTGTTTACAAGGGGGACAGCTGCTCTCGATATTTCAACCGATGCCCGGCGTCCTTCCACATGGTCTCGGCCACCGGGAGACCGACTAAAAAAGGGTTCGAGAGTTCGCGTTCGTATAAACAACACGGGACGATGAAACTCCCTGTGTACAATTCGAATTTCCAGTTGCATTTGGACAGACGTACTTCTCGCCGTGTGTAATTTAAAAGCCATCTAACAGACATCGTACAAACAATTACTCTCGATGATTTACGAGCGGAATTCTTCCCCCGTTGAACGGCCCGAGAGGTGAAAAAACTAGTTCTAGCGCAATGTGCGTAAAATATGTACATATACGTGGTTAGTCGAGTTTGTACCTCGGCCGAGGTATCACCCTTGACGGATCCCGTTCGATAAATCGCAAGAATCAGCCCGCAACTTCTCTTCCCGATCAATTACCGGGTCGAGCTCGAGGAATCGAGCCTCCGAATGTTTGCTCGCGCGTACGCGACGAAGAAGCAAGAGCGTAACCAGGGCTCACGGTGGTGGGAGCGAGAACGACGAGGAAGAGAGGAAGGCGGTGTAGAGGCTAAATACAGGTTCGAAAAGGAGAAACGAATTACCTACGAATCGGCTCTGCATCCCCTTTTTATTCTTTCTTCTGTGGACCAGCGGTCCCTTTCATCCTCTTCTTCCACCTCGCTTGGGAAAACGACTACGGGTCCTTTCGCCCAAAGCGACCACCTCTTATTCTCTCCCACCGCGTACGTTCGTTCGTTCGTTCGTTCGTTCGTTCGTTCGCCCTCCTCGGCCTCTCTCTCGTCTCTTCCTCTCGTTCCACCTCCCTGGCCCTCGAACGTCTCCATTAGAAGCCGTCGCGCCTTCGGGCCCTCGCGGTCTCCTAATTTGCCTACCGATCAGCACGATTTCGCTGCGGGTAGCAGGCACAACCGTGCCACGAATCGAGGAGAGAGTGTGCTGCCGTGCCGTTGCACCGAGCAATTTATTTTTTGAACCTCTAGCGTGTTCCCTGCGTTTCGTGCTCGGGGAGTTTGCTTTTGTCGAGGCTGGCTTTGCCTCTCTCTCTCTCTCTCTCTCTATGTGATTCCTCGAACGAGCTGCTCCGAACGCCAGAGGCCCACCACCTATTCATCTCTCTCGTTAACCACCGGACATCTTCATCGACGATCAATGGCTCTCCCTGGATGTCTCAATAATCCGAGCCGCGAATTACACGAGCGTCCTTCCATCCGCCCGTCATTTAAGGATACCGGGGCGTTCGCGCGGGGCGCGCGTTTTCGCGTGACTCCACCTGATCACCACCACCACCATTACCACTATTACCAGCAGCAGCAGCAGCACCAGCTCTACTGCCCCCCCTTTTTTTTCTCTTTCTATCCTTTCTTCGTCGCGATTCACGCGCAAAAACGCCCTTTGTTCGACGCGCGCCGTCGCTTTTTCGATGTATAATTATTTCAAACATGCGGCGCGTTTTTTGTCCCACGGCAGCAATTAAGTTGCAGTTCGGCCGCCCAAGTTTAGACGCCGGTCGTCTCTCTCTCTTCCTCCGACTTTGAGCTTCTAACAATAAACTGGAAGCGCCCCGGGCCGGGGGGAGGGGTGAGTGGGGGTGGGGGTGGGGAAGAAGAAACCATCTGCGAGGCCCAGGTGAACCGCCTTGATGAAATTAAGTCATCGACGAAATTACTCCGCTTTCTCAAAACTTATAAAAACCGAACTTATTACAAGAGGGCAAGTTGCAAGAAGTAAATTAATACCGTATAAACGGCAGCTTCCTCCTCCAGCGATGTTTGAACGACCCTTGCTCGACTCCTCTTCAACGGTTGTTCCTCCCTCTCCCTCTCCCTCTCCCCCTTTAGATTAAAAGCAAATCGATACGCACTCGTTCGAAAATTATGGGACTGGCGTCGAGCCTATCGCTGCGAGCACGCGGCGTTCCAGCTGACGGTTATCTATCACCTGGCCGATCGTTTCACCGCCGATCGCCAAGGATAAACGCGCGTGAAAATCGGTAATCGATCCACATCGCTCGCGGAAACCTCGCCGCTGTCCCACATCTTCCGCCGCTTCTTATCCAAATAATTTGCGTGATTCGTCTCACGGTCGTCAATTTTTTCCTTTATCCAGACTTTCCAGCGCAAATAACAGCGTTCGATCCAACGCCGCAACTGCTACGTGTACGTACACGTACGTACACGAGCGCGTGATCACCGACGATCGAGGGAACCGAGGCTCCAATAATTGTCGCGAAACGACCTGGCATAGATCATGATTGAATCAGAGTTTCGTGACGATTCACAGCCGGCGTGTTAGTCGTTCGAGATTAATTAGATCACGAGATCGTTGTAACGTTGACGAAACATCGTATTCCCAACCTTTTTCCCAGAATGGATCACGAGAATATATTAAAAACTTGAAATTACTGATTTCTAAGCGACAGAAGGTTGATGCAATCTGTATTCTATTGTACAATTATACATGGTCGCAAATTGTAAATTCGAAACAGCCGAATCAATTGTAATGGACAATTGAAGAAAAAAAACACAGCAAGTGGCAAGTGGCTAGCCAAATTTTCAGTCGTTGCTATATTTTAATACACAGTTCTGTTAAAAAAAATGAAATATATATTTCTGCCCTTCGATGTACGAGTAATCTAGAAACAATCGGAATTAGCATCCATGGTATTTACTTTTCCCTTCCTCCTGGAAAATTTGACGTTTCCTCGCCGCTTACTTTGGTACTTTCTTACGGAGAAGTCCTCAATTATTCCATTGCGATGATCGACGATGCGAGCAAAAACACAAGCTCGATGATACACGTAAATACGACTAATGAGGATCGTTCGCGGGCGAGTGTAATATTCAACTAGCGAATGCGATTCACCGACTCGTAATGACCCGAACGTTACTTCCGTCGACACGTCGAGTTGAGAAACTAATTTTCATACTTGAGACGCTATCCAATATCCCATGATTGGTGGATTTGAAAATGAGAGTGCAAAGCGAGAGAGGACGTCTAATCGAGTCTGATGCGTTCTCCGGCCACTCGAAGCGTCGGCCGTCATTAACGAAACTCGTTAATAGAGTTTATTACCCTCGTTCCGAGGCTGTTGCTATTTAACGTCATCGTAAACTCTAGCTGCGGAGTCGTTCTTGAGCCCTCGAGTTCTACGTGTTTTGCACGCGCTCCCGACTCGCGTATCGATCTCGTATCGAATCGGTCTGTCACAAACATCTTCTTCCTTCCTTCAACTTGACGTAGCCTTGACCGTCCGAGGGCGTGGGCGTCACAGTTGGCGAGTCTCGGTTTTACATCTTCCGTGCCTTTGCCGTGAATTTTTTTCTGCCTTTTGTCTAAGCCGAGCTTCTGCGCGTTAAAGTCACGGTTCGAGATTCAAGGACATCCCGGTTCCATTCACTCTTTATTAAAATTCGCAACTACCGTCAATCCTCCCAAGTAACGTCGACTCATGCGTGAAAAAAATTACTGTACTGTAAATATATATATATATACACACACGTGTGTAGAAAGAAAATACAGTATTGTGCTAAATACTCGCAGTTCCGTATTTTAAACGCTAAAGTATCCGATTTACGTTTTCGAGCGAATATACGCGCTCGGAAGATGAGCTTCACGCAAGCGCCTGTGGTTTCGAAAATGTGAAACACGTCGGACGAAAGCAGCACCGATTTTTCCGAGTGCGATTAGCCACAGCGTAATCAGCTCTTGCGAGTCTAGCGCAGTTGGACGGCTAGCTCGCACTTAAGTCGAGTTAGGCGTCAGTTGAGTCGAGCCATCGGCTATTGGCGAGAGTACGCCACGGCGAAGCGGGAAAGGAATGTCTCGTCCGCTTTCCTCTTTCCTCCTTGATTGACGCCAGCAGCGCTACATTCTTTGCCCCTTTCTCTGCGAGATGTACCTACCAGGGGAAAATGTGCGGTTCCGCGAGCCAGCACGCCGGGATATTTATACATCATCGCGTATGTCCGCGTAGCGGCCGTGTCGAGTGTCGGCTCTCTTCAACGACATTCTCTCCCGAGGAAATGAATCGCGCTCCTCCTGCACCGACGAAATCCGTTTCTAAATTAACACGTTGGAATCCGAGGGATCTGGTAAACGCGCGATACTCTTCCGTCAAATACGGAAGCGAATAAACGCGCGGCTAGATCGTGTTCAGTTGAAGGCCACCTGAGAGTAATTTCTCGGTGAAGGAAGAAGAAGAAGAAGAAGAAGATTGTAATTGGAATCACAATCTAATCATCGTCGCGAACGACTCTCGTTGCTGTTATTAACAAGTATTACGTAAACGAATATTAAAGGAGGAAAGGGAGAGGATAGAAGCCGTGGACGGCTGGAAGAGCTTAATGGATTTTTAACGAACGACTCCGCTCAGTTCTATCCCATTCGCGTGACGATATTTATCACAACCGTTGACGTCCGTTAAACCGATCGCGACGATTACGCAAGTAAATTCCCAAGGGAACTGTGTCAAAACGGATGGGTAAAAGAAGAAAGGTTTCGCATCGACGGAATAATTTATGGAACGTCTCCGAGAGAGATGTACGCAAGATGGCTGCGGAAATTTCTGAACTCTCAACGCGGTGACACGGCTGAAAAGGCGAAGGCAAAGGTTTCGTGGCTCGGGGACTCGTTTAAAGGACAAAGAGTGTTACTGCGAGAGGGTACACAGGCCCACGCGCTTCGTCGAATGATCGTCTGAGAAAGCTCCGAGAGCGCGTACTGTTCGCCGGATCGTGGGAAGTTATGAAATTTAAAGAGAGCGGACGATTCTCGTTCGGTTAACGGAAAACAATGCGTTTCTATTTCACGCACTTGTGCGCTCGCCAGCGTCGTGGAATTTCCGCGATGTTTCGATACACTCGCGGCAACTCGGCAACCAGATGATGCATATCAAAAATACTCGGAGTGAAACTCGGCATTGCTGGCGGAACAATGCGTTAATGTCCCGATCTGATTACGGGGGATTTACGTTGGTCATCGTCATTTCACAAAGAAAGACTCGTGTCGCAACCGAGTCTGAGAGAAGATTTTTATCGCTTCTCTCTCTCTCTCTCTCTCGTTCCAGCAGAATACGCGCCGTCTCTTATATATATTCCGCCTCGCGGAACGTGTACGCGTCTCGAGGATTTCCAATTGCAGGACCGTACTTGCCTAATCACCGGTATCAAAGTCATTGCAACATTGTATACACGCTGAATACAGGTCGATTTGCACAAGCCCCGTCATTAGAAACCTGCTTTTGACCGACTGGCTACGAACACTTCCCCTGGCCACGATATTACTCTACGCTTTTCGCGTTGAGCAACCAAATGGATGCTCGGTCTTCGAATTTCCTGCGCTCGACCTCTAGGCGTGTAATTAAGGAGTCTTTAAGATTATCGCTCGAAAATTTCCAAATTGCGTCTTTCTGCGAATGTTCGCTCGCACTGTAACGATAACTATAGACGAGCCAGCCGAATCTATACTTCGTACGGCGTGTTACGTAACCGAAACGAAGTGTGTGAAAATTCTGACGAACGACGTAGCCATCCATTATGCACCGGCACGTAGGAGAAAGTTCAATTACTCTCGGTAATGCTAAAATTCAAATCTCGAGGCTCACTCTCAAATGTGAAATTTTCGCAAGAAACGTCCACGTCGAAGGATCAGTAAGCGTTCGCGCTTACTCGTGGATGCTTGTACGATCGAGATCGGTATTCTAGTCGGATCGTAGACTAGTTTTTTTTTTTAATGATAAGATTTTCGATGATTCTCGCGTCGAAGTTCACTTGATGAAATTTTTCATGATTTCGGTGCTTGGCTATCCGCGAGCCTATTTGTTTAGAACGTTTAACTTGGACAATTACATTTAGAGTATGATCGTTATGGGTCGTTTGTTTGCTCTATATACGCCGTAGGTCATTTAGAAACGGTGAAAGCATCGATCGATGCCAACCGTTTCTACAGGATACGAAGCGTAACAGACCCGCGTGTCAGCGACCATCTTGATCTACGTGGACGCTTCTGAATCTCGAACTCTGGTATACATTAAAAACAGTTGACACGTAAAAAATTATATCGAACTGCAATATTTTTAAATCAATCGTGATATCCAAATTTCTGTTAGTCACATTTTGTCCGAGTGCGCTATGCACAATGAATGCTACAGTATTCGCGTCAGCGAACGTGTTGAAAGATCGTCCAAAAAAGAATATACGGACATTCCGCAGAATGTGCAACAAATTGCTTAAAATAAAATATGTTTCACCAACGTCGAGATGGTCCGAAGCCGCGTAACTGACTTGAAACCGACATCGATTCCCCGCGACGTATCTCATTGCGCTGCTTCGCATTCTTCCACGTATATCGGACCTCGCTTTCGAGCTCTTCTTGCAACGTCAAGGCAGGAAAACCGCAGGCAATTTCGTCGAGAACAATGACGCGCGTCCTCGACCTCGTTGGAACATTCGACAATCCTCGGAGCGTACCGATCGCGCTGAATCGCAAGCATACCGACGTCCCCGGTTCCTGCGTTCCATCCGTTTGCCACGGCGATTAACAATTATAATTATTCCCGTGGAACTGTACGAGAGCCGAGCATCGTCGAACGATTCCACGACTCCCGGCGAGGATCGTTCGCGCGAGCCGCGACGGTTGCAACCAATTTGCGTACTTCTATAAATGCAGGTACCGGTGGCGGTACACCGGGGCGCTCGAACGGCCGGTAAATGTTCCTAGGCGTTCAGCACGGCTGTATATTCCGTACTATACATAATGCATGAGCCGGTACGCGGTGTGTTTCTTCCTCGTACCCTTCGTTCCTCCGGTTCCATCTCGCGAGCGGGCCGCTCCGGCCGCGCCAACACCCGATTCGCTAATTAAGAAACTGCTGAATTTATCTGACCGCTGTTAAATCGTACAGCGAGCGTCGCAGCTGGCTATCAGAACTGTCCTCGTGTATGTACGTCGTTTGTTGCTTCCATACTCTTTCCTCCTCGCTCCGCCTCGTTTAACCGCAAACGGAAAGCAACGGAAAACGCTCGTCACTTCAAGCCGCGGGGTCGCGGCTCAGAGGTGCGATCAACACGCCCGGGGTATAATCTTCGCGGTAACAAGGCGTCGAGTCGTCGAGTTTCTCGCGGATAATTTACCAAAGTCGAAGTTCACCGATGTTTTTCTTCGTAGGATTCCGATCGTTGGCGATGGCTCTCTTTTTGCAAATTGAAATCTAGGGTACTGAAATTTTCCAACGGTGGGGAGGAACGACTTTGCACGCGAGAGCAAAGAGTTGAAGCCTTCGAGTTACAATTATTATCGAAGTGCAAGTTGCACTCCCATGTTGAACATGAATTCGAGTTCTATCGATTCTGAATTCTTCAAGCTAAAATGCAAAGTGGTTAAAGTTCTGTACGCTTAATGTACTGCTTCGCACCGAGAAAGTTGGAAGAAAGGCAATTAAAGAGTGGTGCTCACAAAGAGAGAGAGAGGGAGAGAGAGAGCTCCACGAGGTGGAGAACGTACGAGTCGCGAGGCGTTCCAAATGTCTCAACGCCCTTTGACGATGATAAAGTGCTGATAATAACGCGACTAAGTAATCGCGCGGTTCCATCGACCTGATTCGCCGGAGCCGAAGCCGCGCGACTCTGTCCTCAGAGCGCGAAGAAGATAAATTTCTCGACACTGCTAATGGCGTTTCTTGCTTGCGAATTCATCTTGCAAGGGCGTTCTGGGCCGGCGATGATCTGGGTGTTATAAGCCATCACCGCCGCGGAAAGAAACGCTCACCCCACCGCTGCATAAATATGCATGCATCCGCCGATGGCTCTTGTAACAATCCTGCCTCCTTCTGTTTTTTCTTAATACCGACAACCACCTTGAAAATATGGTCGTTTCTCGTTTCGCCGTGGCGAAGTACCGACCGATACCCGTTACCGATATATCACCTGTTATGACGCGACACGTTAATAAATTATAACCAGTCCCACTGTTGTCGAAAACCTTCACTCTCCGACACTTTCACCGAGTTGCGAGTTTTTGCATGCTGTCGAAATCTGATGAAGTGTACTTCTGTCGAAATCTTTCGTCTTGAGGGACGTTTTTACGGCAGATTCAAAGATCCGGTGTCCCAATTAATCTAGATAGTAATCTGGTTCCCGCGCAAGGATGCGCGTAATGGTCGGATTTACGGTATTATTGATATAAATTAAATCACAATATGTTAACAAATATGTTAACAAGGTTAACATTCTGAACAACTTCTTCCTGTACACAGTTTGAGTTAGATTTAAATGCCTATATTGATAGCTTTGACGATATATAGAAAATTAATTGTGATCATTTAGGTGTTAATTATGAGATAAATTTTATCAATCCTCGCACAAGTAATACACAAAAGAAAAAAACTGCACGACTTGTACCGCAGTATGATTCGTCTCACTGAAGGCGCGATCGCTCAGTACCAGACAACGCCACTCCTACTAGAAGTCTACCCCACGCCCCCTCGCGAGTCACGTGACCCAAATCAACCAATCGCTAATTTTCGTTGCATTAGCGTAGGATAACTCGAGCGAACATTACGCAAGTTATAATTATATTTTTACAGGCACAATTATCAGAAAATTATAAAAAGAAGAAGTCCGAGCTGTTAGATTTAATTATGACATCCCCACAGAAGGTGTGACAGTCGTATGCAAAGGTTAAAAGTAGCTAAGAAGTTAATAGAAATTCGCCTCGGATCAATTCCGACTGTGCGATTTCAATCTTTGGAGATCTCGGTGCAGAGAAGAGATCCCGACCAAACGCGCGATGTTGATTTGCCAGTTTGCAAGGGTATCCTTGCTGACACGCAAATGGCGAAACGTGGTCCGGCGAGGGGCGTAGCGAGTATATCCACCAGGTATACACGTCGTTGTTGGTCGGCCGGGGTCGGCGGGGCACGCTATCGCGCGAATCCGCGCGCACGCGGTCCAAGAATTTCCGGAGAAGCTTCCAGTATGCATATGCATGCGGCCGCTGCGTGTACACCGGCGAACACCGGTAGACGTAGGATAGGAAATAACTGCCAATTAGCGCCAGCCTCCAACGGCGGCAAGCTGAGCGCAAGCCGCCAACGCTTGACGCTGACTCACTTTCCATTGCGCGGACCTCGCGCGTTGACGCGCGATTCGACGTCCGCCGGGATCAAGCGGCGGAGGAGCTCGAGATCTCTCGATCTTCGCCAGAGAAGAATTTCGCTATCGTCGAATAAGATTTGCGAGCACGAGAACCGTGGAACGTTCCGAGTGTGTGGTTTGTCGGTAGAATTTACTGGATTTGATCGACTCGTTTGGACTTTTTGCTCGATGAAGCAAAGGTACAAACCTTCATCGCGCGTGCGATCATCGCAGGTGTGTGTCTAACGTTCTCGTTGCTCGCACTATTCCCCGTCGTTTCAAAACGTTTCGCGTTGAAATTGGCTGGATTTTGCCAATTCAAGTCGTTTATCGCTCCATCCTCCGCGAAGATTCATTCAAGTGGGAAGAAATTAATTCCCCTGTTGTACGAATGACTCATGGTTCGTGAGCTTGATTGTTCTCCGATGGATTCAAGTAAATGGAACTCTACCGCGTAATAAGCAGAGATGATAGAAGTCAATTGTGCGTAGCAACATTATCGGAGATCTTCCTACGTTTTCAATGAGTAATGAAAAAAGAGTTGCTTCCATCATACGAACAAACGATTGAGTTTCAACGTGGATCAAACATCCATCCGTCGGCAAATACTGTTACCTCGCTGAACCGAAAAAAGCGTCGCCGAACCCTCGACGAGAAACAACGCAGCTGGCTCGAGCGGCGTCGAAAAAGCGTTCGGGGAAAATTCACGGCGATGTCGCCCTCGCCGCGCCGCGGGGAAGACGGCAGATGCGCAGGGAATTCGTGTGATTGAGGGTGACACTCGGGCGAATCGAGGTCGCCCAGGTTCGTGATCCACGGTGATAAAATTCGGCACGAGGAGGAGCATATGGCGTTTCGCGGCGTTCGCGTGCTCCTCTCGCATTTTTCTCCGCGTTCGTGAATCGGCTGCTGTTATCTTTCGCTCTCGTATATATATCTTTAATTACGCGTCGCGGTTAATCGGCACTGCCTGTTCCATTTTCTGCCGCGGTAATTAAATTCCGACACGGTGATTAACCCTTCGTACGAGTATCGTTGTAGGCTGCACGGCAAAGGTCAATGTAATTTCGTCCGTGCGTCGAAAACGTCGATTGGGAACCGGTGGTCCCCGGTGGTAAAATTAGTACACAGAGCACCGATTTCCAATTCAATTTCGCGTTCCTTGACCCTTTCGTGTCAGACACTGCGTTCCTCGTTCGCGATTCAGTGAAAGTCGCTCTTCCACCGTCGATCCCCCTGGAATCGTTCAGGGATCCGGTTCTTACCGTAATCCAGACTAGAGAATGACCGCTGAAACGAGTCCGCGTAGTTGCACCGGTTACGCTACGAAACCAGATAAATTATTTATGAACGCCGTTCCAAACTTCGTGAAACCGATTCTCTCGTTCCCGGCGCGTGTTGCTCTCCTCCTCTTTGACACGGTTCAAACTTCGAAGCTCCCTTTCATCGGAGGATTTCCTCGCCCAGTCATCGTTCACGTGTCCCATTCCCACGCTGTAATCACGCAGGACAACGCAACCCCGTGTTTCCATTCGTGACACAGGCAGTCATGTGCGCAGTGCGCGGAACAGCGTGCAGATAACGACGTTTACGGGAGGCAGATCGCGAGAGACCGAGAGACGCTGTTTCCACCGCAGCTCCACCCCTGGTGAATTCCGAATGCGACCGCGGACGCGGAGATGTCGGGAGAAAAAAAGGAAAAAGTGCAGAAGCGTAGAGGGAAACGAAATCGGCCAGATTCGGATCAGAATTCGGGGAGCATTCGGTGTGTCGCCGCCACCAGCGACCGCGCAAGATTTACGAATTCGCGTTAGATCTCCGGCCGAATGTCGGACGTGTAGGGGCGTTCGGGAGCAGATAATCGATGCGGTGTCACACGGCGCTGTTCTCGCGAACAAAGCGGCAAAATTATGCGGAGCGTGAGCGGAATACGCGCGAAAGAGGGATATATATTTGGGAAATATATATGCGGCAAAGCGTTAAAGGATCGAGGAGGGCGAAATCAGACGAGGATTTATTTCAAACAAAGCTTAAAGTCACCGTTAAATCTTTCGTACGAGCACCAACGATTCAATTCAAACAGAATACGAGTACACGTGCAAATAATGAATTGATTTAACGTAATTGCGATTCAGAGTTGACAAATGCACGCTGACGAAAATTTCGTAGGTCGTTGTAGCGAAAGGATTAAAGACGAAACACTCGAAAGACTGTCCAAAGGACATACAGACAGCAGGCCAAAGCTCGGAGCGCAAGAACGCGTGCAACACTTTCGCGCAGAGACACGAACAACAAACGTTTCCCGCGCCGGATAAAGACGAAAATTCCCAGCCGAGACAGGGTAATGAATAAGTCGCGAAATTACGCGGCGCGGCGCTAAGATGGAACGAACCTCCGCGTCTCAGGCCTGGCCGATAAATTTCCATTCGTGCGCGAAATAATCGCCGTGATGTACGAGCCGCGATATTCGTAATTTCGCGACGGCAATTTACTGATTGCTGCATTCTCGTGAAAGCCACTCCGGCGGACAGGCGAAATATTACGCACGCCTCTCCGCCGGCCGCGATACAAATGCACCGGCGAGGATCCCGCTCGTATCCACGATCGAGAGACGAGCGGCCGCATAAGCAGGTAGGTCAGTCGAAAATTGCCTCGAACGGGACCCGGAGGGCAGTCATCAGCTTCCCGAAGCTTCGCGGAAAAACCTCGCGTCGTCTCGCCTCGGCGCACGCGCGCGTGATTCGCGCGGTCGCGCGTTCCGCCGAGAATTAATGTCTCAATCCGCGGGAACATTATACGTGAATTATTCGCGCGCGAGTGAGAAAAGATCGTTACTTGGGGAGGAGGGGTGAAGGGGGGCTGTCGCGTCGTTATGCGTGCCATTTGCGAGTTTGTCTTTCGAAGCGCGTGCTGCGCTTTTTCACCCGATGATAGCCTATCATCATCGCTTTCCCATCGCGAGGAAAGTCATCACTCCAGCATCAGCCGCGCGTCTCACGCGAGATGAGAGGTTTGATCGGGCCCCGAGACGTTGAAACTCGGATGAAATTACTTCGGTTGGAAGGACCGTAAAAGGATAATTACATACCGCTGGGAATAAGTTGTCAAACGAGCCGGCGATTTAACCCTTTCCTCTTTCTCTTTTTTTCTTTTCTTTTCTTTTTTCTTTCTTTCTTTCTTTGCGATTCGCCGTTGAAGCGTTCGCGCTCGCGACTTTCAACGCGGAGGCGATCGGAAAACAATTCGATTACACGCCACTTCTCTTTCGTTTGTGTTCGTTGCGCGTAGCACGGAAGTCAACGAAGTGGAAAAAATTGGGATTCGCCAGGGCAGTTTCACTACCGTTCGCGCGGACTATAATTACGAGCCAGCTACCTCGACCTAATAAAAGTAACTCGCTCGCGCGCCGGCGAGAGAAGTCGAGTTCCGAAAGTGGAAAAAAAGTTCGGGACGCCGCTGGGTGTGTCGCTCCATTTCGTTAAAAGCCGGTGTTTAAACGCCGAGATTACCGCGCGGCGGTACGTAAAAGTCGCGAGTGGCTGAATATCGTCTCGAATAGTCGCTCCCACCGTCGTGACTAATGTCTGGAAAACAGCGTCGCTAGCGTGGCGCGGTGATAGCAAACAGCGTCAAGAGGCGACGTCGTTTCGAGGAGTTCGGTCGATTCGTAGCGGAGTCGAGCCTGCCGGGGTTGTCGTTCTCGCAATTTCACGGCGCGTTGGAGCCGATCTCGTGTTTCCTCGCCGTGTGTACACCGCTATCGGTACACAAGCGCCGTACCGAGAGAAAATTCGAAGCGATCGCCGGAAAGGACGAGAAACCGCCATTAACGGGCGGCGGTTTCCGCTAATCGAGCCGTTTCTCCCTTGTAACGTGGGTGGTTCGGTACACGTCGCGCGATTCGCCTCAGCCTCAGATCGCGGACAGCCCGCAACGATGTTTGTGCAAGATGATTTACGGAGATCGAGGGCCGCATTTTCTTCGCAACGGCTCTAAACAATGAGCTTTCAAATCTTATCTGGCCATTGTGCGTGTTGTTTTATTACGAGGAATCGGCTGAAATCGTCGGAAGGAGGAGCGCCGGGTTAACTGCGAGCTTGTATCTTGTAATCTTTGCAGGGTCGGTCTTAATTGTACGTTGCGACTGTGTGCAAATGCGCGGTGAAAAAAAGAGAAAAAGATGAAATATCGCGCGAGGAAATTTATGGGAAGTTTGGGGAACAACGATTCGTCGCTCCTAACGAATCATATCCCTTCCAATCTTTCGCGACACTTGCATTAGGTCTGTAAAATAGACTTTGAGAAATTGCAACTTTCTCGTGTTATATATATATATATATATATCAGACTGTTTAATAAATTCGTTGCTTGACTTTACATTTTCCAAGTTATAGAAATTGTTGTTTACATCATTTCGCAGTGATGACATATGACAACATGCATAGAGGCACACGTAATATATGTAATACACATAAATGCTAAATATTCAAAGTCCAATATGAAATTGAAAATACGCTTGATAATATAATACAATATAATATAATTTTAAAATATTGAAACAACTATTTGTTATAATTATTATCATCAAACCATTTAACCTCTTAGTTGTGAATGACGAGTATACTCGTCGTGCGAGAAAAGTAATTACGATTTGTCACTTGGATCAAATTTTTTGTAGAAAATAAAATAAATTTTAGACATTTTAGGAAATTTTAAGACTAGACTCGACCAGTTCTTTTCACATAATTTCTAAATACTCTTTTGCCATTAATATCAATTATTATTAATTCTTACTATTTAATTCAACTTTACAGCAGCTGCACGTACTTTGCTTTCGACGAGTATGATCGTCGTCGTTCTAGCGACTTTTAGAAGCGGCACCACAGCGACAGAGGTTAGGTTCGTATTATGATATTAACAATGGGATTCAACGATCGTAGAATCACACTGTTGCATACGTACAATTTTCCAGCGAAAGGCCGAAAGCTTCAAAGTTACTCGATTCATTTGTGAAGAACAATCAATCAAACGATGCAAATTAACGTTGCGAACGATCTCGCTACGCCAACCTAACGCATATTTCACAGCAGAGAGTTCTCCCGCGATGGCACGAAGGTAGAATAATTGGAAAAAAGGCAAACGAGACCAGAGGAAAGAGGACCACGCGTTATCAAGCAAAAATTCTTAAGGGAAGAGTGGGCAGCCGAGGGGTGGGCACGGCTCGGAGCAGCGTTGTTTCACGGGGGTAACGATCCTCGAGATCTCATTTACGGTACAAATTAGTCGTAGGCCGGTCCTTGGTTCTTAATGGTCGGCCGGCACGCAAAGAGGCTAGCTTTAATGAAGACCGCGCTTTGTCCGTGAGGAAGTGTTGCGCGGCGCGGCGCGACGCGACGCGACGCGGCTCGCAGTCGATCCGCTCGCGTTGCGCCGAGCCACGCGGTCGTATTTCGCGCGAGCGTCCGCTGAATGCGAGTTAAACGAAGATTTATGCCGCGCCGTGTAAATATAAACAACAATATGCAATCCCCGGCCTCATTGTCCCGCGCGAACGAGCCGCGCGAGCCGGCCAATGCCAACTAATAAGCGAACGCGTCTCGCTTTCACGCGCGCTCGCACGCTCGCTCGTCGCCAATCTTTCTACCGAGCTAATTGACTGAACCGAGCCGGACAGAAACTGCCCTTTTCCCCTCTTTTCCTACGCGTTTGTTTCATTCCGCTTTAAACTTCGTCGAAACGGCGGTCGTTGTTAAACAATGTATAAAGCGCAGTGTTTGATCGGTGGTCATTGGAAAAGATGTGACTTGTCGCTCTGAGAGATCTTCCAAATCTTTCCGAAGATCAATTGCAATTGAACTGGAAATTTGCTGTCCTCGGTGATTTTCTAAAAGAATTTTCTCCAGACCAGAGTTTGAAAATCGTTTGAAACAAGAAACAAGAAACAAGAAGAAAAGAGACTCGGCGCAGTTCTCGGTTCGTCGCGATCTGTTTCCCCTGACCGTTCTCATCGGCAACGACGAACAAGACAGACCGCGCGGTGGATGAAAAATGGAGACACGGCGGTGTGTTTCGTCAGCGAGAGAGAACGCGTTTCGTCTCGCCGGTGAAATTTCAGCGAGCGCGTAATGCGCGCGCCTATTAAATGAACCGGTTTTAATGAATTTGCTTGTCCGCGGCGCGGCGTACGCGAGTGGTGCCCGGCGTGCACGTGTAGCCGCGGCGAGCGTGCAGTCGCCTCGGAAGACTAATCGACCGGGGCGTAACGAGCCACCGAGCGACGATCCTTCCTCTCCACGAGGACGAGGACGAGGACGAGGACGAGGACGAGGACGAGGACGAAACTCGCCTCTTCTCCGCGAGCGGCCGTGTTTTTTGCCAGCGCGCTTCAGAAATTTGTCTGTCGCTGCCTTAATACGCCGGCTGTCACGCGCGTCCGCGCTCATCCATCCAGAGTACTTCTGGCTACGCGCACCTCTCCCGCCGCTCCCCTCGGATCGCTTTAATTCGCCGATTCCCACGTGCGATTTCGCCCATCGCGATTTATTTCCCCAGCGCTTCGTTTCAACCCTTGTTACCTGATCGTGAGTGATTTTCCAGCGATTTCTCCTTGGACTCGAGAGTGTCTCTCATTCTCTCGTTACAAACGAGCGATATCGGCAGATGAGTTTCTCGTATGGAAAAGCGAGCCTGCAGTGCCGTCGACCAAACTAATTTCGAATTTTTCAATTAACGAAGCTTCCATTAATTCCGATGATGCGCGTTTTGCTGGAGAGAAGTAGCCATCGAAATCGACGCGATCATTAGGCTCTCGTCATTAGAGATGGTGCCTCGATTGTAATCGCTACTAGCTAACTTGCACCGACCGGGCATCGTATCGATTCAATAAATCTCGCGCTTCTTTTTTTCTCGTAACATGTGTTGCGAGGTGATACGCAAGACGTTCATTCATCATCAGTGCGAATGAGGGGGAAGATGTATGTATATGTATAATGAAGATTCCGACTGCCACGCTGACAATTTCGATCGATCTCGAATCGACGAATTTGTCCAACAAACAACTTTAACCGGAATAGAATTTCCAACAACTGTCGGCGATACAACTTTCAAATTCTCTCACAAATTTTCAACGCATCGCGGTGGTTGTAAAAATTTGCGAAATTCGGCGCTTCGAAGGACCGGATCGCAGTGTTCTCCTCAATCGTTCGAACGCGTTTGTTTTTCGAGAACTTTTTTTCAAAAAACGCACGTGATTACGAACAATCGCGCGGTCAATGTTCGACGATCGTACGTCGAACTTTCACGGAGCCCTGTGATTACGACGTTTAGAAGGGTGGCAAGGCGATTCGCCAGGACACGGGAAGACGCGCGTCAAACAGGCGTAATAACAGGCTAGTCGATCTGTCATCGTTTTTCCAAGTGAAATCCATCCCTCTCTCCCTCGAGAGAGGGAAGTAATAATCGTTTGACAGGCCGGAGTGTACTCACTATGTCCTCCATGCTGTGATTTCCGGCGTGCATTAATCCGGGATTCGTACAGCTTCTCACGGACGTCGTGCGAAGCGAAGCGAAGAGAAGAGAAGCTTGCGTACACGCGCCTGTTACTGTACCGCTTCTCCCCCCGTTGTTTCCTCGTTCGATCACACTTCGTTTCTCTTTGCACTGGACGTCGAACTGCTAGCTGTCACGGCTAGGACCATCGTTCCAAAAACAATCACTTTCCATCGAGGAACTTGTCACCACTTTCAAACTCGGCTGGACCTTGTGTCCCTGCTCCGAAGCGATCGTTCGCGACGGTCATAACACCACGTTTCGCTGAACGTCTTTTCACGGATCGCTGGTACCTGTCGCTGGATGCAAGGATGCCTTCCTTCCTGTTCACTTGGGGGTAAATGATTACACTCGGCCGCGTGTGTATATCCTCGCGCGTAATCCGAGACGACGGAGTATCGAGTCTATTCGTACACGGAAAAGCTCGCGCTGGAGAAAGACACGTACACGCACCGGCCGGCGATCTCACCGTAAGATCGCCGCGAGGATCGTCGTCACCGGTACACGGTGACGACAACGACAGTCGGGGTGGTCCACGACGCGCGACATCCTCGTACCGCTCGTCGAAATCTCCGCGTGCTCGTTACACGTTCGCCAGCGCGCCGACGGTTTCCTCTCCGAGCGGGTTGCCTTCTCCCTCCGGGATCGACTCTGTCGTCGACCACCGTGCACCGTGACGCACGTCGAAAAATCGACGAATTCTCAAACAAAATCGACAAGCCCTGGTGTCACGCTCTCGATCCTTCCTATTTCGTATCGATCCTATTACGGCTCGTCCTGTTTTTGTCGCGTTCCAGGGAGCAAGAACGTTCAGCGGACGGAGCCAGGGACCACACACAGTCGTGGAAGAGTTCGTAGAACGGATGGACGATCGTAGTGGAACACGAGATGAACGAACGAACGAACGAACGGACGGACGGACGGACGGACGGACGAACGGGATGCAAAGAACGCGCCGAGAACGAACCGTTCGCCGGCTCGGGCTGAATCTCACTGACTCGGTTGTTGCGTTGCCCGCCAGCTCTGGCCGCGACGTGTTACGCTCGATAGAGAGAGGGGAGAGAGAGAGAGAGTGAGAGTGAGAGAGAAGTACGTAGGGGAAGAGAGAGAGCGTGACAGAGACGAGTAGGAAACCCGTGTAGAGGGGGTTGTGAGGCCCTTCCATCGAACCCCTCCATGGCAGAGGCCTACCGGGTGCCCAGGGCCTCGACCATTATCTCTGTTAGGCAGCGCTGCCTCGCGTCACGGACGACCCAGAGAGACCAGGTTCCGAGAGCTTTATTATATTTACGAGGCGTTATCGAGCCAATCCAACAATATTGATTCCGTGCCGCGAAGAGATCGGCCATCTTAAAGAACGCCCAGTCAACCGAACCCCCTCTACCCCCCTTTGGTTACGCGCCCCCCTCTTGCTACCGGAGGGCTCGTGCCACTCTCGCCCTTGTTCTTTTCGCTCGCTATTCCTTAAATATCGTTGAAAATCTTTCGTTCCAGCCAACTTCGCCCATTGTCCAATTTTACAATCTCGCTCTTTTCTCGGTTTTTGCCGCCAAGAATACGCTGAAGGCATCTAGCCTGCTCGACGATCTCGACTTGCTCTCTCTCTCTCTCCTCTGGACGGAGGAGCGGTCTAGAACATGCGGGTTTTCGTTTATACAGATTCTTCTTGATTCGCCGCGACACACAGGCAGTCGCATAGGGGTGACGATCTCCTTGGAAGTACTTTTTTTCTTTGTTTCTTTTTAGATCGTTCCCGATGGGTAAGCGGCACGGCACCGCTGCAAGCGAGACGGCGGAATTTTCGATTCCATGGCGGCGGAAGTTACGGAAACGTGGCCAGTTTATTCATTCCACCGGGGCCAAGCCCAGTTCTCCTCTATTTCTTCCTTGTTTTCGTCAGTTTTTTTTTTCTCTCCTGCCATCGCACCGCCAGCGAGATGACCTCTCCCCGTTGCGGGAATAAAAACGAGTTTCTCGTATGAGTTAGATGTCCTTTTGAAATGATCGCGTCGGTCCTTACCCGACTCGTTGCCGCGGGGTCATTGTCTTTGTAATCCCGGTTCTCGTTTCAGCCCGGTGCTCGCATTATGCTCGTGATTTAGGTGAATTCTATTACGACCTACTCTCGGCATACATATTGTCACATTAAAGTCCGGATCTTTGTTCACGCCGGCGTGGCAATCTCTCGAATGTGACGAAATCGGAACAGCTCGTTCGTACTTGGACGCGTTTCTTTCGTCGCCTCGTTTTCAATTGACGCTAAACCAAAGGACCAAAGTCTTTGGTTTCCGAATATTCAATCTCTTTGAAAAAAATAACTAACTGCTGCAAATTTCCTCCAATTGTCGCAGAAAGATCGTTATAGACGTCATCGTCCTTTTCCATTCCTCTCTACGCGCAGAAGCTTAGAAGCTTAGCAATTTTTCTAACTATCGCTCAAATGTTTGTTTAATTTCTAAATTGTTTTACTCAACAAGATCAATTTACTCCCATTAAATGCTCCTCGTCGGTCGGAGCAACGCCATCGTTGGCAACGGTGACTTCAATGCCCTGAAATAACACCAGCAACCTTCTACCAACAGCGAACCTTCTTCGTGCCTCAGCGACGATCGATCGGACACGACTTTTATCGGGAATGAATAGCATCGTCGAGGTACGTACGATCGATCATCCGTGAGACAGTGCTTCAAGTGCTTCGCTGTACGGTGTAATAATCGCAACAAGAGGGCACTCTCCGCGTGTCTACTCACTGGTTGGCGAACTGCCGTCCCGAACGAGAGCCGATCGTTCGTTCGTTCGCCTGGCGCGTGTTCAGGCGTGTACGTGGGTGTGTGGGTGGGCCGCGTAACAGCTGATCGTCGCCGTTGATCGGAACGGGCCGAGCAGGAAGCCGCGGACGTCCTCGTGGCCGCGTACGCGCGCTGCTTCGGAATTTCATCCGTATTAGATTCGAGCGGCCCGATAACGATACGGTATCTCGGTTGCTCTCTCCCACTCGCGGCTCGGCTCCTTTTTCGCTCGGTTCACCACTACGAACTCCGTTTTTCGTTTCGACCCTTTGATTCGTTCTCTCGCGCTTCTTTGCTGCTCCCATCTCACGCGAGACTCTATCAACTTTTTCATTCGTTCGTCAAAGGATCGTTTTTCCCCGCCCATGTTCATTAGCGTTTGAAAGGACACGTGTGGAAGCGGAACGTGTCATGCGTGTAATAGAAAGACGTTTAATCGTTGCCTCGTGATACGAAACGCGTTGATCGAGTCGATCGAGTTGATCGTTTCGAAGCCAGTTGCAAGTTCGACCAGTTATACGTCCCGTTAAATTCTACGCGGTCGTCACAATTAAACGGTACGAAGGAACTTGGATAGGATCGGAAGGAACCTTGAGAAACGAAGGAACGAGCAGTAGTTTATTCGTGCGGCGATCTACGCGTGGATTATTTTGCGCGACGCGCCGCGTATTCTTCATAACGATACCGATCGACGTGAAACCGATGGGAGACACTAACGAACGGCACGACTAGAGATGCCGTTATCCGATCCAGGAATTGCATCTTACGATACGGTCATTAGACGTCGTGTAAGAATACCGTATCCATAGTTTCGTTCGATGATTGAAACAATCACACACAAGTGTTATCAAAATGTGGAGATCGGGTGGCGAATCTTACGTGGCAAGTACAATAGCGCGGAGCTTCTCAAACTTTCCCTAGGTTTACGTTAGGTTTGGAGAAATAGAAATTAAAACATTTGCTGGTAATAAATCATAGAGAAGATTTATTCTCTGATTTATTTCTCCACGCGAATATAATTTTACCATGTATTGAAAACAAAGCCAAGTAATTTTTTCGACCTCACACGAGGTCGCGACTTTAAGAATCTCTGCAACAGCAGTGCGTCGAAGAACATTAGTTCGAGGAATCTAGTTTCGCAATCTTATTGCGATAGACTTGGAGAACATCTCCAAGGTAAAGAGAATAACAGACACATCTTACGCAAGAATGCTGCATCTATCGTTTTATTCGATGGTCTGAACAAACGATGCAAGCGTTATCAAAATAGAGTCCAGTTTGCCAAATCTCATTGGAGGACGCGAGTAGGAGAGCGGTTCTCGTCTAATCGCGCGCTGGTTGTGTGCTCACGGAAGGTAAGGGAGGAGGCTTGATGAACTTGCCTCGTGAATCATCTCGCCTATAAAAATCGGCGCCGATGCGTGAGAGAGATAATGGCGGGGAGGAGCGGTAACAACAGGTTTGCTTATGTACGCACGTAGAGAGCGGGGCAGGGACGGGGCCGGGGAGCAGGAAACTCGAAGAGCAGCGACCAAGAAGGCGGCCCGCGCGACTGCAACGCGTGCACCTCCAGCGGGAATGCACGCACACGCGCCTGGCCGAGTGCACGCTTGCGCTCGGAGCTCGTAGCGCAGGTGAGTCAGTGCGCGAGACGCGCTAACGTTCGAGCTCGGAGTTCCGCTGGCTGGCTGGCTGGCTGGCTGGCTGCGCGAGGGTGGCGTTTTACGTTTACCCGCGTCGTGTTACGTTCGCTGGCGTGGCGAGAGGAGGTCACCAGCAGCTGGTGGTCTTTCGCAAACTGTTTGCCTCATGCCACGCAATGGAAATTTTCGAAAGAAATTTCTCTGATGGTTTTACGAGCAATTTATGAAACTGATCAATGTGGCTTTTAAAATGGTCCCGATACAATGGCTCGTGATTCTACATCTGACACCGAAACTACTGCCAAAGTGGTCAAAATGGCCAATTTATAATTTTCCGCGGGAATTTTCTTCGTAACAATATATTTTTAGAGACTCGAATGGTTTTTCGTAAATTATACAAACAGCAGCTAAGCTGAATGTTCTTCATTGTATTTATTGTTTCATTTCTCCGCCATAAATTTGTACTTTAGTTCCAGTGCTAACGAGAAAAGTACTTACGCGAAACGTGTAAATCATTTCGTTAATATCTTCTCAAACCGCGATGCGTGTCTAGAAAACGTCGTCGAAAACAAAACGTGCAATTATCACTTTCGACTTTTTTCTCTCTCTGTTGTTGTCGATTCGAACGTTAGCCGATCGCGAGAAATCGACGGGCTTCAACGCGATAACTTGCCTACTGCTCACTTGGTCACTAAAGTCGATACAGAAAATCGAACGAACCGCGAGCTAACGAGAGATTCCTAAACGCTTCGTATCCCGTTAAACGATCTTCGCAGGGGCAACAGATACGGCTGAAATATCGATCGCCACGATCAACGTTAATTATACGCGAATCCCACACGCGCGAGGGGCTTTCGTCGATTCGCATTCAATTAGCCTTGCCGAATGCCTGGGCGCACCTTCGCGATACACCGATAGCGCGGCACTCTCGATGCAGAAGGACCCTAATCGATTACGTGCCAGGACGATTGAGAAATCTAGCCATTGTTCGCAGCTGTCGCGTCGGGCTTCGTTCCACGAGATTCTTTACGCACGACGGGAACCGTTGATTTCGCAGGTGTTCCGTTTTCGTCGTCGATTCCCCTGCCGACATGAGTTGCGCGCGTTGTAACGTCGATGGTTGCGTAATTTTTGGAGGATATCGAGAGACGACAGACGTTTAATTAAACGACGAGTAGGTTTAATCCTACTTTCCCCTAGGTAAGTTTGTGACTGCTACTATATAATGTTCCAATTTGGTAGGTTTATGTAGGTTTCGCATGTTTGATCTCGTTTGACTTTCTCTCGTGTTTCAGCCATTCAATTACGTAGTCACGTTTGCTCCATTTTCGACTCTCGTCTCTTTTTATTGCTTTCTGCATCTCTTATCTCCGGTACGTGTACATGTCTTGGCCAGCTCGTTGACAGTGATGAGGATAACAGTTTGTACGCGCGATATACACGTTTCCATCTAATTCAATCCCGACTCGACCAGTCTTCCGAGCCTCGTAATCGTGGAAACGTAGGAAACGTAGGAAACGTAGAAAAAAATGAGCTCAGCGAAGCGGCGTAAAATCGAGAGGCGGGGCTTAACCCAGACACTAGGTTAGTCCGAGTGTCGTAAAGCAACGACAGATTCTAATCTGGAGGAACAACCGGAGGCAAAGTGAGTTCGCTATCTCTCTTCGTTACGCAAGATCGTCTACCGATCGTAAATTTCGTCGTCGGTCCTGGATTAATATGTAAAGGCAATTTGGAATGGTCTGGCCGGTGCCACGCGGTGAAAGAAAGCCGATTCGAACTAGTATCGGCGGTGGAGGAAACGGTCCCGACTTGAATTTTGATCACGCTTCGAGCGTGATTGTTCGGCGAGAAATTCACGCGTGGGCGTGTGCTGGAACGCGCGTGTCGCGGGGTGCGTCCCGAAACGAAACGCCGATTAATTTACCGCCTTACCGGTTGTTGTTGGTCCTTCTGCTTCGTGTTCTATTTTTCTTTACTCGACGATTCGAATCGCGAAGAGACAACGAAGCTCGCGCGAATTCAATCGGAGCGAGATACGAACGAACGGAGATGTTTCGTCGGCGGTAATGGGTCGATCGGGGAGAAAACGAGGAAGTCGAGGAACCAGTTGGCCAAACGTGGGACGCAATGAAATACTTGCTATGACGTTTCGAACACCCTGCGACTTGGTAGTGTCCAGAGGACAACGCGTTTGGCAACCACCACGGACGCTGTATCTTTCTCGTCGTAATGAGACGTTGGACGGAGCGAGTCTCAACGGGAAATGTTTTTCAGATCGCCATTAGATCTAGTGGCCAGACCTTCACAGACAATTTGTTCCTTTTTTCTTCCCCGAGGAACGTGTTTTACGCGGAGTTATCAAGAAAATTCTGTCGTTTAACTTGCCCGCCATGAAACAGAAAGGAAAACCAGTTTGTCCGTCGTGACGTCGTTGGTTTTATTCCTAGACGAGAGGAGGCTTCCAACGTTTCCAATGTCGAAGAGAAAACTAAAAACTAATGTTTTCACCTGTCGGCCGGTGACAAAGTATTCAGACAACAAACTACCTGCGCGAATGTTCGTCGTGCGTTGATTGCTAATCGATACTTGCACCCCCGAGTGGAAGTAAACGATATCCTCATCGTATCACAGCTTAAATCGTACTTATTAATATTTCGCTTCTATACATCCAATTAAACTTTTTCGCAGCGGATACGTTCCCAACTAGTCAGACCGCTTCGAATTCCCGGTGTATTTATCGCGCTTCGTTATCCTGCAGCCAATACCATTAGCTATGTTTCTCGATTCGGTTGAGAGGTAGCTCTCAGCTACTCATAAGTCGCTTCCGCGCCGCTGTACACACACATATATATCTATATACATACAACGAATAGCGATCGCGCGTGGGCGTGGAGAATCGCAGGATCGCGAGGTACGAGCGACTCGATCCCCTCGATAAGTCCTATCGCGTTCGCGTACCTTGAACCTCAGGTTGCGCGCAGGTGAGCAGGGATGCTGTTCGATAACTGTATTACTTCGCAGATAATCTCGTGTACACTGCTGGCAGTAACTTAAGACGCGTCACGTGTTTGCGTTACACACCCCATATTTCGTCGAATGAATATTTTATATTTTTATATACGCGTGTGGGAATGTGCCTCCATCGGACATTTAAATGTTTTTGGTAAAAATTGCTGATTTTTAAACTACGGAATAGAGACGAATATATTGACAAGGGAAACGCGTGATATTGTAAAATTTGTTGTATTTTATTTCACACGTCACATTTGATAACAATGTCAAATTTTAATTGTTGTTGTCACCGATGTTAATTATACTTTACAGCGTAATAATAATGTCCTCGGTTAGTATGTAAAATGTGTGAAATATGTAAAATACAGTTATTTTTTTCATAATGTGTCAGTTTCAATCTAAATTAAACTATATTTTATTTTTATTACAAACGTCTCCGATCGTGTACTTTCCACTTAATACGCGAATTTACCGCATATTTTTCAAATAGAAGCAACTGTTCTGACTAGGAAATGAAGACGACTTTCTTGCCATAAAATTTTATTAATACGCAAACATTCGAATCGACACAAAACAAATTACAGGCGCGATCGCTCAGTGCCAGACAACGCCACTCCTACTCGAGGTCTATTCCACGCCCCCTCAGGAATCACGTGACCCAAATCAACCAATCAGTAATTTTCGTTGCATCAGCGTTGCACCTGAAGAGGCTCGATTTTCTGGGTTACCCCCGCTAAAATCACTTTCAGTGATAAAAGGGGGCAAAGGATTTCGAAAGCAGAGCTTCGAGATTTAAAATCAGCCCAAGAGACTCGTCGTACGATTCTTTTCTTTCAACTTGAACAAAGTTACAGTAGTTTAAAAAGCAGCAATTTTTAGCAAAAATTTAAGTGCCCGGCGGGAGTGTACGTAGAGGTGGCAGGAACCTGCTCGTTTGAAACGCGAGCCGCGCAGAAAGTTGAAGTGATTACTATTACGGCGGCGAAATTGACAACGTGACGAACGAACACGTTCCCTTGGTTGAGTCATTGCCCGAGTTTCCGATAGCTCAGTTATCTAACGTGCATCGGTGCGTAAAACAGGATAATCACCGCGCGGAACAACGAGACGAGATTTCGTTCGTATTTGAAGAGCACATCCCCGGGGCTTTCTTCCATCCTTGGTGAAATCTTCGCGTTCAAAGCGATCGCTCGCGGCCTCTCGCTTGCCGTACGTGCCGCTTAATCTCGCGTAAATTCCAGCGGCATTCACTCCCCTTGCGAGCGGTGGCTAACGACTAGCTGCCTGAAGAAGCTAGCTCGCGTTCTCCTTCGTGATCGAGCTTCAACAACTGCTCGTGGTAATTGCAAGACAATGTCTTCGCGTCAGAACTACGTGAATCGTTGTCAAAGATACTGTTTGTTCCATTTCTAATAACTCGAATCGTTAGAATTATTTGTACGAAAGACGTTAAGTTTTCCACGCAAATTATTTTATATTCAGATATGTTTGAATAAGAGTAACTGCTCGCTCGTTTCTCCTTGTTGGCGAGAAGTCCCAACGTTTGCCACGCTCTATCGCGTCTGTTACGACACGATAACTTATTGTCTTAAGGTTAGTATCCTTTAGATTACAATTGGTAAATTTCATCCCACGGAGGAGAGAGATCGTTCGATCCCTCGGATCGAACCGCGAGGTTTTATCGTTACGTCAAGCTCGCGATAAAAGCTCGTGCTCAGGTACCAATTACTGCCGGAATACATTACGATCGAGGCGTCGCGTTGTACGTACAATATTATTTACGACGCGGTGTCGAACGTTGTTTGAGAGATACCGTTAAATCTGCCTGACGAGAGAGAGAGAGAGAGAAGGTGTGCCGAGTGGCGTGAACTTTTTGGACAGACGGAATCATCACTCGGCGTAAATTCACGATCTCGACTCGACGCCGGTTCGCAGATCGACGCTGGGTCCGGGTTGTAGGCCCGTCACGTGATTAATCGGCCACGCAACGGTAATTATAACATGTGTACGAATGATTACGAGCACGCGTAACCATACGTTTGCCCCGTGTCCCGCAATAAGTCATCGACGGGGCGCGGTAATGCTCGCCATACTTCAGCGACGACTGAAAGCTTTTCCCCGGGGTGGACGCGTGGCCACGTACATACTCTGTAGGTAGGTCGCTCGCGCTACGATCTTCCAACGAGCAAGGCCATTGGGCTTTAATTTAATTGGTGCGCCACGATCGCTACGACCGCGCCGATACAATGGATCGAGCGCCAGATAAGAGAAATGGCCCGATAAGAATCGTGGACCACCAACGCGAAAATCCGCGCTCCTCTCCCCCTGTTTCGTGTTTCGCGTCGTTCGGTCTGGTCTAGTCCCGAGTACGGTTTAAGCGTACGTTGTTAGTTTCTCGATATTTTTATCACTGAGAGTGATTTTAGCGGGGGTATCCCGGAAAATCAGGCCTCTTCAGGTGCAACGTAAATTAGCGATTGGTTGATTTGGGTCACGTGATTCGCGAGGGGGCGTGGTGTAGACCTCGAGTAGGAGTGGCGTTGTCTGGTACTGAGCGATCGTGCCTGTAATTTGTTCCTAGTCGGAACAGTTGCTTCTGGACCTTTCAGTGAAACGAATCATACCGGGGTACAAGTACATATCTATCGCCGGATTCACTCGAACGTGTCCGGAGAGAGATCTGGTTTTGCTATTTATTATAAGCTAACAATAATCTCGCGACGGTGCCTCGTTCGCAGGTCCCGCGAGATTGCGTGCACTCTCGCCGGTGTCCTGTTGCGTTTCTTGCTGCATTGTTCTTCAGCGGTTGCGAGTCCTCGACGCGTTAATTGATGCATAATTATCGTTGCACGGTGTAGCTGATGTTGCTACTACGTGAATTATCAGCTTCACGTGGCTGTAACAATGCTTTCTCTTAGGTATCAAACTTGACGATACAGCGCACGAATAGCAAGAACAGATTTCTGGCATTTTACTAAAAATCGATTCGCCGCGGAAAATCTTGGGAGTCCGCTTCTCGTTTTTTTCGATTTCTACGGCGGGTCTTACATCGGGGAGCACTTGTCGTTGCCATTGAAGAGACGCGCAATCGCGAAACCATCGCCGTGGATAATCCACGGGCGAGACTTGAACGAGCATTGTCGCTGAATCATCGTCGCCCACGGACGGACGGTCAAAGTTTTTCTTCGGCCGCGAGAGGAAACCACCATCGCGCGGCCAGCAGGTAGACCGCGAAGGAGCGACAGAGACGAGAGAGTACCAGTTCAGCTTGAGATGTTCTCGCTCGTGTATTGGGTTACTGGGTTACCGTTTCGCAAAGCTGTTTTCATCGCCTCGTTATTCTCGCTCCCGTGTTCATCACGATCAAAGCTCATCGCGATCAGACTGTTTTCGAGTACTCCGTCCATTCCATCCTCTGAGTGGAATAATCGTTTTTTTATTTATTTGTTCAATTATTCTAGCTGTTATTTTTGGTTATCGACTATTCGAATTATTTACAACGAGAGATTTCAATTTCAAGTGAATTTAGTATAGATCGCAATGATCTACCGTCGATCTTTTTTTAACGTGTAGCATTTTATAAATAATTACAGTATAAAACAAGTTACGCTGTTATTTTATTTTTTATCGAGTATCATTGTTAAAATATATCTCATTACAAAAGTAACGTCTGCATAGCTTTCGAAACGAAAAACAAACCGTGCCGAATCTGCTTCACTGGAATCGTGGCGTATAATTCAACCACGATAACCGAGGTATTCGCAAACATGTCTCGCAGTAACGCGAGGATTCGTGTCCAGCGCGCGCAATCGATAAGCCGATAAATGGCTCGTTCCACGGGTGTTAATTACAACGATTAACCAGCCTGCGGACAAATCGGGCCGGCGTGGCCAGAGATCGTTTAATCACGGCAGAATCCAAAACAGTGTCGCGTTTTGCTTTACTTTCCGCGGTGGGATATGTTCTTCCCACGCTCGAGTACCGTTACTTCCTTCTAAATTACGACTTTATCATCTTATCTTTGTACGATAAAATTGACGTTATCAAAATTAGAGAAGCAGTTAACTCCGAGAAAATAATTCCAACGAAATTGAAATTTAGTTCGAGAGGATAGCTTCTTAATTTGCTATTAATTTCATTCGGAGAATGTACCTGCCTGATAAGAAATACAAAGTAACTCAATTTTTCTAATCGTTCGAAACTGCTACCACTGTTACCCTGAGTAACTATCATTCGTTTCTAAACTACGAGTCTATACTCTCTGATCGAGTAGAATTGATGTTGTCAAAACTAGACGAGCAAATACGTGATTGACTCTAAATTTGAGATTGAAATTTGATTCGAGAGGATAAGTTCGGACGGTTGAAGAAACAGATATCGCGGGGCCGTAAGAAGGAAAGGTTGGCGCGCCGATTCTTGCCGATCGTTTGTTCCAGATCTAGGAAACCTACCGCGGCGACACAGTAGCGTAGCTACGCTTCTTTTAACGAGAAAACCAGACGCGGCAGCGCGCGTACGCGCACGCGGTTATTTATGCGGCGGATCGAACGTTCCGCGGAGAGAGAACATTCATTTCGCCTGCCTTAATGTCCGCGTTCACGAGTGCACGCGTAATGGCGTTTCACCCGTTTCGCCGCCCCGCTGGCTATCTTTCATCTTGCGCTTTTGTATTCCCCCCCGTTTCCGAGCTGACAATGCTTTCCCTGGAAAATATATGGTAAACGGGCCTCTGCTTTGAATCCAATAGACGGAACGCGCTCGCGCTCGCGCTCTCGAGCTACCTAACGCAACTTTTGCCAACGATCACTGACATTTCGATGCAGTTTTCCCCCCCTCCTTGCTCCGCTGCTTCCGCTGGACGATCGGCGTCGGCGAGCCAAGCGGCTCGGGTTCGGTAGAAAAACCACTGACGTCACGGTGGAATTCTGTTGATTTACGGCACGGCGATCGAGACGACCAACTGCGCCATTCTGCGCTCAGCCTCGCGGAAACTGGAGCAGATCGAGATACGAAGTTTTCCTCTCTCGCGTAATCTTGGGACAGTTTCTTTCAAAGCTGGAAAAATGAAACACTGGATTGTACAACCAATCCGTGTCCGTAAAATGCTAAGAATTGCACGTGATGCCATACCATATTATACTGAATTGTATCGTAAAAAAAGAGAATGCAATTTGAATAATTTTGCGAGCATGAAAAGATGTCTTAAAACTTTCGTTACAGGCAAGATTTCGTTTCGATCTGTCCGTCAGAGATTTGTCAATTGCAAACGCTTGTAAAATGATCAGAGGCGCGTAAAAGCGGCGAAAGTGCCGCAGAAACGGGAATACGGCACTGGGCCAGATCTCTGGGCGAACGCCAAAGTCCGGCATTGGGATTCGAAAGAAAGGGAGAGAGAGAGAGAAAGGGAGTAAATGAGAGAGAGAGGACGAGGACGGCGGAGCGCGAGCATGAAAGTCACGCGACCGAGATACACCGGGGCTTCTTTTTGCCGATTCGTTCGTGCATCGGCACGAGCACCACGAGGAGGCTCGGCCGATCGAGGACGAAGGAAAGAGCATAAAAGAGGCGGCTTAGGGGGCCGCGACGACGCGGAGGCCGAGGTGGAGGCGGAGAAGGTGGCATAAGAGCTGAAACACAGGATTTACACGTGTATTTGCTAGTGGCGCACTAACGTGCATGCACGACCGAGTCGAGTGTTTATGGTAATCCTCGAGCAGGGTGGCCTCCCTTCCTTTCTTACGTTCCTCTCCGCTACGCGGTCGCCACGTCCTCCTTTGCTATTTCTTCGCCTGTTTCTTTGCTCACGTGTTTTTCCTCCGTCCCTGTTAACGCCACTCGAACACTTTCAGTATCGTTTTAATGACACTGTGGAAACGGTCGCAACGTATTGAAGTTACGCGAGTATGACTTGGCTGATAGACAATGGATAGGTCAGGACTTCTCATCGGTATAAAGAAATTCATTGTCTTACATTTATCATGGACGAATGATTCGTTTTCTTTTTTTGTTCCATTGCATTCACTGTTGTCGACCTTGATCGCTCGTGGATCTGCTTATTTTTCTCAAGTACAATCAGCGTCGATCCTTCGATCAACGTTTTCACTTTCACGAACTGCAGGGCAATGCAACGAAAATTAGCGATTGGTTGATTTGGGTCACGTGATTCGTGAGCAGACCTCGAGTAGGAGTGGCGTTGTCTGGTACTGAGCGATCGCGCTATTCAAATGTTTGCATGTCAATAAAATTTTATGGCAAGATAGCCGTCTTCATTCTCACAGCCGAATCGTACTTGTACTGGGGTACAAGTCATGCAGTTTTTTTCTTTATTCTTATCGTTAGTCTCATTCTTATAATTGGTTTATTTTGAAGAATCACATCTACGTTTCGATAGTCAACAATTCAGTTACGGTAGAATACAGTCCACCAATTGCGAAATCAGATTTCGTTTCGTGACATCGAAGGACGAATCGGTGTCTTCAAGAATTCGCGCTGTCACTTCGATATCGGCGTCGCTGGAGGCCTCGGTAGAGTCCCCCTTCGACTGTTTTATCACGTTACACGAGAAAGGTGTAACGATCGAAGAATCCAACCGTGTTCGATTATTACGTGCCACGTAACTGTTCTGTTCAGTCGACGAAGGATGGATTCTATTACGGAGATTCTATTACGCGGAGATTCCACGAGGATGTTCGAGGCAGTTGTTTTATTTCGAGATAATGATATTCATTCGTTCTCTCCAGTCAGACTCCCTTGTAATCGTCGTTCGTCGAAGAAAACCCGAAGACTGGTTTGTCCCTTCGAACTTTCCCTCGGCCAATGCCCGGCGATCTCGGCAAGAATTATGTCCACTGCGCAGCGTTATTTGTCAGTTTTGATAGCAGCGCTACCGACGGCCATCCTCCTCTCTCTTTCCTATATGTACATTACCGATAAACGACCGGTTTCACCCGGCGAAAAATCCGACGACTCCTAGCGTCGTTATTAATACCGAGTCACGATTGTGGCGAGAAAGAGTGGAGAGAGAAACGCAGGGAGAGCGAGGCGAGGAGAGGGATGGAAAACAGAAGCGCCGTGTAACGAGCCTGACGTCTTGGCGGTCCAATTTAGTTATCCAAACGTTCGAAAGAACTTGCCTTGAGAAACATTCCTGTGCTCGACGAATCTCGCCCGGGAGTTCTCTGTTTCTCGAACGATCTTGCGTTGGATCGACGAGGAACATTCGAAGGCGAGTCGACGAAATTGATCGCGTACATTCGCGTAAAGGAACGCAACGGAGGATTGGTGCGTGATCGACGATATCCTGCTCGTGTTATCCTGCGTATAATTACGCGGCCCCATTATCGGCGCTGAAACTCCATAAACTCGCTGGCTCGCAAACGATTCCGTCGATTTTATTGCTGAAACATTCCGTCGGCTATAACTAGTCGCGAATTATGACTCGAGTTTGTACGTCGACTCGATTGAGTTTTCCAATCGCGTTCATTTCAATCGTCGGATCTTCGAGGTGATGCAAATTCTCATATTTACAAATTTGTAAGAATCGTTTAGTTTAGCTAACAATCGAATAAATTGCAAGTAAATACCACGTAGAATTTGCTGTACATTTCCCCCTCGCTTCGCTCCTTTATCTTCGTGCATTTCTGGACGTACAACGGAACTAACAAAAAAGGTAGCAAATTAATTCGTCATTTGCGAGAACGAGATTTCGTCGTCGTTCCCTAATACCCTCGTTTCGCCGAGAATTGCTCTCTTCCTGCGGTTTTAACTGCGACGAACGATAGCCGGGAACGCGCGCGTGCGTGTGCGTGTGCGTGTGCGTGCCTTATCATCATCCTACGTGCATCGTCGTTCTTTTACGCCAGGCCTACTGAACTCATTTCCAGGGAATATATCATCCAGTAATCACTATGATTTCGCGCACGCTGGAGGACACACCGGCCGCACGACAACGAAACCCGTTGTTGCAATTTAACGAAACACTTCCGATTCGCGAGATGTTGTTCCACGTTCGTGCGTGTATGGCGCAATTACATATACGGTCGCTGCGATCGACGAAGGATCGATCGCTATGACTGGCTGTGACTAATTGAGCTATTCCCGACGATTGCAATATTCATGCGCTCGTTTCACCCGGACGGATCTGTAATCCATAGTAATACCATTTGTCCTCGGAGCACGAGGTACCTGTTGCTCCAACAAAATCGATCCGACTACCGGCTGCTTTAATTCGTATTTGCGAGATCTTTACCTCGGTAATAAATTATCCGTCGCGCGTCTCGATCCAGCTATTAGAAATTGTTAATCACGGCCGTGCCGTTACAGACGTGTGTTCGACAGTTGAGACGCCGATTGATCACGCGACTCATATTTATTCATACGCGCGCACGAAGCTGTTTTTGCGTGTTATATATCGTCGTATCGGCGACACCGCCGATCGTGATCCATTGTTGCAAGGATCGTTCGAAGGCGAGACGGGAGATCGTGCGTTGTTGCATGTATGTTAATATCGAGCAAGTTGAGGATGGCGCCAACTGCGTCACCCTTTGGCCAGGCGCACCGGCTCGAGGATGGAGAGGGCAAAGAGCGCCGCGTAATTCCACGGTATCGCATGGACTGCGTGAAAACAGTCTTTAGACGGTAATAACAACCTGAAAAAAAGAACGACGGCGTAATCGACGAAGGTAACGTTGAAACACGAGGAAACGTGTTGGCCCATGATCGGAAATACCGGTGTAATCTCCGCGCTCGAGTGTAACTGTTCGTTATACCACTAACGGCTAATCTTCGCTTACGCACAAGAAACCACGATACGTGCTACGTGATACGATATCGCGAAACGACGCTACGAACAATTACACAAGGACTCGTATCATGTTCGGACTAGTTGCACCGGTCGTCGAATTTTTATAGGCTCCAATAACGAGACTGCATGTTATTATAACGCTTATTGCCCTTATTGGAACTGTATGAAAGTCTCGTCTGACTCGCGTTTATGATAAATCACACTTTGAAATTAATATCTCGAGTTTGATCACTTGATCACGACGGGAAATATTTTCGACTGTCACACTGCTTAATATTCAACAAAGCAGGGTAAAAGAAATCGTACGTCAAGTTTTTTAGAAAGCTTCAGTCGTTGATTCAACCGTGAAAAATATTTTTATTACTTTTGCACGATACGACGGTCTATACTATTTTCGAGATGAAGAGTCTCTTCGCTTCGATGTGAAAACACCTTGGAATAAATGAAATGGTGTATTTTAAAAGTGGATATTTCGGACAAAGTGGAAAGTAGAACTGTTTTTCGCTCAGGTACAACTTTGACTCTAAAAGGGGTGACTCTGAAATTGCGAGAAAACGAACGGGTTAGATTGCCAAAAAATAAGACAAGCACGACCGTGCCTGAATCACGACTAAGCGCTCAGGAATGTCGGAGATACATTCTTGCGCCAACAGGGTACGTGCACGAAGAGTAAAACAAACGTGAATTAAAAGCACTCCTCAAATTGCCGGATTTACGTTCGTTAGTTTCGAAAAGTTTGGACTCTCTCACGCGCACCTGCACGGTTGTGACGCCGACGGTTTGTTAGCCGAGTACAACGTAGCACGATGTGTCACGGATCTCGGTAGGAGGAACGCTTTCGCTGCGAAAACGAGCGAAGCGGCCACGCTCAAATCTCCCCGACGTGCGTGCTTTATAGGTGTAATTACGAGCCCTAAAACTTGGCCCTGGCCGTATCGTGACAGCGAAATTGCACGACAATGATGATACGATAGGGGCCCTCGGCCCCATAAATCGGCAGGGAGATAAGGGCCAATCGGTCCTCGACGGTTTGCCCGGCCGGAACAGCAGAAGAAGCTTCTCCCTCCGCCTTCTTTCTCTCCTCCCCCTCCCCCTCCCGCTCCTCTCGCGTTTTCGCCAACGATCGAGATTATGCTAACGTTTCGATGATCCACGCCGGCTCTCGAGTTCTCTTTTGGCCAAGAGGGGAATTCCACTCCTGCCGGGCGCGACGAGTCTCTCGCTCCGCCACAGGTGTCTGCCCGGGCGAGTTGTGCGGCGCAGGTGGAAAGCCATCCCTCCGACGTAATGACTCTATCTTCCGCGCGGGGCCTTTCTCTCGGGGACTGTGCCACGGAGAACCAGTGATGCGTGTGCGTTGCGGTGATAGTCTGTGACTATACGCTGACGCGCTCGGAAGGGATCGATGGGCCTGCAGCCATACGAACGAGTATTTCACACGCGTGGATATAGACGGAGAAACGCGTTCGCGCGCCGTGTTTTCTCGCTTCAACGAGCTACGACCAACGAACGTAACGCCGATTTGTTAGCGCGGTTTTATCTGTCTCCGCGTCCAGTGTTACGCAGTAACACGCGGAAACGCCGCTGGTGACGTGAGCGTGGACGATAACGATCGGCTGTCTTCGTTTCGCTTCGATTTCGAATTAATACCTTTTGCCAGCACGAGCGGCTAAAGTCGTTCCTCGCGCGCCACTTTCGCATCCGATCGAGCAAAGTGAGTGTAGAGATCGAGGCGGGAGCGAGAAACACAGCTGACAGATCGGCAGAATTATGAGCGGCGACGTTTGAAGATTGAAAATTAAAGATTGAATTGAAAACTGTCGTTAATTGTAGATAAAGCTAATTGTCTTCGAATCTTTGACGCAACCCCGAAACGGCTAAAACACTTACGGCTAAAACCGCGACCTACTGGTCGAGGGATCGACCGTATCTGTTAACGGACGATGGATAACCTTACTGTCGCGCACGGCCGACGGTTTAAAATCTAATCGTTAACTGTGGCGTCGATCTCCGAAAACACATTTAGCGGCGTGCAACGCAATGAAACAAACCGACGCAGTCGGCATGGTCTCCTGGCTATATCTAATTAACTCTGTTCGTTGATTGGTATCTCCGAACGAGATGAATAGTCCGTGTATAAAAGTCGGCTTCCACGGAGCGCCTACTTACCCCGTGTCAGGGCAATTAGCGGCGGTGATGGGTTAATTGGTCTCGGTCCTCGTTTTCGTCGCGTGACGAGCCTCGGGAGATGGGGAGAGATTCCTTCGGAGCGGACAGCCCGCGAACGCAACGTAAAAAGGGCACCGCGGGCGTTCGAGCCTGCTGCTTCCACGCTGAAAGCAGCAGAAGCTCGGACGCAGCGCAAGGATCTTCGCCGCAACTGCTACAACTGCTTCGTGACGAACAAAGTCGATATTATTTCGACTCGGCACCTATTTCCCTGTTTAACGTCCAGCGTTTTACAACCTCGACATCTCTTACGTCTCTGTAATGTACGTGTAATTTTTCCGCCGTCCGTTGTTGTCACGAACCGGTTTCACCGACTCCCAGCGTATTCTCTCAGACGCCTCGTGCTGGTACAGTACCATTGAACGCTCGAAAAACACGACAGCAACACTTTTCAGCGAGAAGTCGCTCGTTCCGGGAAGGGGCGCGTATTGCCCTGTCCGGGGCAAAAATGAATTCGTTCGTTTCGGCGGTACAAACAAACACACACACTGTACGGGGAGAATAAAGACACAGTTCTCTTCCGCCGGTTTCCCTCTCGTCCTCATTCTCGTCCACGAGTTGCTCTCGCCCACGATCGGCGATCTTATCTTCGTCCGTATCTCGAGCCATTCGCGCCTCCGCGAGAGAGTCACTAGACGCTTTTAATCGCGGCACACACGGTGAGACACACTCATAGCTGCGAGCGATCGTCCCGCTACCAGCGACGTCACCCTCTCTCGATCCACCGTGAAATCGACGATCTCGAATCAACTGGCCAACCCGGTGACCTAGAAGCCTGGCCTTTCATTCGCCAGATGACTGCTTTGGATCCCCTTTCTTTCTCGGTATCTCAGACGACCGTGTTTAGCGCTGTGTGTTTTGAAAATCAGGGTAGTGTGAGTTTGAAGAAATATTGGTGACAGCACAAAAAAAATGCCTTAATCCTGATTTATAACATTGTACTTTCCGTTGAGCATTTCTTTGAATATTTCCGTTTCATGTTTGACTCGCAAACTCGCTCTGTTTGTTGTCATCGTAGAAACGATTGATATCAACCGTCTCATCGATGCTAATGATAATTTTAAACCGTTTCCGAGTGGCCTGCAACAAAGTAGTTAAATGGATGGAGCCGGCGCTTTTTTATAAAGGCAGCCTCGCGGACGGCCGCGAGCAGAATGCTTCGTAAGAAACGGTCGCCAGGTTAATAAAAACATGATTCTCCAGGTTTATTCGAGGTTAGTTAGCAGTTAATTACCATTGCCACGTTCGGTCGGATAAGACGCTCGCAGTCCAGTGCTACGATATTAAATCGGTAACATCAACGCGGAACGTCCATTCTCTAGTCGTTGTAACGTGATATTTTCTGGTTCTTCGAGCCGGATACTGTTGTTATCGACGACAATTGGAAAATGAGAGGCTTCGACCCTCAAGTTTCAACATTTCCAATTACAAATCGACAAAGTTTTTCCTCGAATGAAAAAAGTCTGGTCGAAATTTGACCGTTCGTGCGTTCGTAAGATGGGAATTATGGCAACGGAACGTTGTCGGTTGTCTTGCTGAGAATCGGTGTCGTATCCAACGACGTAGAACGGAAGAAAGAGCCCGAAACGAGGGAGGATAAAGTGGGACAAGCGACCCCATAATTCCAGCTTTCCTATTGCCTTCGAATAAATGGAAGAGAAAAGATGGAGTAATGTCTCTATTCTCGCCTCGACCGCCACACTCTCCAGCTCGCTCTCTCTCTTTCTCTCTTTCTCTACGTTCTACCCGATAATTACACGTTACCGAAGCTCACTGGGCGCCCTTCAATTAGACCGACGAATCACCTGCTTCCACGCCAACCGACGAAAAACTCTTCATCGTCGCCGACCGTGAACCAACTCGTACATCTCTCCCTTGAGGAGAGTGCTCGTCAACGAATGTAGTTGGCTCGCTCGATATCTCTTCATTTTACACAGACATATATATATATATATTTTTAAACACACAGAATTGCGATCGAAGATGGTCGTTCGCCTTAAAATCAACGATCGGTGTCCCTCTCCCAAGCAAACGACCGGGAGCAATTGGTCTGGCCGCGATTGGCTGAGTGGAAGACGATATCCTCGCCTCAATGTCGTCGTAATTTCCAGTCGGGGACGACTTTCCAGAAATTCCAAGATATTTCTAATTATCGTCCTTGCGACTCGCGACCACATCCTCGACGACATTTCTTTCGTCTCCTTTCGCTTCCAAGGATGTTTCTTTCGCGTGACGTCTCCCTCCGTCGCGTGTCACTCCGCGTCTTGAACGGTGGTCGGAATTGTTGCGTGCGCGGTCGCGCACGACAGAAACCACGTCTCAATTACGAGGCTAATACGCGAGCAATAAGAACGATACCGCTCTGTTAAGATTCGCGTGATTCCGTTCCCGGTGGCTTCTACCTTCGGCTCTTTTTTAGAAGTCTGTCGTTGGCCTTGTATGAAACTCTCGTTGGAATTCTCGTTGTTGAGTTGTTGAGTTTATACATTGCCGACAGAAAGTAGCGTTGGCGATTTATATATTTGCAAAGCATTTGGCTTTATTTTCTCCCTCTCTCTCTCTCTCTTTTTTTAATATCTTTTGCGTTATTGTACAATATTTTCACGATGAAACAAAGAGACCAGAGGCGAATAGTTGAGAAACGAATCCATCCCCGCAGGTGTCTGATACACAATTCCTCAACGATCGGAAAACGGTCGGGTCTCTTCATGTGCAACGCTGATGCAACGAAAATTAGCGATTGGTTGATTTGAGTCACGTGATTCGCGAGGGGGCGTGGGGTAGGCTTCGAGTAGGAGTGGCGTCGTCTGGTACTGAGCGAAAATAATAAAATTTTATGGCAAAAAAGTCGTCTTCATTTCCTAGTCGGAACAGTTGCTTCTGGGCCTTTCAGTGAGACGAATCGTGCTGGGGTACAAGTCGTGCAGTTTTTCCTTCTGCTTTTTTTGGACGTCTTTCTCAGCTCGTAGATCGTTCGTATTTTCACGATGAGACAAAGAGACGAGAGGCGGAGTAACTGAACTGAGAAATGGAACTGAAACGGACCTGTTCCCGCAGGTGTCCGGCAACCCTCACGAGATGAACGGGTTCGCGGAGGGTGCCACTTTCAAGAGTATCGTGCACTACGTGTTAAAGAACATGAAGATTACCGAAGCGCGGGCCGGCTACCTGGTGATGGAGGTTCTCAAGGCAGGAGTCGCTTTGGGACGAATCAAGAAGACGCCACGTGGCACGTACATCCTGGTAAGGGACAGATCCGGCCCAATCGCGCGCATCAAAGAACCGCGATTCAGCGACGACAGCGACTACGACGTTTCGTCGGAAGAAAGCTCCTGACCGAATATACGCGTGTCTCAAACGAAAAACCCTGTGTACCGCGTTCCCTTCTTAACATTAATAAAATGTTAATCGTCGAGTGTAAACGACCCTAACCTATTATTACCCAGTCGTTAACTGAATAATTGCCTCGGTCGGTCGTTCCGAGTACTCACTCTGCCATTACGATACTAATTGCACCGAGCTCTCTTAACCTCCCGATGCTCCCTTTTCCACCGTCGTTTCACGAGCTTTGCTGCTGTTTCAGCGTACAGTTCGGGAGCAGGCGCATTTTATCTGTTGCAGGAACGAACAAAAGGGGTGAAACGCGTTGCAATGTCCTTCGACGACGACAGAGAAATCGTACACGAGCGGGATGTTTAGTTTCGAAGTCGGGAACACGTTCCAGTGATTATTTGCTCGTCTTGACTGCCAGTCTGCAAATGTTCTGAATGTTTATATGCTTCGTCTCATAAGATATAATTGGACGTGTAATATTCCGACAAGAAAACTCGTTCCATCTTCCTTCCTCGTGTCTCTCGTTCTTGCTCTTCCTGTCGCTCGATTTCTTTTGCCCCCCCTGTTCTGCCTTGGATCGCAAACTATCGAAAATCCCTTCCGGGAGCCAACCACTGGCTGTGTAATTGATTTTCCACCAGATGAACGTCCCACGGAGGCGATTGCTCGCAGGATCGCATAACCGGATGCTGCTAGGCTCCCTCGGTTTCTGAGATTCTTTGACCGAACGATCGAGTCTTGGGCGCGCATCAACGAGAAGAGCACACACACCCCTTTGGAGGAGTTAAGTAGAGCGTGCGGGCAGAGGTATTGTTACCTCGGACGCGCAGTCTCGTCCTAGACCAAGAGAAGCTTCCCTCTTTTTGTGAGAAGCTGGCTGCTTCTTTGGTAACAGTGGGTCATTCTATCCGCGGTGATCGGGAGTACCGTCACGAGTGCCGCCGCTGCTTCGGAGATTATGCTCCGGCGAGCATATAAGAGTTATACGGTTGACAAGGAGGAGCGCGTCGTTGTCGGCACTTTGCAACAATGTGGAGAACGTCCCACGATTCACGGCTGTTTGATTTGTGTCCCTTTGTTGAATAAGCGTTTTTTCCATGCATCGTGCTCCCGCACCGGAACGATGTAGCTCGTTCCTCCCGGTACCTATGTTAAGGACCTTTTAAGACGTCTCACCGAGTTTATCCCGCTGCGCTACCGGTACCGGGTTTCCGTTCTCCTCGTGCCTTCGCTGTACATAGGCGAACTCTCCGGCGTGGTTGCCTCCGTACTTTCAGAGAGACAAACAGAGAGAGAGAGAGAGAGAGAGAGAGAGTTCTTCTCTTTTCTCTCCCTCTTTCCTCGCCTAGCTCGCGAGGCTCGCTTCTCTCGTCGTCGTACTCTTTTCGTACTCCTTCCTTCGTCTCTCTTCCCTCGCCACTCCTCGCCACGGTTCCTCTGACTTCTTCTTTTTCGTGAAGTGCCTGCAGGTGTCGTGCATTGTCCACCGTCGCGGCCTCTAAATCTCGTCCCTGACGTGGTGCGGCGTAGCCGCGCCGCGGCCAACTCTCCCAAGATACATACGACTGTCGGGAGGTTACACGCTCCACGGACAACGTTCGTTCTCTTATTGCGAAACGGCCCCGGGACTGATAACCATCTTTTCGAGAATTTCGGCCCCTTTCATAAGTTTCATCGCCGCGCGCCGTTGCGGCTAGGCGGTGAGAACAACCGCTTAGATCGCCGGCGACAAGTTGTGGCCGAGCCGTGGATTGAGAAATGCGGAGGGGTTCGCGGGAACGTGTGGCCTGTGAGGAACGAACGGCGGAAAAGTGATGGCACCACGAGCGACAGGTTGCCCTCCGTGGATTCGAAACAACGTCAATGGGAATTTCGAGAAAGAGAGAAACTTTGGGAAATTGTTTGTTAGCGCAAGAATATTGAACATTCTTGCACTCTGAATCACGGTTTAGTTTATATTTCGCTTTTTGTCATTTAGAAACGGTTGGCATCGATTTAATTTCATCGTTTTTGGATGACCTACCGAGCCGTGTACGAGCCCCACTCCTACCGAGCAAGTAGAGAGATCGATGCAGTGGAGGGGGTAACGCTAGCAATCAGGAAAGTAGGGGCAAGGGCCGCCAGTCAGCCACCTCTGACTTACAGCAGAGCAGTTCGTCTCGTCTTTGATTAGCTAGATCGGACTAGCCCGTTCTGACAAAAACAGGTTTAATTTTCATCGAATACTTTTCAATCTGAGTGCCTTTAAAGTTTTTCGCAAAGTTACTAGTTACTAGTTTCATTTTCGGTTGGACAAGACAAGAGATTACACGCATTGTCGAATACCCAAAAGTCAAACTCGACGCTACAGCCACGAGCAAGTGCGACGTCGTAGCGTGACAACGTTTTTAATACATTTTTGCTCCGAAATTAAGACCAAAAATTCTCGATTCGACGATCCCTAGAGCGCGTTCCACGAAGAAAGGACGCAGCGCGCGCGAAAAGCGAAGGGGCGATCGGGTAAACGCAGCGTTTACGCGACACCGAGAATGCCGTGGGACCAATTACTAGACGCGAAGACGAGTCGCGGCGAAGATTTATTCCGGCCATTACGAGGAACGGTCGCCGCGAAGGAACGGGCAAACACGAAAACTATTCGAGGCTCACGGCCTGGTCGAAACGCGCCCCGCCTCCGTTAACACGCGCTGCCTACACGTATTTATGCGTCGACTGGCACCGCGCCGTGCCATCGTCGAAACCAAATGCGTGCCTAACAACCTCTGGTAACAGAAACGCGATTGCGTTCCGTGAAAGCGAGCCGTTGCTTTTGTTTCACGTGGAAAATTTTTCTACGGAGATTTCTCGTCGGGAGACTTTTCGATCGAACGAGGCCTGCCTGACGATTTTCAATTTTTAAACGTAACTGACTCGTCACTGAAGCTCTTCTTGCGTGCAACGATACGCGGTGTGTTTAATGAGAACGTGGATGCCATTTTTTTGAAAGAAATTTTCTTTCTGGTAAAAAATTTTGCACGGATGGAAAGCAAAATGCCTGCGTGAGGCATATACGAACTATTAATAGTTCCGTTTCTGAATTGTGTCTTGCAATTTTTGTAACAATGCAAAAGCTATCAAATTATCAAAAAAAGTGTCTCGAAGCAAAACAAAGTAATAAATTAATTTTGAGGTATAATTTTAACGAACAATGATGAATTTTTTAGTGATGTCGAAATTAATTTAAAATAAAACATTTTATTCTAAATATTTTTAGTATTATTGTTTATCTACTAAATAGTAATAAATAATATTAAACAATAATAATTTATAGATATCATAATTAAAAATTAGATAGTGCTATACTTGGAATATTTATTATGTGAATTATATAATAATCATAGCAGATTACAAAATTCGATATTTATTTTTCACTTAACGAAGACAATTTTTGCACTCTTATATTTATACTGCAAAATATCGTAAACAAAGTTAAAACGAAAAATGATGAAAGAACAAATTAATAATTTGATAATTCTTAGGAAACGCGGACGTCGTTGTACGTCAAAATGAACAGAATCCTCGAGATGTTGGACCGTTTTCTTGTCCCTGGACGAAGCATGCGATGTTTGAATGTCCAGGGGATATGCTTCTTCGTTGTATCGGTATAAACGCGTTTGAACGTATATAAAAAATCATCTTTATGCGTCTGGTTTGGCCAATCGAGCGCCGAACGAGACGGTAGAAACAGGAAGAGGCACAGAAACACCGTGGACGGGGTGTATCGGCCGCGTACAAATTTATGCCGGTGCCACGGTAATGTCCGACCGACCGCATACATTCTCCTCTGGCTCGACTGGCGCGCGCCAGCAGATCCAAACGCGTACGAGCGTTGCGAAACGAATCGAGTTTCTGGCCAATAGCGAACTCAGGTTTCTGGATATTTCGGGGAGAGAAATCGCGCGAAAGCGGAGGAATTCTCTCCGTGGAGAATTAGGAATAGGGACTCCTACAGTTTCTTTTTTCGCAAAACTCCTTTTCGTATTCAGATCTCCGGGTTGTTAAAGACTGCTGTCGATCGTATACTTTTGCTCGTCTCTCGGGGTTCGAAGGACCACCCAACTGTTTAACTGTGACAACTGATTGACTCACTGACTAACTTGTACCGCTGTACGTACCGCTTATAAAAACTGTCGATTAAATATTATATGTATGTAAAAGCTATACTACACTCTGACTGACTGAAAGTGTCCTCCCTTAGATTACCCTTTCGAAAGGAGGAGTTGTAGAGCAGGGGATTAGGTGTTAAGACCAATCAACAAATATGGGGAAAGGTTTTCAAAATTTGCCCATCGTCACAGTGGGTGAGTTTCTACAGTGGTGAAATTCCTGATTTGCCACGATTTGCCGAGTTGGTCAGCTCCTGCCACGCAACGACATTTTTCTGTAGGGTTACCGCAACGGCGGAGGATGAACGAAAATTTCCGACAGAGGCACGTCCGGCATCTCGTTAAAGGTGCTACGGCGCCCGGATTCCACGGAGGCCACAATTTAGATAATGGACACCATATTCGCGCGGCGCGACCGCGTGCTCGCCGACTCAGCGGCGCGGCTCGGAATCTCCATACATTTACATGAACCGGGTTACTCGATGCGCGACTTAAAATATTCCGGGCAATAAAAAGACGAGGCGGGTCGAGCAACGGCTACTTGCGACATGCATAATTTGCACCCCGGTGCGCCATATACGTAAGTAGGTTGCCAGAGTCCGGGGGCCTGTGCACCGAGAGCGCGTCGTGCGAGCCGCGCAACAGAGATGTAGATAAATAAAGTGTGAAGCCGCCTCGAGCGTGCTTCGCTTATAAAACCCTCCTCTCGCTGTCCTCTCGTCGTTCGACTGTTTGCGAAAGTTCGACTACTTCGTGCGGGCTTCTTTCGGTTGTTCGCCTGGCGTCTAGCGGCTAATTGGGCCGTGGCGGGTTCTGCCTCCGCCACGGAGCAGCTGCGTCCGCCACGAGGCGGCCCGTTGTTTCATTCAAATCGATTCCGGGTAAAATCCCGGCCCGATCGATTCGGGATCGTATATTACGCGCGTGGCGAGCCGCGCGACCTTGATCGACGGAAATTACGGGACTCGCGATTTGTCTTCGTAACGCCGGCCCATCAGCGGCTTCGATTCCCAGCGGACGTTGCAGCTAGCTGGCCTGCACGCTCCTGCAGGCTGTGTTACGTACGTACGTACTCCGCGCGAGGGGCGAACGATCGGATTCAAGGCGAGAGAGAGCCACGCGGGAAGCGGTCGTCGGTTTTGCAACCTCATCCAAATAGAGTGTGGATTTCTATGTATCGAGATAATCGATCTTAATGGATCGGACTCGGCCGCTAATGAACGCCCGACGCAGCGGGGAGGGAGGGGGACTGAACGAGCGTGTCGAAAGCTGCAGGTTGTACTCGTGAGTGTGAAATAATCGCCGGTGTTGATCGTCGTATCGCGTTAGAGAAGAAGCCAACAACAGCCCTCAGCCGGCAGCAGGAGAAACTGAGAGGAGACGAAGAGACACTCGGTGACTCGAGCAAGAGTGTCATAACGCGTTTTCGCGGAACACGGTAAACCGGATTCGAATCGGTCGGATACACTCCTCGGATCCAGAAAGATCCTGTTAAAACCTCACCGAGAGAGAGAGAGAGAGAGAGAGAGAGAGAGAGAAAGGAGAGGATTCGCCATGTGTTTCTTCTAGGATCGTCTCGCAATTACGTTTTATGTCTTGCAATCAGTAAAAGTCCAAGTACGCCAAGGCGTACATAGTTTGCCGTAATTTCACCTTCGATTTCGCGCGACCCCTCCGAGCCGTCGTGTTCGCTCCAGCAACACAGCGCGGCGTCGTAATTTCGCGGGAGGAAAGAGAGAGAGAGAGAGAGACAGAGACAGAGAGACAGAGAGAACGACCGCGAGTGTACAGGAAGGTGTAAGCAGCTCGGTAATCAGCACGTACCTCATCTTCGATGATAACGTCGAAATTCCACGCGCATGCGTTCTCCGGTGACTTTTTTCCACCTTCCGCCAGTATCCTCTAACCCTCCACGCTGTTTGCAGGCCCTAACCGAGCTTCTGAGACCGCGTGTAACGCCACGGCGTACCGGTGTAAACTAGCACCGGATACCGGGGAAATTGTTGCGTCCATTCGTACGCCAGGTGGAACTTTTGTCCCGCACTCGGTTTCTGTTCGCGAGAAGACGACGTGCCGGATTCTTTGGCTAAATTTTCGTTTCTTTATCACGTACGTATGCACTCGTTCGTTTGCTGCTCGTGAAATGTGGAGAATTTCACGAGGAAGATGCAAATGATCATCGCGCCGACTACGTTCCGCGAATGGGGCTTCGTTCTCTTCAACTTTGCGATTTCTGCGAGTAATTTTCAGAGCGTCTGACTGTGAGAAGCGATATGAATGCATGCGTTTTTCTAAAAAAGCTTCGAAAGCTTTATACAGAACAAACAAATAGGTAGAATGGAAAAAAATTCTACGTAATCGAATTATATTTAGGTGAAGCGCACGATATTATGTGACAAGATTTCGACTTGAAGAGTTTCAATGCTTTTTAGCGTTTTTACATTTAAGAATTCGTTTGTATTCTATAGTTTTGTATTCTAGAGTTTTCAACGCTTCTTTCACCTAAAGTATAAATATTATTTAATGTTTAGTAAATTAATGAGTTTGAGGCATAATTGGGGTGGATTCAAATATTTGTACATGTATATATATATATATATATATATATATGTACGTATATACATACACACATGTATTTCTATGTTAAAATAATTCAAACTTTTTACAAATACGGTAAAAGTTTCTAAAGTAGTAATTAACATAATTTTTTATAAGTCGGACCAAATAAAATAACTTTTATATTTGTTAAAATTGTTAAAAATAATTGTCTCTGCTATTTTTTAACCAATAAAATTTAACCGATTTTATCCATTCTTGTGGGATAAAACTGAGTATTTGTATACTTTCAGAAAATTTTATTTCCCCGCAACAAGTTTCTCCGGAAAGTTTGGTCATTTTCTTACCTTCGTACAAGGTCCAATTAAGAGATTGCCTTCGCCATTTGATTTTTCGTCACGTAGCTAAATACACTAGCCACCCGATTTTATCCTATTTTCTTCCGCTATCCAGGAATGTCACGCAGATTTTGTTGCTTCTCGCTTTCGCTAACGATCGCTAATATCGCCACGTAGACGATCGGTGATAAAACTGAAGAACTTTGACCCTCCCTGTACGCAGAGGACTTTCAGCTGTTTTCTCGGCGAACGGCCTGATTCACCATGAGTCTATGATGCCGCGTTTCGCGTTAATCGAGACAAATAAGGGAACTAGCCCAGCCCCGGGAAGAGGCGGAATTAATTAGGCTTCGTGGTAACGGATTGGCGGACGTTCGAGTCGGAGGGAGACCGGTACCGTTTCGATCGTATCTGTTACGGCTGCCGGTTCACCGACGACGAGTTGAAATTACTCGGAGAAAAAGCTGTCGTTGCGCCGCGCCGCCATCAACGTCTTAATCACGCGGCCGCGTTTTCCGGGGGCGATTGTCGTTCGGCTGTTTACATATTCACGATTCGCCTCACGAGAGCCTCGTTTCATTGAAACTCGATCTTTCGCGCGATCTCGAACAGATGGATTATCTGTGTCTTCCAATTGTCCGAAATCAATCCCTAGTTTCGACTCGTTGCACAGTGCAATATTTGGCTAGTAATTTTAGCACACTTTTGGAACTAAGAAACATTACAAATTACTAATTATTTCCATTGGAATTTCTCACCTTCAAGTGTGAGAACACTTTGACTTCCCATCATCCCGCTACAGCTCAATTCGAGCAATTGGATTACCCATCTTTTCCGATTGTCCGCAATTAAATACTTAGTTCCGACTTTTGAAACCAAGTAGACTTTGTTTCGAAGAGCAAAAGAAATAAACGTGATTACTTCTCGTTTTCAAGCGTGAGAATATCTTGACGCGCACGGAGCAATTTACCTACTGCCCTCGTGCAACGTTCGTTTCGTGGAATGACGCAGATAGACTTACGATAAGGCACTTATCGTCCCGTGTCTATCGTAGATTACCGTTTCATCGTCCATTCCGGAGGGACCGATTTCACAGAGTTGCGTGCACGCAGAAGCGTGCCCCGTTCGACTCGCAGCAGGATGGCGTAGACGACGGTGCATGCGATCGGTATCACAGCCGAAACCCGTTCATTACGCGCGACTATGTTACATTACGTTACAGAAATCGCTCGACCCGCGAGACTACGGAAAGTCGACGCTGCTATTACGCGCGTTCCTTGCATCTGTTGGGCCGCTAACTTCGAGACACGGTGGAATCACTGGAAACACCGCAACACTCTGTGCGCCGGTAACGGTTGGTCTGGAAATAGAATAGGTATGGTTATTATAATGAAGCTTTAATACACCGTTCGGGATTTTAATGAATAGGTATATCTATAGAGGAAGAGAAAGATAAAGGATCTTCTTAATCGTTGCCGGCTGCTTCTTATTGGATTATAAATTAACTCTTATATAAAACAAAAGGTCGTGTTCCATCCATTTTAAACTCGATATCCTCCTGGTGCACGTTTCGTTTCTTTGAAAGCTCGTTTTCTTTATCTACTCTAACCATTTTGCTTGGATGACGCTGCACATCTCGTCGATAATATCCGCGATCGACGTATTAACCACGGATTCAAAGGATGTATAGGGTGAGCCAAAATTCACTTTTTACTAAAACAAGTCCGCAATTTTTTTTATTACATGTTCAAACAAATTTTTTCTTCTAGAAATTAAAGTACACTTATACAATTTAAATTCACGTTTGAACTTAAATTTAACATTAGTTTCTTCTTATATCTCGATGTTTCATTAAAAAAGAAAGAAAGAAAAAACTGCACGACTTGTATCGCTCAATACCAGACAACGCCACTCCTATCTCACCCGAATCAACCAATCGCTAATTTTCGTTGCATCAGCGTTGCATCTGAAGAGGCCCGATTTTCTGAATAACCCCCGCTAAAATCACTTTCAGTGATAAAAAGGTGGGAAGAAACTTTTGGCCCATCCTATATTTCTCTAGCCACGTTCGAGAAAACTCGGTATCAATCGCCTGGAAGCAGGAAGAAAGGTCCCTCGACGAACCTTGTATCCGAGCGGCGCAAAAACATCTCCATCGGGAATCCTTCGGAGGATAAAAGCGAGCATAAACGCCACGCTCGTCGCTGTCAAAGCCACAGTTGGCGAGCGTTTGAAAGGCTGGCGAGCCTGACGAAAGGCAAGAAAGCTGCTTTCTATTCCGTCGGAATATTTCAGCGGAAGCGGGCATGGAAGAAACGCGCTAGTTCCCGGAGCTCGGCCGACGGGCGCCGACAAGAGCTCGATCGGTGGCGGATCGCTCGCGATTTCTTGCCCGGCGGGTACTCTCTCGCGGGATATCGGCTCGCAGTGGCGGCTTTGCGTCGAAAGCGCGTGTACGCACATGTACGCGCGAGCACCGAGTCGGACGGCATTACCCGCGGGCCCATTTATCTGCGCGAGGATAAAATGCAGATAGGATCTGCGTCCGCGCGAGGTCCTGCCAGTATTTGTCATGGAGATGCGACCCACCGATACCGCCTCGCCCGTCCGTGGAATTACCCGGAGCCACGCTCGGATTCTTCAGCGTACGCCGGTAATTTACCGGGCCCTCGACCGTCGCATCATCCCGCCGCTCCTTCCTCTCCTTCCTTCCTGTATTTCCTGTGTGACCTCCTCTCGTTCGGCTTTCTTTGATTATCGCGTCTTTTGAATTTTGTCGGTGGAAATTGTCTTTAACCCTTCCTATAACGAGCGCCGGACGTACATACATAGCATCTATATTGACGTATTTTTTGGAATACGTCACATGTTAAAGTGATACGTATAGTACGCTTTGGCCATCGAAACGAGCTTTTTCTATTTCTTACTATTTGACAGTGGAATATCTATACAATAAAAAAAACTGCACGACTTGTACCCCAGTACGATTCGTCTCACTGAAAGGCCCAGAAGCAACTGTTCCGACTAGGAAACGAAGACGACTGTTTTGCCATAAAATTTTATCGATGTGCAAACATTCGAATCGATGCAAAACAAATTGCAGGCACGATCGCTCAGTACCAGACAACGCCACTCCTACTCGAGGTCTACGCCACGCCCCCTCACGAATCACGAGACCCAAATCAACCAATCGCTAATTTTCGTTGCACCTGAAGAGGCCCGATTTTCTGGATAAAATCATTGTAATAAAAAATCTTTCTTGGTTTGTTGCAATTCTATTCTATATATCTGTAATATTATGTATCAAATCTTAATCCGAAAAAGACCGGCTGTAGACGTAATCTAATGTTGATCTGTCAAAAATTTGAGAAATCAAAGAGAACACGTTACTTGTCGAAATGTTACCCGGAAATTCAAAAATGATTCTACTTCGAAACCGATTTCAAACGAATTCAGAAAATGATTCGAAAGAAAACTATCGTAGCGAAAGAATTAACAATGTGGAAGAAGCTAAAATTAAATTATTCTTGCTCGTTGTTAATTTTGCAACTGTGTATATTTGCATCCTCTGTTTCTTCAGTTTCTTCTTCGGCAGTGGCGGTCGAAAGGATTCTTCCCATCTTTGGAAAGATACAAATACGAAGAATCTAAGCTTTTCTTCTTCACCGCCTTCAAGACCTCTGGACAGGAGGAGATTTTCTATACGCGAATTGTAGTCAATATCAATATCCGCCTATATACATTCTACGAGTGTTACGGCGTAACATTTTGCGTGGTCGAGCCTGTAATCGTTGTTCAATTCTATTGTGCGCGAGAGTATTGAAAGCAATTAATTGTTGAGCAAGTGTACAGCTGATGGATATTGTGTGTCGCGCTGCGTAGGCCGTGGCAACCTACATCGAGTTAGTCTTGCATGACTAGCGAGTGCGCGTGGCGAAATGTTGCAAGTTGTTAAACCGACGTTAGACACTTAATTTTATTCGCTTTAAAGTCGAGAACAGAATACATGAATAATGACGCTCGTGTGACGAAACGATTGGAAAATTCTACTTACTCTTTTTTTCAATGTAAAAAAAAAAAAAAAAAAAAAAAAACTGGTGCAATAATCGAAGAAAATATGACGAAGCTTCTAGCTTTCGACAAAACACTCAAACGCGAATAGACGCCTGTGGCAGGTAATCTCCGTAGATATTCAGGGGAATCCTAATTCGTCGGAACAAACAAGGACTGGTTAATGCGCTTTGCATGGAAATGCACGAGCCAGGCATTAGGCGGCTGAGCGGCCCTCGGCCGCCGAAAAGATTCCCGTCGGATTTTAAGGAACAGCGCGACGAAGCGGCCGTGGAAAGCGGATAAGTGGTGATTCATGGAACAATCCTCGACTCGGACGAAAGAGGATGCCACGAGTGAGATCTCGGTAAATACTGGCCTAATGCGCCCTTCACTTCGACTTAAGTTTGTGACTTAATTATGCTCAAACTGTAGAACCGGGGAACACTGTAACCTCCATCTCTGCTCCTGCATTTTTCTCGAATCTCTCTTATAAATTTTTTTTTTTTTTTTCGTTACATCGTGACTTGATGTTGCGTACTACTTACTGACTGACTATTTTACTGGCTGTTGTGTACTCTCGTGCACTATTTTATTGCCCTATAAAATAATTCTTGTAACGCGTCCCCACATTAGTTTCACGTATTTATTGGTTCCAGCAACACGACAAAGACCAGAGGAACGCGTCCCCTATAATTTTGAACGGTTGAACATTAATTTTCAAAACTTTGACCGAGCCACAGATATTCCGAAAATTGACGAACAAAATTGATATTTAAGTTTCAATCGTCATATTTCAACCGCGCACGTGGTGAAGAAACTCGGTAGTACAGTGGAACAAACATAAAACAGACACAAAGGAAACGTCGAATTGTACAAGTGCACAATTGCATAAATCGCACAATCATATATAAATTTTTTACACGCGATGCGCTCGCGTTCTAGGAAAGCGAAGAAACGGGCTTTCGAAACGTACCGAGGGAAACGTTCAGCTGGAACGCAGAACAGGAGAGCTGAAAAGGTCCCGTAACGAAAGACAAACAGTGGCGCAAAGTCGAAATGGAGTCCCGTGAAAGTCTCTCCCGCTCTCGACGCCCGAGTAAATTAGAGAGACAGTGCGAATGAGAGGACCAGCGGACGAAACGTGTGAATGGATCGCGGGCGTGTTACCGGAGAGATACCGCTTTATAGTGCTTCTTCGCGTGTCAGTGAAGATGGGCACGCACGTTTCTAAATCTGAGTCTAAATCGAAACGCAAACGGTTCGTTTCAGGAGCGAGCTGTGTTGAAACAAAACGAGAAGAAGGGAAGAGAGGGGGGGGGGGAGAGGGCAGCTTGAGAATAGAGCACCGAACGTTATTGTCCGTTGCTTTCCTGAAATGCAGCCTCTGCACGAGGGTGAACAATGGCGCTTGTCCGGAGTAACTGCCAGTATCGGATTCGCTGATCGCGCAGTGGATCCAGCGCAAGAATACCGACGAGAAAGAGGTAGAGAAAAAAGGGGGGAAAGGAGAAAAAAAGGAGGAGGAAATTCTAAGACGAGCGCGCGCGAGATTCGACGCGTCTATTCTGTATGTGTGCGTGTGTGTGTGTGTATGGCGTTCCACGAGCGGGCAGAGCCGCGCGCCTTTCTTTTTCTTATCAAATAAAAGTGGCGATGTGATTCTCGATCGGCGCGAGAGAGGGAAGAAGATCGAATAAAGGGAAGAAGAAACACAGAAGAGGAACGGAAAGGTGAAGAAGAGGAGAGAGAGAGAGAGAGAGAGAGAGGGGGCTGGAGGGCTAAAAAAGGAAGAGGGCAAAGAGTGGGTTCCGTCGAAAAACGACTGTGGCGGCTCCCGCTGAGACAAAGCGCGAGAACCTGCACTCAAAACAAACATCACTCCGCCATTCATTCGGCAAGCGGATTCGAACATTCATCCCCCGACGGTTCGTGCGTCACCGTGTGCGGACAAGGAGCGGAGGGAGGCAGGCAGGCAGGCAGGCAGGCAGGCAGGCGAGAGGGGTGTCGAGTCGAGGGGACCACCGTACGACAATGCGGTGAGATCGAGCCGCCTCCTGGACCGTGCTCGCTTTAGGCCGCATTCACACGCGGCCGTGAAAAGGAAGTGGCGCGCAGGAGGTTGTCGCGCGAAGAATAAGAACAAGAAACGAGAAGACGAAGAAGAAGAAGAAGAAGAAGAAAAAAAAGGAGGTCGAGCGTGCGACGCGCGACGCCAACACCTTCTCGCTGAGGCGTTAAAACGAGAACGAGTGCCCCGTTCCTCTCGTCGCTATTGTACGTACGCACGTAAGGTCTCTCGTGGTAGGAGAGATCGAGATCGATCACAGGATCCACGCCCTCTCGGGATCGCGTAGCGCCGGCGTAGGTGGTACATGGGAAACCGAGGATCGATCGCCGAATTTGACGAAACTGTCGAGCAAACGTTCGAACCTGCGCCCCCTGAAAGAGGGGTTCTTTTTACCTTCGTTTTTCAATTGGTTTGGCGTCTCTTTTCAGAATTGACTCTCAATTGCTGTCAGTCTTGTTTCTCGAGTCTCGTCTCGTCAGACAGAACCGAATCGTCGAATCGTTGATCTGTTTCTTTCCCTTCACGGTGTGAATCGCCGGTGGTGCGCAAATCAGCGAGAGTCTCTTTCCGACGTCTCCTCGATCATCCGCCTCTCGCCACCCGGGATCGGGGAGAAGCAGAGGAGAAGGACCGGTAGCAGGATGATTAATATCGTAATCGCTAAATTAGTAACACTTAACTCCGAAAGAATTCTATCGAGGTTGCGTGCACCGATCGACGTCGGCGTCGACAGTACGACAGGGAGGTTTGAACCACGGTAGCAAAAGAGAGAGAGAAAAAGGGAGAAGGCTGACTGCCTGTAGAAGGTCCCGAGAAACGTTCGTCCGGCCTAGATATCATCAGGGTCCCCGGTGGGTCTGCGTTCGGGAATCATTAGGGGGCCGAAGACGACGCATTCCGCAGTGGCCATCAGGACCCAGAACAGGAAGAGGAGAGAGAGAGACGACGACGACGACGACAACGACGACGACGACGACGACGACGGAGAGGACGAAGGCGGTACAGTCGTCTCGGATGATCCGGTGGCCCACGTCTCGACGTGGCTTGTCCGCCGCGTTCGGCCACGGCATTTATTAACTCCCTTATCAGATTTCGATTTGGACGACGTGCAGCAACGACGGATACCGTAATTATTTTTATTAGTACCGCGCTAACCACCCTTCTTCTTCGCCGCGCGAATCAGCCGGGCCAATCGTTCGGACGAGCGTACGCTCGCGTCACTCCGACGCTGCTACAAAGGGATCCCGATGGGAGTTTTCGGCGTGCCTGAGCCGATCTCTTCTTTCCTCTCTCTCTCTCTCCGCGTGCCGTGTCGGAATATCGATGCATTTTTCACAAAGCACGCCGACGTATGCTCGGACAAATGCTCGAGGAATGCTCTTTGACCCGCCAATTCGACGGATTTTTGGATTGGAGCAGTTGTCGGATCGTAGCGTTATGATTAGAAATTAGAAATTAGATTTTAAATTGCGTTACGAGGCGATCTTAGCAACCTTGGAATTCTGACTCGGCGCGGACGAGGTTGGAATTTTAATTAAGCAAACGTGAGATTGCAACAAATGTCACTTATATTTCAGCGTGTTTGCTCGACGAGACTGGTATCTGTCGATGTAACTCTGATAAATAAGAGTGGGAGCGGTCTCGGGTTGAGCAATTTAGACGTTGAGAACGCGAGAATGAAGGCTGATCGATGCCCGGTTTCGACGTGCTCGTCTCGCTCGCTCGTCTCGCTCGTTGCAACGAGAATCTCCGGGGCCTGCGGCCCCGTTGCGTAGGCGCTCCGCGCGTCGACAAAAGTCGAGTTACAAATTGTAACGATAGACGAACAAACAGGACGGAGCCACGTTGACCAGGTGGAAAGTGCTTTTTGCCACTTACGCCGGCCGGCTCGTCATCAATCATCAATCACAACGGCATCAATCTTTGTTACGGTATAATTTCATTGACCTGTTAACGTTCCCTCGTTCCTCGCGCTCTCATCAATACGCACAGCCGTGTTATTGACTGCGGTAATCAATCCCGTGAACCTTGCCGCGAGCATCGGTCTCCGCACGCACGTCATGCGAGTCGATCATCCGGCCCCAACGCTCGTCGCGATACCCGCGATACCAGGGGATTGTACAGTTAGAAAGGATCGTTTCCGCGAGATCGATCGCCGTGTCGTGGTCATTCGCTGGAAAAACGATCGTCTCGCGATCACCGGCAAGATCCTCTCTCCGTTGTCCCACGTTCGCACGTGCGAATCAATTCAATTCCATGAAATTAATCAGTCAACGACACTCGACGATCTCTACGAGTGACGTTTTCTGTAATCTTTGAAGGGCAGTCGGTTTCGATAGTCGGTAGAGCAACGGCGATACAAGATCGTTAATTGGTTCACTCGGTGAAAACTACGAGAGCAAGAAGCATCTAACGTCCCGCAACGACACGGATCGTTTCTAAATTAGCCGCGTCGAATCGAAGGTCGCTCACGCGCGTTAAACGCGCGCGCTTTTTGTCTCGACGCATTTTTCTGTCGACAGTCGACGAAGCTTGTACGAGTCGTGTCTCGGTCCGCCTAATTAACGCGTTGTTAATCATCTTGACAGATGAATTCCGCTTCCGGAGCTGTCAGCGCGCCAACGTCGATCACGAATTCCTGCCGAGCATTGTATTTTAATTAGTCGGAATTATTCCAATAACGAGTCGCATCCACCCTGCGACAGACGTTGATCGAACTCTCTCTCGGTAAGAAACCGAGCGGAACTGGATTTAGTTTCTCACTTTGAACCATATTGCGTTATTTCCTGACTCGGACATTTTCTTCTCTTCTCGCTTCTTCTCGAAAGAAGTACAAAGCAACCTATTCGCGAACAGGTAAACAGCCTTAAGCGACTGACCCGTTTCAAAGAGTAACAATAGTAACACGTTATCGCGTGACAAGATCGCTTTCAGCCTCGACGGTGACACTATAAACACCCTCGTCGACGACGAGGATAATCGAGTCAAAGTCCCTGGAGGGGATTCCTTTCGGCGATTTTTCGTGGTGGACACGGGATTACGATCAGCAGCCTCTCGATCTTTACTTTTCAGCTGTGGCCGCGGTGGTGTACAGGGTACGCGGGGCACAGATTTATCGCGGTCGGTTCGACCGGGACGGACGGACGGACGAACGGACGGACGAACGGGAAAGAGAGGTAGCCGGATCGAAGGGGGTAGCTGACTGTGCCGCGGCGGGAGGGAAAGCGGGAGAGAAGGAGGCGAGAGGAGAGTGACTCGGGGAATTTACACCGTGGATTTGGCCGGTGCTCGATCCCACGGGACCGAGTGTGCGGAGGCACCGTGTATCCTCTTCATCTCGTCGAGGAAGAGAGGACGCTCCCCGACCGGTTCAAACGAGCGTTCCGACCGCGACGGACATGTTCGAGCAAATTGTACAAGACAAGCCTGCATGCTTCGGCAATGAGCCTCTCTCTCTCTCTCTTCGCGTACGTACCATTTCGTACATGTATGTATGCACGTGCATGTACGAATACGCCCGTGGCAGCTGTGCCGCCGTGGCTCGCCCCGTACCACTCGCTCGCGTGTTTCTCCTTCTCGTTCTTTCGCGCGGCTGAAAGAAAGCCTCGACCCAGGCTTTTCGAAGCTCGTGCTTTCAGTTGCGGCGCGATGGCTACGAAACGGGTTTCCGAGCCGTTTGTAGGCTAACCAGGGGTCCGGATAGCTTCAACTGCCGTTTCAATTCCGTCGATCGAGCCTAAACCGAAAATTGCGAATCTTGAATCGCGTTCGTTTAGTTGCAAAAGACCGTCAAATTCTGTTTCACTAGGCAAGAAAATAATAGAACTTGTTCCATTTCTCAACGAATATAATATACAAAAAAACAACTGCACGACTTGTACCTCAGTACAATTCGTCTCACTGAAAGTTGCCCAGAAGCAACTGTTTCGACTAGAAAACGAAGACGACTGTTTTGCCATAAAATTTTATCGATGTGCAAACATTCGAATCGATGCGAAACAAATTGCATGCACGATCGCTCAGTACCAGACAACGCCGCTCCTACTCGAGGTCTACGCCACGCCCCCTCACGAATCACGAGACCCAAATCAACCAATCGCTAATTTTCGTTGCATCAGCGTTGCACCCGAAGAGGCCCGATTTTCTGTGATAATACAAAATATATAAAATAGTAGCACAGTAATATTAAATAGTAGTGATACTACTATTTTATATATTTGATATTCTTCCGAGGCCGTTTCTGCAAATTTATCCGCAATCGTCATGTCAATTCGACGAATCGAAGACGCGATCGAGCGGTGGACATCTCTTCTCGAACAAATCTCTCGCGTGGCACGAGGAAGGATTCCTCGACGACACAGCGAGGGCTAGAGGCGGCGGCGTGTGCGTCGACCATTAACGACTCGTCGCGCATAATTTACAGGCCATTAATTAGAGAGTGCGTAAAAGTGAGCGCTATAAAATTATAGAACAGTCGTTGAGCATCTGTGCCGCGCGATCCTCGGGCCCTCTGGCCCCTCCGCTTTCCATGTTCGTCGAGCGTCGCTTTTAATACCTGGCCGTGCCCCCGCGCATGTTTTACATTAACGCCGTAATCGCGCCGCTCGTACAATCGCGATAAACGCGAACCGAACGAGGCTCCGCTTGTCTCGTTTCCGATTGCCTCCGGACGCGTAGCCGAGGTCAGTGCGATCGCCAAGAAATTAGGAACGCTGCGTATTTTTACGGATAACGCGACTGGGCGAAGAAAGTAAGAGTGTCGATATGAAGAGTTAGATCAAACTAACTTTCTTTATATTTATATTTGACGGGTTAGAAGCACTGCTTCGTCACGGAAAAGCAAAAGGGTAGTATCACCCATTGCGAAATTACTTATGAGACAATCGAGTCAACATGTTCTCTCCAGAAATCGTCTCTCTCTCCAAGTTGATATCGCGCAACATTTCCATCATCACCGGGGCAGGATCTTGTTTCTTTCTCGGCGGAGAAAGAGAGAGAGAGAGAGAGGGGGGGGGGCGAGTGAGGGCTCGTCGGTCGACGAGTGATTTATAAACGAATCGAGGGGTGGGACGGATGCAAATTTCCAAGCACGTGAACTCGCTGTTCCGCCCAGGGGAACACTGCGGCAAGAACACCGCCGGGACCCTCCCCATTGTCTTGCGTCTATTTATCTTCGCGTGTGTTCGCATCTACACCCAGTGGTCCCGCAGGAATGCGAGATCGTCTGCGCCTCGCGGCCGCTCGCTTCGCCACCGCTTAACCCCGCGGACGCTCGAAGGGGACAGGTGCGGCGAACGGCGCGACCGCGAGACGCTGATCGCTTGCGCTCGCTCGTTAATCATCACCGTCGGCCGGAGATTAAGCGGCCGGGGTAGCTTCTGCCACCCTATTAAGGGCCGGCACGGTAGGAGCCGGGCTCGTTTTGTCAGGCCGCGCGCCTTTCACGAGGTTAATCGACATCGCGGTTAATTGAATAAAATCCGGCGAGGAGATTAAATCGTCGTTCGACGACGGGTTATCCACCACTCGAAAACCAACTGCCTAACGCGTTCGAGCGTTGTATAAATATTCGGTTAATTACCGACGCAACGAGCTTCGTTGTGACTCGTCGTTCGGTCGTATGGTTGCTCGATACTCGATCGGCCACTTGTTGGCTCGTGTAATCCAGCGTGACGTAAAATTGGGACAATTAATAGATGTGTCTAGCGACAAAGTTGTTTGCCGGCGGAGGAGAGGGGTGAGAGCTCGCGCGAACTCCTCGGCAGAGGCTCAAATTTAATCGCGCGGCCGATCTCTTGTATTAAATACGTTATACCCTTCGCGAGCGTGTCGCCCTTATCAAAATCACCGACACGAATCTCTCTCTCTCTCTCGGGGAGTAGAGCAGGATTCTGGCTGGTAATGGAGCCCCGAAGCCGAGTCGCGGTCCTGTTTCCGAAGGAATCCGTGAAACGACCTTCCTTCTCTTTACGCCCCTTTGTACCACGCGAAAGACGAAGGGGAAAGGAACGACTTCGTCGTCGTCGTCGTCGTCGGCGAGAGATCGCCGATCTCTCGTAGATGTTGCACGGCGTCGTTGACGTCGCGTACAAAAGGAGAAGCAACCAGGAGTGGTGGAACGAGAAGAGTGGCGGCGAGGGTGAGGCGGAGGAGAACAGGAAGGAAGGAGGGGAAAAGAAGAAGAAGAAGAAGAAGAAGAAGAAGAAGAAGAAACGGAGGACAACGGCGAGGACGATGGAGAAGAAACGAGAGGGAGAAGGATTGTTTCCTGGTGGCTCGAAGCTTCGTCTCCTCCTCTCTCTCTCTCTTTCTTTCGTCGTTTTGTTTTCACGACGGCAAGGCCGGTTTGCATACGGAGGTGAACGGAGAGGGAGAATGAGTCGAGGGAGAGTTAGAGTCTAGAACCGAAGCTTGTGCTCCGCGGTTGCTCAAAAATACTACGAAACAAACCACAGTGTGTGGACCAAAGGTCCTTTAGCCACATTGTTGCTTCTTTTCGGGTCACGATAGTACGACCACTTGCATTCCGTATTTATTCGTATTCGAACACGTCGAGACGATGGTATTTGTGGCATTAGAGAGGTACAGGTAAAACATACGCGAATGGCAACGTTCAAGTGTTTGAAGCTTAATCTTTAAAGGATCAGAAATAACGTTCCGAGAGAGCAAGAATTCACAAAATTGCTGCGAAATGAATTTTTGAGAGTGGAAAAGTCAGGAGTGCTAACATCATCAACTGGGCTATACCAATAAACGACGTCTGTTTGTGCGTGTATATATATACAGCGTTGAGCAAAACTCAACGTACATACGGACTCTTAACATTAATATATTTCATCGAGTGTTTGCATATAGAAAATTCCATTCCCAAAAAAAAATATTTTATACATCATCACTATTCTAGCAAATACAAATAATTGTTTCCGTGGAGTCAGTTTTGCAGCGCAATTAATTTAAACGAAAAATTGTCGACACTTTAAACTGGTATAACTGGTTTTATTTTGAAAAGTGTTTCTTCTTTAAAAAAAATTGTATAAACGTTTATTCATTGCTGAATCTGTCATCTTGGAGGATGAACAGAACTTTGAACATTGGAGTTGCAAAATTCAAAGAATTCCGTGTTTGAATTTTTACAATTTTTGGGAATAAAAGTACTCTTACTTTCTCTCACCTTTTCCATGTGGTATAAAAAAAAAAAAAAAAAAAAAAAACGGACTTATTGTCAGAACAATCAGAGTAGAAGCACTTTACGCTACAAAATGGTATCAAGTTTGTATCCCCGTGACGATCTTATTTCACAAAGTTCTAAGTTCAAAGTATCGACAATTTTTCATCATTGCGCGTCGAGCGAGTTATGCTCCCTACTGCATAAGTACAGAAAGTACGTAGCTGTCCCAGGTGTCTTCTCAAGCAGCGACTTCTCTTCCACGCCCTGTTTGTTCGCGGCTACGCACGGGCAGAAGGATTTCCCGGAGCAGCGTGCATCCCGGGTATGCGCGTGTGAGTGCGCGAACGCCAAGCAAGATCTGTAACCTCAGATACGAATCTGTGAAGATATCGCAACGAGTACTGCTCGAGAGTTGGCAGTCAGTCGGGATAACGAGTACCGTCAACCGATCTTCCCTCTACCTCTGGAGTTTAGTCCTCCAGGTCGTCGTGGTCGTCGTGGTCGTCGTCGTTTGCCTCATGGCCGGTCGTTTCACCGAGCACCGAGGTGTCTCGAGGGTAGAGCAACGTCTCGGCGTGACACCGCTCCTCCCTGCTTTTCTTGCTCTTCGTTAAGTCCTGCCCTATCACACCTTCTGCCGGATCCTCTATTACCGATACGATCGGCGAAGGACTCGTATTAACTACCGGTGTTTCCTGGTAATCGCCGAGCGGCCCGAGTACGCTCTAACTCGCAGTCGCACCGTGTGATGCGTGTACACGCTGAGCGGTTCGCGCGAAATCTTCGCGGCGATCGGTTCGAGTTTCTGTGAACGCCGCGGGTATTTACGCCTTGAGAGGCGCGACTTTAGTCGGTCGAACTTTCCCCTAAAGGAGAAGACCTCACGGAGATCTTACGCTCATCGAGAGGAAAATAAAGTAACGGCGAACGAAAAAATGAATGGACGCACGAGGTGCGTTCGAAAGACGCGTAACAGAGGTAGGAGCGAGCGACGCAGGAGGGCGGGATGCGAGATAAAAAGAGGTCGAGCGTAACCGCGAGATATCGAGAGGGGGGCAGGATCGGAAGAAGGAGGGCCACGCACGCGTCGAGAGCGAGTGTGGTCCGCGAGCCGCGGAAAGGGTGAAAGAAAGGAAGAATGGGAGGGAAGAATGCCGATGGTTCGCGGCAATAAAACACCGTGGCGCGCGCGGACGCGAGCCTGCGTGCACCAGCCTGAAACGCGGCAAACTTCGACCGAAGAAACGCGTCGAAGAAAAAGGGCAAGCAAGAAGGCGGGAGGAAAAGTCCACGATGCGCGTTGCCGAAGGAATTGAAGAAGAAAGTGAGAAAGAACAGGGAAAAAGAGAAAAAAAGTGACCGCGAATCCTTTTAATCCACCAGCCTCCTCGTTACAACGATACGGCAATTCGCTCGAGACTCGATTCCGTTTCTCGAGGTAACAACACGCGACGAAGATTAAATCGAGAAAGCTGTTAGCATCTGGGCGCGAGAGTTCTTTCGCAGGCAGGATCGCAGAGATAAGCGGAAATGGATAATTCACCTGTCGTTGGCCGAACGAGACGATAAGGAGAAGAAGAAAAAAGAGGAAACGAAACGGAGATTTATTTCCGTACTTAGACGCGACAAAACGACGTGGAAAGCGTTCTTGTTGCTCGGCGTGTCTCCATAAATTTCGGCACTGGAATTCCATTCTTCGGGCGGAATTAAATCTGTGAACCTACGAAGCACGTCGATGGAACGTAGATATTAACGGGCTATTCGATCCCAACCGCTTATTTCCAGTCGATCTTATCGCTCCTCTATTTGCATAATTATTCGTTCGGTCGTACCATTTTTTTTTCCTTTTTAGCCCGACGTCACTCAGCGGCCATGCGATTAGAATCTCCATTTATTCGAAAATATTTTACAGATTTGCCACGCGAGCTTTGACTGCGTTTGCGGGGAACATCGTGGGACGTTCTCTTTCGAAACTCACTCTCTCTTAGTCGTTTATTTCTGTTTGTTAGAACGCGAGTGGCGACGAGCTCGTTAAGCGCAAGAATAGGCGTTGATCGCGTGGTATCCAGCGCTCAAAGGTTCAACGTGTTTAGCGATATAATAGAAGAATTTAGCGATGCGTCATCTCGAGATCTCCTCTCCGAGATCGGATCGATAAATTTCGAATTCACCGTTGATCGTTGTACGCCGAGCGCGTTTAGCCAGGGTTGTTGATTGGAATGGAACCTGATAACCCGGAAGGAAGGATTACTAAGGCCGGCGTCGTAACTAATGTCACGATGACTAAGACCTACGTTCCCCTATCTTGCACTGTCAACTCCGTTGATGAATATGAGAGTCGGAAACTTCAGCCTCCGAGGAACGCGTGTATTCGATTACGGCTGGTCGATCGCATCCGCGAACGTAACGCAAGCTCGCGGACGAAATCGGCGGCAAGTTGGTCGCGTTCGTGGAATCGAGGCTGCGAGGTACGGTTGGGAAGCGCGCGGTCGCGCGAAATGTGGGAAACGTGGGAACCGGAATGGAGGGGGAAGTCGGCGGAGTCGGCGCAGCGCGTCGTCGCGTCTTGGTCGATTTTCGTCGTGCCGACGGAAGCGCAAAAAGATAGATTGACATCGGTAACAGACGTCCGATCGCGATTCGATCCGCGGCGGAGGAAGCGAGGATCCGGAGGAGGATCGGTTGCGGGAGCGGGTTTGAGCGGTGACGAGCGGCGGCGCGGTGAAACACGGAGTCGCGCGACGACAAGAACGACGAGAGCAGCGCAGCGGAGAGGAGAGAACAGCCGATACAGGATTCCTCGCAATCAACATTACTGGCTACGGCGAGGGGAATCCTTCTCTGCCTTTCACCCTGTCTCTCACGGCCTCTCTCGTTCCCTCCGTCGTCCATCTCCCGCAACAATTGATCGAACACAATGGCGAACACCGATACCGATGACACACGTCGCTACTCGAATCCCGCCTCGTATCCCCGGATTTTGTAATTCCAATACACCTTCGGCCGCGAGAGCGAAGCGTCGCACGTATTATGGAAGGAGCGACGAGCAATATTCCGCTGGGTAATGGATTCGTTTGAATACGTTTTGAGAGACTACCGTTTTCCACGTACATGCGCGTTGGCTCCTCTCCAGCCAACCGACGACGAACCTGCATCGATCGAGCTGCAACGCCGATCCTACCGTTTTGCGCAACAATGTTCTCCTTGTTGGTTCGTGATTGCACTCGGCAATGGATTCGTTGCACCGGATTTCCACCGGTTGATTCGCAATGAGCGTCGGAATCGTACCATGTTGCCGGTCGGCCAATGACTCTCTCTCGCACTCGCTCGAGTGTCCCCCGATACCTCGATCGGTCGTTTCAACGTCATTTTGAAATCGGTTTGCATTTTACGATTGCACGGTGTAGAGAGAAAGCGCGTTCGCCTCTTTCCTTCCTTCCGAAGGAAGGAAAGAGGCGAAGAGGGAAAAAGAATGCAACGGAGCGAAGGTCACTCCGCTCGAACGAACAATCAGGCGGTGGCGGAACACCACCACCGGGCTACTCTTTTCTTTTGATCCTCATAAGGCACGCTGGCGATGCAGCCAGCCTCGATGACTAAGGGCTCCGACACCCGTTCCACGGACGGTACATCGAACCGAGTAGAATCCGATCCGCTTCATTCCACGCCACGCGGAGAAAGAAGCCGCGCTGATCAACTTGTCGCTACTCCAATTATCCTTCGTCGAAACGCTCGTACGCCGACTGATTGATTTACGCGAGCTTCTTCTACCGCTACCGCTATGCGCCCCAATTGCTACAGCAAACTAATTATCCTGTACAATTAGCATCTTGTTTCAGCGTCGTTTTTGTTGTTGCGCGGCCTCGTGGTATCTGGCAAGCACGAACACGTGCATACGCGCGTCGTTTGGAAGTGAAACTGACGCTGAACTTGATAATTCCGGTGCTTTGGTATCTCAATGCGCGATTTGTGTGTGCTGACAGCGTACACAATAGCGTATTCCACTGGTGTGTATAATTTCTATAACTCAAGCGACTAACTTCGACGCAATTCATCGTTTGCAAGTGCAGGACTTTTGTTTAACGCGTTTAAAAAATTATGTTAAAATTAAGCAACAGCTTAAGTGTATATACTCAACGCCTTGGTGCTTTTGTATTTGTGCACGCGTAAAAATAATTTCCAACACACAAGGTTCGATCTTGTATTTTCCGTCGAAGTTGAATTAGTTGCAGACCACTGCAATGCAGTATTTAAAAGAACCATTTCGTTCAGAGGATAATTCATTTAGCACACACTGATGTACACTGTACACGGCTGTGTGCAAAAGCGAGGATGATATTGTTCTCGTTGAGCAGCGACGAAGGAAGAACAAATGCAATTAAATAAAAATAGCGTTCGAACGTCAAAGTGGCTTCTGAATGTCCGACAGAGCCCAAGAACTTTCCACGTTAATTCTATCGATTCGTTCTCTGTGCGCGTGTGTTTCGAAATGCACAGTCTCTTCAATTCCATCTCGGGGGGGACGAGCAACAAATCAAAGCTCCGTCACTCAGCAGCAGCGGTAGCTGTACATCTTTAGAGAGCGAGATTTCACCGCGACGGTTCACGACGGCGCACGATGCCAGTTTCACGTGAAATCAATTCGCGTTAATGCAGGTAAAAAGCGCGCGGCGACGTGGCGGCGCAAAAACAATGGCCGGTGTGGCAACTCTCGGCCGGTCCCATTGTCCGCCTGAGCTGAAGCGTGGTCTCGCGTTCGCTGGCGCTCGCTCGCCAGAGAGCTCCTCCGCTCGGTTCGTGGCCGCTGGATAAGTCACGAGAGCCGGCCTAACCAGTCCCGAACGGAATCGTTCCGCCCGGTTTACCGGTTAAATTTACGAGCGGTGCTCGTCACTTTCGCTGAATCGTCTGGAATTAGTGGCGCAGATGGTATCGCGCGATGGGGGAACAACACGCGACGTCGCGAAAACCACCTGCGAGCGAGTCGATCGCTCGAAAATACTGTCCACTCCGTGTCTCCCGCTCAGTTTCCAATCGCGAAACGTGTTTATCCTTCGACAAGGACTCTCCGTTCGTGCCGGAGAACGAACCACGGCGAGGGCCACGTGGAGGCACAAAGGAGACGGAGAAAGACAGATTTCAGACAACAGTGTACGCAAACGGTACACGGTGCGCGAGGTATACCGAGGTCTCTGACAAAGAGAGTTCGTTCGACGCGACGATTACGCGAAGGAAGACGCATCGTTCGGACGAATGCCGAACCGATCGTACTATAGGTGATCAGCTAAACGCGCGTTCCGGATCTATTCAATCCGTTATTCCGTGTCACTCGTCCCACGCTTTTCTAATCGCGGCGCATTGTGCGGCCGCTGCGAGACCGCTCTTCGCGCGAACCGCCCACGAGCCCCTCGTAAACATCGATTCGATGCATTGTGTCGCGCGAAATGAGCCTGATACTTTGCCAATAATTTGCCAATAATTTGACGGATAATTGCGCGCGCGGTCGATCGTGCGTCATCCTTAATTGTCGCGTTACGACGACCGGTCACCGCGGCACGGGCTAACCGGTGATTAATAGAGACGATCGGAACGATATAACGAGTATTTTTTATCACTAAAAGTGATTACAGCGGGACTAAATCGCTACAGAAAATCGGGCCTCTTCAGGTGCAACGCTGATGCAACGAAAATTAGCGATTGGTCGATTCGGGTCACGTGATTCGCGAGGGGGCGTGAGGTAGACCTCGAGTAGGAATGGCGTTGTCTGGTACCGAGCGATCGCGCCTGTAATTTGTTTCGCATCGATTCGAATGTTTGCGCATCGATGAAATTTTATGGCAAAAAGTCTTCGTTTCCTAGTCGGAACAGTTGCTTTTGGGCCTTTGAGTGAGACGAGTCGTACTGGGGTACAAATCGTGCAGTTTTTATCGAAGCTGCATACGTAATGAAATCGTTACAAGTGCAAGAACGCAGCGCCTGGAACAACGATGGCGAGATCGGGCGCGGCCGACGCTGCGTGGATCTCGCATCTGAGCCAACGGCGACGATCGCACGCAGCACGGAAGGACAGCGATTATTCCGGACGATTATAGGGGAGAAAGAAAAAAATCGAGCAACGAAGGACGTGGCCGTGGCCCGATAGCATCGCGGTTCGATTCAAGGCTTTCAACCTCGTCATCGCGTTCCTGTTGTCTAGGCGCGACAATGTCCACGCCTTCCGCAACGCGCTATCGCGAAATTAACACATTCCGCGAACGAGCCGGCAAGAAATGGACTCGGACCGGTAATTAAACAGCCGAGTGAATTCCGTCACCGGAGGAGTCGCGACGAGACGATCAACTCACCGAGCGACCCCGAGGCAAAAAGCAACTAGCCTCGAAGAACGAAGAACGAAGAACGAAGAACCAACGGAAGACAGAAACTCGCCGCTTCGTCTTGTTCTCTCGTCTCGACGTGGAGAACGTTTCGTTTCAACAGGAAGGATCCTCGGTTGGTAGCGTTCGATCGTTTTCACCGCGTCATTGTCCCGGTCGCGCGCAAGCGTGACAGCATCCACGCCTTCCCGCGCCGCGCTGCGAGTCAGCGCTCCGGCTGAATCGCTCGTTTTAACGAGCCTCTCTAACGGCAGGGGCACCGATCTAACTATTACGTGACTCGTGCCCCTGTCGGCGACGACGTACGCTTCTTCGGGAATAAAGCGCCGATCGAATAAATTAATCGATTAAAATTTCTACTTCTAGTCGGCCGTCGTCGAATAACGACGCGGTAACGATCTCCATTGCCGGCTACCGCCGATCGTGAGAATCATCCAGGCGTTCGTCGTAAACAATGACGGAACGCGGTGCCTGCGTGTGCCATGCCACGCCATGCCCTGCCCGGTCGTGCTTCGTGGCTTCCGAGAAACGGATAAATCGGTTCGGATCGGTTCGGCCGTTGCGCGCGGATTATACCGCAACCGGAGGCGAGAAGGAGCAAAAAAATTCGACGATGAAAGAGAGAAGAGAGAAGAGAGATAGGCTATCTCGGGAGAAGAAGGGTAATAGGGACGAAAGGGAGAGATGGGCGCGTGACTGGCCTTATTACGCGCGGCAGGTAACACGTGTACCGAGAACACAAGCTGATGGCGAGGAGCGTTGCGATCACGAATCACGACTAAAGACTCGGTGGCGAGCGGAAAGGAGAGGAGCGGCGTGGCGAGGCGAGGCGAGCAAGGAGTCGCGGACAGCTTTGTAATCAGTAGCTCCCCGCCGACGCTGTGTTCGCCTTCTCTTAGCTAACGGTGGAAGTACGTAACGCGAGCGAGCGAGAGAGAGAGAGAGAGGACTCTCGACTCGAGAGCTTTCGGCGAGCAGTGGACGCGAATCGAACCAGAGGGCCAATTACTCCGACGTCTTCACTCCTGGGGCGCCTGGCGTCCCACTGCGATCACGGCATCTGCCACCGATCTTTCTCTCCGTGCCACCCTCCCGCTTTTGTCCCCTTTCTTCCACCGGTTCACCGCCGGGATATCATCGCCGGCCTTCGAAATCGGCCAAATAAACTCGCTTCGGCCAGCGAGCGAGTCGTCATCTCGTCCTCTCGCGAGAGTCACGCTCGCCTCGACTTGCTAATGAAAACTCCTCGGTATTGGACAATAATACACGTCAGTTCCGCTTTTTATATTTGGCTGGCCAAAAAGTAACTGCGTTTCTTTTTTCTGTACGTGCGAACTTTTCGTGAGAAATAAAAAATTTGATTAACCCCTTAACCTACAAGCTACGTTCCAACAGTCTGGGCCCGAAACGTAAACAGGATCGCGCACGCTTCGGGCCACTCGACGGCTCGGCAAGTCGGTCCCAAGTTGCACTAAACGCGCACGACTTGCGGAATGTAAATACACGTGTAGGATACAACTGGTTTAATTTTGCGGAATATTTGACAAGTAATTACATCCTGATGTAACAATTGTTGCAGATATACCACTAAAGGTTTATTATCAATCGCTAAAATATAACATAAATCTGCAATTCCTGAATAAATTAGCAGTTCGCGTAATTAGCGTAAAAAAATCAATAACGAAAAACATCTTGCGGGATTCTTCTCTAATATTTAAGAGAATATATTTCAACGTGCGAACGCGACCGAGGATAACACGTAACTGATTACGATACAAATCGATAATAAGAATCTAACACGAGCGCGACCGTCGCACGACTCGTGATATTTACATTTGGCCCGATCGATTGTACCGGGGCGGTCATGCCCGTAATGTCAACATTTGCCTCGAACGATGTATTACGTTTTGGCCCGAATACAAGAGTACGAGTCTCACACGTATCCATAGGTTTTTTGACAAAAATGGAAAAAATTGCAAGAATGATTCAGTATTTACATCAATAATTGAAGGTTTCTTTACCACATGCGTAAGATAATTTTTCCTTTTCGGAAGCAATACAGCAAATGTTCTTAATTTTCCAGTTTGAAATTTCCTTCTTTTTTAAAACAAGCTTGGACAATCAGCTGTCAGATCACAGAATGAATTTCCTTTCATTTTCTTTGAGAATTGTTGTACAAAATCCACTTTTCATCTCCGTTACTAGCGTTTCAGCAGTGATTCTTTTGCATTGCAAGCGAGCAGTGACGATATTTCGTTCAATGAGTCAGTGTGACTACACTTTCAGCTTTCTTTAAATGACAATGCACAGTTGGTGGCGGAGCATTTAAAACTTTTATTTAGAACCGACAGTCTCCTTTTCTCATCCACTGAATTTCGAACGGTATAGTCGAAATATCTCGAGATGAGGCGAATTTATGGATCGTGTGGATCGGATATTTCGGTTGTTTCGACATCCTTTGTCTTTGATTAGCGCGGGGTCGGTTAGGAAAGTGCCGAGTCGATTTATAGAACGTTTTATTCCTTGTAACGGAGGAAACGTGTAATAAAGGGAAGGCAATAAAAGCGAGATCAGTTGGGAAATAACTCTTTCCGTTTTGGGAGAGAGGAACTCGAAAACAACGATCTTCCTTCAATCAGCAAGTCGAAGAGTGGCGAAGAGTGGCGATTGAGCGACGGTAAAAGGAGCAATGGCTCGCAATATGGTACGCGTTACTCATGGTCCCTCTACTTTTACGATTCTTTCCCCTTGATTTTTCTTTCGCGTGCGCTATTAAAGCTCGGCGAATGACGGGTTATCGATCGCCGAAGAAAAAGTGTAGTTTATACCGTTTTAACAACGCAGCCACCGTTTCCTATACGGACGCGCAGCAAGGAGAAAAACGCGAACGAAGCGGATTGTGCGCAATATATCAGGCGTACAATCAGAGATCTATTTAATTACCGATAATAACCCGCAGTTTTACGAGTACCTTAATGGCGATATATGCTAAATTGGCCGTTTAATTGCTTCGGCGCTGCATCTACCGCAACGAAGGAAGTGGCCTCGAGCGACCAATCCATTCCGGACGTTCCACGTTTGACTCTTACGCCTCGCCGAGCTGCGCATCGAGAGACGTTCGTAACTCGAAACCGAGTTCGTTCGATCGGAGATCAACGTCCGATTTCATATTCCGTGGGCCGCAAAAACACGACAATAGGACTGAAACCGGCCGGAAACGGCTTCGCAACGCGGCTACCTCTTTTGCCAGTCGATTCCTCTTAACCGAAAATGCGACACCAATACAAAGAGGGTGTTCGGAGGCGCGCAACGCCATATCCGCCGAGTCAAAACGTTGGAAAAACCGCGAGTCGACCGACGTGGCATGCGATCCGCGCTTGCATTCGGCCGCTGCGACGTCGCTGGTCGCGACAGTTGGCCGAGGAACGAACAGGCCCGCGCAAAAAGCTCGATTTAATAAAATCAATATTAATTGCCGCGCGGCTCGGCCCGCGGTGGCGGCGGCGGCGGCGGCGCGCCGCGAACCACTCGTTGAATATTCAAGCGCGCTGCTCCGATAGCCTAAAAAGCTGTTTATGGGTCCGGTGTTGCGTAGCGCCCGGTTTTTGCCGGACACGACTCGGCCGGCGGACCGTAGGTCCCAAGTCCAGCCGCTGCACACCGAGATGATCGGTGGTCCTGAAGGGCCACCGCGTTTTAATCGCGGAGATATTGCCTCTCGTCGTGCTCGTGCGCGTCGTCCCTCTCTCCCTTTTGGTGTTTGTGCTAGTCGATCGCAACGCACGAACGCAACGACGCCCGACTTTCGATTAATTAATAACGCCGATGCCATTTTCATCGGCCTCGGACGCGGCGCGGTAGCGAAGGAGAGAAAGTTTGAGGAACGCGAAGGATCGGACGATCCACCAGCTACAGTCGTCTGTGGTTTCTGGCTTTTTGCCCGCGCGCGCCAAGGCTGCCGGATTAATTAACGAAGCTGCCGGAGAGCTGCGCGAGTACGTCCAGTAATAATACCCATAAGGGAAGGAAGTTTCGTCTGCGCACGCAGGCCGAGAGAATAGGCCATTGTTACCGATCTCGGCAAAGGCTAGGCTACCTCGCGGCGCATCCTCTTATGGGAGGATCGACGCTTTAAATTCGATCGGTTCCCCCGGATGTTAATAAACGCCACGTTTTCCCGGCTGGACGTGAGCTTTTATGGCGCGGTGGTAAACAATCGCGGGGTTCCTTCGCGAGTAACAGTTCCCTGAAGAATGAGAACGAGCCCGAAGAATCGTTGGCTCGTCGGTGACGTTACTGGCTACTCGTGCGATACATGTAGTGTGTTTCTCCGAGAAAAATGTTTTTTTTTTGTAAAAAATTTTGCAATCTCCAACACTAGCGATTATTGCTTAGATACGATGTATGCTTTCTTGCTGTACGTGTTCTTAGCAGCCTGCGCTTCATGATTGACCAAACATTTTCAAATCCTGTCAAACGAGCCTGGTCCGTCCATGGAAATCTTATTGTCAAATCCAGGAGTCAAACATCCAACAAAAGTGCGTGTTTGGGGCTGCCTTAATGTCAAACATCCAATAAAAGTGCATGTTTGAGGCTGCTTTAACGTTTGCGGATTTTATGTCTTTTCACGGACAATCTAGACGCTCGGATGATGATCAGATTGTACGAAAGAGGAAAGCGGACGAATCGAGTGCACAACAGTACTTTCGATTTGTGCAAAATTTTTTACAAAAAGAAGCAACGAGCTTCTTTTGTTACACGTGGTTAGCGACGCCGCCATATAGAGGAACCATGTATTCTGTTTGACGTTGAGTTGTTTTTTGGACCCCTGTAAAGTATGCACGCGGTGTAAAGACGCAACATTTGTTGTTGTTCTCAACGTTCTTTCTACAGAGAAATGGCGTCTACGTTCGATTAGATAATTTGTCATTGACTTTCGAATCGTGCAATCGCGAAAAGCATATGCATCGACAATGTTTCTCCCGCGATGCAAAAGGTTTCGACGACGCGGCTGTAGATACATGTAATCGATCCAACGTATCGTGACGACGAGTTGGGCTCGTTCAGAGACCTCGTGACTCAGCACAGATACGTCGAGCTTCTTCTTGCGCGAATCTATCGTCCATTCTTTCCGTTCTCGTTTCTTCGGCTACCACTTTTTCTTCGCCGGAGCGCCGCGTTCGCTATTATTCGTCGCTGGTGTTCTCCCGTCTCTGTCTCGCGCGTTCCACGCGACTGCATTCCCGCTATTGAATTCAAGGCTTGATATTCGGCCCGCGACTGCCGCCATTACGCCAACCGGACGACTACCGTGGAAACTTTCACCTGCACGACGACGATTTTCGCGCAGTCGATCGAGTGAAACGCTCGATCGTATCGCCCGCCTTACTTACGACTCCGCGGACGCCGTCGACAATCGTGTACGACAACGGCTTCGAGCGTTATTCTCGATCCTCGAGATTTCGAGGGTCGACTTTATCCGATCGATCGATGGCTTTCGAAACTCTTTAAGCTGCGAGACTCTGTTTCTACGAAAGAAAATCGTTTCAGTCAAATGTTAATTGGCAGTCGTTTAGCGGAATAGACCGATAGAATCTCTCGCCGCGAGTCGCTTTCCGAAGCTGAGATTATCTGATTCCCGACGGTAAGCACCGACAGCGCGTGATCGCCAACTCTGTGATGAACGTAGGCGTTTCCCTTACCAGGCTAATTAAGCCTGTATAATTTTGTTGTTTGTTTGTACACACGGACGTGTACTTTCGAAATGTAATTTTATCGTCTCTTCTTCTTACTCGCGTCTCGTGAACTCGTTCTGAATAATTCTTCTTAAAAGAATCACGCGGACAGAGGGTCCTTGATTCGCGAAAGGGGGGAAGTTGATAAATCCCCGAGCGGAGATGTTGCGTGCGCCTGTCGGCTCGTGGTCCCCGCTCGAGAGTGGCGGAAGGAGAACGTGTAAAAAAGAAAAGGGGCAAAGCTTTTGATCAGTCTCGTTACGTTTGGTGTACGCTGGCGACGCGCACGAAGGAGCGAGTCTCTCCCGAAGGAGAGACCGGCGTAACTCACAATTACCATCGTCGTCATCCCCCCGCGTGGCTCGAGAACGCCCCGTTATTTATGGCGGGGTGTTGCAGCCGGCTTGAAAGGGGTGCAACGACAGGGCCGACGGTCCGAATGCGGACGCCCCGCAGCGTCTTCTCCGCGCGCTGATTAAACACGCTCTTCCACGGTGACGTGTTAATCGCGAGGATTCATCACGTCCTCCTCGCCGTCCTCCGCTCTCTCTCTCTCTCTCTCTCTCTCCCTCCTCTCCTCCCTCTCTCGGCTGAAATCGTGAATCTTTCGCCTCGTAGCCCGGAGGAATCTCGCGTTTCGATCCATGTCCCTCGGACAAGTTGAGTTTTCTTGGAAATCAAAGCGTGAATCAAGATGATTTCGCGATGAGCGTGTCGGAAGAACACGCTGACGAGTTTACCGTATCATGTTTTTCTTTGTCATTTTTATTTCACTCGGCGAGAATTCTTTTGTATGGCGGAAATCAAGATTCTCCGTAATCCGTGAATATATATACTTTTCCTAAACAAATATTATATCAAGAAAATGTATTAACATTCACTTATAAAACTTGTAAAAAATAAAATTTATAAGAACCACGGTTTTTTAAACGTATTGTTCAAACAATGCGATTTCCTCGCAAAACGATATACACCATTAAATTCGTCGTTAAAAAGCAATAGTTAAAAAACTACCATTTATTGCCAAATTTCATTAAAGTCGGTGATATTCCCTTTTGAGTCACTGTACGATGAAAACGTAACCTTGAGTTACCAAATTCCATGTTATCACCGAAAGTGATTTTAGCAGGGGTAACCCAGAAAATCGAGCCTCTTCAGATGCAACGCTGATGCAACGAAAATTAGCGATTGGTCGATTTGGGTCACGTGATTCGTGAAGGGGCGTGTAGTAGACCTCGAGTAAGAGTGGCGTTGCCTGCAATTTGTTTTGCATCGATTCGAATGTTTGCACATCGATAAAATTTTACGGCAAAACAATCGTCTTCGTTTCTTAGTTGGAACAGTTGCTTCTGGGTAACTTTCAGTGAGACTGAGGAATCGTACTGAGGTGTAGTTGTTTTTAAACCGTGCCTGGTGCTTGTGAACTAAATTTGTTTACTCCGTATGCACGTTCGTGCGATATTCATCTAAACTAAAAAAAGAATACTTCCGTTTAAATGAAATTGTACAACTTTCCCATTCAGGCGTATTCTTCTTTTAATTATTGGCAAGAGGAACGTCAGCGTGCTTTTATGTCGCTCGTGAAAGAAGCAACTTCATAAGATGTCGTCGGTTTACGGCGTACGTACACATGCAAATGACGCTGCCGGTCCTCGGAGAATATGCATTCTCTGATTGACGATTATCGTATTTTTCAGCGGGTGACATTTATAGTTCATGGACGGATCGACGCGTCGCATTATCTCTTCGATGCTGGACGAATTCGCAGCGCGGATTACGAGGAACGTGCCGCCCGGCGCGAATGAATAATTCGAAGACGTTCGTCAGTCCGGCGAAATTGCGCGTCACGCGACAACCACGTATCCCGTATCGCCTGTTTTACGATTCGTACGGCTACCATCCGATCGTTAAACTTTGTTCCTCGGACGGCGAAACGGCTTCATGGAAAACCGCAGGTCCGCAGCGGACCTTTAACAGTGCTCGTATCGCCGGTTTATAAGCTCGTTATCCACGAAGCTCGTCAATTTCTGTATCGTAAGTCGGCGATCGTAAGTCCTTTTAAAATACTCGAAAGCCACTGACCGCAACGATGCTCGAGCGACGCTGAAAACGATGAACAGAGCCAAGCACGCGTTCAAAGAGAGTTTCCCTTTCCCGACTTTCGCGTTTTCTTCGATTAAGAAATCGTGGTTTCCTAATTGGAGAGGCAGGGGCTCCGATGTGAATAATTCGGTCGTATAATTGCGGCGCGCGAGGTTGCCTTCGTACAACTTCATGTCTGCGCGGAACGACAGTTCTTTGAAGCGAGGTCTCAAAAGCGGAACAATCGTTATTTTTGCTCGAGTTACCAGTGGGCCACGGCTCCGAAAGGAGTAACTTGTTTCCCCCTCCTGCCTGCGCCGCTTATGGACAGCGGAATACCCGGAGTCTATAAATCAAATCGAACGACGGGCAAAGGTGCATGCAAAGAACTCGAACACGCGAGGAATGTGATTTAGTTACGTCGATGTCATAAGTAACCTAATCTAATTTCGGTGGACCACGGGCTGTAGGAACGAGGCGAGTCGCAAAAAGCCTACGTGTCCGATATTCCGACCTACTCCGGTCTCTCCTTTTCGTTTCTCCACCGTTGATGCTGCTCGATCGGCACCGACGAAACACGAAACCCCGATCAACAGTGAAGAGAGAGAGAGAAACAACAAAAAAAAAAAAAAGTAGGTGAAAGAACAACACTTCCTTTTTTTGATTTTCGGTACCCTCTGTACAACGTACGAGAGCTTCCCTTATCTGGGGGGGTTAAAATTTCTTCGACTGTTGCCCGATTGAAACGAAACCGACACTAGGCCCTCCGGTTGACCGCGGTGAACCGTGACCAAAAAAAAAAAAAAAAATATACAAAAAAGGAAGGGTTACAGAATCTGTCGGGTGCGTGCGCACGGGATGAAGAAAAAGGGGTACAGGAAGAGCGGTGTAGGGGAAAGGGGCAGTAGAGAGCGGAGCAGATGTCCGGTAGGAAGTGACTCTGCGTTGGCAGCGCGGTCTTTCCTATCGCGGTCCCTCTTCCGGAACTGCGAGAAAGAGGGGAAAGGCCTCGTTCGTCCTAATAATAACAACGAGCCACGTAGGTAGAGGAACAAGGGGGGATAGGGGGAGGGGGAGGGAGGTAGCAGATATATGTACGCATTACGGTCGGGAGGTTGCGTGCAAAAAAGGCGTGGGTCCCAGCGGGCGTTCTCGACATAGCAGTTCGGATCCCGATCTTATCGGTCCCGGTGTTGGCTGCATTGTGTTGTTGCCGGGTTGCCGTTGCCGCACCACCGTTCGTACATACCACGATGTGTGTCCGGTAGTGTGCACGCTCGTACGCTCGTACGTACGCACGTACGCCGTGGATAAGTTTACGTACGGATGCGTCGGTGTGCTGGCGAGGGAAAGAAGGAATCGAAAAAGAGGCAGCAGAAGAGGCAAGGGAAAAGCACGGTAGGATCCACGAATAGGGCCGGTCGATCTATCAGCCTCGGTTCTGATGCGCGTACACGGGCCCGCAGTATAGATCATCTTCAATGTCTCGGAGCCTCCCACCTAAGTATTCCCATTAAGATGGTATCGCGGTCCCAAAACTAATAACCAATCACCCGTGCGTGGAGGGTGTACGTGCTCGCGGCTTTATCATTATCCAATATATTCGATATTATAGTCAGCGCGCGGTACGATCGGCCACAGAGCGGTGAGAGAGAGAGAGAGAGAGAGAGAGAGCGATTCGCAACGTTTGCGGTCGATTTTCGGTAATATCGTTACCGATCGTCCGAGTAGCGGATTCCTTGGAATTCCACGAATCGGTCGTGGGTTTCCGTTTCACCGTTTCTTCTTCCACACGACGATTATCTCCTGGGTAAATAGGTTGTTGCTCGTCGTTTCGTACCAAGGCTCGCGTTTTTCGACGCGTTGTTCCCACGTCAATCGAGGATACTCGGACGATGACCGTATTTCATTGCAAGTGATCGCGTATGCGAAATCTTGCGTTTCTTCGATTGAAAAATCGAAGTGCTTCCGTCACGGACAGAAATCGTAAAGAGAGACACCCCGTCTCGAGGCCTGAATTCTCGCCGCGTGTAGCGTTCAGTCTTACATCGTTTGCAGCGTACACCGACTGTCATACGCGTGACAAATGCGTGGCTGGTGGTGGTTGTTGCAACCGGACTGTCTCCACGTTGGTTCGAAACGAAACGAGCTCGCGCCACTTTCACAACGCGCTCTCTTCTCGCGTCGGTCTGAAATTTTCGAGATTGAAATCGATTTAATCGGATCGATTAAAGCGGATTTCTGCCCGCTACACGGTTCGTCGGAAATCGCAACCGTGTCTGTAATTTATCCCCGTAATTTTACGAGGGAAACACGTATTTGGTAGCGAATCATCGACCGACGTACAGACCGTGAATTTCCGAACAATTCTCCGAAAGGAGATTGAGCGCCATTTTCGCCCAAACGATTTCTCCACCGCTCAATTACGGGATAATTAATTGTTAAATCGACGATGACTCGCAGGTTTAACGACTAATAGAAGCTGTTTGGTTTCACGCGAGACAACCTCTCTCGAGTTCCCTCCGAGAGAGGAACTTTTCTCTCAAGCCAGCCTTGCCTTTTTCTCTCCTTCTTTCCTTTTCTCTATAGGGGGCTCGGTGAGGCAAGCTACCTACCTACCTACCTATCTACCTACCTACCTGCCTGCCACACCATCGTTCACCATACACGGCCTCTCTGTCTCCTCGCGACTGGCGCGCACGGGGGCTCCCCATTGTATTACATCGCAGAGTTATTTTCATCGTGAATTGTTCGTTATGGATAGGACCGACACCTCTACACGGTTTACGCTCTGAAATCGAGCAGAACGGCCGGCTGTGCCTCGGGGAAACGAGGGTCGTTATCCGGCTGACCGGCAACCGGCCAGCAACAACACCGCGCTGCCTCCTGGCATTGTTCGAATTAATTTAGAATTCGTTTGTAACCGCTGCGCCGTGAGAACCTGCCGCGATAGATCGTCCGCGACATTATCTCGCGCGTTTCTGTTCTGAAAATTTCCAATTTCTTCTCGTTATCGCGTTTCCAAAAAATTATAAATAAAGTTCCAATTAACGGATATTTTCATTCGGAGACGAACCAACATTTCGTATTCGTCTCCCTCATACTTGATCTTTTTCGTCATTTTCATTTATATTTAATTAAAAATTAAAAATATCTTATGTTTAAACAAGACGTGTTTAGGGATCTGTAAAAAATTTGAAGACCCAGGATGCTGCTGGAAGGACTGAAGGAGTGTGTGAGAAAAAGAGAGAAAAAAAAGGCTATGGCGTTTCGTCTCGGAGTCACTGCCTAGACTCATCAGTGGGGCTGATGGCAGCGAACTCCTTATACCCCAGACGCCGTCGTCTATTGTAAACTAAACCCACTAATAAGGCTGGTCTGGTCTGACAACCATCCCTACCTACCTAACAGGGTTTCGCCGCACATTACTATGCTGCTTAACGCCGAAGATCGGTAAAGACTTCGACGGTAGGCGCATAGCTTACTTGCGGCTTGTCCTGCCAAGTTCGTGTGTTCGAAACTCGTAGTCGTCAAGGGATTGTCGCAAGTCGCTACATCGGCCCCAGCCCCTGGGAACATGGGGAGGGGTAAGGAGTGGTGTAGAGAGGAAAGTGGCATATAGTCCACGTGCGTTTCGTCTCGGAGTCACTGCCTAGACTCATCAGTGGGGCTGATGGCAGCGACTCCTACCCCAGACGCTTGTTGTTGTAACTACCCGCTAGGCTAGGCCGGGATCACCCTCCCTAGCGGGGTTCCGCATGCTGCTTGCTTAACATCGGAGATCGGTGGGACCTCGACGCTAAGCGCGCAGCCACTTGCGGCTTGTGCTAGTCGAGTGTTCGAAACTCGTAGTCGAGGAATCGTAGAGCCGCTACAACGTGAAAATATTTTTATATTTATAATAATATAATATAATATTATAAAATATTGTACATATGAGTTTTTATTACATCATCACTGACAGTTGCTTGAAATCTCGATCAGTGTATTAAAATTTGGCAGTAATTCGCAATGTTTGTAAAAATTTATGTCAAACATCTTAAAATATCGCAAACCCTTTGTGATATTTTAATTACATACAAATACTTGATTCTTTCTCTAACAAATTCGCCAAGTAAAAATACACGAAAAAAAAAGAAACGACTTGCCCACGTCGAATGCAACTCAAATTTAAACATCGCCTGTTTGAACGTCCACCTCGACGGGTACACGCGCGTATCTCGAGAGCGCGAGCATTCGCGTACGTACAACGGTTACGTCGCGAGATACCGCGATATTGAACCGCGAGCCTTGCAAAATTTCTCCGACAGGGTTATCACGATTCGCGGTATCTGGCCGATCTCCATTATTCGATTTTCCCGTGTATCGGGACGAACGTCGGTTAATTGACATCCCGGACGAGGCGACTCCTGGCCGGTTTGTTTCTTCGTACGTGGACGATGCGCGATTATGCACGTGATGAGTGAATGGAATCGGCGAGCCCGGTGAAATTGTTTCAGATCGCGATCAGATCGCGAGTACGCAACTATGCACTTTGAACGCAGTTCCTGCCGGACCGTTATTAAGCCAGGCTGGTTTTTGCCAGAACAGGATGAACTGGACGCACTAATTGGCGGTCTAATTTGTAGCAACACTAGGCGATATCAAGATATCATTCTGTGAATCCTTGATAGAAATTACCGTTTGCATCTCGAGGAACGAACCCGAGTGTATGAATCACTCGACCTCGTTCGAAGGAATTTAACAGACAGAAAGAAGAAACGAAGTTCGATCAACATTTATTTTATCATTGCGAAGATATTTCTAATTGCTTCTCGAGAAATGTGTGATTTTTCTTCTTTCTCGAAAATTCTTTCTAGAAAATCTCAAGTCGGAGGAAATTGCTTCAGAGATGTGTGATACTTCTGTAGCTCAGTTTCTTTTTTTTTTTTTTTTTTTCAATAAAACGTCGAAATATAAGAAAAAACTAATTTCATTAATTTCAAATTTGAGTTTAACGATTTTCTCATTGTATATTTGAAAAATGATTTCTTTCAAACGTCGCCAAAGCGTTCGCAAATTTCTGCCCTTATTTCAGTCATTTTAGTCATTTCTGGCCCTGTATCGTTGATCTTTAATTTCTTCGAAAGTTCCTCTGGTGGAACAAATTCGTGACAAATGTCCTCGGGAATCGAATAACAAATAACCTCGGGGCGAAGCTGGAATCACCGGAATAAATTGTTATTCGAAACTGTTACCATCTTCGCAACGTGTAAAAAAACCCCATAACGATTCATCGCTGGATCCGGCGTGTCGTTGCGTTACGAACGAACGGTTCGGAACCATTGTCCGGAGCGCTATCAGCCGCGCGAGTAGCCGCGCATCTGCTAGTCGCGTGATTGATTTTCGAACACGGATCGGCCGGGCGAACAAATTCCCCCGGCTCGGTGAACCTTCGAGCCGCGCGTCAATGGGTTTCCCGCTGCGCGACTGCACCGCGTACAAATTGGATTACCGGCGTAACGTTATTCGTAGCCACCGCGGAGATAAAGAGGCGCGTGCGCGCGCGAGAGAGAGGAGAGACGCAGGGGAGAGGAGAAGGGAACGGCGCAATTTGTCGAGCGCGGCGAGTGTCGCGGCCCCGTCAAAGAGAGGCTCCTTCGCGGATTACACGTATCTGTTACGACGGCGATTCACGGTGGTCCGCGAGCTGGTCGATGAGCGATCGCTACACACCGCGGCAACGCGCGTTGTTCGCGCGGCGACCGTGCCTTCTCCGCTTGTTGGCAATCAACTATCCGCGTCTATTCCCCCGTTTATACGTTTCCCGTGGCGCGTACACGCGAATGCCCGGACACCTCGCGGCCCATTGTACGTTCCGCGCCGCGTGGGCGTTCCGGTTACAAATTAAACGCTCGCGAGTGCCGCGCTCGCAATTACAAGCGTGCGCGATACGTCAAATCGTTCGGGCGGCAACTCCGAGCGAGGGTTCTTAACGCTGTTACACGCGCAGTTACAAGCTGCGTAATGACGCGACTCTTTTCGAACTGTGTCCTTGAGATGGCCTTGACGCTGAACCGGCATCCTACGTCGAAATTCCGATGTCCAATATTCGCGCTTCCTGTTCCTCAGGTCGCAATTCTAGGATCGATCGGACGACCAATTTTGCTCTCAAACGCTAGGTGGTCAATTCAAACATAGTAGCGTGTAACAATTCTTTTGTGATCGATCAACTAGAAATTACGGGTATCGGCGCGTCTGTGCAACGTTAACTTCGAGCACAGTCTACGGACGAGTTCATAAACGGGTCCGTAAACGGAACGCGACTCGACTTAAGCGGTGTTGCGAAAAATCACGTGGTAATGCGTCGTTAATTAACGACGTTCTCCACGCTCGTTCGAGCTGCGGCAGAACTAACAGGTGTAGCTCGTAAAACACGATTGTATATCATAGCGAGTATTAGCTGCAATTTCAAGGCGTCGTTCCGCATGAGTCGTTACAACAGGCGGCCGACGATTATCCGTATTGGGAGTAATTGCTCGTGTATTCGCGAAAACTCGCCACGCTGGACGAACGGTCGAATTTGCTGAGAAAATGAGCTTCCGACGAAATCTCCGGTATACGTGCCTATCTGTGGTCGCGCAGAACCGTCGCGCGACGTCATTGGAGCGCACTCCTCGCCCAGTTACAGTTTGACAAACTGTTATCGCTCTGTGAATTACAACCTCTTTCGAGCGGTTGTCGACGCGTTACAGGGTCGTTTGAATTCGAGTAGAACAGCCATCTCGTCCATAACGACGCCGCGTTCGTCACTGTTTTGTAAAAAATTTGTCGGCGGCTCGTGGTATTTGTGCACGAAATTATCCTCGCAATCGCACCGATGTTGCACAGCAGATAGATTTATCGCAACGGTAAAAATAAACCACGGCCATTTTCTTCACCCGGCATCGTCCGTTATTATCACTGCACGAGCAACTTCCTATTCGGCTCTCGAACCGAGTATCGCGATAGCCTTGGACAAACTGATTCCGAGTAACCGCGTGTACATCAGATATCCTTGGTCTACCCTTCGGTAATTACCTCGTAAACCTACCATCGGGCGCTAGCCCTCACCCTGTTCCCCAGTTAAGCCCCGATAACGCCGTCCGAACAAGATAAGTCCGACGATTCCGAATGGGAATCGTCGGAGCTTCAGACTGGTGTTTCCGGCAGCGTAAAAATTCGCTCGCCAGCGAGACGATCGACTTTGTTTTTCAAGCGCGGCTCGAGAAGAAGAAGGTGAATGGGAAGCGCTTGCTTCCTTTCCCTCTGGCGTCGACGCGTGGAGTCACGGGTTGTGCGCGGTAATCGACACCGTCATCCTCGGGCGACGCGAATGCGCGCGCAACACACACACACACACACACGCAGGCCAGAGAGACAGACGCACTCGTGAAAACACGTGAGAATAGCGCGCGAGGGTTTCGGTAGCCGGCGACTACGTGGCTTCCGTATCCCGTAAACTGTGCGCCGCGCGGAGCGGCGCGGCAGAGTTTCGTAATGTAACACCTCCTTCGCTGTCCTACGGCCCGTCGTGCCTCGCCGCGGCGGACATGCGTTATCCCGTTCGGAAGCGATCGTTTCGTGAGCGCGCCGCGTAACCGAATCCACGCGAGATCGGAACGACGACGAACGGGACGATGGAACCGCGCGGGGCTGACCGCGCGGTCTGTACGCTTTACCACGCTCGCCGTCGTCGTAACTCTCTCGCGATTTCCATCGAAAATCGACTGGTTTATCGCGCGACTCTCTCACCGTGCCTTTGAAATGGATCGAGAGTAATCTACGTCATTCCCAGCGAAATGTTTATCCACGGAGATGGTTATGGGAAATGTACCGTACGTACAACAGAGAGTAGCAGAGAAAGGCTCACTGAAAAGCTCAGAGGCAACTGTTCCGACTAATTTTATCGACGTGCAAACGTTCGAATCGAACGCCACTCCTACTCGAGGACCCAAATCAACCAGTCGCTAATTTTCGTTGCGTCAGCGTTGCACCTGAAGAGGCCCGATTTTCTGCGTTAGCCCCGCTAAAATCACTCTCAGTGATAAAAAAAAGAAAAAAGGAAGAATCAACGAGAGATCGACGCTATACAGTGCCAGCGAGCTAATTGAGGAAACCCGTCGCGTCGTTTCTCGTCTTCTTCTTATCACCGGGATCGTTGCAACTGAACCGATACCTCGTGCATCCGACGACTCTGCATCCCCCGACGTAGCTCGAGAAAACGCGATACCAGTTTGCGTCGTAAATCTGGCGCGGAGCGCGCGGCTCGAACGCAATCAAGATTCCGGGATAACGGAATGAAAAATCGTGCGGTGAGAAAAAGAAAGCGATTAACGAAATAATTACGATCCGGTGGAAAAAAAGAAGGGAACGTGAGCGCGAGCGCGAGCGCGAGAGCACGGTGAGGCTATTATCAGGGTAAAAAAGGAAGGAGAGCATGGGTCTCGGGTCTCTCGTTGTGTAGCGTAGACGGTGGTGGGTTGTTTCGCACACGGCCGCGGATCGAAGACGTACGGCCACGGCGGCGGAGTTTCTTGCCGTCGGGAAAGGTTTCACCATCGAGGGCGAAAATAATGGGCATCCCGATCGAGGTAAAAGAGACAGCGCCGGTAAGTACGTACTTGGACGCTTGTACGCTCCTAGCGTGGAAGGCCAGCAACATCGTGGAAGCCGTTCGACGAGAGAAAGACGGATCGCGAGAGGTGAAGAGAGGCGGGAGGTGGAGAGAGATAGAGATAGAGATAGAAAGAGAGAAAGAGAAAAGAGAGTGTGTGTGCACTACGGGTGCTCCTAACCCAGATGATATCGCGCCTAGATATACAACGCGGGATTTTATAGCGTATTACGGGACAGTATAAGGTATATAATGGCTTTATGCGTATACGCCGGACGTAACTTACGGCGAGAGGCCCGTTTTACAGCCTCGGCAAGCGTTATTTTACCCGGGCCAGCCGACTTTGAGAGAAAAAGACGGGAGCCGGTGAACCACCACCACCAACACCACCACTATCGGGGGAAAGGCCACCACCAGAGAAATCCGAGCATCGTCGTCGCAATGGAACCGCTACCTCGCGACTATTACCGAATCCCATCATCTGAGAGAACCCTTCGACACCGGGTTCTATATGCAATATGCTGCTCTTTAGTCGCATTCCAGGAATACTTCCACGCGGCCCGAGGATCCGCGTCCAACGTCCACCCACCGGATCGTTCGACGGTAACTCACGCGCCATGTCGTTTGTTTCTCGTTCACGATCTTCAAATATTCCGTCCGCCCGATAACCATCTCTCTACGTTTATTGCCGATCGGGCCGGCGGCTTGAAACTGCAACCGCTTGGTTTAATTAAATTCTGTTTTGCCAGCAGTCCCGAAGAATTCGGGTCGAACCATTCGAGACCGCGAGACGCGGTTCTCGGAAATATTTTCGTTTATGTCGGAAGAATGTAACAATCGATCCGGTTGGGCCGGAGATCGGATGAACGCTGTGCAAAGGTAGAAAAAAGGCGAGGTACTCGTCGTACTTGGGAAATACTCGGCGCATTCGGGAACGTGGACGCGAGATCTCGCGAGAACAACCGTCCAGTCCTTGGAATCGTAGTCCGTAATCCAGCCGGTAATCGCTGCGATCCGAGCGACTAGGCGAGCTTGATCGATGCTGCTCTCACGTCTTATGAATGAGCGGCAACGGACGGTGTCAGGTTGCGGGGAGGTGTTTCGCCGCGCGGACGTGTATTTACTACCCGCTCGGTCGGTCGCTTAATTATAAAATAATTGTTATTTATCTTCGGCATTAACCGGATATCAGATGGCTTATCGGGGAAAGGCCGGCGTTCACCAGTCACCGGTCGTCTCAGCCAGGCATATAGGTCTCAGCTTGGCCTCGGCGAGGCAAGGATGGTCGTCGTCGAGTGGGTGCAGGCCACGGGCAACCGAGAAGGTCCCCGAAGGAGAGAGAGAGAGAGAGAGAGAGAGAGCATGGCCACGCTCGACCGCGTCCAACCCGGAGAACGTGTCGATTTATCTAAGCACTCGATCGAGACGAATTAACGGCTCGGCAGCCGGTAACTTTAGCCGCTACGTTTGTCGTCGTCGGGACTCCCATCCCAGGATGGCTGGCCTGGTCCTGGAGCCAGCGCTTCGTTCGCCTGTCCTGGCCGCGACGGACGTCTGAAACACAGTGGATCGAGATTATTCGAGGAACGTGTGAGAATAATCGCCGCCTAGATCGTCCAACCGAATGGAATTCTAGAGATCGGTGATTTTGCGTGAAAAGGAGCTACCTCGAGACGCCTCTTGAGGAATTCCTCCCTCCCCTGGGAAGCAAATGACGACGCTCTAGATTGTTGCTCCAATTTTCGCTCTTTTACTACATAAAAAAAAAAAGAAAAAAAAAACGATTTATATTTCTCAAAATATTCTCGACAGAGATTTTTACTCGTCAAACATCGAGGGACAATTGTCGGGAGTTCTTCTTACCGCTTGAAATTCGGCGCAAGGACATTTCAAAGTGCCTATGATCCGCGACGTATGTACGAGCGACGTCACGTCGGCTCGATACGCGTTCCTTTCCGCTCGCAAATCACGCGGCCAGCGGCCGTAAGTAAACTGAATTACGAGCGAGCGCGTCGGCCGTTTCTTTGTCATCCGCGCGGAAATGGCGCGGCACCGTGCGGCACACCGCGTGGTCCACCGAGAGAGGAACGGGCGAATCTAAACGACGATCAGGCACGCGCGTTCCACCGCGCGGACGTTCCGATATGTCGGGGCCGGGGATCGAGCCCGGAGCTTTCTCGAGTCGTTCCCTCGAAAGAACCGAAGCAGCAGGTACGATCGAGACGGGTAGAACGGACGAGACGGATCTCGAGCGGGAGAGGAGATGTAAAGGAAGAAGAAGACGAAGGGGGAAGTATCGAGGCACAGGAGTCACTCGAATGAGATCTCGGAGCATTGGTCGAGCTAATTAATCCCCGAGCCGTCCGGCGCAAATGACAGCAACGATCGAATCAACCGGTAATATATTATCGCTCGTTTCACCGACTGCCGCCCGATAGAACGAAATCGTCCCGAGTAGCCGCGAGACGGTGCGGAGCAGAGAAAAAGCTTCGGCGAGAGAAAGAGAGAGAGAGACATGCTTGTCTCATTACCACGTGGGAACTACGGTTCCGAACAACGGCGAGGCAATGATAATTTATGATCGTACACGACCTTTAGTTCGTGCTATCGATCACGTAATCTTCGGCGTCGAAACTATCAGCCGTCGGTATAAACTTGCCCGAGGGACAGTTTTTGGACAAAGATGTAAGAGTGAGCTCTTAACGCGTATCTGTTGGAAGATGAAATCGCGCGATCGATTTCGATGACTCGCGTTTTGTGGAATACACACGACCTTTGAAATTATTGTAGTTGTAAAAGTGAGCGTGGATCTTTCGATAGTTTCAAAAAAAAAAAAAAAAAAAGACACGACTGAGAGCTGTCGTAACCATAATTTCAAACGCAGAGGAGGATGCTCGCGAGAACTAGAGGCATCGCACATTTCGCGACTTGGTAGCCGCGAACGAATTCGAAATTCCGCGGTACGCGAGACACTCGTAAATAAAAGCGGTTCCCCGAGCGGCGAAAAGAGGGAACAGGTTTACGGGAGGCAGCAGGATGCACTACCGTGGCTGTCTCTTCTCTCCTTTCGGTGTCCGAGGCGTAGCTCTGGTCCTTGCGTCTCTCTGCCCCCGCAGAGAGACGGGGCCCTCTCTCGATCTTCTATCGATCCCAATGTCTCACTGTGGCAAAAACGCCTGCCCGGCTGTACAAGGAGACGCATTACGGTCGCGTCGTTATAATTCGTCACTGTCGCGTAATGATCCGTGAATGCGTGCGCCCACTCCTCTCCTCTCTCCTTCGCTGCTCTCCGCCACCCGGCGGGACGTGTCTCACTCCCGGATCGTCCGCCTTGCAAGGCGATCTCCGGATCTCCGTCCCCACGCAGCCACGTTGGCCGTGACAACGCGACGAGGCAGGACGAGAGGAGACGAGTCCGTTCGGACGGACGACGGCGTGAAAGGATCGCCAGCTCTCGCGATCAATAGTTCATTACGAGAAACAAAAATACACCGACCGACAATACACCGCGATCCCAACAATCGACCTAACTATATACCTTCCCCCTCTCTCTCTCTCTCTTCCTCTCGTACGAAACGAACGCGTCGACTATCGGAGTCGAACGGTAGATCGAGATGGAACCTCGACGGGTTTGCTCTTGGATGTTTTCAACGACGAGGGACAGCAACGACGAGAGAGGCGGTGCACGAAGCAAGGGAGACGGGAGCGCGGAGGAGAGCAGAGAAGAGCACTCTCGAGAGGAGAGAAGAAAAGATTTACAGAGAAATGTGTACACACTGGAAGTGGAGGAGGAGGAGGAGGAGGAGAAGCCGGAGTAAGTGGACGCGCGTGGAGAGTCGGTTGCGCAAGCAACGAGGCCTATTCACTGTTTGCATTAGGGCTATTATGAGCTCCCGTGGCATTGAGCCTTCGCCGTGATTGGCTATTATCTATTCCGTGGTATTGTATCGTGTTTTCGAGACGTTCGCGATCGCGAGCAGCCGACGTTCGCTCGCTCGTTCGTTCGTTCGTTCGTTCAAACACACTCGGTATTGTCATCCCCTGGCTGCTCGGCTACCCAAACACCACAATGAAACGGGTGGCTTCTTGGCATGGTCCTGTAACGATCCGCGCGCGCGCGCGCGCGCGTGTGTGTTGGAGTATTCCGGGATTCTTCCAGTAAAATCCTCGACCTTCGCGGTCGACGGGCGATTCTTGACCGCTGAAGCGCATCTGTGTCGAACGATGAATGGTGGTTGGAGTATATGTACACGGTTTACTATTAACCGCGAGCCTCACTCGGTACTTTACGAGAAGTCATTCTTAGAAACCGTCTGTCGGACGAGCCCGGGCAAAGTGGTTTTCCCTAATAAATAAATTTCAGCCACGACACTTGCCTGTAAATCGACGATGTTCCAGACCATTAGAGGGACGAAACACTGTTTGCGAATCTTAATTAATCAAGCACCGACAAAAACAGCGATTGCTTTTAATTAAGTGGAATCTGGGCGTTGACGAGACTTAATTGATTCCCGCGAACGCCTCGGCGAACCTGTCCTATATTCTCTCTCAACTTCCTCGGAACCTCGCTCTCCAATCAACTGCGCTATTCTAATGCGTACCACCAACACGCTCCTTCCTCGACTCTTATCTGCTATCTTAATGATGTTCCAAATCGACCATTTTCCCTCTTTGTTGTCGCCGAGGAAGGATTGTCGTCGCGTAACGCTCGATGCAAGATCTTGGAAGGGTTTAATTTGAGCGATTGTTTCTCAAAATTGCGCCGTGGGCTGGCTTTTCTGCAAACTTTTGAATCGTAGAATCTTTCAACGTACACTGATCGCTATAAAGAACGTCAAAAGCTTTTGTATCATGTTATAGAAATGTTAATTTCTATATCATAGAATAATTATGTTACGAGGAACATCCAAAGCTGCAACACCAAATACCCGACTTTGTCCTCTTACAAACGCTCAGTATAACCGACTATTTTTCCTGTTTATTCGCGACTGTCGACTGTCGTGAAGATCGATAGAAATTAAATTGAAATCAATTCGAATTATTGTTTCTTTCCTTCAAATTTTTGAACTACGTAGAACACATGCACCGACGCCTTCAAAGATCGCTACAAAGATCAGCAGAAAGAACGTTGAAAGCTGCATCGCCAAACACCTGATTTTCTCTTCGTACCGATCGAACACATTCGCAGAAGTCATATCGGATATCAGTTAAGGGGCGGACACGCCGCCACCTCGCTTAAACGATCCCGGTACGCGACAACTATCCCGTGGTCCGTCGTTTCTTTCTCTCGGAGTCCGCGTTTCACTCCCACGTGGGCCGCTCGCCGCGAATTCCAAGCGCGGCGAGGAACGCATTCCCGATACGATGATAACGTGGTGCGGAACGTGCGCTAAGCGGACGTAACCGGAACCGAGCGAGATCGAGCGTGTACTCCGCACTCGTGGTGCCGCGACACCGAGAAATTGAACCATCGGAATACGAGAAGGATCGCGTTGGATTATCCGGGCCCGTATTTTATCTTATCCCAGGAATTCAGCTGTTCTCTACGGACACGGTTGCTTGTTCCGCACTGGTGGTCGACTCCCTCCGTGGACCGTGGCCGTACGTACGTACGTACGTACGCGAGCCTAAACATGTCGTTTCATCCTTCGTTGACACGGAAAGAAATATGAAAATGAACGAGCAGAACGGGTGAACGTTCCCTTTTCTTTTCCGTTCCTTTGTTTTTCTTTTTCGCTTCGAACTGGCTACCGAGGGATCCGAGCCAAGATCGGATCTGGATTGATGATTGTCGAGTGACCAGGTCGGTTACCCAAGAGCGGTCGTGGATCACTGACACGGCCGGTCCGGCCATTTATTCTTTCGCCTCCTCGATTTCCACGGTTCCAAAACACATTACTCACGCCTGTTTCTTTTCTTTCTCTAAACTTTGAAAAACTAATTACAAGGCAGCGACGTTATTTAGATGACAGATGTGAGAAGTGGAAATATTTTCTGTCTGTGTTCAGAGAGGGAGGGAGCGAGATTGTAGAAATAACTCGCGTCTGGCGTGAAATATCATAATTCGCAGGAAGGGAGAGCGTAAAAGGACGTAAAGATAGAAAGGATAATGCAAGTGTTAAATGATTCGATGATTAGTGTCGTTCATTTTTCACCGCGCGGGCAAAAACTCGTCTTCCCCGGCGAACGAAAATCTCGCTAACGATCAGCTTAGACGATTTCTACGCGTCTCGTTAACAACGTCTCGTTTCCGGAAGAGCAATTATATATTACTCCGACGTTGCTCTCACGCTAAGCCGTTTGTCACCGAAGGAATTTCATGGAGGGTTCTCGTAGTAGGTCGCAGGTGCACGTTCTGTCTTCCACGTATGTATACAGTTTCCCAACGGGATTTCGATAGGTATGGGAACAGGAGACGTACTCGCGTCGTAAAAAATCACGCGACTGAAATTGCACGCATCTACACTCTCGCTCGCAAGCCTCGCAACACTTGTGTCGAAGTCTAAAAAGAAAAAAAGAAAAATCCGAAATAAATACGAACAAATTGTTTTCTCGTTTAAAAGTATATATAACATATATGTATCACGTATAAATGTAAATAAAACTGTTATCGCGTAAAATGTTAAATATCCTCCTTTGTTTAATTTGAATTAAATCATCTACTTTTTTTTTTTTGCCTCAAAGACCACTTCACCGTTATAAATTATCCCCACGTTTTGCTGTTGGCACGAGCAGACAAAAACATTGTCTGCGAACATAAATAAAAGATTCATCAGTCTTCTTTTCAAGCTTCAATTGTCCAGTTTTCACGTTCCTCAGCTCATTGTGAGCTCTTCACTTTGTCTCACTTTCTTAAAAAGGTTTAGGTTAGGTTTAGGTAACTAGATAACTAGGTAACTAGGTTAGATTTAGCTAACCTAAACCTAACCTAAACCTTTTAAAAATCGCCGCTTCACAGTCATAACTTTAAGAGTTAGCGTGTGTTTCTCTTTTCAAAAGTATTATATAATTGGTGCTCTTCAAAAACTTACTAAGGCTTCGAAGACTCAAGATTTGTCAAAAAGCAAAAGCGTTCGAAGGCGACATAAAGTTATCAAAAACTGTCTCTCAACTCGATCCACCGACCAAACGCGAAAGAAACACACGCACAAGTAACAATCGAAGGCAAAGGGCAGAATTTCCAACCGGTTCGAACACGGTTCTCGCGATTCATCCCTGAAATTTCGTGGGCCGGTGCCGCGTCGCTAACGAGCCACGGATCATAAAACCGCGGGCGCCGATAAATTTCGATTCGTAATCGTCCGACGCGATCCCTCTTCCCGCAACCCTTCTACGTATTCTGTATAAATTAAACAACCGGCGTCTTTCACAGCCACGGGACGTTGTCGTTTATCGACGACACGGCTCGCTTTGCATCTATCGTACCGAAGAACGTGGCCGGTTGATCGAGGAATTCCAGGGATTCCCATGTTGGGCTGCAGGTGCACGTTCTCCGCGTGTCGTCCTCCTCTACGTAGAAACGCGCGAGCGCGAGACTCATCGACCGATCGTTGCGTGCTCGAGAAGCCCTGCGTCAGCAGCTCTCTCTTCTCTTCTCCTCCTTGGCTCGAGACTTTGTACTTTCGACCAACAAAAAGGACGTACGTAGAGCACCTACATATTTCGAAAGTGTCGTTGCTCAGCGTAGAGGATGCCTACGCCGAAGTAGGCTCCGCCGAAAAGGGAGCTTCGACGAAATAAACAAGTCCGCTTTATGAGTTATCCGTGGACTGGAGACTCGTTCGTCGCGAGAAATATCGCTGCGAGGACGAACTCGCGATTCGACTCGCGCCGTTCCACCTGTCCGCGTAAATTTTCGGCTCGCTCTCCTCTTGGCTGGAAGTTTCGCGACTGTAATGATTCTTGCCTCAGCGCGCACCTGGTTCCGCGGAGATTAATGCGGGTGGTTATCCCGGGGTAAACGGCTGATAATTGGTAGTGACTTGTAGAGCAGGTGTATATCGCGTATCTTGAACCTCGATGTAATAAAAAAAATACTCCGGTTCTCGAACGGGCTCGTTGCAGGACGAGACACTGGCTACTTTGGTTAAAATTCCGAACGTCACTGCCGAACGAGACAATTTGACGAGAGATCAAGTGAGATCTTCAGGTGCAACGCTGACGCAACGAAAATTAGCGATTGGTTGATTTGGGTCACGTGATTCGCGAGGGGGCGTGGCGCAGACCTCGAGTAGGAGTGGCGTTGTCTCGTACTGAGCGATCGCACCCGTAATTTGTTTTGCATCGATTCAAACGTTTGCACGTCAATAAAATTTTATGGCGAGACGAATCATACTGAGGTACAAGTCGTGCAGTTTTTTTTAACCGACGAATGTTTCGCAACTTTTGAATTTTGCACGAACCACGCGTTATCATCATCTTCGGAATTTATAAATTACCCACCAAGAACATGTTAACGTGCTTCTCAATGGATCGATAGATCACAGCGTGTAATAGTAATAGCAATCGTCTGTCCGTTCGATCATTGTCTAACATCAAATCTCGTTAGAGGAATAGAATTGCGATTATGGATGGTCAGCCGCAACGTGCTCGTGGTGCTTTGGCGCCGTAATAATTGTTATTGCCATTGGTCCCTGGCGTAAAATCGCATAACGGACACCGCCGTAAACGTCCGATAACTCACGGAGCCGCAGGAAGCACGGTTGCAAGAAGTCGTACGTGTCGTCGTAATTAAAATCGACATCGATTGCTTCGCCCCTTGGAATTCCTGCTCGTATTGATCGCCAGGCGCGCAAATTTTAATTGGTTTTGATCGGTTTCCTAAGTTTAGATTAGTAAGAAAATGCAATGTGTGGAAGCTTCCCGTTTTTTTAGACATATTCTTCTGATAATACAGCCGAGTATTTACGATTCATGGAAGTTTCGCGAATTCGTGACGAATCGAGATCTCGTGAGAGTTAATGAAATCGAGGCAGGGACGATGGGGAGCGATGGAGCCAGGATCTGATCCTTTCACAGACAGGGTCAATGTATTCATTGATTGAAGGGACCCCGTGACGTATTTACTGGCACTTGGGGCAAGTTTATAAGCATCGGTATGTAGCCGATTCGCTGTTGAAAACAGATTGAGCGACTGTTGCGTGAAATCGAGTTAGCCAGATACAAATTAGATATCCAACGTGGCAACCAAGCGTCTATCTACATGAAAAATACACGTACACGAAAGATATATATATATATATATATACATCCAGTCCATAAAGTCCATGTAAAAAAATATAATCATCGTAAATAAAACATTTATGTGATATGAATTACGATTAATGGTAATTTGTCACTTGTTCACGTACAGTGAATCCGATTAATATATCACATATAACGTACGATATCGTACAATAATAAATTTTGAAGCTCGAAGCCTCTACGTTCGAAATGTTCGTTTTATTCTAAAATATTTTTATACGCATTTTACAATAATTTTATACGCATCTGTATGAAGAGGCGTTTCTTTTCGAAAATGTAATAAATTTTCTCATGACTGAATATACAATGGATTTGAAGATTAAAACTTTCCTTTTGTAACAACCTTCAAAAACTTGAGGTATGATTTTTTTTCGTAATTTTATTCTAACTTTGAACGTTGAAGATTTGGATAATAAAAGTTCAAAAAAGTCATGAAATTTTCGTCGTTATACTCATTTTCAAATTCCAAGACCAAGAGAAAAGTTTTTCAATATTTTTACACACTGCGATAATTTATAACATCTTCGAGGAAAGCGTTCTCGCTGTTACAAAGACACGATGTATTTTGATTTATATAACGATGTATTAAATTGCTCGGCGTTCGAATATTCACTGTACTTGCACCTTAAAGTCGCGTCTGAGTAACATCGTAGGATAATTCAAAAAATAATCGCGAGCCGATAACCCCGGCAGAAAATAGATACGTCAGGGTGTCGTCGAATATGAAATAAAGTTGAATCGCGCTGGATAAATTGGCGAATGCGACAATAATCGTGTTTGTACCGAGGAGCAGATGCGAGAGACAGTTGTTCGCGGAACGTGGAGCATCTTTCGACAGCCAGAACATAAAAACGTCCGAAAAGTTTTCTGATGGGCCGCAGTATCGCGACGTCCTGGCCCTGGTCACTCCTTTTCGCGTAAAACGTTTGCAAATCGCGGTGACGCGGCTCTGTTCACGGCGCTATAAACGTCCCGGTCGACTGTATTTCTTCCGGCGAATGGCGACTCGGTATTTAAGTTCCTGCATTGTTTTTTCATCCTATTTTGCAGCCCGATATCAGGAAACTCCTTGTTCGGTATACTAATTTTCTCGATTCCTCCGTTGCTTTACTACGGCAACACGCGAGTAAAAATTTATGGAAAGCCATGGAAAATTGATTTCTAAACGGTAATTAGTAATTTTGAAATGTACGTGCGATATCGCAGAATTTTTGCGACAGCTATTGACGAGAGTCTCTGCGATTTTAAATACTTGAAAGCAATCGATGGAAGCTGCAAAAGAATTGACGGTCGAAGATACTTGAATGAACCGTGAACACCGTAAGAGTATCCTTATAAGGGTGGCGCGCCTCGCACGAATGCTCTCTCTTATGCAACCTCGGAGAAAGTTTCTCAAACACGGGATACGCAAATGCTTCGGAGGTGTTGCCTGACATCCGTCTTTCGTACGCGCCAGTCTAACGTTAAAGTTATCAGACTCTACCAGGACGCGCAACAACGCTTCGTCTCGCTACCACACTTTACGCCCAATCGCCTCGTGACTGTTAAAAAGCGGCCTTGTCATCAATCTTGCATCTCCGAAAGATAGATACGTACAATTTTCTCTCGTCTCGCGAGAGAACGCGCACGTTCGACAGAAGTTGCAAACGAGTCACGTTTCCTCCGCCCCGGCGGTGACGACCGACTGCGTGGCCAAGGACTCGCGGCGAAATCCGCAAAGAATTAGCCGGTGGCACTCCACGGTTCGAAACGTTCCACCCGGCGGGTAAGGACGCTAAAGGGCGCCATTCGGCATTAAACGTCAGTCAGCCGTGTCGTAAAGTAAAACTGCATCACGTCCAGTCAACGGTCCCTCTGTCCGGCACCTCTTACCGTACCCGCTGTTGTTCCAGCACGCGTATTACCGCTCGCGCGATATCGCGGAGATGAAAGGCGAACGATAATAAAAGAGAGAACAGGCAGCCGAGAAATGAAAGTTCCCTTAGCGCGTGCATCTCGAAGGAGGAAGAGAGAATTCTCGAGGTTCGAAACGCCAGAGCGATGTCTGACCAACGAAAGGCACTGGAATTTATCATTGTGCCGCGTGACGACGCTCGATGAGAGAACACTCGCGTAATTGCGAGCTAATGGGACTGATGATGTATCGTGGATGCTTCCATGTTTCTTTTTACATCGCTACGCTACGAAAGATCTTGTATTCGGGAGGAGATGGTTGCATCCGGAAGAACACGCCGTGCATCGTTCGAACGGTACGTACGTACGTAGAGTGGAGGTGCGTTGAACCACGATGATTATTAGACGGACGATGTATCTGTCGGAGGCAAAAGTAGCGTTGACGAAATGTAAAAATGAAAAGGGGAATTGCGGCAGTTGCTTGCCCGCGAGTTCGGTTACCCTGGTTTCCGCCTCTTGTTTCAGAAGAGCATCGCTCGGCGAGTATTTCAGATCAGCCAACGTTACACATTGCGGTTAAACTGTAGCTACGGCCTTATCGCGGCTCTCCTCCGCAACAGAACCGCGTGCACGCCGAGCGAGGTAAGAGAGTGCATCTCCAGGTACACAATACCCAGGCACGCTGCAAACGCTCTGGTCGGCGATTCGACCGGCTCCAATTGCGTACGATTGCTCGGAAGAAAGTCCGATCGGTTTATTACACAGGATACACACACACACACACACACACACACAAGGTGCTGTACAACGGGCATGGAAAACAGACATCATCTTCCGACAGCCTCCGAATGAAGATCACCATCGGAGTAACATCGGCCTTCCTCGTAGGTAACTTTTATCCCATCGACGTTTATACGCAACGTTCCATCACGCCCTCCCACCCTTTTCTAAATCACATAACACGCCAGCTCGACGAGTTTCTTCCTGTATACGATATACCCGTGTCACGACGGAGCCCCGTTGCCTCGTAAACGCGAGCACCGCCGGCGTAGTTACGATCCACGTTCCGCAGGAGGAAGGATGGATATCATCTGGTAACGGTGCTGTAGCGAGAGTGTGTCGGAAATGGGATCGCGAGGGCAATCGTCAGCACGCAGCTTGTCGAAAAACCGCTTGGTCATCGTCGAACGAAAGAAGTCGTCAGGATCTGTGACGAGTGCCCTCCAGACAGGACACGAGCAAAAAGGTTCTAACGTTGTCTTAGAGTTCAGACAATACTCTCTCTCTCTCTCTCTCTCTAACCCTTTGTCATGTCTGGGCTCGGATCGGCCCGTCGAGAGAGTAAACTGGACGAGTTCATGAGTCATCGATGGGAATAATATCTTCCTACTTACTATCGGAAGGGAAAGTATGTAAAACACGTCGCGTTGTGAGTAGGTGTTGTCGGACCGTATTTTGAAGAAGCGAAGAGAGAACGATCGGAATATAAATTGCAGTACGGTCATTCGCTTTTTTCTTTCTTTTTTCATTTACGACCAGTGTGACCCACCTTTGCCTTTTTAAAGCTCGTTCGATCGCCGAAAATAGCGGGCCGCGATTCTCCACGCGCCAGTGCCACGAAATCGTCCTGAACGAGCGTATCGCTGGCTCGCCGTGCGTTCGATCGACGTTCCGTGCAAAATGCCCATATCATCGAGCATAACGCGAACAGATCTCATCGAGACGATTGGCTCCGCGTGCATTAAACGCGACGATGTGCGGTGCCACGATGCGGTGGCGTTGGAGGTCGAGCGAGAGCGCTCGAGGAAGCCGCAGTGCGGACGGGTGAGAAGAACCGAGGAGAAACGAAACGAAGCGAAAAGGAGGGGGAGGAAGAGGCGAGGGCACGCGGACGCAGGATGAAAGAAAGAGAGGCGGCCGGACCGGAGAAATTAAACCGTAAGGACCACCAGGTCGAGCCGGGCGTCGGTAAAATTTGCCAGGCTCCGAGCTCCGTGCAGCGCGAGCGCGTCTCTTTTCCCTTCTTTTTTCTTCGTTTCGTCGGTCGTTTCTTTCCGTACCTACCGTCCGATACGTCGGCGAATTCTCTCGATCGTGTGCCAGAGCGAGACGGAAATACGGCCGTCCGAAAGCCGGAGCTGCCGCGCGCGCGCAAACTTCAGCAAGAGGGAAGGATCGCGCGGCCGTGCGTTAAAAATGAAGACATTCAGATGGAGATATGATTCTATATAAATCACCTGGTCGAAGCCGCCGCCGCCGCCGCCGCCGCGTCGTTCTACCTGGCCGAAGCCAACTCTTCTCTCCCCCTGTCTGATCTTTCTTTCGGTCTGATCTTCTCGCGAGCAATTCGGTCTCTCCGTTCATCGAACGGGCTCCGTCTTGCTCCTCTTGCCGTGATTCGAGCGTACGATTCCGCGTACCTCTCTGTAACCTTCTCCTTTCCTCTTCTTCCATCTTCCCCCTCGCTATGCCCTCTGCCCCCCTTTCTACCTTTTTTCACTGTCTTCTCTTACCTGCTGAAAGCGAGCTGGTGGCTCGTGACCGGCGCGCTCGTCCCGGTGGCAAAAGGATTCATTTGTTTTATCTCGCCGATTTCAATTATCAAATATTTATCGTTTATTTGCCCGGGCTGGTCCCGGGAACCTCCGTTACCTGTCGAGATGAAACAGCGGCAGTGTCTGGAAATGCGGTCTCGCGTTGCTTCTATCTTCGTTATCGTCATCAGCCGCCAAGTGTCCTGTGTCTCCTGGCATTTCGCGAGCTCGGATAGTTTCAATAAACAAAAACAACCGTGGTCGAAGCGCTCTCTGTCGAATCGCGAGGCGGTTGTAACACTCGTAGCCAAAACGTTGTAATCGAGTGTGTTGTTGCAGATCGGCTACGAAAGATACGAACGATACCAAGAGGAAATTAAAGAAACAAAGAAAAATTCGTCAGTGTCGCTACAATGCACGTCGGACGGAGCCGAATCGTCAACACTTTGCGAAATCCGAATCTTCAGATTCCGATTCGAGCGGTGTCTCATACGCCGTCAAATCTCCGATTTATCGCGAGGATCTCTCGTAAACGCAAATAGGATCGTGAATCGGCGATCTCGAATTTTATCGTTCGCTTGTGTCACGCGCGATACTTTAATGTTACGACGCGAGCGGAGATCCACGAGGAATGCTCGCGGGGCGATGATACACACCGCGTCGAGCGCGTGCACCTGCGCGGAGCGGAGCGGAGAGTCGAACATCGCGGAGGATGGGTTCGTGGGCAACCTTACGGGTTTCCTCTTCCGCGAACGCCCGACTCGGCCGTGGCCAGCCACGGAAAGCCGCTTTTACACCTGAATGTATATCTGCCGCGATCTGTGTATACACGGCCGTTCCGGTACACACTGCTGCGAGTCATAAAGTAAATCAGCTATGATCGACTGGCCGCGCTCCGCTCGAGCCAGTTCCTCCCTCGAGTAAACGAGAAACGTGTGGACGTGCGTCAAGACTCGCGGTACCAGGCGGATGCCGGTAGAGGATGGATAGGCCAGCATCGATCCAACCACGATAAATAAATCTCTCTTGATAAGTGACAAAATCGGGCAGGAAGCGACCGAGAAACTCACCGTGTTTGGAAATCTTTCCCCCTTTTTTCTTTTCAATCGGGATCTTTACGACGATCGAGTACGCGAATCGACGACGTGCCAAGTTCCGAAGATTCCGACGAGAGTAGGAGCATGTCCGGCCGAGGATACTCTATTCCTTGGTGTATAAGGAGGACGCGTTCGAAGGTAAATTGAGCGTAGCGAGGGCTCGTTTGCGAGCGACCTTGACCAACGACGTGTTCACCGCGTGTCCACCGTTCGTGGAAAGGTTCAGAGTTCAGCGAGAGACAATAGCCGAGTCGTCGCCGGTCTTCCTTGAACCGTTCCCAAGGACGAGACCCATTCCCTCTTGTCCCATTCCAGCTATTAGCAAATTAGTACGTTTCCCGGAATCCTTTGACTCTCCTCGTTCGTTTAGCTCGTACTTTCTCGTAGTTTCTCAATCGAGAATCTCGAAATACTCTCACAGAAGGGAGACTCTCGACCGAGAAAAGAGATCGTGACGGACAAAGAACAACATCTCGCGTGTATGATTCGATCGTCGCGGGATTGTTGATCGAGGGACGAAATAAAGAAACCGCGAGCGCTGGAAGAGAGAGAGAGAGAGGTAAGGGAAGACGGCGGAGCGCGTTGTCGGGTCATTCGAGGGGCGATTTAATATAAATCGAGAAGACGAATGGGGCGCGCGGCCTCCTTGACTCGCGCGCGCGCTCTGTGTATCCCTAGGCGTACATGTATTTAAACAGGCGTTTAACATAATTCATCTACTCTCGGCTCTCTCGCGGTCTCTTTCGCCTTCTCCTCCCTCTCCCCTTGTACGTTTGCTCTGTACTCTTCCTCCGCCTTCCTCTTTCATCCCTCTGCTCTTGCCTTTCCTTTCCCGCGAGCTCCAGCTCCGACTGACTTAGGCGAGTTCCCCGTAGCCGCGCGACCCAACGACCAACGCTCCTCGCGAAAAGGGATAAACGTATGCGCATCGAGCCGCGCGTTCGAACCCGAACCCTGAACGCTCGCTGCTCTCATATAAATGCAAAGTGGCTTTCGGAATAGGTCCGATGGGTATTGCCCAACGAAATCTCCGAGTTTGTGCGCATGCGCGCGCGTATATGCGCGCGCATCCGCGTTCGCTCCCGCGCGTTTGTTACGCGAGACAAGAAACCAGCAAAAGAAGACAAATAAAGAGAAACCAGTCTCGCGTGGCGTCTCCGGCTTGATTTAGAATTTTTGCATGGATCGGAACCGTCCCTCGCGATTTCGCAGGGTGAAAGTAATAATTGTCGATGCATCCTGCGTCGCTCGATTAATTAACCGCTGCGCGCGCACGGCTCGAGGAATTAATTAAATCTGTAAAAACGTTCCTCTTGATTAAATCTCCTCGAAGGGAGACAAAATACGTCAAAACGAGTTGACGGGTTCTCTGTGATACGTCGATTCTTCCACGGGATTGAAACTGTTCCACAAAACATTCCTAAATATAATCGTTGAATTTACAATCTACATCGGCGAGGGGACCGTTGACGTAATTTCTTGCAGCTCAGCGGTCGCGGTCCGGTTCGCGTCGTGTGGTCGCGACGATCGGCGAAAAACGCGACCGAGCAACTCGATTCTTGCTCGCCATTGATAATCACGCGTTCGAGCTGTTCGTGGTCGCGCAGGCGACTCGCAATTACGCGTGTCGAGCGCGGTTTTTCGCGATGCGTTTACCCAGAGAACAAAGTACTTGTTTGCGTACGGCGCGAACGTCTCCAAGTGTTTCGTTGCAAGAAGCTTCGTTCCGAACGGAGCGAGACCAGTGGCCAAGGTTCGCGGACGAGTGTCATTAACCGACTTATTGCAGGAACAGCGTTGAAAAAGAGGGACACGAGGTCCTCGGATGTTTTCCACTTGTCATCGTTCACCGTTCGCCCTTTGTTATTAGGCGCAGAAGCTCGTAAAGCACGTAGGCGGGACCCGGCCGCGGCAAGAGCGCATAATACGGGGCCCTACATAATTACCGCGTCGCGAGGAAGCTTTATGGCGGTGCGCCCGTCGAGTATTAATTTTCTTTCGCGCGGTGCTCGAAGCTGGCGCGAAGAAACACAACCGGAAAGCAAGAGAGAGAGAGAGAGAGAGACACTGGATGCGCGGCACCGGCGTACGCTCGCAGATACTCGCGCTATTTCATCGTCTCTTCTCCGCATGTATGTACAGCTTCGACATACACGGGTATATGATCGTTTGTCTCACCGTCACCTTCTATCCTTGCCTCACGCTGGTCCACGCCCGCCTAGTTTCCAACATTGTTTCATCGCGGTATTAATTATTCTCGAATCGTGGTATTAATTATCACCGCGAGAACACCGATGGACTCTTCCTAGTCTTTCATCCATTCGTTTCTTCCCCAGTCAGAGACTTCGATCGCACCAATTATCCGCGCCGTTTCGACGATGGCCGTCTAGATTCGTTCCATTAACGACCAAAGTTGTTCCTTTCCTTCTCTTTACGTCTTTATTATCCAAGTATGTAACGACCTCGGGATCCCTTGCACCTTCTCGCAAGAAACCGTGGTTTAAAACGTGGGAGGTCCCGACGAAGAAAAGGACGCGAGATTACGGTCGTTTTGATATGAAAGGGGTGGGAGGCGAGTTGAAGGGAGGGGGAAGGGGGAATAAGATGACTATCGAGTCGAAATCAGTCCACTCGTGATCAGATAGAACCTGGGGAACAGCTGCGCGTCTAAATTGTTCTGGATCGCTTAGAAACACCTGCCGTCGCCTTCTCTCGCTCTTCTATCGTCGTTTTTAGCCAAAGCTACATCTATATATATATATATATATATATGAAATTATTATTATTTATTATTAAAATATATATATATATAAATATTGTATAAACATAGTGGCATATTAAATTTTGATTTTAAATCAAAGTCTATTTATCCGTCCACTATGACGCTTTCATTAACGCGATTCAAGGCAATGTCTAGCCTTCAACGCACAGTTACTTTGGTAAATAAACGAGACTCGTTGCTGCCACTCTGTTCGCCTTGCCATTGTAACAGCAGCAGCAGCCCATGACCGTGCAATTACTCGTGGAAGTAAATTCCTAGGCTTCAACGAGAGTCCCGTGGAACTCGTCGCAATGCTGTTGCGCGACTCCACCAAGGTGCAACGTGCACGCGTGTGCGTTTCATGGAACATCTCAGTTTCGAACGAGACGCGTCTTATCCACGTACACGTGTCAGGATGTACACGTTCGAGTCTCGCTCATTTTGAGCGTCGAGGCAACCTCCTCCGAAGCGAGGATTGCACCCGAGATTTCTGCGACGATACCTCCGAAAGATAATGCACGCGCGAGTCCCGTTATCCGGGGGGGTGCCCAAAGACACGTGCAATTGCGTATCGAAACACCTCTTCCTCGAAGGGCCGGTCTTCCACGGTGGGACAGAAACTTGGCACAAAGAGGCGCGACGCGTGTACCATACGGTACGGGGCGAAGAGGTGGGCCCGAGGTGCAAACTTCGTCATTGTCAGGGGACTGACACTCCGGGGGTACCGGAGAGAGTCGGGGCCCTCGCCATTAATAATCTTAGCCCGAACGGAGAAACAAAGAGGCAGATCGTCGAGGGGGTGCCGAGGAGGAGGAGGAGGACGAACACGAGGGCATTTCTGTGCGTGTACCACGCATCAAGCCGGCGCGTTTCGTTCGACTGAGCGGCGCGTATACGTGGTAGGTATCCGAGAGTGTATCCGATGCGTCCGATAGGGCGGGACACGAGCATAAACAATTGCGCATCGGCCTCGCCCCTTCCCGATACGCTGTAATAAAACGAGAGGTCTCTCTTCGCCGCCCTCCTCCAGCCCCTCGACCGACCCTGCACCCTACTACTCCCCCCCCCCTTCCCCTCCCCGTGTCCCTTTCCATCGCCGAGTCGACGAGTTCCGGCCGCTCATCGAGGCCCCCGGGGCCAGGAATATCGAAACGAACCACCACGGACGGTCGTCCGCGCGATATTTCAGCGAGCCACAGGGGTCGCCGCGCTGTTTGCTAACCTCCTACGACCTCCTACGACTGCGCTGCTCCATGGTCCTCGTCGCGGAGGGATTTTTCGTAACGAGGTGAACGCTGCAATTACGGTCGGACAACAAGCGTCCGAATGCGCGTCCGATCCAAGTCCTAGCCGAGGGATGTTCCTCGAGGACTCCGAGGAACCGTCGTGCTCCTTTTCTTCCTCGTGTCTCTGAGACAGACGCACGCGCGCTACGCAGGCGGGAACGATCGCTCGCAACGGCGGCTTTTACGAAGTGGTTTCGCTCTTGCGTCGAAAGCTTCGACCGAGGCGTATCTGACGTTACACAAGGCAGTTTCTTTGGCGATACACGGACGGGAAAGTTTACGTATTGAAAGAAACATTCGCAGGTTCGTTGTACGAGTTTACTGACCGATCGAGATGCGAGAAGCGTAAACACGATCGAAAGATATCGTAAACACGATTTATGAAAAAACAGGGACCGAGATCCGCACGCACGTGCGCGGTCCTCGCGCCCTACGATCAAAGAGCAAAAGAAAAAAGGAGAGGAAAGACAAAAGATCGAGCGAGGAGTTTGGCGAGGATCGCGAGGCACTTGCGTAAGGCGACAAGGTCCGAATTTGGTCGCTTATTTGGGAGGGTGCGGCCGTTTAATTTGGAGCCCGAACCGAAGGCTGACCTAAAATAGAGGTAGGATTTTAATTGGAATAAGTTTCGCGGGACGTGCAAAAAGACGCGCAGAGAATGGCGCGGCTTCGTTGCGAGTTGGGCCGCTCGGGGCGAGTGGTGGTGCGTCGGAGCGCTCGCGCGCACACGCGATCCGTACGGGGCGAGCGGCCCGCGCCGGTTCTTGCACCGGCGATTAAACCGAATCGCGGGCCTGTCGCTTGCTAATTTATTAGAGCGCGTTACCGAGCGGTGTGCCCCGGCCCGACCCGGCCCGGGACGGGGTGGTCGGCCGAATTAAATTCGTATTTGGCCGCGCAGGCGGCAGCAGGCGAAATTAGATTCGACGGAGATAAATCCGTGACGGTGGCCCGACTGGAACGTAGAGAGGAGAGGAGAGGAGCGGAGCTGTGTTCGCATCGCGCTAAATTGAGACATTCGCAATGGCGGCGTCGAAAGAAGATCGTATCGATGATTAATGCGCGTCGCGGTACCAAGCGCGGTCCGGTAAAAAACGCGCAATTACACCGCATAACGCTTAATGACTCGATAAGTGGTACCGCGAAACGATACGTATTGTGACGCGGGATTATAGATGCAGGGGCTCGTCGTCCGTCCGGTCCCCGGCCGGTAATAACTGCAATTTCATCCGGTCTTAATCTTCGTTGGATCGTTTGAAACGGGGGAGGAGGGTGGCGTCGAAAAATCGTTGCCTCACTCGAGGCGCTAGCCGTGGACCGACTAGACGCGAGCGAGAAGGATCGACGTACGAGGAAACGCGGGCTGGATGGACGAGAAGAGAGACGAATTGAACTCTCACCGAGGAGAGAGCAGACTTTCCACCAGCCGGACTAACACCGACGTCGGTGGAAAGCGAACCAAACGAGGTCGTGCAAGAGGGACGAAGTTAGGGGTAAGGAAGAAACCAGAAGTCGGAGGGAAAAGGAAAAGAAAGGAAAGGAAAGGGAATGGAAGGGAAGAGGAGGGAAGAAACGGTGATCGTTCTTCTCCGGCAGGCTGGACAATAGCAGCGCCGCGAAGTGTAGCGGACAAACAAATAGCCAATTAAAATTCCGGTTGCACGGCGAACATACTTGTATCAGCTGCGGTACTACCAAGCATTGTGCACCGCAGGCATGCGCGAGCCGGTGTCTGGATCGGTTGACTGGACCCGGGTACCACAAGATCGGTTGCTTACGACCAACCTTCAAGGACTATCTCGTGGAGGCGACTCGTTTGCACCGTTCGCTCAGCTGAATCCTCCTCCTCTACGGTCCGCGCTCCTTCCCAAGAGGAGACATCGTTATCGACCGATCGCGCCTTTATCGCGGCCGATTTCAGCTCTCCCGCTGTCACGTTTCGTGCCACGGTGGTTAATTAAAAAAAAAAAAAAAAAAGCGTTCGCTAGTTTCGTGCCAATTAATCATAAACGCCCGCAGCGACCCCCTCCCCTATCCCCGCTTATTGTTGCTCGCAATTCTTTCCTTCGTCTCCCCCTCTTCCAACGCTCCCGCGAACAGCGACTCCGCGTCGTAGTTGCATCGAAAGGGGCAGCCTGGAAATTAGACCCACAGACGGTCGACCGTTTCGTTAATTGGTACTGATAGATCCACGATACTAACTCGAGCGGTGCAACGAACGGCCGGTGATAAGCGAACGAGAGGGGGGGGGCTGGCTTTTACGCGATCGTTATTGTTAGTTGACCCAGCGCTGCCCGATAAAATCGCGCCGATGATTAATTAAAGCGGGAAATTAATTACCCGAGGAGCAGGTCGTTTCGTTACCACTTGCCGCGCTCAACTATAAACGTCCGAACGCTAAATTACTTCCTCGCCTCGACGTTGCTCGCCGATCGTTTTAGGTAATTGATAGCTTTCAACTAGCATTCCTTCCTTCCCATCGTTTGCTTCGAAGAAATTACCCGAAACGTTTATTGTCCAAACAAGGCGATAATTCCCTTATCAACGGATCGCGATTCGAAACGGTCACAGCGAGTCGAGCTACGACGATACTACGCGAAGGAAACAAAGGACGGGTTTACAGAAACGCATCGGGTCCCTCTGATATTCGTCGAATCGTCGGCGAGAACGATTGCTAAATTACAACGCACCCTTAGATAAGATCGCGGGCCCATAATTGCGGGACTATTCATACATTATTGGCTCGTATATTATTTGACGCGATTCAATAACTCTGGACCGGGACGCGGCCGATGTTATCTCTCCGTCGTTAAGCCGCATTCGCAATATCGATCGGCGCTGATGAATGGCCGCGTTTAAGCCCGTCATTTTTCCCGGTGATTATTAACGTTAAAATTGAATGTGTCCGGGGTGGAAGCAACAGCAGCAACCTGACGCTCCCTCGCGAGGACCACGTACGAAAAAGAGCCACCAGCTTCTTCTTCTTCTTCTTCTTCTTCTTCTTCTTCTTCTTGCTCTTCTTGCCCTTCTTGCCCTTCGTTTTCTTCTCTCTCCTTTTCCTTCCCCTCGTCTTTCTTTCCTCACTGTGAGAGGAAGATCCATCTTCGAATGTGTGTTAAGGTCCCGCGACGCTCCAACTACTGGGAACGCCTCGGCTGCCGCTGCTCCGAGCAAACAGGGGGCGTAATTTATCGAAGGGGTCCAAGGTAAATGAGAAAGTCTCGCGCCGAGGGTTCGGTTGTTCTTTGTTCAGCCGGGCGAATCCAGTCCACGCGAATTGCTCGCACGTGTAAACTGTACGGTTACGCGAGAAGTGTCTGATGAAATGAACTTCACGTGTCCTTCCTTTGAAATTCCAAGCGCGAGTTCAAACGGCTCTTTCGCTGTACCGGCCGAATGATTTGCACGCGACATATTGATCGCATCGATGGTGGAAGATGTTAACGCTTTATGACTACTTTTTGGTTGACGTTTACAGATCAGACGGACCCCCAAAGATAAGAAGCAGAATACCTTTCGTCTGTGCGTTTCTACGATTTGACTATTACGAGCGGTATCACGCTTTGATCAAAGAAATATTTAAAAAATTAGTTCATTTCGCCAAGATTATCGTAATATTAGTTTACGAGTAATTACAATTTACATTCTCGCGCGATAGCAAACTGAGTCTATTGTTAATGAGCAACCTCCATCATGAGCGATGGACAAAGTGTTAAGAAAGTGAATGGTTTCCAAGAACCGTTGTCACGAAAATGGAACGTGGTATAATAATTGATACACGGAAGATGAAACGTTCTAAAACTGTGACATTTTCTTACGAGAATATTTTAGACAATGAGCGCGTTCCAAATGTCGTACGTGTAACAACGTACTTCGACATTTGGAAACGTTAATTTTACTTTTACAAATTAGAGATCGTGCGTGTACTTTATCTCAGAAAAATTCTCGGCGAGTCGTATTTTTTCACGAAACACCCCCCGAATTAGCATTTCAAATGGAAAATTGTAAACCTATTGGGAACGTATCGCGGCGCCGGTGTTGGTGAATAAAGACGCGGGAGAGTAGCTAGAGTAGTGGTGGTGCCGGCGATCGAAACGCACGAAAATAATGTATTTTACAGCGGCGCGCGTGGGTACCGGGTAGAAATATATGAACAATCCGGCGCGATGTACCTGCGCTCCTGGGGCGACTACCTGCGGCTAATTTACAACAGAGGCGCGCGGATAACTTCCGTCGTTATTCTCCGTCCCGGAGAGTTTCCCGTGCCTCTCTTCCTTCGCCGAGAGAGTTTCTGCTCAAACGTCGTTGCGTAGGTTGATCCGGATCTGCGTAAGAGCCATAAACGACGACCTTTCTCTACTCGCTGACCACGCCGTTCGTTGGCCACGGGTGCATGCATCGAAAGAAAGAAACAGCGACCACCTCGGCGACCCGGCGACCAACTACAACAACGTGGACGAAGTAGCTGGCAAGCTGAACTCGCGAAACGACTCTACTTGCACCCAATTAGCAGGCTAACCGGTACGCGAAGAGCCCATATCGGTTTCCGTCGAATGAAACTGGCGAATCGAACGCTCGCGCTCGGTTTCAGGTGCCGCGAAATGGACGACGCGGAAGCTGCCAAGAGCGAGGCTGAAACCGAGAGGGAGGAGTGCGAAGATGTAAGTGCTTGAACACGTTCTTCTACACTTCTTCTAAATACAGTTTTTTGAAATAAATGCTTTGAAATAATTTCGTCGCTAATCGATTAACGATTAACGTATTGAATATTAAACAGCAAGTTGTAAGCACGTTGATCTGAAGGAAGCCACAAGAGATTGCGATCACCAGCCTCGTGTTTTAATTGAAATCTTTAATCGTTGGATTTTCTATATCGCAGTACTCTCTAGTTAACCATGACGTTCAAAACATTCCTCGACTGACGATATTCGTTTTATTTTACTACGAACTTCGATATATTTGTGAAGCACTCCGATCACCGATGACCACCGTTGACCACTCGCCGAGGAAACAATTTCGGGTCACAAAAAACGGGTGGCCAACGCGGCGGTCAACGTGTTAATAGAATTCTTACTCTCCTTTCGTGTCGAGAGAAACGTTTCGCTCAACGGTAGATCCGGTTACAGGAAGACGTGCCGATCACTACCACGACGAAGAACGCGCTGATAACGACCCAGCTTGGCTCCTGCGACATTTATCCGCATCGCGTCAAGGTGTCGATCGTCGGCGTGGGCAAGATTGGAATTGCTTGCGCCATCGCGATCCTGATGAGAGTTAGTATCGCGCGCGATCGCGGCGCTCGATCAACCGTTTGATTCCCCGTGATCTTTAGAGGATGGCCAGCGAGGTCTGCCTGATCGACCACGACGCGAACAAGGCTTCTGCCGAGGCCGAGGATATTCAGCACGTCGGCGTTTTTTTGGGATGTCCATTAGTTACCGGCACGTCAGGTACTTGACAGTCTCACACACACACACACACACACACATATATATCTCGATTCAACTGATCTCGACGAATATCAAGTTATATCTTTGCACGGGAAAATTTGTAATTTCCTATTTTCTCACGAGGTGAATCAACGCGCGTGAAATCAGAGACTTGCTCCACATTTGTACGCCGATAAAGCAGAAACACAAGCGACGAAAGGGATGATGAAACAACGTTCCGCGTGTTTCGATCGTTCACGGCCGACTTGCTGCCAAAGAGGCGGCAGTCGAGAAGCTGTTGATTCCTTCCACGCGTCAGCGGAACAGTGCCATTGATAAATCCAGCTCGCGACAGGTCGAATTCCAGAAAAGTTCCGGGTCGATAGATATATCGAGAGCCGACAATGCCTGAGGCGAGCGTCGATCGCGATCGTTCCACGTTTAAAAGACGCTCTGCCGTCGCATCGGGTTGCTCTCGTCGAGGGACCTTTCTCTGTCAACGTGCAACGGGTTAGAAACGGTCACCGTCCCGAAATGAGATCCGGAGCCTCCTCTCTTCTCTCCGGGTCCTGTCCTTTAATCTCGTTGCTCATCTACATCGCCGCGTGCTTACACGCGGACCGCCGCAGAAAGAGCGTTTCCCCGAGCTTTTCACCGGCCAGCTCGTAAATTTCGTGCCACTCTTATTTATCTCGGCCGTGATCGACTCCGTCCCTTTCTCTCCGTTCTTCGCGCGGGGCGTCCTTCTGTCATCCGTGCGCGGCCTCCGGCGATAAACGTGGCTCGGCTGGTGAAACAAACAGAAAAAAGAAAAAAAAAAGTATATATATATATATATATATACTTGCTCCGGAATTCGGGAACAAAAGCTTGTCTCTCTCTCTCTCTCTCTCTCTCGTGGCCGTCCACACTGTGGAACAAACACCGTCCCCGAGCTGGCAATTTACCGGTCTGACGACGCGACTTCGTGAGCCACGATTTGCAGCTACACGTGTTCTTCTCAGTCCACTTCACTTTGTATTATTTTCGCGGCCGTAAATCTTCGACTTTGAATTTTAAGCGAGAAGTTTCGACCGGCTTTCACTTCAGCGAGTACGCGCGGTAATCGGTTGGCGCTGACGCGACGATCCTTGGAAAAATAATCCACTCGCATCTTCTTTTTAATCTCGTGCGCGGCCGAGAACGTAGCAATTACCGAAACAACAAGTAGAACGGACTCTCTCTCTCTCTCCGGCTTTATTTTTTTCTTCCTTTTATCGAGCTAATTTATCTCGCGCGAGTCATCTCTGTGTAGCAACGAGTAGTATCTCGCTCGCGATACACGATCGCACCGAGCTTCGTAAAGGTGTTACCTAAAATCCGTGCTTCTTGCTTCCCTCTGTCGACCGCGCGTTATGCGCGTGCAGCACTGTTCTCGGTTATCGGTGGAATCTCTCCCGGACAAAAGAGAGAGAGAGAGAGAGAGAGAGAATCGTACGTACGTTCGATCCCTTCCAACAGCGTTTTGTATTCCAGCAGCTTTCGATGGCTTTATTACCGAACGAGACGTTTCCAGAAAGGGATGCCCGACTTCTAACGATTCTCCTTTCCTTCATCCATCCTTATCTCTCGGTTACGGTGGAACGTGTTTCGCATGAACATTCGACGAACGCGCGTTAACCGAATTTACGAGATTTCTTCTCTCAGTGGTGCGACCGCTGTTTCCAACCTGTTTCGAACGACGCGCTTGAAAACGTTGACAACGTGCGAACATTTGTGATCCAAAGTGTACTGGCTCGTAGCTAGCTGCGTTCGTACGTTATTTCAATCGTACGATCGAGTTTGATTTGTTCGATACACGATAATGAAATTTTAATAAATTTTAACGAACGAATTGGAAATAATGAAAGCACACCGGGTGCACGTTCTCGAAACGAAAAAAGGAAAAAGGGGCTTGAGGGGTTAAAGTAGTTTGAGCAAAAGTTAACAACAGTCGAACGTACAAATTTATACCGGCAGAGATCAGTACGGTGAAGGAGTCGGCGGTGGTGATCGTTTGCACGAACGAAATCGCACCTGGCGAGAAGCCGAACGTGAAGCACAATTTGAAGGTCTTCAAGAAGATCATACCTGCGGTGGCGAGGTTCGCGTGCAAGTCGGTTCTCCTGGTCGTTACGCAGCCGAACGAGGTGATGTCGTACGTCGCTTGGAAGCTGTCGGGATTTCCCTCGAACCGCGTCCTGGGTGTCGGCACTGTGACAGACTGCGCGAGATTTCAAGATTACCTGAGCCGAAGGGTAAACGTGGCGCGAAGTTCGGTCAGTTGCATGGTGGTCGGCTCGCAAGGAGACATGGCTGGTATTTCATAACCGGATAACAAGTGCGTTATCGCGTGTATCGAGTGACGTATCTTTTCGCGCTAGTTCCCATATGGTCGAGCATCCACGTAGGTGGAATGAAGCTCCGCGACATAAACCCGCGGATGGGCGAGCAGGACGACCCCGAGAAGTGGTACGAAATCGCGGACAACGTGAAGAACGTGTGAGTGATCTCGTTAAAAGGAGAACGAGATCGTTTAGGCTTATTTTGCGCGTGCACGCATTTCAGAGGCGCGCAACTGGAGGGGAAGAAAGGATCGTGTTGCTGGGGAGTCGCTGTCTCCACGGCGGAGATCGTCGATGCCATTGTTCGGAACACCAAAGTCGTGCTTCCCGCGTCAACGCACATTCTCGTGAGTCGGAAAAATCCTCGAGATCGTTACCTACCGATCTGTAATTCCGAAATTAATTTTCGACGGTGACGCGTCGATTTTTTTGTTTTCTTTTTTTTTTTTTTTTAAATTTCAAGTTTCCAAAGATACATCGCCAACCAGGCGTGTAGTCGCTTGTCGGGTTTCGAACGTTCGCAATCAAATTGCAAATTGAAACGTATCCTCGACGAAAGAAAACAGAACACGCTGTCCGCAGAGTTGCGCTCACGGCACGGACAAGGACGTGTACATGTCGGTGCCCTGCGTGATCGGCCGAGAGGGTGTCTACTGCACGGTGCGGCAGAAGCTGTCGGAACAGGAGAAATCCGCGGTGCAGACTTGCGCCGACAGTATTCGAGGCACACTACGAGAATGCGGGATTCTGCAGGAGACGAACAACGAGGTGGAACAGTGAGAGAACGAGCGAAGAGGAACCGGCCGAGCGGACTGCCTGCTACCGGAAATTGTGCGGCAGGAGCGCGAGATCGTGCGAAGCGGAGGAAGCGGCGTTTTAGAAGGCGTCTTCATCAATAACGAGCGCGCGCACCTGGCGACCGGTTCTCTGTACGCGTACTCGATCGGCATAATAATAAATGACACGGCACAGGAATTGACTTCCTAGAAGAAAACTATCGCGTCCCTCGCGAACGAACGCGGTCGTCGTTCGTCTGCTTCGTGCGTCGCGATTATGAGCTATTCGCGACGTCTGTCGATGGATCATCCGCGCGTCGATGATCCGCGATGCGATCCATCGCGAGGAAAAGATCGAAAAGAACGTGTTTCAAACGACCAAACACGCTTGCGCGCGTACACGCGGCTATGATTGTAAATCACCACTGTTGCACGTATCGCGTTGTTCGCCGCTGATTTATCGCTACTTACGATCGAAGGCAGCTTTGGCAATTACTCAACGACTGTTCGAACACTTCCGGCAATATCGCGCTGAAAGAGGGGAAGGAAGTTGATACGGGGGGCCGGGTGCTCGATCGGCAATTTAATATTCGAGTTGGACGCCCGGTGTCGCGAGCGATCGGATCTCAAGTGTCCGGCGAGAAACTGCCCTCTCGTGTGGCTGGCAAAGCGGAAATTGAAATTTGTACGCGCGTTCGGTGCAAGTTTGGCGTAGCCCATCTGTGCCGATTTCACAGCAGTCCATCGTTATCTCGCGCCGTAAAGGGATCGAAAGGGCCCGAAAAGATACGCGCACCCTTTGTGCTTCTTTCGATCGATCTCGATCCTGTCTCCCTGGGGGAATCAACTGCGCGAGTAGACAACTTCAGACTCGATGGAACGACGAAACTGTCACTTTTCGAGCTTGACGCGACGCAGAGGTGAAATTTACAGCGTATTGCAGAGACACTGCCCGGGTCTCCGATCTACTTAATTTCGGGATGCTACACTCGAGTCACGAGTATCGGGTTCGTTGACGATGGCCGTGCCCAAGAAGAAGTTACTCGACACCGTCTGGAACACCACGACGTTTCTGCTCACCAAGCAGCCGGAGGACTTTGCAGAGAGTCATCGCGTCAAGATCGTCATCGTCGGCAGCGGTTACACCGGAGTCGCGGTTGGGATTGCGATCCTCTTCAAGGTTATATTTCTAAGCTTCCAATCTAAGTGTTCCTAATCTCGCCTTGGTTTTTTTCCCTTTGAAATCATTACGATTCAAAGTGAAAAAAAAAGAAAGACCAAGCAAAAAAAGAGGAGGAAAAGAAATCAAGCGGTAGTTGTTCAAAGAACTCGCAACTCCAATAAAGGGGGCAAACGCGCTTCTGAACGCGCTCTGAGGTTCGAGCGTTCTCCGGTCTACCTGCGCGTGATTCGTGTTTGCCCAAGGGAATCATCATCGCGGTAGCAAACCTCCTAGGACCTACACACACACACACACACATATATATATGTATTCTGCCGTTGGTCGACAAAGGGCAAGGAGTGGAAGGAATATGCGCGTGTGCGCTCGTGTACGTGCGTCGATGCGAGGAGCCCGGGCTGAATAGTAGGCTCGTTAGTGTTGGCCGGGTCGAAAAAGGGATATTATGCAAATGATGGACGAAAGACCAGAAGAGGGGAACTCGGCGACGCGAGGCGGCCGAGAGTTTGGAACGAAGAAGGAACGTGCCTCTCTTCGCTCGTTATCGGATCGTAACGCGAGCATTTACACGTCGGACGCCCCCGCAGGATCGCCGCGGCGCTGATTTATTCTAGTCGCCAAAGGTGGAAACCTGAAATCCATATCCACGTCTACGAGGACACCCAACCCTTATCGCGTCTGCTCATCCAGAGGATGAGGGGGAGTTTCTTTCTCATGCGTGCACCTCCGCCTGCCATCCGCGGAAGCGGCGGTTTAAGGCGAAATTGAAAAGTCCTCCCCTTCGTCGATGCGTGGCCGCGTACGAACGACGCTGTCATTACGAATCGTTTCGCTGTTCCCCAGAGTGTAACGTTTCGTATTCTTTCTCGTGTAACTAACGAGGGAGATCCAGCTGGTTAAGCCATTAAGGTCCAACGTTGCGTTAACTCGGCCCTTTCATTTGCAAGTTTTCCCTCCAGTCGAATCACGTTATGAAATTCCGCCCCCTTTCAGCGTCGTGCAATTGCGAAATGCAACTCGTACGGAAAAGAGCGAAGACACACTTTGCAGAAATCTTTTATTCTTTTCGCATTGTTATTTCACTCTTCACTCCCCCTTTCCACGATGTTCGCGCGAACGATACCATCTCGGTGTGTTCCGCGATCCGACGGATTAATCGAACAACTCGCGCAAACACACCGTTGCGAGTGTATGGTCTCGCGGACTTGGTCGGGTAAAAGGAAAACGAGCGAGCTCGGTAATCGGTACGCCACAGCCACATTCCGGTGGAGGTAATGAACGTGGGCGACTAATTCCAGGTTTCGGTTTCCGTGGATTCCACGTTACGGTGGCAAACAACGAAGGCCGCGCGTAGTGGACGTCGTTGCACTCGGCTCTCGCTCGTCCAGCGGAATCAACGTTGTACGATCGAGTTTCCAATTCCCGTTTGCTACTGTTTCAATCTGTCGTCAAGATCCGTAATGATAGTTTCTCGTTTGGACACTGTATTGTAATTTTCTTCGTGAAACATCGAGTTCTTCCGTCATCGACGGCTCGAATCGGGGGAAAGAAGCGAAGGGGAATAAAAAAGGGAGCGGAGGAGCAGATCGCATCGACGAGATGATCGCGTTCCGGTACCATCTCCGCGATTCACTCGCTACGCCCAGCTCGCTCGGTGGTAGTACGTTGCATGAGACGTTCGTCTTCTTCTTGTTCTCAGTCGCTCGGCCGACCCGTTGTTACGGTGTCACGTCTGTCGGGCCGCATTAAATCGTACAAACCATCTCTCACGGGTCGGTAATTCACCGACAGTGGAAAGCTTTTTGCCCGCTGCGCGCCATATTTCATTTTCATTTACGGTAGTCGCTGTTGTCGTTGTTACGGCTCGAACGAAAGGAAGAAGATAGTTCGATCGTTCGCGTTGCTGTTACTGGCCAATCGTAACCGATGGTTAAAACGGCAGTGTTTACGAGCGAGCTGGCTCGACTAGAAAATGACGAGACGTGATAAAAAAACCGATGCAGCGGGAGCGTAATAAAATAAAACGTGTGACGGATCGGGTGTCGGGGACGTTCGGGGTCTTGCGATCAGCTCTGCGCTTCTCTCGAGCGGAATCGATCGAGGGTAGCCAAGGGTGAAACGCTCGCTGATCTAGGTAACTGGAACCGCATGAGAGACTCGCACGAGGAAAGTAGGAAAGCGGTCGGCGGTTTTGCTCGATCGAATGCAAATTGCACGACGTACGACGCTTCGTCCCGAATCGTTGATGCTCCCCCCCTCTCTCATTCTTCCTCTCACTCTTCTTGGTGGTTCACCAAGCGGTCATGCGTCATTAAAAATCTCGTTACAAAACACACACGGCGGAGGAGGGTTTTTGCGAGTTAATTACCGGTCAATATCGTCGCGCGATACGTGTGGGTATTACACGAGAGGGGGGCAAAGCAGAAAGAAGAGAGGGAGAGAGAAGAAAGAAGGGAGGAACATCGATGGTTGGCGGGTTCTGGCGAGGAAACTTCATCAGCTGCGATATTATGCATGCTGCGGAAGTCATGCTTGATGAAGTATGGTGATTAAGCGGTGTACAATAACAGATTGGAAGCACAAGGGCGTAACGTAATATATTAAGAAGCCGTTTCTGTTGGTAGCCGCGGGTTTGTCTTAACGTGTGAAAGCACCATCTGTCAGAGAAAAATGTGTCCATCTGCTGGCGTGGAAGTGAGAGCGAACGGGGGCATCCACCGCGACGTAGCCACGGTTCGGCTATTTGCTACGAAACACTGATGCCCCGCGTTACTCAACCGGACGAATTAGACCGTGGATTAAGAGAAATTACCGAGAAGTTACAAGAGAAGAGAAGAGAAGAGAAAAGAAAAAAAAGAAAGAAGAAGAAAAAACGCACGACGATTGATGCTCTCTTGGGGTGTCGCTGGAAAAAATTTCCACGCGAAATTATAGACGTTAGGCGATAGAGGAACATCAATTACCAGGTGGAAACGAGATTTTGACAAATACGTAATCGCCCCGAGGTACGTTCCCGATTTGCGCGCGGTCAATTATTTCAACCGTGCGTTTTCGACGTTCCAAGCCTCTAATAAAACACTTTCTTTCGACTGAAGAACTGCCGCGATGGAACAGTCAAACGCGATTTGTTAATTATCCAGTCGGACGAAGGAATCTCGCTCGAGCTTAAGAGCGAGTGGAACTACGATGTCCAACGATAATTACACGCCGGGACAATGCGAAAAATCTTCAATTTCATCGAGTTCGCGTTACGTAATCGTTTGCGAGGAACAGAGAAAGATCGGTGATAGACAAAGCGGTCCTCCTCTCCTTCTCTCGGAGGAGGCGGAACGAGGTCGGCCTCGCTGGGACGAGGAGAGGCCATCAGAGATCCTAACGATCCTTCGCATTAAGGGATCGCTCGAATGGTGCGATCGATCGCGCGCGCGCGCGCGCGCGACCGCGTGTTCTCTCTTAATGCGCGATTCCCGCGGGGGTCTTGATTGCGTAACAGTTTCGAGTGCGTAATAACGTTCCGACTGTCGACTGGTTCGACCCGTTAATTACTCCCTGTGATCCCTCGTTGCAGCGGCTGGCCTCGGAGGTGGTGTTCGTAGACGCGGACGAGGAATTGGCGAAAGCAGAGGCGGAAGACATCGGCCACGCGGCGGCGTTCCTCGGCGATCCGAAGATTCTCGGCACCAAAGGTGAAAATAAATTTCTCTCTGTTTCCTGCTGCTTTTTGCCCGGGCACGGATTGTTGATAAATAAAAGGAAATCGCGACGATACGTCAACCGTGGGACCGTCGCAGACTACTCCATGGCTAGAGACGCGACGGTGTGCGTGATCACCGTGGGGGATAAGGCAACGGGCGAGGACGACGGCTCTCTGTTGGACGATAACTTGGCCATTTTTAAGGACGTTATCCCAAAGGTCTGCAAGTACGCGCCAAACAGCATACTTTTGATCGTGACGGCACCAGGTACGAGCAGCCGCTAGTCTCTCTTTAAATATCCCGCACGCCGAGTGAAATGACGACGTTACGTCGCGTATCAGTGGACATACTGTCGTACGCGGCGATGAAACTCTCAGGCTTCCCGCCGCATCGTGTCATGGGGTTGGGGACATTTTTGGACAGCTGTAGGTTTCAGTACTTCGTCGCGCAGAAGCTTGGAATTTCGGCGAGCTCGGTGCAAGCCTCCGTTATTTGCGAGAACGGGCCCACGTCTGGTAACGAACGTACCACGTCCTATCGATCGTTTTTCATTTGATCATTTTACGTTACGTGAAAGAGGCGCGTTAAACGTTTGACGAGCAGTGCCCGTCTGGTCCGCCGTGACAGTCATGGGCATCAAACTGAAGGACATCAACAGAGATATCGGCACCAAGACGGACCCAGAGTCTTGGGGTGAACTGCACGCGAAAGTAATCGAGTCCGATAAAGATCTTATCGCGAGGAAGGGATATCGCTGCTGGGGCATTGGTATCTGCGCTGCCGAGGTCGTGGACGCCATCGTTCGAAATACCTGTATCTGCATCACCCTGTCCACGTACTTAAAGGTTATATGCACGATACGATCAAACTTTTTTTATCTCTCTCTCTCTCTCTCTCTCTCTCCTCTCTTTTCTCCACTCGCGTCCTCCACTGGTTGATCGTTGATTGTTCTCAGGGTTGTCGGCACGGCCTGGAGAAAGACGTCTACATGTCTCTGCCCTGTATAGTCGGCAGGAATGGCGTGCAGACGCTTCTTCGTCATCCGTACACAACGGAGGAGCAAGAACTCACGGAGATCTCTTGCAGAGCCATTTACGAGACCCAAAAGTCGATTCTTCACACTTTGGAATAAAAATCTGTAGAAATCTGTCAAACGGCAAACGGCAAACAACGATTTCGTCGCTCTTGTCGAAAATTGGAAGAATTTCCAAGTCCGAGACACGGAAACCAACGGCGCTGAACGAGGATCCGTTCTCTCTTTCTCTCTAGGATCCGTGGTTTGTTTTACGAACGTGATAGACTTTTTTCTTTCTCTTCTCGTCGGACGACCGATGAATAAAGAAAGCGCTATAAATCCCACGCGCACGCCACTCGGACGATTTCGGCCAATTTGCCGAGATTAATGCAGACCAGGGATAATTAATCGGCAGACGTACGAGGTGGTTAACCGTCCCGCCACCGGCGACCGCTCGTGATAAAACGATCGCTATTACAAACATAAAGAACGTCAGTTTCGAGGCCGCGATGGTCAACGATACGGCAATCTGTTATAAAATTCGCGTTCGCCGATCACGGGCCTTTTGTCTCTGTCAGCGGCGGCATTAGTCAACGTGTTCTCGCGTCGACGCTTCTCCGAGAGACGCTACCGTCGAAACCCTCGACTTCGATGAAGTCGTCTCTCCTCGAAGGGAGAAACGGAGAGAGAGAGAGAGAGAGAAAGAGAGATTCTCGTGTTCAATGTAACGAATCCGACAACGGTTCCTACTTAGGCCTACGGATGACCAGAAGAAGAAATTTATTCATGGTATTCAGCGAGGCATCGTTGTCCACTGTGTATTTCGTACGAAATAATCGACGGTGATTCATTACCGCGATTACAGAGTCGAAATTTCGTCGAGCGGGCAATCCGGCCCGGACTCTCCTCCTCGGTGGAAAAAGCGCGTGAAACAGGAACGGAATCGCGGCGAGGCCGGTACCCGCTGCTTTTAATGGCTCTTGGTTCCCTTTCTCTTCGTATTCTCGATTCGTATTCTCGAAATGATCGGGGGACGTCCCGTGCACCAGCGACCAGAGCCCTGTGCGTTGTCGTCGCGACGACCAACCGGCGATTTCTTCGTCGTTTCTTCTCGCGACAGGAGCACGGGGGACGCACCGCGCCGGTGATTCATTATCCATGCTAACGAATATGCGTTACGAGAGAGAGAGAGAGAGAGAGAGAGAGAGAGAGAGAAAGAGGCCACGAGGAGTTTCCTGCCGCTGGAAGCCACACCAATAACGACGGGGAGCACGACAACGTCTTCATCTCCGAGGCACCGGCTTCTTCTTAGGCGAAGCCATTTTTCTGTATTATCTCGATGACGCGTCCCGGGGTACGTAATTTACATCGAGCCGCGCGATTACTTATCCAACGACACGATTCCGTTTCTCCAAGCTCACCCCCTGCCAACCACTGTTTCCTCCCTTTTCCGCCTACGATCCGCAGTTACTATAGTTCAGCTTACCAGGTGTGGCCAGGAAGTAAGTAATTCGGCGATGGAAAATTCATAATCTCCCGAGAGAGCGAAAACGAAGGAGGAACGTCCCGAGGACGTCGTTCACCAGCGAAACACCGCGGTAGGTACTACTAATTATTGCGCTTTTTATTTCGTCCCGACATAATGCCCCGCCGGTTCGAGCCAAGCTCAGCTCGGCTCGGTTCGGTTCGGTTCACAGCACGGCCGGAGAAGGCGCCCGCGCCTCCACGAGAAAAAGGGACACGTGTAGGTGTAAAAAGGAGGAACGAGCGAGGAGCGAGTGGCCGCAGGCCGGTGCAACGCGCCGTCTGGCTCTCCTCTCGCACAGTGCAATATCCGATGCGTTCGAATCGTTTATGCAAGGGACCACGACGCGTACGCACGCACGCACGCACGGCAACGTGCATCTCACCACGAAGCATTCGGTTGCCGCCGTGAAACCGCCGTGAAACCGCCGCGATAGACGGCAGAGCGCGGGGCCAGGTCAGCGCTTGATTGAGTTACGATTTAATTAGTCCGCGCGGCCAATCAGTAATTAAGATATCCGCTAATCAACGGACCCGGGAACCTCGCCGATCTCTCCACCCCTCTCCCCCGATGGCATGTATTAGCCGAGGAAGCTTCCTCTCTCCCTTCTCCCTACGCGTTACTCTCGTCCTCCTCCTCCTCCTCCTTCGTTCGTTCGTTCTTCCCTCCGATTCTTCCGACACTTTTTACCACCTTGTCCTTCCTGGTTCCCGGCCCGCTGCCGAGCCCGTGAATCAATCGACCGAGACTGGTCGCCCGCAGGACTCTACGCGCGTGACTAATCCTCCGAAAAAGAGAGGAACCGAGTCGATAGCTCGACAAAAAGTCGATAGCTCCCGGGAAAAGGTAAAGAAGATTTAGCTCCTCTTCTTTGCGGTCGTTCGACCCTCTGATGTTTGGTTCGTCAAACGTTTTGGTTAGTCGTTAGTTTAGGCTTTGAATTCTCTCTCTTCTCTCCGGAGGAGAAGAATATTTATTCAATTACACACGCAGCAGCAGGAAAACACTTTCTTCTTTCTTTACCTATTTATCGCGAGCTGATTTCGGACACGCAACACCTGGTCCGTGACGTGTCCTCCGTGTTTCATTCATAAACGCGAAGGAACTGATGAATAAAGCGGGCTAGTTTGCAACACAGAAACGTAGCGTATGCCGATACAAGATTAATTAACCGTCGATGGAGGAGGTTCGGTTTTATCCAGTTCAGTTTTAACGGCCAGTGACGCCGTGTTTTTAAGATAGATGTCGTTTTAAAGAAAGTAGGATGCGTCCAGGCGGAGCTCCCAGGTAGAAATCAGGATGAGATTAATCACCCGTTCGAGTTCTTGCTACAGTCCTCGCTGCACTTGTTACCTCATTAAATCAAATATATGGTGGCCGGGTCGCACGGAAATCGGGCCGTAATTCATAATAACAGCGACAGTTATGTACTCCGTGCACGCCCTGTGACAAATATTCCAAGTAAACGTTCGACGTTGTTGCGGCCTCTCCTTTCGAACCGCCTGCCCGATTTCAACGAATCTCCATACGAGATTATTCACGACGCGGAGAGGCCGATTTGAATTTCATCCGTGCTCGAGAGAAGTAAATTCCTAGAGAACAAGAATATTCCGACGTGATCGAGATGAAAATGGACGTGTTGAGAAATCTTGTCGCAAAGATGTCCGAAAAAAAATCTTCACGACGACGGCATCTGTCGGCTGCGAGGAGAACCAAGGTAAACCAGCTGCCTCAGACGACTTCCCCGCATTCGAAATCGTCGTTTCCTTCTCGGAGGAGGAGGTTCCTCAGGCTGCTGCTTCGACCGCTATCGGAGCGATGATCGTCGGCCGTGACGATCAATCGCCGGTGATCTTGAAATTTTTAAATATCGACGCGGCGATTTGGGCGAAAATTCGACGAATTAAACGTCGTATCAGTCTGGCGTGCGTGGAGATAGCGTTGATTGTAATTAATAGCCGACCACTGGCCTGCAGCCCGGTTTATTTAATTGTCGAGAGAAGATTAACGGCACGAAATCACGCCAGTACCGGCCGATTGTCCGAAACCGATCCCTGTCTTACGCTCGAAACTCGTTTCTCGCGACAGTTCCGTCCGAACGAGCGCGCGGAAAATTATTCGCAGATACTTTTAATCGGACAGAGCAGCCGGCTTCTCTATCGCGAAATTAATTAAGATTTATTAGAACGGACTTTTCGTGTCGTATCGATCGTCGAACAGTTCGCACCGATCGCTGTCACGCCCGACGGAAGAAAAGCTGCGATACGATACGCGAATTGAATTGTACGAAAGACTTGGCTTTTCGCGATTGTACGCGAAGAGATACGTAGATACGTAGATAAACGAGCTCAAAAGCTCGATTGCTTTTCAATTAGACGCACAGTTCGGAACTGTGTCGAGAGATAAGCGAACCGAATGTTGGACCGGTGGTACGTATCGTTGATTGCCAATCTGGCGACGACGAAACTAATCAACGTGAATTTCTGGAATTGCGTAATCCCTCGATAAGCAGTGGAATGAAAATGGCTGTCTAATCGAATCTCTATAGATACACGTTCGCGAAGGTAATTACGTTCGCGGCAATAAAGCATCGTAGGCACGAGATGAACGCGGCTTAATATGATACGTGACCATCAGGATCCCGACCTCGAATCCATTGGAATCGCAGCAAAAAAAAAAAGCCAAATTCCGGTCGTGGAGATAACCGACTGATTCTCGCGTAACGGAAAAATGTTTCTACAACTTGACCTTTAACCGACAATGAAACATAAAAAAAAAAAAGTTGGTTCTACTCTGGTTATCTCTGTCGTATTATTGAACTTTGCGAGCGGTTTACAAAAGCTTGTTGCCAAAGTATCAAGGTTAAGTTTGTAATGAAATAACGACATGCTCAGATCTTTTCGTAACGGTCAATCTAGAGTCACGGAAACTGTAGAATACTTCCACTCGCAACAGCGATAACGATTCATCTTAGTCAAAACAAATCCGGCAACGATTACGTCGTCTTTTAAATTTCCAAATTGACATCAAATCGTCTTAACCTTATCTGTAACGTGGTAAGGCGTTCGTACAAGAGCAACACGCTCCTTCCTCCTCCTCGGATTATCGCGAGGCAAGTGTTTCGCAAACTCGTCGGCGAACAATGTTTTACGACCAGCGTGCGATCGCATGCTCGATGAAATTGCTGTCTCGGAGGTCAACGCAGCCAAGATAATAATGCTAGGGAGTAGTAATTCCAGCGGAATAATTTCTTCGCGCGAGACCCGGTACTAGGCGGTTGATTTATGGCAGGATCCTGGATTACCGATCGCGGACGGTCGGATCCCGCCTTACCGTCGACGGTAAGCGCAAGTGGATAAAGCGTGGCGCGTGATCGAGAATGAATTCACGGTGGATCGCCGGCCCACGGAGCAACGACTCGATCCGCGCCAGATTCCAGATTGCACGCCGATTATGCCCCGATTTTAGATTTACGAGCGAGCCAACCCGTCCCACCGCCGTTTATTTATAGTTACGGAGAATCACTTGTTGAGTTCGCCGGCGATCTACGCCCTTTCTCCTCCGCGGATCCTAGTTCTCTATTTCTTCTGCACGCGTGGATGCACCTTTTAACGCTACGATCGCCAAGCCGCGACGACCACCCGTGTTTAATGGGTAAAACGTAACGCGGATAAAGGTAACGGGCAATTACTCTTTTCGGGTAATTCGATAGGAAGCGTTGCGTGTGCGATTACGCGTAATTACGTTTATCTTCGTTCGCTGTCGATTAAATCGAGGAAAGAAAAGCGAAGAAATTGCTCAAACTCTCCCCTTCCGATTGGTCCCGTTAACCAAGTAAATGTTCGAGAATTGATAGTTTCGACTTGTACCCCAGTACGATTCGTCTCACTGAAAGGCCCAGAAGCAACTGTTCTGACTAGGAAACGAAGACGACTTTTTGCCATAAAATTTTATCGATGTGCAAACATTTGAATCGACAACGCCACTCCTACTCGAGGTCTATCCCACGCCCCTTCACGAATCACGTGACCCAAATCAACCAATCGCTAATTTTCGCTGCATCAGCGTTGCACCCGAAGAGGCCCGATTTTGCTGATTTGCCCGCTAAAGTCACTTTTAGTGCGTTGCATGGTTTAAAGGAAATTTGTTCAGCGTAAAGGACCCCGAAGAATGCTGCAACGTGCAAGGTGCCTTGAAAAATGTAGGCATTTGAGAATGAACAGTCGTGAGAACAGAGACCAAAGCTAATATTTCCAGGATATAATTAAATTATTCGACAAGGGCAGGCGATAAGCCAGGCAATTCAAACAAAAATTCATTTCAATATCTCGTAAATTCAGCAACACGTACGGAGAACGTATACATTTTCACGAAGCAATGGCGCATCGATAAAAACGCAATATTGTAAGAACTCCGCCCATGGTGCCCCGTGAGATTATACACAGGGGCAATTTGTATTTGCCCTTTTAAAATTGAAACAGCTGCCACCTCCCTCCCCTCCTTTTCTCTTCCCGACATTCGCTGCTCGTTGCAACGATTGCGAAATGAACGGTTGCGAGACATCCGGTGCGAGTGGCGACCATTTGTACGGTTCGAAAAAGGAAATAAATAAAAAAGAAAGGGAAGAAGTTACTTTTTACTTTACAATTTGTCGACGGTGGCGCGCGAGGGATATGCAATTAGTCGGTAGAGAGATCGGTTCTCGCGGCGGTCCACTGGATCGATACCGAATTGCGGCGCAATTAGCAACATCGCGCAAGATTTACAAAGTCCGGTTCTCGAACAGCTAAACCGCAACCGCCGTTTCACCCTGTAAAAAAATGTTACAGCCCGAACCGTGGCTAATTGGATGATTGCTTTTGCATTTTATGCGATCGATTAATTTATCATGACGCGATTTAACGAAAGAAGACAACGACCGAAACTGTACGCGACTCTCTACTAATTGGCAATAAGGTCGGTGAATGTAATTATCTCGGCGTCTCGTCGTAATAAAGTGTAACGCATTAGAATTAATTGGAAGCTCGATTCAACACCGCGAATCGACTTCGGGTGAACTTTGATCTCTTTTCTTTTTTTTTTTTTTTTTTTTGCATGAAACGAACATGTCAGAATTATCGTAAGACAAGTTTTATTAACCGAGATCTTGGAAACTTCATTCCAGTATTCTCAACATCTGGCAACAAATTTAAAGAAGAACTTTACTTATGACGAGCGTAGCAACCTTTTGATTACAAATTAATACTAGCCTACGATCCTAGTGGGCCGTAGGGGAAAAAACAATTACAGGAAGGAACATTACGGCATTATACGTTCACGAAGATGAACAACCTGGTTCTTTCGTAAGGATCTCAATGGTCAAATATTTTTCCAAGAAGCATCCACGAGAGTCACGTATCAGGTATATGTCAGCTGTTAGCTTGTCGCGTGATTTCTACCATCTAGAAACATTCCAGGATCGTTCTTATCCCGCAGATAATGTCAAATTATTGAAAAACTCACGTTGCGTCATGAAAAATTAACAATAATTTCCACTCACAAACATATGTTACTTCAATAGATAATGATTCATAAATAACCTCAAATTATCAATAAATTTTTTAATCTTGCTTATCCACCATCAAAACAAAAAATTTAAAGATCTAAGTTCCGATTAAAGCGGATATCGCTTTTATAAATATACCTCTGATTAGATAGAACGTAATATCTCGCACGATATTTCTCCAAGACCACCATTTCACGCAACGCGAAATCTGATTAGAAGGATGACGAAGTTAATCAATCGCAAATTGTTGCGTATACCTCACGTTGTCACGAAAAAGCCAAGTCGCTCGATTTTTACAGTTACGCGCGTTAATTTCGGACGTTGACTCTAGGTCCTTTAACTCGATAATCATGCGTGGCACGTAATGCAAAGATTATACAACCATGCACCGTTCGATGACATGGTAGTTACGCATTGTCGATCAATTTAACTTTCAAACCATTAAAAAGAAAGAAGAAAGAAGAAAAAAGGCTCGCGCGAGAAGCGAAAATCATTGCTCAGCTTCCCTGTTGAATTTCTCTTCAATTTTCTCGCCGAGTTCGAGAGGACGAAATGCATCAGCCATGGCGATGCAAATGATTATAATTACGAGACGGACGGCGGCTCCGTTACTCAGGGAACGTCAATTTCATCCGGCGGCGGTTTTTTACGCGACGCAGCGGCCCAAGTGTAACGTCCGGCGTGTAAAGGGCAATTGCAAAAAACGCAATATCTTTGTGAAATGTAATAACCTTTCATCCCGTCTCCTCCTGATTAGATTACGGTAAAACATGGAAGAAATTGAGATGCAAACAAAACCAGGATATATATATATATATATTTTATTCAAATTGATATATCTGATAGCATGAGCATAGAGCATTTTTTTTTTCAACAAAGGCGATGTTTTTTTAACTACATGGTAGAATAATTGCACTTTTCTTGTAACACGATTGATAGAATTTCAAAACGTTTTGTACAACACAGAAAAATTTTCTCGATATTTGTCACAAGCCAGTATATAAAATTTATTTCTATGGTACTATTTCATTATTACGAGATAGATACGAATGAGAAATGAAATGCAAAAACTTTCACAATTTGTCGGGGAATCAATAAAGAATCAACTAGCAAAAGACGAATCTAACGTAAGGTTACATGAAAACGACAAACGTGCCACCTCTCACGTTGCCTATTGGCAGGCCAACCATCTGTCTAAATCACAGAATCACGCGGTAGAAACCGAAAGATCATTCGAGAGGGAAAGAGAGGAGCGGAACGAGTAGTTGAAAAGGCGCTTGCGATCACGTAGAGCGTAAAGTTACGAACATGCAAAGATCCGTTGCGTCATTCTGAAACTGCATAAACCGCGGTATTCCTGAATATGATTCAGTTAAACCAAACACCGCGGCAATGTGTATTCCAGGAAGTTAGCGGACACGCGCGCGTAATACACGGGTCGATACTGTATCTACCGCGGCAAGATTATTCGATAAAAAAAAAAGAACCGATGTCTGCTCCCGTCTGATCCGAGATAAGTATTGAACAAAGTTTAATTTTTTTCTTCCTGTTGCAAAGGTTATCCGACGCAAAGGCTGGCCAATCTAAATCGTTTCGTTCAATTAGCACGTACAATTCCCACCGCGCTATCAATTTTTGGAGCCACGATAACGAGAGCACGAAAAAAATAAACAGTTCTATGAAAATTTCTAACGGATGAGTCACGCGATTAACCAAGCTGATTAACAGTACGACGCGTACGTTGCAAAATTTTAAAGTCCCGCTAGCCCTAAAATTCCTCTGATAAATGCAATCCAGTGTCGATTAAATCGTTTTATTTCTTTCCAAACTTCCGCTTCGGAAAGAAATCAAACTCGACGAAAGCAGTAGGAGTAAATTTAACACAGGCATTCGGTCCAAATGGAATATCCAGTTAGGTAGCATTCCACGAACCCCAAACGAATGTATTTTTAGCCCCCTCCCGAAACGATAGACATCCTGCAGGCTGATTTTTACTAACGGCGCAGTGGGGATCGAGAAGAAAGGCGGCACACGCGATCGATAGACATCGTTCCTTGCAGAAGAAAGTGCGCACGTTGCGTCATGCGACGCGTGCGCAACCTCACCTCTTCTTCGTTTTCGAAAAATCACGCCGCGATCTACGTGCTACGGCGTGCGTCGCCGGCCAAGTTCACCTACCCCGCCCGGTTCGAAATAACGTCCACGCGACTCGCGAGCCATCGACACGTGACCAAACGGCGAGATCAACGCGAAAATTTCGACGGAAAACTGGACACGAATTTATCGTTTCGACGATACGTTCCCGGTTTCGTCAGCTCAGGCTGAACGCGGCGGTTGAAGCTTATGGGAGGGTATAAAAAGCGGAGACAAGGTCACCTTACCAGTCAGAAGGCTCTGAGCTGTCGGACACGTCGGACGTACGAACCTGCTGGTAAACCACCCAAATAAACCCGCTTGGTGTTTGCTTCATTTCTTTCTTTGCTTTCTGTTTTTCTTTCCTAAAGCAACCATGAGGTTAGTGCACACACGTTCTTTTTCTTTTTCCGTTTTCGACCGTCACGAACTCTGAATTATTGATCGGCGTGTGACTGTTCCCTGTGTCGATACAGTTCGAAAGTTAGTGTACAACGCGACGCGTCGTGTAAGGACGAACCGCGACGTGAGATACCATTCCAATAAAAGAAACGAGGTCAGAACGCAGTTACTTCAATTGGTGCCACTCTAATAGATTTTGCCAGTGTTTTCTGTCGGTGATGGGTACTAAAATCTGTCTTCGGTGTTGTTCGTAGTTTGTAGCCTTTAGCTTGACTCGTTTGAGTAACTGTTTGCAGCTTTTCGTACAACCTGCACTGTACTGTAGTACATACATATATATATATATCTGCAAGCACCGGTACACGTGCTTCACGTACTGCTAGTGGCATCTTGCGAGTTTGCGTATTACTCACGTTTTATTATCGTCGTTTCATTCATGTTATGCAGTGGTCGTGGTTCTTAACCTGTTCGATGGTATTTTTGATTCTGAACGAAATTTACAACAATATATCAAAATTACCAAGTTTATAAAATTAACAGTAAAAGTAGGCACGAACATATCTTTCACTAAAAACATTATAAATTGCAAATTATATCAAATTAATTTGGAAGGAAACTATATTCGTGGAAACTGTAACTCAAAGTTTATTTCAGAAAATCTCATTTGTCCAAGGTAATTTTTGGTGACAAATATTCACGATTCGACGTACTGACTGTATCAAATGGATTTCGTATTTATTCGTAATAGTACTAAATGTCAGCTAAATAGGCCACTTTGGTACACCAAGTATCATTTTCAAGAAATTCTGCAAAAGCATCAGAAACGCGATGCTTTCGGAATATAGTGGAAAAAAGATAGTTGACTTTTGGAAAGAAGCCAACTACTCGTTTTTGAGTTGTAAAATTTAAGAGCGCGTAAATATAGTAATATCTGGATTTTTTATTTTTTAATTTGATGGAGTTTTGATAGAGTTCCATCCAATTAGTAGTTCCAACAGTAGCATCCCGAGGAATGTTGGTTAAGAACCATTGATATAATGTGTACAGTAAACAAGTAGATAACATTACGAACCAGGAAGACTTTTGCCTCTTAGCTTTACATCACGGGAAAAAGTTGCAAAAGAATCTCGCTGTGTAGATTTGCAATTACTTACTAATGAACTACTTCGTTTTCTCTATCTCACTTTTTCTTACGACTAACGCACTTAATTTTTTCTGTTTCTGAAATATTCTTTCTCTACCCTTTCTTTGAACGAAACGTACGATTTCGCTTGCGATATAAAAAAAATATATACTCGTCTTTTCGTAAGCATCGACAGTTTCTCAAATTTCTGCGTTGCGTGACCTTTTCGACCTTCGTCGATCCATCCGTGCAAAGAGCTCGGCAAACCACAAACCAGAAAGAAAGTCGTCAAATATTTTTCCAGGAGAATGGCACTGTTGAAAAATAAATTGCTAAATACGGTGATAGAGCCGGTTTCCACCGGCAGGAACAAAGTCACCGTGGTAGGCGTTGGCCAAGTCGGTATGGCTTGTGCCTTCAGCATCTTATCAGACGTAAGTTTTCGCATTTCCAAAAACTAAAAGAAAAAAATTGCGAATATTTCGAAATCACCAAACGACAAGCTTAAATTCTTTCTGCATCGTAGAATGTTTCGAGCGACTTGGTGCTGGTGGACGTAATGGCGGATAAGCTGAGGGGAGAGATGTTGGATTTGCAACACGGCAGCGCGTTTCTGAAGAACGCAAAGATCAACGCAAGCACCGATTACTCCGCCACGGCGAATTCGAGCTTGTGCGTGGTGACGGCTGGCGCTCGTCAAAGGGACGGCGAAACGAGGCTGGATCTCGTTCAACGAAACACAGACATCTTCAAAGGCATCATTCCGCAGCTGATCAAATATAGCCCGGACACGATCCTCCTGATCGTCTCGAATCCGGTGGACATTCTGACTTACGTGGCGTGGAAGCTTTCGGGCTTGCCAAAGAACCGAGTGATCGGAAGTGGTACCAATTTGGACTCTGCCCGATTCCGCTTCCTCCTGTCACAGCGATTGAACATCGCGCCTACGTCCTGCCACGGTTGGATCATCGGAGAACACGGCGACACGAGTGGTACGTTGAAGCGCAACACCTGACTCTTATCTGCGATAATGGTATCGAACGTTATCGAACTTGATGATTTTAGAAAATTTTCACGCGAACCACGAATGACGTATATCTGATTCCAGACTGATTGTGACTGTGATTTCTAACGTTCGTTTCGTTGTTGTTTTCAGTGCCGGTGTGGTCCGGAGTAAATGTCGCTGGCGTCAGGTTGCGCGATCTGAACGAGGATATTGGCACGGACAAGGACACGGAGAATTGGGGCGAACTGCACAAGCAGGTGGTAGACAGCGCGTACGAGGTGATCAAGCTGAAGGGTTACACGTCGTGGGCCATCGGCCTGAGCATCGCGAATCTCGCGTCCGCCATATTGCGAAACTCCAACCAAGTTCACGCCGTATCTACCATGGTTACCGTGAGTCGATAACTCGTGTTTCTTACGTAAGCAACGCGTGATTTTCGTATCGTTTCCGTGGATTACAAAACGAGTTTGTAACGCATCGAGACGTCTAGACGCTCAAAAAATTATTTTGTTGCCAAACTTATCCGTCCCCATTGGGCAACGTGCTTGACGCTTCGATCATTTTCAGGGATATCACGGAATCAAGAACGACGTGTTTTTGTCTCTGCCGTGCACCTTGGGCGAAGGAGGTGTCTCGAGTATCGTGAAGCAGAAGTTGACGGAAGGCGAGACGGCCCTTTTGCAAAAGTCCGCCGATATGATGCATCAAGTGCAAAAGGACTTGAAATTTTAAATAATTCGCGCGCGTACGGATCACTTTAGTGCGGATCTCGTGATTAAATTTCACGTACGTGTGAAACAATGCAACGTATTGCTGCTTTGGCAAGCACCTTTGGTTTCTACTTATGTTTTATTACTTAAGTTTGCATAATCGAGCACTTGAGAGTGCTACTAAAAATACTTAAATTTCATTCGTACGTTCAAACACGCCAAAAGAACACTTCTACGTGTTGTAAGTCACTTAATAGTTGACGTGATCTTTTGCGAAAGAGGTGTGTGCTCGTGTGATCATGAAGTATTACTATTGTGTGTTGTCGATGTTTAACATTCGCATTCGCTTGATTTAATAAGATATTATGACGTACTAATTATGTATTATTATCATATGTATGTGTTATATGATACAACAATCATCGTACTACGTATGCATGAAATTATGATTTGACGCAGGACAAGGATACTTAATTGATAAGCGACGGTACAAACACGCACGGTATGCGATTAACGCTGACACGAGACAGTCAGAGAGATAAAAATCTTGAAGTAAAAATCCAAATTGTAACGTCAGGCAATTTTCAAAATGTTCAATGTCTACCTCACGAAACACGTACAGAGACTGATTTGTATTTTCGTATGAAATTTAGAATGTTACGCTTTCACGTTTCCGAGATACCAAACCATTGTCTTGTATATTTATATCAATGTTCTAGCGAGTCAATATTAATTTCAAACAAATAAAAACGTTATTTCTCTTTCTTTTTAAGATTTCTTGTAAGATCGCTCGTTGTTGAAAAACCAATTTATCGCAATCTTCAAATTCGTCTTCAAATTCGCGTCCCTGTAACCATGGATTGTTTAACAATTGATGAATCGACGCAATGGCGATTCACTAGACGCGCTATGCTCGACAGCGCCTTCTTTTCTGTGGACTGCCAATTAACCGTGTGCGATGTGACATCCGTGACAGAGGTACCACGGGAATTGAAGAAAATCGTCGGGTGTCAGAAGCAATGATTCTGTCGCGCATGCTACCGATTTCGTCACTGCCGACATGCCTGAAATGCACGATGTGCCAGATATCGAGAAGAAGCTTGGCCAGCAAGCACTTTCGTCGTGATTTACCGCCAACCATACTGAAGGAGGTTTTCGCCGGTGGCAAGACAAAGAGACTCGTGTCAGCCGATTTCGGCAAAGACGCCACCGCCGGAAGCGATTTACAGAGGGCGGTCAGTTTCGTGTAAGCAATCTACCACTACTCTCCTTATCTACTGATAACCGCAAACACTCAAACGTGGTTGAATCTCCGCGTGAAACGCGTATCTCAGGTTATTCGTCCGACCAATTTACTTACTCTTACTTCGACATGTAAGAAAAGAACAAGTTGAGAAATAAAATTCAGAATTCAGAGGGATCGATCTTGGAACGGTGCCTCTTCCAACCGCAGACTCATTATCAATCATTTCGTATCGTCGTAACTGAATGAAAATATCCGCGTGCTACGATAACGCGGCAGCTTTTCATTTCAGGCCACTATGTTTGAGAGAAGAGCTGTTGTGCAAGTTTGCGGAACCGGTGCGCGATTGCTGTCACAAGGTGACGGTCGTAGGGTCAGGAATGGTCGGTGTAGCCTGCGTAAACTCCCTTCTCTTACAGGTACATCAGGCGCCGTGTTTCTATTCGTTCGATGAATCTCTGAACGACCAACTTATCCACCGTTCGGGACTATTTCGAGCGCGAGTGAAAGTTCGATGCACGTCGCGCGTGAATTAAGTCCGCGACGATTACGATCCAGGAACGTGCTAAAAATTCGTGGAAAATGTTCTCGTGTCCGACGATGGAAACCCGAACGGTCGAGTCGCTCGAGCGTTCGTAATTGTTCCGTAATCGCCTCATCGCAGAAAATCACCCCGCACGTCGCGATAGTCGATGCATTCCCGAAGAAGCTGGAGGGAGAAGGAATGGATTATAACCACGGCTCGGTGTTTCTAGGAGATGCGCACATAGATTTCGACACAGGTAAACGACGCGTTTGCTTTAAAAGTAGCAAATCGTTCGAAGGCAAAGGCAACTTTCGCGAGGCCAGAGAACAGAGTGAGGCAGCGAGAAATTGTCGTTACAGACTTTTGCATCTCGAGCAACTCGAAGGTGGTCGTCATAGCCGCGGGCGTGAGGCAAATGAAGGGTGAGACGCGGTTCGATTTGGTTCAACGAAATTCGGAGATTTTAAAGAACATAGTACCGACATTGGTTAGTTACAGTCCGAACGCTGTGTTCGTGATCGTCAGTAACCCAGGTTAAGTATCGCTTGGAAAGGGAAAAGCCGAATCTGTTGAAAATATAGAGACAATATATACCGAATATAGGAGAATGCTAAGAAAGCCGCGCGAGTAAGAGACGGTACTCTTGCTTTCAGTTGACATTTTGACGTGGGTAACGTGGAAAGTGAGCGGATTGCCGGCCGGTCGTGTAATCGGAAGTGGAACTCATCTCGACTCGGCAAGGTTTCGTTACTTAATCGCCGACCGTCTAGGAATAGCGCCGAGCTCCGTTCACGGGTACATCATCGGCGAACACGGGGAGAGCCAGGGTGAGTTCGAAATCGCGTGCACGTTTCAGGCGCTCTACGTGATCTAATTTTTTTATATCTCGTCGGAGGAGAAAGCACGTATTGCGTCACGTGTCGCGTCCGTTTAAACCCGTTCGACGTTTCCTAGTTCCACTCTGGTCTGGAGTGAATGTCGCGGGCGTGCAGTTTCGCGATGTCCTGCCAAATATCGGCCTCGAAACCGACGAGGAGAGATGGTACGAAATTTCCAAGGAAGTGATCAGACTGTGAGCTCCTCAACGTTTCGTAGAAATTACGCGAGAATGGGTTCTCGAAAGAAGTGGTTGATAAACGATCTTTCAGTGGTCCCACGGTGAGATGCCTAAAGGGATACAGCAACACGGCGGTGGGTCTTTCGGTCGGCAACATCGTCGCGGCTATCCTCAACAACTCGCAGAAGGTTATACCGGTTTCAACGTTGGTTCAAGTACGGACGTAACCATGTTATATTCTTAGAGCTTTGTAACTCTCGCTGATCGGGCCCTGGCATTACGTGGACAGTGACATTTCTGGAAAAATTTCGTTTGAAGGGTCATCACGAAGTTTGTCACGAGATCTTCCTGTCGCTGCCCTGTTCTCTGGGCGAGAACGGCGTCACGAATATCGTGCGAATGCGTATCACCGATTTTGAGAAGAAGCTGTTTCAAACGTCGGCGAATATCGTGTACAACGTGCAAAAGGATATCAAAACTTGATCTATCGAGTCATCCTTTCAATTAACATCGTGCCGTTTCATTGTGAAGATTCTTTTTGTAAAAAGTATATCGTTAAATATAAAAGCGTCTAAATGGTGCTCGATCAACGATCGAATATTCGATACTTCACGGTTGTCGATCGATTATTTCTACGGGTTCAAAAAAGAAAAGATAATATCGGCTACTTCCCCAAAGCGGTTTTCGTTGGAAATCGCAAACGAAACCTGTTCGAAATCACGCGCGATGACATAGTTTCTCTCTACCCGTGTGTTTTTTTTTTTTTTTTTTTTTTTTCTCAACGGTGAATCTCAGACGTCGATTTCGGCCTGTCCAGAGATCTTCCAAGAGATCACCACAGGATCTGATCGAATTTGCACAAGTACAATTTCTTTCGCTGCGTCGAGAATCTTTTCTCTCGCTGGATGTCAATAGCAGCGCAACCGCGTACGAGTGCGTTTCCCTGTAGCGCGCGTGAAAAAGGTGGATAGATGACCGGTGGATGGTACCAGAAGGCCGTGATTGCGCCGCAGGCTAGGCCACGGCAAGGTGAGAGAACAGTGCGAAAATCGGCCACGAGATGTCGCGTTGAAATGTTCGGGTAAGGCGATAGCCGCACGAACCGCGATGTTACGGCGTTCAAACGTTCAACAGTGCCGTCGTAAGAACAGCGCTTCTCCGAATCGTCAAATTTCCCACCGTTTCGAAATCGATTGGCAATCGCAAAGCTCTCTGGGATTACCAAGAAATTCGACGATTCCAAGACGCGCCTCGAGTGATTCTCACTTAAAGATTAACCATTTACAAAATCGTAAATGGTGTTGATATCGAGCGAAGAAGAAACCTCTAGGCCTCTGGAATACGCTCTCCTTTTACTCGGTTTGAAAGCAGATCCATTTGAAAGGCGAGGCGCGTCATTGATTTTTAAAAGAATTCTTCGTGAACCGTGTCGTAACGCGCGCGCGCGCGCGCGAATTCTTTTGTCGACCAATAGAAATTCCTCCGATCGTTTCGGACTGGACACGTGCCCCGGGACCTCGACGGGTATCTCCAGGAATCGTAATTAACGAGGGAAATATTTTACAAACGACAACCTGTCTCCTTGGCCAAATTGAATATGGAACTCGCGACATTGATAAACTTGGCGAGCCTTCGCTCGCTCGAGAGTAGAGTACGGACGAATTCGACGAATTTTAATTTAAATACGAGGCTTTCGAACATGTCGAGGTATGATCCGTTGACACCGTCAATTACGTCAACTAACACACTGGTACAAAGTCTCGTCAAAATTAGAATAAATTGTAATGAGAGAGTAAGAGCATCGCGATCATAATAATACGGTAGAAGAGACAAGTTCTCGGCTGGACGCGAACGAGCGTGGCAACGGGACGGGTTTGCACGGCACTGGAGGCCCAAGTGGAGGTGGCAGTCGGGCCCCGTTCTCTGTTGGTCCTGTCGTCTGTCAGTGGAGCTCAGTTAGCAGACAGTCGGTCCGTCCGGTCAGCTGGTTCCGTCTAATCGTGTTAGAAGCTTCCCGATGGTAAGCCGAACGTGAAACACCTGATAGAATCCGGTAATCGGAGCTCGATCGTCAAGGATCGGCGAAAGACTCGGCGGCCCGCGCGCCGTATGTGCGCGAGTGTACAGCTTCTCCACCGGAAACACCAACGACACGGTGCGAGATACCAACTAAGCCGAACGACGCAAGGTACAAGTGGCGGAAGAAATCGAAACAAGCGGAGGAAGAAGATAGAAACGCGGCAGGAAAGGTGTACACCTGGTCAGGCAGGAAATGACTATATCGTACGCGAGCGAAGTGCCAAACGGCTCCAGCTTCGGCTGCTTCTGGAGGATCCTGGTCAAGTGAGTTTACGATTACGACGTCCAGTCGATTTCCTTTCTTCGAACGATCGTTCGATTCTTTTCGCGATCGATATACGTCGCGATTGGTCGGAAGTTTGGTGACAGCGGTGACAGGTTGAAAGAGCTGTGGCACGCGCGCTACGACGAGGCCTTAGCAACAAGTTCACCAAGCTCCGTCGTCCTTAGATTGTTTTCATTCTGCTCTATGCTCGACCTCGTCGACTCTTTTGCAACGCCGCTGCACTTTGTTCCTTCGTTCACTCTGTCACACTCGATGGCTCTTTTATCGCGGCATTGTATCGAAACGATAGGAAACACCGCAGGTTACGGACGACTCGCGGCACGCATACACGCACACGCGCGTGGAACGCGGAGCCATCGAAAAGGTGGTGCTCTCACTTTCCTTGCGATGGATTAATTTCACGCTGGCCACGAGAGAGGACGAGACGGTCTTCTCTCCGGCCTGAAATTCGTAAAAATTCGCGGAGGCACAACTCTGCCGTGGACTTGGAAAATTTCACGATCCGTGATCCGTATTTATTCCGTTTCGAGCAGAGTCGTATGAAAATAGCAGACCGAGCGAAACTTTCGACACGCGTGCGTCCAAGCCGAGCGTTCCAAGATACTGGAGCACGCTTCTGGACAGTTTACATAGACGGCGTGCCATGTAAGACGAAGATATTGCGATATTGCGACCAGTTGATCGTTGTGCAACATTCAACTTTCGACTCGATGTACCGTGTTCTCGATTTAGAGCCTGGCTGCATAGGTAGAGAAAAAGGGGAGAGAGAGAGAGAGAGAGAGAGAGAAAGTCCTTGGGCAAGGATTCTGCACGTGCGGAAAATACGGAGAACCAGTAACGTTTATTAGACTTTTCTGATCGTTGCTCCATTTTCCTCATTTTCTCCCGTTTTGCGTTTATTTTTTACTTTTCTGTTTGTCGTTCGATCGATTCACAGTCTTCGCGAGCGACACGTTAGACGGTCGTGGAACACGCCGAGACAGAAATTGTCCTGATTTTTTTTTTTCCTTCGGAACGTACGGTTACGTGAATCACAGTAGCGGAGCACGTAAAACCCGCTAGCACAGAAATGGTGCTCGGTCAACGCTTGCTTGTACATTTTAAGGAAATAAGGTCGTCGATACATTGATTTTAGCCGTAACGTTACGCGCACGTTACGTGGAATATCGCTACGCGTTGCCTCTGCCACGGGATTCTCGTTCCAGTTGTCGCTTGCGACCAAACGAAACGCTCCGAAACGTATCGAAATGCCCCTACACACATCGTGCCACGTTTATTGTGTACCGTTCAATTGTATTATTAGCTAGATACCGATACCGATACCGATACCGATACCGATACCGATTCCGATTCCGATACCGTGCTTCAACCGCGTGGATATACGAACGTCGAACCGTTCGAAAAAAAATGGCAAAAAGTTCATTCGTCCGTTGTTGCACGTTCGTGTGAATTTTTTCTGTCAACGTTACGTCGCTGCAATGTTTTAAATACCGTTTATCAGCTCGACCAGCGATAATTCATTTTCATTTGGGAAAACCGTGACTCATTAGACGAGTTTCCTCCGAACGGTTCGGTGACTTCAACGCTCGCGCAGAACAGATCGCACTAAATTATACGTGCTCCGCAATGGATCGTACAATTGAATGCTCGATGACGTTCCATCACGGACCATCTGCGCAGTTAGGAACGAGTTTGTGGCAGTTGTGAAAAATCAGACAGTCCCGTGCTAGGCTCAGAGTTCCGAGAATGGGACAGCAGCCAGACAGAATCACTTGATCAAATAGTAACCCCGTTCAACGGTATCGACGACGCGGTCACTAATTGCGAACGCGCGAAACGCAAACCCAAGACTGTCAATAGACGGAACGTCAGGCACGTGATGCACGTGTGGAATCGCAACTAAAAATCAATAAAATTTCTCCGTTTAGCGTTTCGGCCAGATTTGACACCTCCAGTCCAGAGGGAACGTCTCGAGTAAAGTAGTAAAAATATCCTTCGAGCGTTCGGAACGACTCGATCTACCCGCGTTACACGGCAGTTACACGAGTAATCGAGAGATGAAAAAATCTACAATCTTCTGTAATTTTTTCCGGCTGAAACGAACGACCGGGCATCAATCAAAGACGTTAATAAACGTCCTCGTGACGCAAGGCGAATTCTGTCGGCGCAGAGTCGCAGAATTCCACGCTCGCGGCTTTCGATTGTTCGCGAAAACGCACAATCGTCGTACGCGACTCGCAACGTCCTTGCCGAAGCTCGTTTATTGACATTTCCACGACCTTTAGATCCACCGCAGCGTTGGTGGATCCTCGCACGGTCTCGGTTTCTCTCCGGGCGAAGCGGGTGCCAGCCAGCTTGAAAACGGCCTTAACGGCTTTCACGTAAGATCTCGCTTTCCTAGGCTCGTTGCACGCCACGCTCTACGCACGCACAGTCTAATAAACCGACGGCCGGTTTATAAATAACCAACGACTTCCAGAAATAGAAAACGCTTTCGTAATTATCGTACGACAATATCGTCGCGACTTGCAGCAAGTTACAACTAACTTCGTTCGAAACAGGTTCTGTCCGGAAGAACGCTCGTGATTGGAGATTATTTCACTTACAAAAGCGTCAGCTGTCGCGAGCGTCCCATCGGAACTGACACGCAACTCCGAAATTCGCGTTCGATTCTTCCATCGCATGTGTGTTCACCTGAACACACGTGGCATTTTCAACCAAGGTATTCGACGTTACCGCGCATCGTTCCACGCTGATTTACATAGCGAACAGCTACATCATTTTCGCAATAGATCATACCCGCTGGCTCGCGAAGCGAACGTGTTGTACGAACTCAAAGGACAGCAGAACTTTTGCCGTTCTCAAGGTTGTCGTTCTATTCGAGTTTTATACGCTGCAAGTGTTTCTCGGTCGCACGTGTTCACCCACTGATACGCGTCGACGATAAAAATACCGTGCAATACGGAGAAAAGAGAGAGAGAGAGAGAGAGAGAGAGAGAGAGAGAAAAGAAAAAAAGAAGAAAAAAAAACAGAGATTCGCGACACCGATTTTCTCGTGGAAATCCTCCGGAATAATCCGTACCAGCTTTCCTTATCCGCCTACCGGACTCGCCGGCCGAAAGGAAACAACACGATCGACAGGATCTATAAATAGGGTCTCGCGAGAGTCCAGAGCGATCTATAAATACGAATCCACCGTCCAGGAATAGAAAATTACGGTCGATTTTTCCGGTGGGATAGCGATCATTAGCCGTATGAATTCTCGGGGACTGGTTGAGTTTCGAAGCGTGGTCATTAAGTCGATTTCTGATTGGCGGTTGGAAGTACGTAGTCGCGGCTCGCGTGCGGCCTCGCGAGCTGGAAGAAGTTAAACCGACCATCGCGACGAACAACGCAGAAGAAGTTTGCCGAGCTTGGTTTATTTTTCCGACGTTTCACCCGATCTAGAATCTACGAGAGCGTCCGTGCAGACGCATACCTGCGCGATGGCAATGCACGTGTAGCAATCGCGTCGATCACGCGCGCCAAATAGGCCCAGCGCGTGAACGGAAGAATCGTGGCAGCGAATCGCACGCGTGAAAGCAAGAACGGTTTCCACGGTTTGCACGGAAGACTGGCCGAGACGGAGCGGGACGACGATATTCGTCCGCAAGTTCGCGAAAAAGTGAAATCCAGGAATCCTTGGCTGGGTTTTCAAATGACTCGTCATATTTCTCTCGGACGTCGGACGCGGCTCCTCTCGATCCCTCGTCCTCGCCGACGTCGACTCGGAAATAGAATTTCTAACGGAGTGAAATCAATTTAGCATACCGGACGAAACGCCGCGCACGCGCGTACTTGTTCTACGAAAGCGCGTTGTCACGTAGAGTTATCTCGAAAATGTCGCACGAACGAGAAATGTTTCCCATCCTCGAGGCTGATAACTCGAGTAACAGCGATAAACCACGAAGAGAGAGAATTTCTGCCGATAATCCGTCGCGAATAATCCGAATTCTGCAATGATTCCCGCCCGGGAGCCTAAATGCACACTTGCGATAATCGACGATCGAAGACGATTTCGGCGACGATCGAACATTTCGCCGAACGCTTCGCAACTTTCTTCGATCGGGGCTTTCGACCGTGAGGAGTCGTGCAATGGCGCATGCCCGGGAACTAGGCCATTGTCTCTCAAATTGGACGATCAGGAGCGTCTCATAAGAATGCAGAAAGCCAGAATCGGTTAGTCGGTATTGCAGGGGAAGCGCATCGGTGATCGGTGGCACGTCGAGACCACGCTACCGATTGGTCACGTCCGTGCTTCTGTGTCGCCACGACACATCCTGTCCTGTCGTGTCATACCATGTCGCGTCGCGTCGCGTCGCGTCGCGTCGCGTAGTGTCGTGTCGTGTCGTGTCGTGTCGTGTCGCGTTGTGTCCAGTTGTATCGTTCCTTCCACGAGACTGCATCGCATCGACTGCACGAACGTTGTCGCGTTCGCACTACGCCGAATGACAATGAGACACAGACTGCGCTCCGCACACACTGCTCCGCGCGTATGACACACATTTCGTTCGCTTCTCTTGTCTTCCGCGGACTGCAGCGGGTACTAAGCGCGGACGCGCGCGAGGGTAGACGTGCGCGTACGTGCACGGATTTGTCGAATCGCCTAGAAACCTTGGCCGATCCAATGCCTTTTGCTTTTTGACGAGAATTATCTTCGTCGATCATTTCTTCGTTTCGAATTGGCTGAATTTTTTCCCGCAATGTTTGCAACGTTGTAAGTCGAATTTTTGTTTGCGCTTCGATAAGTAGATGATAATTCCGAAGAGTTACACACGTGAAACCTCTTTAATTGTTTGGACACGCTGCTACTCGCGCGACTATTTGTTTACGCTCTCGAGAACCGTGCGCGCGCTCGCTCGATTCCTTTTTTTCCTTTTTTTAAAGAGAAACCGAAGAGAAACAATTTAGCCTAGCGATTTATTACCCATTCGCTGTCACTTTTGTCTCGAAACTTGATTGCGAGTCGTCCGACTCTTTTGTCCCGCAAAATTATCTATTTATACCGAGATTTACGACTGACGTCAATTGCCCACAAGTTACGGGGGTAAAAAACAAAGGCTGCACCTCAGAGCCATTTTTCAATCCGCTCCGTTTCCATCGCGAGATGGAGACGTTCGGAGCCTGTCGCGAGACACTAATTTTAAACGCGTTTACGTCAAAATGTTGCAACTTCCGCTCTATTAAAATTCTATTAATTTGTACGATTTATTTGCAAACAGTGAAAAGTGTAACGATTACAAAAAATGTATTTCAATCGATGCAGAGTAATCGATACGCTGAATTCTCTACACTGAACACATTGGCCTAATCTACATCTCTCTCTTTCTGCCCCTCGAAAAAGGTTTTTTCGGGCAAGCGCGCGAGTCGCGAGAATTCTCTTCCGCGAAGACGCACACTTGAAAAGTTTCCATTGGTCCTTGATCGAAGCGCAGAGGAGTTACACGAGTTAAACGACACGAGTTAAACGACAGGGACGAGCAGTGGCGAAATAATCGTTTCACTGCCAGATGTGTGACAGGCATTCGGCTCGGCTCGTTCGCTAATTAAAATGTGGAGCCATCCCCGATCGGACGGCGTGACCGGGGTCTCCCGGTGGTATTTTCTGCTCCTCGGCATTGAAGTCGCCAGCATCCACCTGTTCTTCGGCCCGCGTTACCTTCCAGATCCGACAGAGCGACTCGTGAAAACCAATTTATTCAGCCGGATCTTCCTCGTTTTTATTTAATATTTAAGTAACAGTCCGCGTTTGCTCGAGGGTATGCGGTTTCTCGAGTTACGGACGATAGCTTTCGCAGGGAAATAATATCGAACAATCTGCAGAATCCAAGTGTAAAATCCAACATCACTTGTTCGAGGATTAAATTAAAACTACTTTGAAGTTGTTGTTTTTACAAAATTGCTGTGTTCGATTATCCAAAGTTCCGAAATATTCAGGGAACGAAAAATTCAAACTAATCGAAAATTTCGAAACTAATAAACATCCAAAGTTAAAAATTTAGCTATGCTAAAGCCATCTTTTCAGATTTATTCCTTTTATTTTCACTTATTTTTGCGATTGAATTACTCAGTATCCCGTACAGATACGACACGGTAGGTTAATTTCTTTCCTTGAGTCGTATTAAATTCCCATCGAAATGTACATTTCCAAAGCGTGACACGTAAAACAGAGAGAGGGGGGATCCCTATGGTCTGTGGGCCAATTTCACGTGCGCGGAAGCGTCGACATCAAGGAAGCGGCCGAGAAGCTCTGCCAAAGTGAGGACGGGCGAGGAGCATCACTCCGTGAAGCGTGACCGGCGTTAGTTATGCAACGTTTTGTTGCCACGCGTCCTTGCTGCCCGCATTGGTATTATCTTGCTCAGAGCGGGGAATCAATTACAATTCGCGTTGCCTTGATGACGATTTTCTCTCGCCGAAAGGTGAAGGAGACCATCAACGTGCGCCAGCGAGGTATTTCGGTGGCCATTTTCGTTTGATCGATTTCGTTGGAAAAGTCGCGAGAGACCGAGGAGAAACTTAAACACGTACGAAACGACTCTTGCGAAATAAAGTACAGTTTCAGCTGTGACAAAATCTCGCTTATTCGTCACAGGGACTTTTTCCAACCTATTTGCGTTTTATTGCTTTCGAGAAAAGCGAATGAAAACTGAAAAAACGACTGACGAAAGTGTTCGGTCTCTTTCGATGACTGTCGCAACGTTCAACCTCCTGTGTATCAGCAAGTCAAATAGAGCGACGAATTTGTGAATCAGTCTGTGAATATCGACGAGCCACACATCGATTCCAGAATCGGCCTTGCGTCTCGCGTCTTCTTCGACGACACGCTGCCTCAAAATAAACAGGAAGATCCTCGAAAGTGACAAATAACGACCGCGCGACGAGTTCATTAATAAACGAAACAAATGCCACTGACATTCCTGCGAAGAATCGATGAAATTTTGTCAGCGTGCTATTTTTTCTTTTCGCTTGCCACGATGGTAGCCAGTGTGATACGACGTGTTGGATCTTTGGCACGAACAGCGAGTGCCGAGACGGCCAAAGACACGCAACGCTCGCGAGCACCTTCCACGCATAATCGACGCAATTCTCGCACCTCGGCTCGAGATACAAGGTTGCTCGTAACTGTGTCACTGTCAATCAAGCTCATCGGTATGTATAACGCTCGTCTAAACACTAGTCGATATGCCAGGCGGTTTAATTATTTTCATGGCCTGAAGTACGGGAAGAGAATGTGTCATTCCATTCCGTCGTAGGAAAAAAAGGATCTGGCGCGAATCTCTCTGGCAAAAAAAGGGAAAAAAATTACGTTCCTCTAGGCATTGTCGAGGTATATAATAAGTCGTCGATACTTGAGTACTCTATTACTCAAGGAATTCTCGAAAGGCATTTCAGGCGGTTCGGACGGCGGACGACCACTTGTTTAAGAACCACTTGTAATAATCATGCACGCGATCAACTCGTTTCCAAATTAATTCCTCGAATTATCCAGAACCGAATTACCCTCACTTAAATATCCATTAACGAGGAAGGAAGACGTCTTCATTCCTTGATCGCACGGCCAACACTTCAGATTGCAAATCGCAGTCAACAAAATCGTTTCCTTCTATGAATGAAACGCCGTTCACGGTATAAATTCATTAGTAGTACAAACAGTATGGGATGGCTCGCATTTCTCGCGTGATTCTCGAGTAATTGCGCAGGCCTTGCTCGTCCGCAGCCGAGCATAGTTTCAACAGAAAAAGTCGAATTGACGTTCTTCCTCACAATGCGATTAATTAGCAGCCAAATGGTCGATGCTAATCGTTCGCCGCGCTTATGTAAACTGGCCACGCCGCGCACTTCCGCAATCGCTTTCATGGTACTGTAGCAGTCGATATCTCCCGACGAAGGAAATTATACGTAGAATCGGCCATATTTTTCTCCTTCGAAAGTCTGTTATCGCCTCTGATGGTATCTCCAGAGACGATAATCTTGAAACAAATCGCTGCTTTTATTGCACTTTCACAGTGGGATTCGTCAGAACGTAACAGAGCTCTAACTAGATTAGATTAAATTTTCCAATTAGGATGCAAAATCTACGGTAAGATTCACTCGCATCTCTTGCCCCTTTTCTCCGCAACGGAGAAATAAATATTTGGACTTTTCCTTGGAAACCAACGTAGAATAATCTTATTTCATCCTCAGAGAAAAATCAATTCTTTCGATATCTACGGACCTTTAAATATCAATTTGTCAATACTCGGATGCACGCGATGGCAGAATAGATTTCTTTTACGCGCGACTGTATAAAGCAAGAGAGCGACGCTGAGCAGTAAAACAGTAAAAAAATCGCAATACGCCCACGTACCATTCGCCAGCCCGTAAGTTTGCGCGAGTATCAGCTCTTCGAACACCTGTTTTCGAGTTCGCTTTCGCAACAATGCTTATCGAGATTTGTTCTCGTTACGAGACCGACCGCAACGATCCGTTCGTAGGCGGATGAGTTCTCTTCCTGGTTCGAGATCGCCACGTTGAATCATTCGCTGCGCTTCGAGCCACTTTTTCGGATTCTGATTCCGTTCGTGCGATAGGGACGAACCAGCCTTGCCTAGTCTGACTTTTTGTCAAAAAGGTGGAATCCCTCGAAGCAAAAATAACGTCGTAAAACACTCTCGCGTGTGTCGGATTCCTTTACACTTTCAATACGAGTACGAGCGGTCGCGCCCGGCTCGTTCAAAGCCTCGAGTAAATCAGCCTCCAGAACACAATTCATGTTTCTCTCGATGGGAACGCCATAAATCATGCATTGAGCCGCGATTTCAACGATCCATGAATCATTGGGAACCGCCTCGAAGGAAGTGGTAGTGCTTCTCACGTCAGGTGTTCTCACCTCCGAGGATCCACCTTCCTCCCTGTTATCTTTCGACCAATGAAAGAAAACAGGTCTTCCGACGAATGAATAAATGAAAAGAAAAAAAGAAAAAAAGAAAAAAGACGGAGTCGACGAGTCGCGATCCACTTCACGGTGCCTGAACTTGTCGACTGAACTTCTCCGAGAAGTCTTGGCTCGTTTCCTCTGCGCTCCTTCTTCGCGAGATCGGCAACTTCGAACTCTTTTTCTGCGAACGAAGCGTTTGTAGAAACGCGCGAGCGTGCTTTGGCGGCTAGAACGAGAGACTCGCGATGCTCGTTTTAGCGGACGTTGGCATAATTCAGCGGAGAGCCAATCGTTCAATGTCTGGGTGAACGGATCGGAGCAAGGAACTGTCGTAAAGTACATCGTGATCGGATCTAACGGCGGAGGGGACGGACCTTGACATGTCGATCCACCGTCGCGTCGTAAAGATATCAGGAAGAGACGTCTCCAGTCTGGCGAGTCTCGCGTCTAGTAAAACTAATTATGCAACGCAATTTACAGCGGATTTTCCTACAGTGCGAAATCAGCTTTTTGTCGGGAAATCTTTCCAACAAAACGAAACCAAGTAATTCCCTTCTTTTTTCTTCTTCCTCTTCCTCTTCCTCTTCCAAGAATCGTCTATCGATTGAAAGGAATCGCGTGATAAAGAATGCTACGATTAAGATGTCTATCGAAGCACTCGGAGAGCGTGGAGGAGGCGCACCAGCTTCAAGCTTCAATGACCGTGGCCATGAAAAACGCGAGAGGAAACGGATATCTTTTCATCGATGACTTGGTCTAACGCGATGCGATCACGACGAATTCCAAACGTGTAGTTGAAATCGCTAACTTCGAAGTGAAAAAAAAGAAAAGAATGTCCATCGATTCGAAAATCTGATACCACGTGAGATTTCGATATACCTAAAGGAGCAAAGTATTATTATTGGCACGAAAGGAAGCACGATACGTATATCGCGTTCGATGATCTCAACGTCGTTTCTCCTCGCGCGCTCTTTTTGAAAGCTCCTCCCGATCGGACTATCCAGTTGGCTCCGAATGTCAGCCAAGCTCTAATCTGCCGATTACGTCACTGGAGGAATTTTGGAACTCGTCAATTGGACCACGTTCCAGCATCCACGTGGCGATTATTACTTCGCTTCCGCTTTCGTATCGCGCGAACGAGCCCCGTTCTTGGGAGTGACGTAACTCCCATTTGAGAGTCTTTCCGCGGAAAACGTACGTAGGCGCGTGCACACGATTCAGCCGCTAAGGATATGCCAAGAATCGCAGAGAGAGGAGTAGGCAACGTAGTCTGGCCGACAAGAACGATAAAAGGCCTTGGCGAGCCTTGACCGGTGGACCGTTACTTTACGCCAGGAGCCTGGATCAAGCTCCTTGCTTCCCTTTTACCGGGGCAACTTCGTTCCACAAGGTGTCGCCTTGCCTTTCCTCGTTCGCCTAACGCGCTGAAACACGCAACACGGCGCGTAAACGACCATCGTCGGGATCTTGCACGAGTATCGATAGCCTAAAAATAAAATTGGAACACGACCGATCGATCCATCGTTCGTAGACTCGAGGAATGCTTTGCTGGTTATGTTTTTAAGATGGTGTCACACGCGCGATTGTTTCGCGCAACTCGGCGAAATAGCCGCGTTTCGAAGTTTATCAGCGGTCTCTGGGAACATTGGGAAAAAGAACAGACGGTGGCTACTATTGCGGAGGCAATGCCGGCAGCGTTCGAGAGATCGCAATCTGGATCGTTTGGCGAAACGGTTGTGGGTTGTTGTCGTACAGCTTTGTGCCCACGGACGTGGCGCACGAGCAACGACAAACAATCGACTTAGCGATAGGTAGAGTTAGTTGGCAGACTTAAAGCGACCGGTGACTCACGTTTCGGCAATATTTAGCATTCCGCGGTGATACGAGAGCGGTTAAAGCGCAACGAGTACACCGGCCGGTGTTCGGCCGTCATTTGCATCAAACCGCTCTCGAAAATTACCGCCTAATTATGGAAGGAATTTTCTGTCGACAAATTGCTTTCTATCTCTTAACCGCTTCGCTTCCTCCCTCCCCGCCCCCTGGGGCGACAGAAACGATTAGCTCGGGCATTAACCGTAATAACACTCGGCACAGTAGAAAAACAGCAGCTCCAAATTTCACTCGGTAGGGTGTTAAACAGGTTACGCAAAAGGCTGAAAACACTGAAGGAACGTTGCACATCGATGAGAACCGAGAGAAGGGGGAGGAACGATTAAGATCGCACAGCGAACGCGTCTCGTCCGTGGCATTTGCAGCGCGGCAATCAGAGGGAAACAACAACGGCAATTTAGGCTTTGCTCAGAAGAGAGTTACAGAAACACGCGGTCGTGGCCGCGCTACGGCTGATTTCGCGTTCCGAAACCGCGAACAGCCACGAGCCACCGGAGAAAGGACTAAAAAGGAAACGCTTTTGCGGCAGGTGAAATCACAGCCAGGCCATTATGTTACAACGATCTTGCATAAATGCTCCACATCTGGTTCACCGTGAGACCAGCCCTTACCCATTCACTCCGCGACGCGTGTACGTTCTGGCTCGTGGATGTCCAACCTTTTAGATCTTCCGGGCCAACAAACATTTTCTTCAGAGCCATTGAAACAACTTTTACAGCGAAACAGTACAATGATCGATTAGAAAAGTATAATTTTGTATTAATTAGAAAAATATGAAAATTTTTAACGACAATACCGAGCTTGTTTTTTTATATCTAGTTTAAAATACAGATAGTACAGGCCGTGTTCCTTAGTTTATTTTCTTTTCGTTCTTAATTTATTTTTTGTGTGCTTCGTGCCAATTTGCAAATATAAGTACTCCCCAAAATGGTGAAAATTACTCAAATGACAAGATTCTTATTCAATTTTGGTTAGACCCTGCTACCATCTTTAACTGTTTCTGAGTTTGGGTGGACAGTATGATACCAAGGAATTCCTCTTTCCGAAGCTATTCGTTTCGACAAACGAACCTTACGGATATTTCTAAATTGCTTGTAATATCGTCGGATAATAATTACGTTCCACGACGATTGGCGCCACCTTCTTCATCACGTGGATCTATCATTCGACGTGTAGGAAATTGTGCGAAAAACATCTTCGGCGGCAGATTTTCTTTTTCGCGGTATTTATATCCGACGGGATGGATCGCTGAGCAAAGATCTCTGTGATTCGTCGTACGTATTCAGGTAAAATTGCCGCCGGTCGGTGACGCAATGTGCAAAACATCGTCTTCGACGATGCGATTAAGTATGCAGTGCCGTCGGATCGTCCGCTTAATTACACTCATCCTCGTACACCGCGGCGTATCATTTCACAAATCAATCGTTCTATCGACGAAACTTCTTGAAGTTGGCGCGAACCTTGATCGACACGGGCCTTCCGTCCGTGAACGCGTCCAGGAACGACCCACGTGTCGGTCTCGCGATTGGCGAACGATTTGCGAAAAAAACTAATTTGCCTAATTGCCTGGTGACTCTGCAGAATCTATCCGAGTGAAACGAATTCGCACGATGGAACGCGCGGGTTCGTTAAGTCACAACAATGAAAACGTTTGCGCAATAGTCGCATTGAGGGGGAAAGACGATTGATCGGAGGAAAAACAACTTAACAACCGCGTTATCGCATCTTCGTCGGGAATCATCGGACTCTTTAATTGTGTTTATTGGCTTCTCACAGGTCGTTAACGGCGCGTCTAAAGCTATTCGCGTATAAGATACAGCCGGTGTCTCGCATTCCTGATAAAACTCGCGAGTATCATCTTGGATGACGGACTGTGCGACAACGATCAATGACAACGACGATCATTCGGTTCGCATGCCGACGTAATGGCTCGCGAACGTGCGCGTACGTTCGGAGAAACGTCGCGTAACGCGTGCATCGCCACGGCACTTACACACGCGAGCGTTGCAAGTTTCACGAGCGCGCGGTCGCGGATCGCATGAATGGCGTGGGACAATGCTTCTCAGCCATGACCCACTGGCACACAAATAAAGAAATAACTCGATATTCGTAGATTCGCACGTTCGTACTGCATCTGGGAGCAGACGATGCTTCCGGCGCGAGAAGTTGCGCAACGCGATCTTGCCGAAAGCTCCGTCTCGACTCTCCGATGAAGATCGTCGAGAAACGAGGAAAACCGAGGAGAGCCATCGGGCGTGAGTCGGCGGCGCCGTCGTCAATATCGTTTATGAAGTTTCGAAACTTTTGAGTCTGTTCGAGGAACGCCGGAATTCGACGTATTCGAACTTGCTGGAATGTAAAATGTACCGTTGTACTTTCACTCGTTTCTTTCTTTTTCTTTCTTTTTATTTCTCCCGCGGGAGCAGTTTCGAAAAGATTAATTTCAGGGCTCCGCGCGAGAAAGTGCGAGGAGGAATTTCTTTATCTGGCGACGCCCACAGGCAAACGAGTCGTTTGAATCTTCGACGCGGCTAGTGTAAGAAACGACGCTTTAGATCTCGGTGGAAAAAGCAGTTCCTGAAACTCTTCTTGCGTACGACTGGTCGATTAGAAAACCACGATCGAACGCTGCCGCGTGTTACGGTCTTGCGAGTACACTGGGATAAAGTGCTTTCAATGCACCGGATATCCGAGATGGTTTTGCATCGCTCTCTTTCTCCAGAAGCGTTTCGATACCTATGCCAATAAACTAATCCTTTGTGAATTGTATCTACGTGTAAATTATACAAACAGAATTCATACACGCAATTCCTACCACAATTTGACGACACTCGACTAACAAACACGCCGATAACTCACGGTCAAACAACAGAAACAACGACCGTCGACAAATCCGTGGCTTTTCACTTTGGCCTCGTTCGCGCCACGTTTCGTCGCGCTATCCCACAGCTGCGGGATTTGAATTTAAAGTCATTGTCGCTTCGCGACTGCTGATTGACGAAACCTTCGGTACCGTCGTCCTTCGATCGTTTCAACGTGCCTGCAGCAATTACATCTCCCGGCGACATCGATCGATCAGTGAAATTCGCGAGTAACAACGAATCCAGATGCGTGGGATTACATTCGCTCGCGCCGAGCGTTTCGACACACGAAAAATTGAATTGCGAATTCAACGTGCTCTCGTAGCTCGTAAACTCCGTCTAACCCTGACACACATTCGAGACATTCAAGATAATTTCCGAATACCGCGTGTCCATCGTCGGTCGATGGACCCTTGTATCGTTATCGTCGACACGATCGCGCCGCTGCGACATTCCACTCCGCGAAATCTAATTTCTATTCTAATAAGTAAGCAGAATGCCAGCTATCGAAAGCGCCGTTCACGACGCGCGCGTTTCGTCATCGTAATCGCTGACACTGTCGAAAACGAAACGCGTTTCGTTTCGTTTCTGTACGTACGCTGCGTGCTCCATCGCAAAGCGCTGCATCATCGGAATTGTCAATCGTGGATTAACGTCGTACCGTATCGACACGAATCCTTGAACCTTTTGCACACGAGTTAAACAGCGAGATTACGTCGGTACATGAGAAGTAAAATAAGAGCAAACGAGGAACACGTATACACGTATGTGCGTATGTGTTTAATTGCAAATTCGCGTGGATAAATCTGTCGAACACAGTGAGAATGCAAGTCATTAACAATATGCTGATACGATTATTACTCGATTATCTCTCGACGATTATATAAGGATATATATATAACCTTCTTTTTTCTTTTCGCAGATGGCGGGGCTCCGTTTACAAGCTAATCTGGCGGGAACTGTTGGCCTATCTGTTCGTCTACTATCTCATCAATTTCACATATCGATACGGGCTGAACGAGCAGCAGCGGGTGTGAGTACATGAATACGTTCATTTGTCAATATCCTCCCGCGGTGAAATTTCCATCGCGAAGTCGAAGGTTGACGCCTCGACCGGTCGGGAATAACGTCGCGGCGATAACGCGGGCGTATCTCCTTGAAATTAAGACGCATCGTTAAAACCAAGGAACGATATCTCTCTCTCTCCTTTTCTGTTTCCTTCGCAAAGTCTACCGTAAAGTTTCTTTTACAAACGGTAATGTCATTTTCCAAAGTGGAAAGAAAATAATTCTTACGACCTTGGTACTCGTGCGACAGAGCCTACCACGCAACGATCGAGACTACATTTCGCCGATTAAAATCGAAAAAAGTTTCTCATTTTGTCGACATTAACACCTGCGCTGCGCTGGCGCCTTCAGTTAACGCGTCGGATCCTTCATTTCCTTTTTATTATCGCGTGGACGATAATTTCTCATTCGTACATTCTCTCTTGCACAACGCGTTACAATGACAACAATAGGATAAGGAGAAGAGCGGTTATTTACGTAGAATCAGCGTCGCGTAGAAGTGATTGTGTCTCTAAACGCTATAGATGCGATTATAAAAAACAATTTGTTTCATCTACTGTATATTATAATGTGCCTACTCTACCACGAATACGTTACAATACGATATTGTATATTTTTGTTATTATTTTATATTATTTTGTTATTCTACGTTATACGCATTGCCCGTGTATTTTTGCAACTCCCGATATTTCACAGATGCATAAAATTCGCATGTTGATCGTAACGACTCGCTGTGGTGAAAAGTGTAGTCAGAAAACGCGCGCATGAAACAAGATGTTCGTCGTTTCTACATAGACATACGTGTATTGATCGCGGTATCGTAAATAAAATTGTTTTTTCCACTACGAGGCACGCGTTCTCTACCATGTGTCGCGGAATGTGGCGAGGACTCGTTTGGGCCCCGTATTAAAAAACGCATAAAAACGTAACCTGTTATTTACGCCGGGATAAAAGGGACGAGCGAAGAAGAGGCACGACGGACAGGGTTGGATGTTAAAACGGGTCCTCCTTTGAGCCGCTTCGATTCGCATGGTCTAAATTTAGAATCGCCGGTTCGCAGATAGCTTAGGGCCCAACCGGCCCAACAATGGCGGCAAGAACCCGCCAAATCGAAATGAAGATTATTCGTGGTTGTTTCAAAGGATTCTCGCTTTTTTTCAGTGGAATTTTTAACGATCGAATGTCCAAATATTTTTCAACGTTCAATTTCGAAAAAAAAAAAAAAGAAATCTAAAAACGACTTCTCCTAAGCACGCCTCATTTCTTAGCTTTCCGTAGCTTTGCAATACACCTTCGTTCATATCATCTATTTATCTAGGAGCAAATAGAACTTGGGATCAAGTGATAACCCAGCAATAAAGCAACGAGCGAAATCTAAAAGTGCGTTAACCCCTTGCAACGCTCTAGTTTCAATCTAAACTCCGCGACGCTCGTGCAGATACAGGTTCAGACTCACAGGCACCAAACACGAGAAAAGAGTAGAACGTCGAATGTCTTGTTTGATTGCGTCACGTGTTTGCAGTAGTGGGAACCGCTAGCAAATTTTCGCGAGCAGCTGTGAAATCTCGATGGAAATTCCCATTTAGCAAAAATTACCGGTGCGTAAGACCGGTAGTGGTATCTCGCCGAGTGACGGTATCACCTCAACCTTGCTCCACTTGCAGGCGAGGCGACGCGAGAATTCCACCGCGCACGCTGCTAAACAAATATCTAACCACACGCGCGCGCAATTTGCGAACGTTCGATTCGTCTCGCGATACGGGTTTCGTTAATCGTTCGAACAGGTTGTACAAAATTTTTCGGCGAAACTGTTCGCTCGAAAGGAAAGAACACGCGTGCAAGACGAGGCACGTGTACGATGGTTCACGTTCGATAAGGATCCGTCACTTTTTCTCTGTTGCAGAATCTTCGAAAAGATCAGGTATTACTTTGGGAACTCGAGCGACTCGATACCAATGTCGTTCGTGCTGGGATTTTACGTGAGTCTGGTCGTGAAGCGATGGTGGGAACAATATAAGTTACTACCCTGGCCGGACAACTTGGCGCTCTTTATCAGCGCAGCCATTCCTGGTAACGTAAGTATAGAGATGACTGAAACGTTTCGACGAACTCACGTTCGAGTTGAGCCGCGAAACAGCAGGCAACACTGACGGAACACGGAATTCTCGATAATTCAAATCCGACGGAGGGGATGGGGGGGCGATAAACACTCGCACGGATAGCAGCACGGTCGCTGCGTTTGTCTCATTACGCTAATGAAGTGCCGTGACACGTTTCGGTGTCGTCAACCCAAGTAGGTGCCAGTTCTCGGAGTCACGCCACGCCCTGAAGTGAAAAAAAAATGCGAGGAACGATCATTCTATAATTGGCAAGCGAGCGAATCTTCTTTGTTTCTCTTGCGTTGGCCTAACGGACAGCTGCGGAATGACAGACGCAGCGGTTCCTCGAGATGCTATTTGCGCGACCTTTCGCGCGAGATTCCAACTTCTGACGCGCGCTTCTGACGCGCGTTGCGCTTCTCTGCAGAAAGAAATTGTCGCTCCTCCGATCATCTCACCTACACCGATAATGAAAGTTGTTCCTTTTTCTACGAATAACTTTACTTACGCACTTTCGATCGCTCTGAAATGCTTGACTTTTTAGAGGTATCTAACTATTAAACGCCTCTTGTTCAAAAGAATGAGACAATGTCGAGACTTTGGAAGCTGGAAGCGATCAGTCGAAGACGAATTCGTCGACGATCGTCCAGCTGCGTGGTCAATGACACAACGTCGAAGTGAAAGTGCGACGTACGTATCGCAGTGTGAGAAAGAAGGACGAACCTACGCGTTGTCCACACCTCGCGTAGAGAGTTGCGCTCGTCCTCGTTACTCTCCGCAAAGAGATCTCACTATCCAGCTGAAAACGCATACCATACTGCAAAGAAGAGGCTAGAAGTTTCCCGTGGCTATCGCCGTATTAATGGAACGAGTGAAACCAAACGATTCAATAACTTCCTCGTGCAACGATGTTCTTTTTGTGCTCTCCAATCTCTCCTGGAGAATCCATCCGTACTTTGTTGCGCTGAAGTTTCGAACGAAGCAATTACCCGTGTAGGCTGCTGTGTGTAATCGTGGTTTCTGATCAAATACGTAAAAACTGTAAAAATGTATCGTCGCACGTGATTGATTACACGCGGAGAGTTGCAGCGCGAGCAGTGGCAACTGCAGAGGACTGCAGTTGAATCTCTGTAGGCAGTCAACGGGCAAGGTCTCGAGGCGCGGAACGGGACTATAGCTCTCCACGTACGTAGAAGAGAGTCGCGGCCGTGTAGTCACGCAAAGTATCGGATTTGTGAATGAGCAGCGTCGGGTGGGTAGCACGAGCTTCTGGGCTGTGCCTTTCATTGAAATCTAATTGGAATTCAGACCCCGAGGCGAGAAGGATGGCTCGATTCCCACCGTCTCCCCCGCGAAGGAGGATCCTTTTCAAGCTGCCAAGCCGTGCATTTTTACACGCGCGACGTCGAGTCGCGGCATTCCGAGGAAGAAGAAACGTCTACCTTTTGAAACCGAGGGGGGGGAAGGGAAGGAGGATCCGACTGTACGTTACAGAAACGCGAACCGCCTCCGAGTCGGCGAGACACTTGACGAGAGCTACCTACGATCCTGTACACCTTCGTTTCTCCGTTCCCGCTTGTACGCGTACAGATACAGAGACGATAGCAACTGGTTATTAAAAAAAAACGAAAAAAAGAAAAAAGAAAGAGCTCGTTTGGAGTTTAGAAATCGAATTGACCTTTGAAACGGACTGTTGTGCGAGTTTCAAATGCCTAGAGTGATTGACAGCGTAGCCTCGGGCAAAAAATGCCAGAAACCCGTAACAAAGATGAAACTAATTAATCTATAACTGTGACTCGAAAGAGAGAGAAAAAGAAAAAAAGAAAGAAAGACCCTCGTGTAACCTCATTTCTTCGCGTTTTCGAATAGAGAACGGCGAGAGTAAGCCTTTGAAAACGAAAACAACGAGAAAAAACGCTTATTTATAACTTGCCTGCAGTTGACGTGCCGGTCATTCATATTTCGTAATTAACATAAAGCTCGAGAAAGCGTAATTCAATCGCCGACGAGTGCAAACGAACGGATGCGTCGAAACGCCACGTACGAGTTTAATTAATCAGGAATAAATGGTGTTTCCTGGTACTTTCAGCAGATCGGACGGCTCGGTTCGCGACCAACAACTTTCTTCCTCCAGATCTCGCGATACGAGCTCGTTCATAATCAACACGTGGCCTCCTGTCCTCCACGTGTTATTAGCCGAAAAATTTTAGAATCGACAAACTTTCTTCTCCCTCTTGCACGCGTTATACACCGAGCGAACGAGACGTGCCTCGATCCACAAAACGCTTCGTCCGAATCTCGTCGTGTTCCACATACGTAACGATACGACCGATCGATCAGCCGTTCAATTAACGATTACCGACACGATTACCGGCCACGCGATTGCCAACGGTGATTGTGGTCAGCGAGCGAGAGCAACCGGTCGTTCCTCCACCGGAGCCGTTTCGTTTCGTTTCGTTTCGTGAAAACGCATTTGCAAGCAGACGGATTTTACCGTGCGTGGAAATTTTTCGATCCAGGAACCGTTGGCCGCGGTTTCCGAGTAAATTGACATTCCAGCAGGCGCGCGCGATCGTTTACCGCGATGGCCGTTGATTACGAAACGACGGCGACCGATTACAAAATGCGCGCCCGTCTTCGGCCAGAAGCGAAAGGAAAAAATAGAGAGACGGCAGGCGCCACCGGATCGGTTTTTCTCCGATTAATATTGGAATCGGCACGAAACCAGCGACGATTCGCGATCACCGGCCAAGAGAACGAGGGGAAAGTGTCCGTACAAGACACACGGGGAACGTGTCCGGCATTCGTGCGGCCTCGGAAACGAATTTTTGAAACGAACACGTATCCCGATGATATCGATTTCCTTTCGATTCTTCCTGCTAATTTGCTTAATCTGCGCCTTGAAATGTTCCATTGTGATAGACGCGTGTGATGAAATACCGTTCGATGGCCTTGGCAGACACACAGCGACGCGAGAAACCCTGCCTGTTCCATTGCTTTAGTAGCTTTAAGAACGATTTAAATTTCAAAAAAAAAAAAAAACGTATTACAACGTGACAATGAATCACACGCTACGTTTCTGCGACCATTAACAAAGAGACTGTCGTCGAAGTATTCGCGCTCACGAATATTTGGAGTTTTCGTGCGTCGTAAATGTTGCGCGATCGAAGGTAGCGCTCGCGGTATATAATAATTTTGAAATGTTTTCACATTGCAGGACGAAAGAGGCAGACTGATGAGGAGGAACATCGTGAGATACGCAGTGCTCGCGTATGTCATTACGCTTCAGAGGATTTCATTGCGCGTTAAGAGACGATTTCCGACGCTTCAGCACATCGTAGACGTTGGTCAGTGAGTTAGTCGTTTATATTAAGCCCGAACCGCTTTACTTTCTTTTATCTAATCAGAGGGAAAAAATGCACGCTATTTACCAAACCAAACGTAACATGTATTTATCTACTTTTGTTGCAGTACGTAAAATGTTAATATGTATAATAATGATATCTTGACCGATATCCACAACCTGCCAATTTAAGCTCGACTTTTAAACATATTTATTGGATTGTATCGTTACCTGATATATATTTTGCAGTCACGTATACGAAACATCACGTACAGAATTGTTTCTGAATCGTTTACTTTACTTTTCAAGTGAATGATCTTCTTTGTTATTTATCGTCGAGAGTTTGAATAATTGGCTAGCAAACAAATACGAGCCCGAAAAAAATTTGACAATTTTCGACTTACCGAACGGATCGATCAATAACAACAATACGGTTAAAGAACGAAGAGTTCAGCGCGAAATATAATTCGATTGCTTCCACGTCGATTATTGCTACCTCAAGGACGCAAAGTCAATTAACACAAGTGCCAGTTCCACACAATTAAACATCTGTTATGGTAACAAGGACGATTTAACGACAAATATACGCGAATCCGTTCCAAAATGAGAGAGCCGTCAAGATTTTTGGCATTACCCGAGGAATTACAAGTAGTCCCTAATAAGCGATTTGTATGCATCGATTGTATGATAAGCGGCGTTGTACTTGCACGGTGGGACCGTTATTTAATCGAAATTAAGCCATGTGTCACGCATAACCTTCGAGCGATTGCCCGAGCACCTGTAACTGTGTATCTCCGATAGGAACGTTATCTGTACACATGTTTCAAGTGGTTAACACACTGATACTTTGCATTTCGACACTTTCTTTCCTTTCTTGCTTGAAAAAATCCTCCGGAAGGAATGAGCGAATCGCATTTACAATCCGTCCTTGTTGCCAGTAAAAAGAGAGAAGGGAAAACATTGACGAATTAAACGACTTACCGTTGTTGTCGTTGATCGCGTCCGCCATTTTCTGCTTTCCTCTTGTCAAGATGTCAATTATCGACCATTTTCAGAGACAAACGTTCACGTTGAGCGCATTCCTTCCGGATCACGTCTGCTGTCCACTGAAACAACGTTTGGACATTTCCATCTATTATCGATATTTCTATAACTAAAAATTAAAAAAATGACTTGTTGCTTGAGGTACCGTGTATGCCAAACTGAGTAGGACGATGCCCCGTCTCTCTCCGCCCACCAAAGAATGCAATAGAATATCTTCCGTAGCAATACGTGACATTACTCGCAAGTACCGTAAATTATCTTTGAAGTAGCTACTACTTCAAGAATATTATCGTCTGAAGATGAGCATTATTTAACAGAAGTGTCGTCAATGCGTTAAGAAACATGTCACGCGCTACAAAACACTACACTGTCTTCCTACTTGTTTACGTGCGATTTGATTCCAGTTACATCAACTAATAAACCACGAGTTATCAGTTGTCACACACTCTTTGAACACACACCTGGAAAGAACAAATCGCAGAAGATGCAGGTATATTCCTTTTGTTGTACGAACGAGAAAACATCGTGACGAAATGCAAAACAATTAACGCAGCGGCAGCTCACTTCGTCACTTAATTCGCCATATTTGTTTAATACTGGCAAAAGAAGCGCGCGCAGCCGAAGCTGAGATTGTTATGGCGCCATTTTCAAAATCATATTCCATGGTCTCACACGTGATGTTTCATCTCGTAATACAGATATTGTGTTTGAGAAGGAATTTAGAAACCTATGTATAACGCGTCAAACTTGATTATAACATTTACGTTTGAATTTGATTGGAAACTACAACTTGAAGTGTTACTGTTGCTACGTACATAGAACGTTCTCAGAGATTGAAAAAAAAAAGTCGCGTCTAACAATTTCCACAATTACGCTTACGGTATCTTCGAGTAATAAGAAAGAAGTTGTTTCTCAGGATGCAAAAGAAAGACTCGAATCGTCGTGGTTTTTATCAGTCGGCGGCGGTGGCGGCGGCGAGGATGTGCATGTCGACTAGAAATAGCACGCATTTTTCAGGCACTGGTTCCGCGAATCTTCCATGAACATGAGCGTGCCATCAGCTCCCCGCGGCTCCCAGAGAAATAAGTGACGAGTACGACAGCAAGAAACGATCCTTCCTTGGAACTATCTCCGTGAACACGTGAACACGTTAGCATCACGCACGTCAGTGTCGCGAAAGAAACGTGCCGACGCTTCATGGTCGGTGCCATGGCAAAAGAAGACTGCCATGGCTCTCAAAGACGATCCAAATCCGTTCTGCGGCAACTCTGGAAACCAGCTTGTCTCGCTAACAAAACGTTGCAGATCATCGCGTGAGATCTCCATTAATAATTCATGCAACGAGAATGCAACGCATTCCCCGAGTTTTAAAAAAAAAGAAGGAAGGAGTATTTCAAGTGACTGCGAATGTTGCTTCAGACGATGGGAGACGTTGAACGCGCTGACTAGTAATAACACCTAGGCGTAATTGTGATTTTACGATGTTGCGTCCTTTCGAAACATCACAGCGACATTTATGGTCGCGTAAATAAAACATGGTACCTGGCCATGATCTTGAAACGGGAGGAAATTGAAGGTTGATCGAGACGTTCGATCATTCACTGTCACACGCTGTTTCTCGTTGTCGTTGAACGTGTTTCATTTCTAATTCTAACGTGCTTCTTTCCAATTCTGCCGAAGAAACAGCACGTTCTGAACATTTTTTTTAAATTTTTATCTTTATAGATAAAACTGTAGATAATACACCAATTGAAAGTAAATAGGAACATGGAGTGACCAAGAAGGTCATTTTGAAACAGTTACTAACGCGTATTTTAAACACTCGGTTGTGTTGTTTACGGAAACAAATGGACAAAAAGTATCGGCTGCGTTCAACTACGATTCTCGGCAATTGCAACGAGTATGCCACGCGTAACAGTACGAAAGCGTACGCATAGCAGATTTTAGAGCGCTTAAGATGCAAACGATTCCATTTACTAGTCGGATCGCAACGTAACCGTTATAGTCGTTTACTTTTACAGTAGTCTGCGAAAGACACGCACAAATCACTGCTGATTTCGGAGTAAGTACCGATTGATCCTTACGAGTCATTTGTTTAGATCACGTTTAAAATGTCGTTTTTGACGAATTGTTGACGAATGTGAGCATCCAGGTAGGCATAAGCAAATTATCAAAGAGAAAAAAATCGCGAAAAATATCGCTGTAACGTCGCTCGACTAACACAGAATCGGCCTAGCGACAGGCGCTAGAAAGAAAAGGAGAAACAGGGCGTTTCAACCAATTCCACTCGGATCTGGAAATTACGATGCTACCCATCGGCTCGAAAGAATCTCAAGTGCTTGGTCGCCGGTGTAAATCGAACGACCGGACTCGCGCCGCCAGGCAATTTTCACGTGCGTCCGGGTAATTTTCAAGAAGCGAGTGCTGAGATCGCTTAGAAACGCGGAGCGCCGGCGCCAGTTCCTCATCCTTTTCCTTTTCCTTGGCGAGGTGCTCGTTTTGCTCGCGGTACGTGCCGACCGGACCAGCGTATCATGTAGTTTACCATCTATTCCCGGAGTCCAGTCGAGCCGACGTTACAACGTCGGCTCCTTCTAACTACCTGCTTCGTCGTTTTTTCTTTCCTCCTATCGGCGCCGATCGCTCTCTCTCCTTCCTCCTCGTACACGTGTAAAAAATAACCCTCCAATAATTACAGTTCATCTCGAACGTCGATACTGTGTCATTTGATAAGATAATCACCGACTGTCTTTGGCTTCCTTGAGAGAAGTCTCCGTCGACCGCCTGTTTCACGAGCCTCTTCGTTCTCCTGACGATTTCTTGCTCGAACGTTGCAACCTCCCATCGCTGCCATTGATTTTCACCGTTACCGTGGCGCCTCCCGAGTTCTCCGACGCGTTCCTCAACGCGTTCTCGAACCTTCTCCGATTTATCGCGAGTCATTAGTCACCGACACACTAGTTCCCTAGATACACCTGCTTATAACCTATTAATTTCATCTCTCAACGACCTAGCTTTTCCTACAATCATCGTAGTACCGTAGTTTCGATTGCCGTTTTATCGAAATTACTCGGTGCATGTCCGCATAGCAGGCTATTAACGGAAATGCACGTACCTGCGTACGTGTCAAACGTCTTACGACAATCTTAAGATCGTACGGCGATCGTAAGGCGACTATTGGTTCCAACCAGGCAATACATACGCAGACGACGTTGAATATAGCTAAATATAACGAGTGCCTTAATCCATCTCCGGCTGCAGGTGGTAATTGGCTAGAGCGGCACATAGATAGCCCGAGATAGAGGCGGCTTTGGTCCGCGGTGGTGACGCGCGAGCGAGCCATCATCATCATTATCTTGAAGATCGGCGTCGTCATCATCGGCCGGAGCAAGAAACTCGAAAACCCGTTTCCTCTTCTTCTCGGCCGCTTCTTCTTCGTCGCTCCATACTGTCTCCGTAACGATTCACGGCTCCCGATCGCATCCATCGTCTTCTCGGTCATCGTCGACCGTAATACGCCGCACGCGCTACCTATATTTAGCACGAATTATCGTCTCCCGACGAGAGTTTCTCTCCGCTGTTGTGTCGTCCGATCGGCGCCCGTTCGACGCGCAAGAAAATAATTACGCGGCTGGAGCCAGATTACGATCGCGGGATTTGAGAGGTGGCGATCGGCGTGGAAAAATCCAACAACACAATGCTGCGAATCCTTTCGGTGGGAACGGAAGTTTGGAAATTTGCGTTGATTTATCGCGCGTTTAGCGAGGCCGATTGAAAGTCGTCTTGCTCGTCTTTGGAATCGCGGATCGAAAGGGGCACGGCTGTCGAAACGACGAAGACGCTGTTCTAAAATTAACGGAACGCACCAGCTTCTATCTCTGTTTCCTTGACCTCTCCACGAACAGTTAGAACACGTACACGTTCTCGAACGTAAGTGTTCGGCCTGATTTCCATCGTCGGTGTTTCTGATGAAATGGCGGAAAATACGGCGATTGCGAGGTGTCCTCCTTGCAGGAGGTCAGCCTCGTGAAAAGTCGGGGGGATAAAAAGCAACTCACCCTGCTCCTTGAATTGAAACGTTTCTTGATCGTTCGATCGTCTACATTTTCATACAAATGTGTACGTACGACGTCAGATTGAGCGTGATCGAAGAACACGTACGGCTTATCGTTGTTAATTCGTCGATGACGAACAACTCGAAACATCTCGCATCTGTGCAAATCGGCTGTATTTTCGTTTGTTATTCCCCCGTTTTATCGCTTCTTCCGCGAACGTTTCGCAAAGTGAAACGAACCGACAAATTTGTACAATTGTACATTTCTCACATCGTTTGAAAACGATATATCCGACGTGCCTGCCGCTCTTCCAAATACAATAAAATACGATAAAATTTAAGAGCTATTTACGCGTACAAACGTTACGTTCACTTGGAATCATTAAGACCGAGAAACGCTCGAGAGGTATGCACGGATAGAGAGAGAGTAGAATAAGATGTGCAAGAGTCGAGTGCCCCTTTCGGAGCTACACGTACGAATAATCTAAAAACGAATCTTTATAGGACACAAAATTCCTCCGACGAGATCTCAAAGCGTGAAAGGTTTCGACGAATTTCACCGAGTCAGACCTCTGCTCGTCCGTTGATAGTGAAATCGTTAATGACGAGGCGACTATCGTGTGGTTCCACGTGTCCGCGAATAGTCGCCCGTACACGCCTCGGCGAGCAGCCGGGCGTGGACTGGTCGATTTTCTCTTTGGCAGCCAAGCTCTATTGACACTCAGGGCGCATTCACGGTCGCATTCGTGTGCGCGCAGTGATTTGAGCTTGCTCGCTTCTAATTACGCGGCGATATTTCCTAATCAGTGCAGTTTCACCGGCGCCTGTTGGCTGCGTGTCTGTTCGCGCGCGCCAAAAACAATCGTGCGCCGCGATGTCACGCGGCCGGAAAATCTTACAAAGTTCAGTGTCGATCGATGACCCTCTCGTCCTCGTCGTCTCGACGCGGATCGCAAGATATCGTAGTTTCACCCTTGAAGCTACGCCGCGCTTCGACGGCGCTCTCTGCTCCTGGGTATCGCGTTGTGGATCGGGCTTAAAGGAATATACACTGGAACTGGACTGGGGGACTGGTTTTCTTCGAAGGATACTTTTCAGCGTCGTCGGGCCTGGCGCGGCGTGGCGTGGAAGCGGGCAGGCAAGGATGAGAGAACGAGAGGAGAGACGAGGAGCATGGTTGATTTTTTACCTTCGTGGCGACCTTGCCAGCCGAGCAAGGATCCTCGCGTTTATTGACCCCGACAACCATTCTCCTCTGCAAGCCTGTTGTGCATTCGAATTGTGCTCGGCTCTTCCATCTCTCTCTCTCTCTCTCTCGCTTATCTTCGTCTTCAGTTGATGCTTTCGAGAGGTAAACATCCTCCAGAAACGAGTATGACTTCTTCTTATTCGCCGAAGCCGTTTCAATCGGTGAACTTGCACGACCGCGTAATTTTTTTAGATCCCCCCCCCCCCTCCTCCTCCTCCTCTCTCCCTTCGCCCGGCAATCTTGGTCGCAGAGCGTAATCGCTTCTGAAAATCGAACTGTTTTGCTCGTTGCTTTGACCTTACTACTGTTACCCGTTACGTGCAAGCCCGTCCGGCTTCGATTAAAATGATAATGAAACGCTACGTTTCACCGACGTTTCAGGAATTTCATCGTTCTTCGTTGGCTGGCTAATAACAATCCGCGATGGCTACGTAAGATCCACGTTATCGACTTACATATGCACGGTGTAAATGACTCGCGTCAAGATCCACAATACGCTTCCAGGCGAATGCTTTCGCAATTAACAACGGTTTCGTCTCGTTCAGCGATTATCGATTGCGCGAAGCAAGCAGCGCGACTGTCTTTCGAAATCCGTCGGACGTTACCGTGTCGGATCGACGTATTTCCATCGGATCGCGGTGTCATCATCGTTATCGTTCTCACCGACTCGACTCTGTTTTCAAACCGATCCGTGAAAGTGGGCGTTCGAGTTATTTCCCGAGCGACGATACCTCGAGCGCTTTCGAAAAATTTCGTTTCGAGCGGATGGCATCGCGCCGTGTTTTTTTTTTTTTTTCTTTCTTTTTTTTTCTTTTTTTTCCTTTTTCTTTGGCGTGAAAATCGCCAAGGTGTAACGTGCGAAAGCGACCGAGTTTCGCCAAGTCCGTCGAACGACCGTCGAACGTTTCCTTCGATCGAGGAAAACCAAACAGCGACTCGCGACTTCCTGGGACCGCTCTCGCTATCAAGAAAAATAATAAAAATATCCTCGACGTTCAGTATTTCCAAGAATAAATCGCGCGGAGTAATAAATTTCATCGTCATAAATTGCAACGACGTAAATCGATCCGCCGCAACAGTTTAAAAGGCTACACGCGCCGATATCGCAGCTGCATTTTCCAAAATGGCGAAATGTCACGCGCGACGTTAGCCGTCCAGGCGTCTTTCGGTGGGCAGTATTCGCAACGCCGTATTCGTAGCTCGCGCGTGACTCATGCGATGAGTTATCGCCCGGGACTCTCAGTTGCAAATTCTCGAACTCGTTCTATAGAGACCATGTGACCGTGCGATTGCATCAAGGTCGTACACACCGAATAAATAAAGTTGCCGATTGCGTACCGTTTCGAGCGCTCGTGCGACGTTAGCGATTGATTCCGTTTCATCGACGATCGATAACTCTCGACGCAACGACGCCATCGTTGTTCGAGACGAATTCCACCGGTAAAGAACCTCTGTTTAAAAAAATCCACCGTCGAGACGGGATTTAATCGATTCGTACGAATCTCGCGACGGGCGGAAATGGAAAATCAAAGTGGCGTCGAGAAAGAGGGACGGTCCATGCGCAGGTCGAAAGGCGGGCACGTACGCGAGCCATATTGGTTTCAACGGCAGTTTACGCTCGTCGGTTTTTGCGATTAAGGTCATTACCTGAACCTGCTTCGCCGCGGCTGCGCACACGAGTAACATGTGTGCCACCATTAATAACTGCACGTCGACACTTGCGTTTCTTTGATCGGGCAGACTGCTTCTTTTTCAGGTGGCTACTTGCGGAATGACGCCACGAGTTATTTCGATAACCGCTCGAACGATGGACGCTCCTAGCTTCGTTACGGACACCGTGTAGAACGCGCCCGTTTCTGCTCTAACAATAAAAAGATTCCCCCCGGAGAGAAAAATTACCGCGTTCCCGTTAACCGATCGAATACCGATCGAACACGGTTACGACGCTCGCCGCGATCATCCGTAACTTTTCAGATTGTTTTTGCCTCCGGGAAAAAGATTGTTAAAGTGCCCGCCCTAAAGGGCACTTCGCAGACTCTGAAACGTTCGCGTTGCATCCATAAAACGCAAAACGTCGCTGTCGATCGTACAGCCATCGACAGCCGCGACATTCAACCATAATCGCATCGTGCAAAAATCTTGTCGCTCGTTACGATGGGACACAAACTCGCTCAATTAGCGAGAAGCAGACCAAAACCAAATCTCAATAAAGATCGACCGAGAATCAAGCGCGTAGCGTTGATTTCTCAGGCGCCCGGCGTGCGCGCAGCGTGTCCCTGCAAGAAAGTAACAGCTTGTGAAATCGACTGTTTATTTATGAAAGGCGTTTTCTCACATTGTTTTTTTTTCCCTCCTCTCGTTATTTGTTGCACGCCGGTAAGGAGGCACGTCGATTTCGAGGTCACTCGCTAATTGCCAACGCGTTGAACTCTGCTTGGTGTTAGGCGCTGCGCGGTACCATATGGTACGTGGCTAAGTTTGAAGAAAAAGACTGTGTCGATTGTAGAAAACGTTCAAGCGTGTAATATCGATTTGACAGGAAAAGGACGATTTCTTTCGATGCATTATCACGAGACCGTCCGTTTAACGTGTCATCGTCGCGAAATTTCGCTACCACGAAATTGTCGAGCCACCATCTTTTTGCACAAAAAGCGTTCAACGTTTCGCCAAAGTGCGCAAAAGTTGGTAAAGGTGCTGCAATATTGGTAATTGTAGCGGAAACGCGAAAGGTTACGTAACAAACACGTAATGCGAGTTACGAATGCGGGAACCGGCGGTTTAGCATTCTTCCAGCAAGTGTGTTCAAGTTTCTTTCGAAAATTGGCGGTCTTAAATTCCGGCGGCGCTACGGCCGACTGCCTGCTCGTCGCGCTCGCGCTCGTCTAAGTAAATGGGCGGTTATCGGCTGACTAACAGCGTATTCCGCGGTGCGCAGTGCGCATCGTTTTTCGCGCGTTTCATGTTTGCGAACCAATCGCGCGGATAACCACAAACGATTGTACAGTCGTGATGCAGCTCGGTGAGTGATGAACAGTCGCCCTTTGTTCCTTCGACGCTAACGAACACCGTTCGAGTTTGTCCATCTTCTCGTCGCGAGATTTTATCGACGCTTCAGAAGAACTGAGACCAACTGTCAATATCAAAGTATCTCCAAAACAAAGAATACGTAATTAAACAACGACGCACAGATACGTACACGCGTAACAGCAAGTTTGCAAAGTTTCGCGCTGCGAGGTACAGATCGCTCGATAGCGCGGCACGCATAGTACGCGTGCAAACGTGCTCGCTCGATTAACGAATCACCGAACGAATTTGACCGAACGAAGAGGACGAGACTGACTTTGATTGCCCCTCGGTAACTATCCCCCTTCGTGTCCCTGCCCGACCGAGTTACCAAACTGACCGAGCTTACCAGCGACAACCAATTTGGTAACCGTCTGCTCTCGGTGAAAGTACGCGGCAGATCTCGTTTCTACTTCGATGTAGTTTCAGTCTCTTCGCGCTCGAAAGTTTGAACAGTCGAGTGAAAATAACCGAGCTGTTTCTTTCTACAGGCCTGATGATGGAGTCGGAGAAGAAGATCTTCGAGATGATGAACAAGAAGGCGGCCATGTCGAAGTACTGGATGCCTCTGGTCTGGGCGACCAACATCATCAACCGGGCGAGGAGGGAAGCCCTGATAACCAGCGACCAAGTAGTGCAAACCCTCCTGGTCGAGCTTAGCGACATCCGGAAGAGGCTTGGCGCGCTCATTGGTTACGACACCGTTTGCGTTCCTCTCGTTTACACTCAGGTGAGCATCGCGATACACTTTGACGAATCGCGTGTCCCCCGTTGATATCCGTGTTTGGGAGGCAAGCCTGAGCCTGAGTTTAATCAATTATTTTCCGCCTAAAACTGCCCCTTTTTTGTCTAACAGTTCGGAATGCAGTCGTTGTAATTGTCCCCAGATTTCAATCGGTATAATTCAATAACTCGAATTGAATTATACCGTTACTGTACTATTGCAAATTTTTCTCGTTGTGTCTGTTGCATACAGTTACGAATATCATTCTCAGGTGTCCACTATTTTGCCGCGGGGCAATGAAAAAATTGTTAATTCTTCGCAATAATTAGCCAACAAAACTAAAACACGCGAGTTCTCAACAAAAATTGACACCTAATGCATCGTCAAAGTCTGACTCCCTTCGTCGCGGACTCAATGGAGGAGTAGCGCAACAAGCATCGTTCCGTTTCGAATCTCATTCAGAAATCGTCATTGAGAGATGTCAAGCGTGTGAGACGAACGTCTTCGTCCGGAGCCGATTCTCATCGTTAGCACTTTGTCGCTTTGACACCGCTGACAGCGTACGACGCACAGTTTGCGTAACTCTTGATTCCATCGTGTTGTTGGCATCACAATGCGGCGTTGTTTTCTCTCGCCGCTTCCTCCAATCAAGTTTTCCAAGATGAGATCTCTTCTTCAGCGAGTGGTCTCGCGAGTGGAAACGCGAGCCGACACGTGAGGCGGCGTTAAGGGAACGGCATTTTAATTTTCCCCCGGCGGAGTAATCTCCGCGGCAAGAAAAATGTTAACGAGCCACTGGCGATCGTTAGAAAGTACGTCATCTCGTTGCAACACGATATCATCGATAAAAGACTCGATGCGTAATGGCGGAGGCCGCCGTTCCGCGATCGTTCGTTCAATCGAACTCGACGAGCGGTGAAGAAGCTAGGCAGCTACCCGGGTACCCTCCGTTAACGTTAACAACGCGCCCCCTCGGCTCTTCTATCCAGTTCGAGGGGCTCGATTTATCGCGGCGCAACAACGAAATAGATCCGTTCTTCGAAGGAGAATGCTTTCGCATTCGCAATTAGTCGGCACGTACGCATTGTGCAACGTTAATTACTCATCAGCTAACGTGCCTAATTGTTGGCTACGAACCACGAACGCCATTATTTTCGCGACTATCGAAGAGCCGCTCGTCTCGTAATCTCGCGATGTACGTGTGTACGTGACCGATGCCCGATCCTCGCGGATCCTTCGAATCGAGCCTCGATAAATTCGACTTTAAAGTTTTCGTCATTCTCGAAAAAGTAGTCGACAAACACGGATCTGGGAATGAGTAACCGAATCAGTCACGGTCGAGATCACATGCGCGATGAGAAAATATTCATTCATCGAGCGAGGGTTGCGTCATCGGTTACCAAGCAGTACAATAAATTTAGAGACGTCGGATAGAAAAAAAAAAAAAAACAGAGAGAAAAAGAACACGGTACAAAGATCGATCGTCCTTTGCCTTCGAACATTCGCGGACAATCTCGATTATGTCGACTATATTTAGATCGATCGCAGACGATCGGGATAAACAGTTCAATTAGTCAGCGGCGTGAGATACGGCTTACTAAATCGTTCCATTAATTAAACTGCGTTACGATGATTCGCGTTGCGCGTCGGTGTTATCAATCGAGCATGGAGATGCTTGGGATTCCCGATGTTGGAAAATGGAGCGAAAAAACGTGCCGTTAATCCGTGCCACGCGAGCCAACGTGGCAATTCGCTAAACCGGAGACGTTTCATTACGAAGATTTCGAGAGATAAACGCTCGGTCGGATTGCCTCGAATTAGCGAAAATAACGAGTGGAGCGGCGAGCGGCGAGCGGAGAGTTCAGGAAGAGAGCGGAGACCCAGCTGTAATTATTTCCCTTGTCGTGTTTACGTGTCGAAACAGAACCGCGGCGAGCGTTCGTCTTTCACCAATCGTACCTTGTCTCCGCGGTAAAAGCAGGATAAAATCGCAAGGTTGCGAGTTCCACCAGCACGGTTCTCCGTGTCGTGTAACGATACGTTTGCGGAACACTGTATCCATCGGTGAACCGCGAACGTTTGTACACACGGCGCGTACCCGCTTCCACGGAGGTTTTATAAAGAAACCTTCCAGGGATTGAGAAAGAGAGAGAGAGAGAGAGAGAGAGAGAGAGAGACAGATTCGCTTTTTTTTAATTACCAACGAATCTGTTTCGCTAGTTTCCCTTTGTCTACCAAGGTCTTTTTCATTTGACTCTTTGAAATGAGTTCTACGATCGTTATTCGTTATTCCTTGCTTGTCTTTTTTTTTTTTTAAACTAAAATAGACCACTTTGCGCCAAGAGTTGCCATTCAAACAATCCACGCGCTTTTCTTTATCTTTCTTTATCTTTCTCGCGGACGAAGGAGGCAGCGCGCAGCGCATGGTCAAGGACGACGAATGGAGTCGAGCGGCCGTCGATACAGCGGAAATAATTTTCACGGAGCGAGTTCGACGCGCGAGCGCGATCATCTCGATCCTCCTCGTACACGCGGCGATCAAAGTCTAAAGATACAGCGTCGATCGTGCGTTTCTGTTGCCGGCAACCAGTCTTTGCATAAACAATCGTTTCCTCGTGACCTTCGATGAGAAAGGCAGTGCTCTTAAAACGAGCTCTCGATATCGTGTCACTCAATCACTCAAAAACCTGTTTGTCCACGCGTTCGCGCGAAGAAAGGACGAAACTAACGGAGAAACAAGCTCAAAGTTGCACGCCCTTTGACGATGGAACCTTTCACCTTAGAAACGATCGACGCGTTCGCGATGACTTTGATTTTTCCGCACAGTCGCAGTGCAGAGACTTTCTCTGTGTTCGTCGTCGACTGCAGCGTAGCTCATCCGTGAGAAACGTGGCTGCCCGCCACGTCCTCGTATTAAGTTTCGCAAAAATATATTCTTGAAAACGAGCGAAGAAAGCAACGCCGAATGCGGAAGCGATATTTACAGCGACGCGAGTAACTAACTTCGCCCGTTTGTTCGCTCTTCCCCGAGCACGCAGAAAGTGTGTACGATGCTCGAATCGTTCCAGGAATCGAACAGTATGACGCAAGCAGGCGATAGTTACCTATAAATTTCTGTCGTTTGATTAAATCACTCGTCCTCCCGACAATGCCGCGTCCAATGGGGACGTTTGATTAGCGAATGATTCCTTTATCGCGCCTTGCGGGAATTATTCAGTCGACGCAACGCCGTTTTTAAACCTTTGTCGTTGACCCAAACTGTTTTCTTTTTTTTTCTGGTATCATCTACCAGCAATGTATTTTTCAAAGCATCGTCACTTCAAATAAAATGACGTAGCATTGGAAATAATCATTCGAATGGTACTTTAACGCGAAATTTTGTTGATTATATCTTTTCAACATGTGTATTGTATCCTCTATCGTTCTTTAAACTTTGGTAAGAAGGAATAAAAAAGTCCAATTTATGTGAATTATTGACTGTCAATTGACTCATTTACGACGTTATTGTATTTAAATCGAGCCTCTTCAGGCGCTAATGCAACGAAAATTAGCGATTGGTTGATTTGGGTCACGTGATTCTCGAGGGGGCGTGGCGTAGATCTCGAGTAGGAGTGGCGGTACTGAGCGATCGCGCCTGTAATTTGTTTTCTATCGATTCAAAATGTTTGCTTTCGATAAAATTTTATGGCAGAAAAGTCAAACAGTTGCTTCCGGGCCTTTCAGTGAGACGAATCGTACTTTTCTCTATCTCTATATGCATCTGTTCAGACACATTATTACATCGTTACACGTCGCATCATGCAACACCAAATGTACACGTTCGTTGTAATTATCAACAAATTATTAAAAGAACAAAAGTCCGAGCTGTTGGCTAGATTTAAGTACGATGTTCCCGTAGAAGGGACAGTCGAGTGCAAAGGGTTAATGATATCCGCGTCTAATCGAACAAGTTTGGACACCGAGTTTATTCACGTTTTCCAGGTAGTCACGCTATCGCTGTACGCGTATTTCTTCTCCGCCTTGCTCGGCAGACAATTTATCGAGCGCAGCGACGTCGGAGGCGGAAAATACGAGGAGCCAGACATGTATTTCCCATTTTTCACGGCCCTGCAGGTAAGAGGATTATCCGTAAATAAACGTGCTCGGGAAACAAAAAAGGAAAGAGAATACGATACGATCGTCGACAAACGATCGTCCAACCGCAGATCGATTCAACCTGTTCGTTTCAGTTCTGCTTTTACGTGGGATGGCTGAAAGTAGCCGAGGTATTGATCAATCCTTTCGGCGAGGACGACGACGACATCGAGTTAAACTGGCTGATCGATCGTCACATCAAGGTACGACTTCCTTCGATTCGAGGAATTTTCATTTTTTACTCGTCGTTTTTATTGAAATCGAAATCGACGGCTCTGTCGGTCCGTGAGATTGGCGTGAGATTGGCGTGAGATTCCCGTTACAACGACGACGTTTAATGGCGTTTATTCGACACAGGCTGGATACATGATCGTGGACGAGATGCACGAGGAGCACCCAGAACTGTTGAAGGATCAATATTGGGACGAGGTCGTGCCGAAAGATCTGCCGTACACGGTGGCCAGCGAGCAGTATCGGCGAGAGGAGCCGAAAGGGTCGGCCGAGCATTATAAGGTGAAAGACAGCGACGCCCTGTACGCGAACGTGATGCTGGGCGCGCAGATCCACAATCACGTTCAACATCGCAAGACCCACCAGGACGACATGTACGCCGATTACGTAAGTGCACGTCACCAGATGAACCACCGAAACCCTCGGTACGCGCTACCTGTATTTGCGTTTGGCTTCGCGATCCAAACGGTCGCGCGGCAAACGCAAACGTTGAAGAGAAAAGCGGGTTTACTCCGCGGAGAGACAGAGGCGTCGCACGCTCATACTCGTTTCCATACTGTTTTCAGGAGAGCGTGGACACACCGTTGGTCGAGCGAAGGAAAAATTGGCTGCAACGGCAAATAACTAGAATGGGCTCGGTGCGCAGCTCCACGACCACTTACAGCAGCGGCGGCGGTTTCTTCTCCAGAAATCGCCACAACAGCGTTTACAGCAGCCCCGAGACCGGCGGCTTGCCGCAAACGAACAACCCGAACCTCAAGATGTCTCTTTACGACAGGCTGGTGGGACGGAAGAGCATTCGGAGTCAAAGAATGGGTCGACAAGGCAAGTGATTTACGCAAATTACGTTACAGACGTGTCTTCGCACTCGACGAAATGGAAACAAATGGAGACAAATGAAAACACGGGGAATTTCTGTGCAAACACGGATGATGATGATAATTTCCAAGCGTATCGACAGGACGTTCGTCGAAATCGCTTTGATTTCCAAGCTATTCGAATGACAATGATACGATCTTACGTAACATCGCCACGCACGTGTCAACTTCGAATTAAGAGTCGAAGAGTCGGTGCCTTGTTCTTCGTGATATCGCGAGACAGGGATTCTTCGATACGTTGTTACGAAAAAAAAAGAAAAGAAATCGCCACGATGAGAGAAGAAGAGCGAATAACTATCGGGATCTATCGTTGCCCGAACGACAACTGTATTCCCGTTTTTCCCGTTTTTCTGCGCGTTCCAACACACACGAGACGAAAAAAAAATCTTTCTATGAAAGTCCCTCGTGGACGTTCGAACCTTTTTCCCCGCCTGGTCGCGCGCACGCGGTGAATTATGCAACGCGTAACCTTGTGTAATCTGAGGAACGATTTCCGCAATTGCGGCTCAATTGTGGAAAAAGAAAAGGAAAGGAAAAAGAGGCAGTCTTTCCTAAGACCTTGTGCTTCTTTCTCTTATCGCGTCTCTCGCCTGGCGCGGCGACAGAGATGGAGGAGGAAAGCGGCGCTGCAAAGGTGGAATAGTACCTGGAAAAGTGACGCCTAATCGCGTCTATTCTCGGACTCGTTTCTTCGTTTCATAGTCTGGATATCGCCTTCCAGAGGGTAAAATTAACAGAACCGGCGTGAAAATTGGCGCGATCGTCTCGTCTCTGAGCCGGAAATAATTTAATCGTAACGGTGACGGAGGCGCCTGTAGGCCATTGCGTATCGACGCAAGTATCGTCTAATTCGTGTTCGTTTCTCGGCAGGTACCATGACGAAGCTGAACTCGGTGCCGGTCTCACTGAAGAATCGACCCCGCATACCGACGCCAGACGTGACGAAGGAGGTGGTCGACCGTGAGCAAAGATTAGCATTATCGGCGACGAACGCGGCGAACATCGGAGCAGGCGTCGTGGGTGTGATACCGGCCAACGGCCACTATCCGACCGATCTGCCCGTTGTGCAGGTGGTGCTCTCGCCCATTCAAGAAACGGAGGGGACGCCCGTGTCCGGAAAGTCCGGGGCGGCAGCGTTGGCGCAGGCCGTCCTCTCCCCTACGTTGACCAGCGCTGGTCTCGTCGCCCCTGTCACTCTGACACCGGTCACGATGTCGCAGTTGTCGCAGCTGGGCCTGGTGACGACCACGTCCGCGCCCATGATCAAACCGACGTTGAGCCAAATCAGCAACTTGTCGAATCAGGTCACGTTGACCGAGGTGAACAGCGCCGAGGAAGAGGGGTCGAGCAGCAGAGACAGCAGGAGCGGCAGCATCACGGGGCAGGAGGAACGCTCGACGCCGTTGATAAGCCAAGGCCGAAGCACTCCGCTGATAGGAGAGACGTCGAGCTCGATGGGCAGCAACGGTAATTCGCCGACTTTCGACAGCTACAACGATCGCTCGCCGATCCTCATGAAGCCCGAGAAATTGAGTTACGTGGTTACCACGGTCACCACTCAAGATGGCAGGACGGAGCCACGTGGCAGGCGATCGGCCTCGCTGCCGGGGCCGCCGGTCGTGCAGTGCCGAGAGGACAGAAGCATGTCGCTGCCACAGTCGCCGGGTCTTCAACCGAGAGAGAATCGCGCGGCCTCGGTGTCGAACGGCCACGAACCCCCGAACATAGACAGGCTGATGGCGCGCGACAAGGAAGTCGTTCGACCGAGGACCAACAGCATCGATCACGATCTCTGCAGGCCGAGTCATCGCGTCCAAGACACATCGAGGAAGATCAGCAGCGTGTCTTGTACGAACGCGTCGCTGTCCAGCAGCCTAGGCACGACACCCACTACCGCGACCGCCATAATGCCGGTGAGCACTCCAGTTGCCGGCAGCAAGAGGGGAGAGGTGTACGTTTGACTTGACGATCCCGGGACGACGTGGTAAATTTTTACTCGACGGCGCGCGCGACTGCGTTGCACTTGCCTAAAAAATCCGACTCCGTCCGTTGCAGCGATGATAATTTGGCGCGCTTTTCTTGCGCGCGGCGAGAGTAGGGATATCTCATGGGATAATGGAGGGTTTCTTTTTTATCGATCGAGCCGCAGGGGCCGAGGAACGCTTCGATGTAAATACGATGCTTAATTTATGAATGAAACGTAATTTCCGACCGACGAGATAGCTAATTATCGACAGGGAATCGACACCGACAACGAGAATATCGAGTCACTATCTCGACCTGCACGACGGTGTCAACGACTGTTTCGACGATCGAACAATCGCGGAGACAACAGCGATGCGATCAAACAGAGACGTTTGTCGATTTCTACACGTAGGTAGTATCGTACCGTGCAATAACTTGGAGTAACATTTCTCGTTCCGAAATCTTTAGGTCCGCGCGACACGTGGAATCACTGACGCGTGATTTCTCTTAGCATCGTAATACGGCGACGAACGCAGGGTTACATTTCAATCTTACGTTCTTCTCCGCTTCTTCTCCATCTTCTTTTTCTCTTTCTTCTTCTTTCCGGGAGCATGTACGCCGAGAGGACGAGAAGTCAGTCTCGTCGTCTTCGACTCCCTTAGCCTGGCTTGGTGGGAGATTTTCTCACTCGCGTGAATCGACGGTGTACCGGTGTACTTGTCCGACACGTGATCCGACAGATTCGAAGATTCGACGTTGTCAATCTGTTATCGGTCCGCGAACAAACACTGACGTTGGATCAGGCTCCAGTTGCGAGCTGGAAAATGACGAGTGATGCGTACGCGTGAACGCGCAACGTTTGCCATATTTGCCATACCCGGAGACATTTTGCGAGAAGAAAGAAACTGCGTGCGAATTGAAATTGCGAATTTACGATCGGGCCGATTTTGCACGATGCTCCACGATACTGCACCATCATTCCACAACTATGATTGTTAGGAGGACATTAAGCAACAAACTCGACTCGGAGGAGAGCGAATTACTCGGAGTCGTTGCTTTCTCACTACCGCGAAAAGACGCGCTTGCCTCTTGTTTCACCGCGTGTTCGGTCGCGCGTTTCTGCAGAGGCGCCCGACAGCTCAAGTCTTTTTTTTTTATAACAAACACGGCGTTGACACGTACGTTATAGATCGCTTAACTATATATAAGTATACGAACGATTCGATGTACACTGAAGAATCAAACTTGGCGATCGTGCCGTGACGAACGTGTGTACTGTACATAGTAGAGGTTACTAAGTGTATGAGGTTACTTGGTGTATGAGATTATGAACGTATGCTCAATGCCAATGCGCGACTCACGATGCTTACGTTGGACAGATACTTGATCGTCGACGCGAGCCCGAGCATCGTCTTTGTTTTTTCCTCGTCGGTGAGTGCAGATATTATGTAAATACGGGCTCGATATTTCTAATCGACTTGTTATTCCACTTACTTCCCCTTCCCCTTACTCTTTTTTTCTTCCCTGCGGTACTGTAATTTTTTAAGCAAACTTGATTCCTGATCGAATTCAGCCGAGATGGTTGCGATGGTTAACGACAACCTCGATTTTAATTAATCGCACAACGCGGATTAGTTTTTGTTAAGAAACTTAACAAACAAACGTATTCAGTTTCGCTGAGGGTTCCAATAGGATTGGAACGTGCTTCGTCGTACGAATGAAAGAAAAGTATTTTGAGGATTTGTCGGTATTCTCGTGCCGTCAGTATCGTCATGGACTTCGAACAAATAACGGCGTACCCGAATTTGTAGATATTTAACAGATCGTGTTTGTATATATTATAGGTTACGTCTCGTTTTCGTTATGGCATCTCTCCGATCTGAGACTTGCTTTAGCTAAAGAATTGTTTCACGGTGCCCGAGTCGCGATGTAAACGGACCACATGTGTAAGAATAGTAACGCATTATTCTTATTATCTATATTCTGCAGTAAAAATAAACGTTTCTAAAAAGCATCGACTCGACCCTTCTGTTTTGAGCTTTGAGTGTTTCCGACTTCGAGGATCGGCGGGTCTTGGGGACGACGGAAATCTCTCGAAATCCTCAGAACATCCCACAAACTGGTTCTGAAGCTAGTAAAATATTCATCGAGACCCTCGAGATTTTCGAGTAAGACTTCCTCCCCCGTCGGCTCGTGCAATTTTCGACTTTCCATTTCTCTGTTTACTCGAATACCTCCCACCGCGAGCTCTTCGGAATTCCTTAACAGAGAATCCTCCTACAGTTACCAATTATAATCCCTCGCGAAACTTCTATCGCTTGGTTGTTAGCAATGCAAATGCCGCGATACCGCGTTATGAATGAAACATTTCCCGGCGTTAGAGCTGCTTCTCGCGGCATGGGATCCAGGTTTTCAGCGGGGACGCGCGGCAGTTAGTGGGACACCCCGCGGTGGGCCGCTGTTACCGCGGGTCTAGCTGAATGTTTGTCACTTTCGCTCGTTCGATCGCGCCGGCCGGTTGGTTATGTCTCTGCCCCCTTCCTATTTTCCTTTGCTATCTTCGTTTTTTCGCTATGTTCGTGCGTACCTATACTAACAGATACTTTGTCTCAACTTTAATCTACCTTTTTCTCGCTTTGACGTTGCTATTGTAGTTGCTGTAGTGTGTATTCGCAATGCCGCAAAATTAAAAAACAACTGCACGACTTGTACCCCGGTACGATTCGTCTCACCGAAAGGCCCAGAAACAACTGTTCCGACTAGGAGTCGATGGAAAACAAATTACAGGCGCTCGGTGACCCAAATCGACCGATCGCTAATTTTCGTTGCATCAGCGTTGCACCTAAAGAGGCCCGATTTTCTGGGTTACCTCCGGCTAAAATCACTTTCAGTGATGATATTTACTTTGATCGGTATTACTGCTGCTAGCCACTGACTACTACGCGCGCGCAAATTTTACATTGAATCGATCTCGGGATTCTTATTCAAGCAAATCAATTCACCGACGAACAAACTCTGCGAAGGAGTGGCCTTCTCCCGCCCACCCTGTTCCTCCTGCGATTAGAAACTGCGCGTCGTTTAAAGTTAGGCAGCAATCAACGTCTAATCGAGGATCGCGCGGAGCAAGAGTGACCCTTCGTACCACGTACGGTTTCCCCCCGGAGCGGTACGATTCAGCAGAGCTAATCACTCGAGCAAAACAGCGGAATTGTGTTCGTCACTTTTGAAGACACGCCTACGTTGAACGTATTCGTCGCTGGGCAATTTCTCCGATCGCTTCCAGCAAGAAAACGGACGGCCGTCCCAGGAGGCTTCTCAACTCCGCGTATTTTGCTCCCGTAGCTTGTCCTTCGTTCCCGAACAAACAGAAGCGGCTCACGCATGCCGTTATGCTTGAAACTCTCGCACGCGAAAGGCTAAATATTTATTAGATGCAACCGATGTACCGACAACCGTCCATCGTGTTTTTCACCGACCTCTGACGCGATATCAATTTCTCTGACGAGACTGCCCCGAGGTTGTATCCTCACACGCTAGCGTCATTGAAAAGTTGAAGGCACCACCCGCTTTCCAAAGACTGTCTATCGCTACCTATACTGAAAACGACAGAATTTTTTGTCAGAAAGTATATCGAAACGATCGAAACATTGAATTTCACTACGTTAAATTACCATTGCTTCATTTATTTGACAGTAACTTTGTTTCATTTTACGTGAGATATTCGATACTTTAATAAAGAGTGGTGTAATTCGAAACTTCCGTTGCGTTTTCTACGCATTTGCGCCGTTTTGTGGCTAATTTATTACCGCACCTTTTCATTTCAAGGATATCGAACGAAATTGTCAAATAATCAATCACCTTTAAATAATACAGGACTAACGGAAGATGTGACGATTGAATTATATTTCGCTCGTGTCTAACCCGAGTGAAGTTTGCTGCAATTATTGTCGATAACATTCACCAACAGCTAGTAAAAAGTAAGCACCATTAGTTTGATTATGCAACGTGAAGTGAGCGCCTGCAGGCGTTGTCCGTTTCAGCGGACCAAAGTGTGCAAGTTAAGTAAGTTAATAGGTGCCAACAATAGCCAAGGGGTTGAGCAGGCTTCGGTATTATGAATTATTCTTACTGTTGGCGCGAGAATGTATCTAACTTTCCCAAGTTAGCGCTGAGTCGTGATTTAGACGACAGTTCTTCACCTTGTTTTGGCAATTTGGACGCAAAAACGCCACGTATCAACGACTCGCGACTATCGAATGAAGGCAACCATCCGCGTCTGTCGAGCCATTTTCAGCCTTCTAGGAACGTCTGAAACGATTAGCGTTGCCAGGCAAATACGATTGGCCAGGACGAACTAGCCAGTTCGTATAAAACAAGCTCGCAGCCTCCGTTATTCGGAGAGCAATCTCCATCGTTGATAACGAACGAGTAGCCTCCGTCGTTAATAATCAAGAATAGATTTACGTCGTTTAACAAGCAGGGTTTCACATCGTTGATAAAAAAGTAGAGTTGTTTCTCGGTGAAGCGAACGTAACATCGAAGTGCAATTTATCATAACGCGAACCGGACAAGAACGTCGTACGGTTCGCTGCAGTAAAAATCACGTACAAGCGTACAGTAGTCCCGTCATTGAAATGACCAAACAAGCGATACCACCACGAGTCCGAACACTCGCAGATATCTTCTTCGTCCCCTTCGCGCGGAACTCCGATGCGCTATATGTCGAAAGAGCCAATTTTTCGTTTGCAACGACGACTTTGGTTTACAATTTATTTCCAGTTTACAACGTGTGTGACAAGCGTAATAATGACTCTCTTCGCTGCGTCGTCAGCGTACGCGCAGGGACCACGAGAGAGTTTATCACTGGAAATTGCATTAGGAACTGTGACGATCGCGAGGCTAGTGTGTATCAACTCCAGCAGCTCTCGTCGCAGCTTGGCGCGATAATAAATCATTACGCGTGTCACGGATTATCGGATTGGCCGCGGTCGGTCGCGTGATGGGTGGCGGACGGCCGCTTATCAGCGGTAGCATGTGTTTGCACTCAGCTATGCCAATCAACCGTTTTCTTTTGCTAAAACTTGTTACCTCGTTGCTTCTTCGCCGTGCCTCTCCTCTCCCCTTTTTCCCTCCGAACGGTTTCATCGGTTTCTTTTCCTGTTTCTTTCCTTTCGGACGCATCTGGCTACCGAGAGGTTAGGTTACACCAAACGTCAATGGAGATCAAATATATACACCGATATATAAAGAAATACGCAATTATACAATTATCGTACACTTGTACCGTTTGACGCTACAGTTCGATAGCTCTTACAGTCTTCAAGCAGCGCCTTACTTCTTTTAGAGATTTCGCAGGTTCTAGAAGAAAGTCCGAGGGATTTTTATGCGTCCTTTAACGTGAATTGTTGTTTAACGATTAACGCGCGAATCGAGATTCGTAATCGACGCGTGAAAAATTGCCGACGTAAACCACGATCGAGGGAAACAGTAATCCCAGATGGCGGGAACAAATTGGGGACATATTTATGCCCGTCGTTTCATCGTTGAAGAATACGTTTGTCGCCTCGTCGTTCGAGATACAGGGGCTTTTACGACGGCTCGCCACGCTCTACGATGTTTCGCGGTGTACGTCATTGTCACGCGCAGATTCTTTGTTGCAGTAACTCCAAACACCGCCAAATATTCGTCGATTACTGACACGAATACTGACACGACGGGCGGTAATTATCGAGTGTCACACTCTAGCCGGTGTGCGTGCCGATCGTTGTCAGCGAGCTGACGATCCTTGGAATCGTCGTGCAGTTTGAACGACGCGGTCCTCCGGGATGCGTGGGTTAGCGATTGCAAGCCAACCGAGTCTCGCGGCTTAACGATTTCCAGCGACAAGGTACCAACTCGTAGCGGAGCGGTGCCGCGTGGATTTCACGGATGTCGCGACTGGCGAGTGGGCGGGATCGTAGAAAGCGGCATTAACCACCCTCGCGGCAAGTTTTCGACGACGGCGCGGAGAGGCGCTACCAAACGACAGAGATAACTTTCCTCGCGCTTGTATCCGCCGACGTTTACGCACCGAAACATCCTGACGAAACGTCGCGCACGTGTCTACTACGCGTGTTTTACGCGTTTGACCAGAGAATGTTCGAAGAACATCGCGGAGAGATGTAATTCGCATGCCGCGATTGCGCAACGGTTCCAGTATCCACTGGAATTGGAAGTCACGAACGTAGCAGAAGAAGAGGTACCTTCTCGTACCTGTCGGTGAATAGGATCTCCTCGGATCGTTTAGCGAAATGCAAGCGAAATCAGAGAGTTCGCGTCTGGCAGGACGACGACGACGACGACGACGACGACGACGACGACGATGATGGAATCGACCCGTGGCCGGCTTTTTCAGACGTAATGTCGGTGGTTAGAGAGTGTGGAGCGATGTTCTGCGGTCTCGCGGCCGCCGGTCGGCGGTGGGCGTGGGAATCGTAGAAACAGCGAGGGCACGCTCCGACGTGTTCCACCTTCTCCTCTTCCCCCTGTTCTTCCTATGTCCCTTCGCCGATCCTTCGTTTCGACTCATGCCGCGATCCATGGGATCGTCGAGTGATTTTGCCCGCGCCACGATCGACGCCTACGATCGTTGTCGTACACACCGCGACGACCGATCGTCTCGCTTTTCCCTCTGCTCATCCTCGACTCTTTTCTACCGGTGGAGCGCGAGCGCGCCTCGTTATTGGAGGACGTGAAATTGGAGACGCCAGCCCGTAAAAGCGTATCTCGCGAACGCGCGGCAGTGCGATCCCCTCGCGGCCTCTCGCTCTCGCCGGCGTTTGCACGTTTCTCACGTCGAACCGTCATTTTTCCAGTGTTCCGCACTATGGTTTAATCCACAGATCGACGCCAGCTTACGATCGACGCCTACACCGGCTAGCTTCGCTCACCGATGCAACTCTACGCGGTGCTTGCGCGCGGCCATTCGATCGGAGACGAGTCGCCAGTCGTTCCTTCAACGGAACGAGTTAAAACCTTTTCTCCGTGAATTGAGTAAATTTTCAGATATTAATCGCTGGTGCGATCGCGCTAGAGCTCTCGAGTATTTTGATCGTTAAACTCAACCGTGTGACTTTTGCTATAATTTCTTGTAACTTCTTTGACTGACTGTTTAACCGTGATGACTGATTGACTCGCCAACTTGCACTGCTGTACCTGTACTGGTTATAAAACTGTCCATCGAACGTTACGTGATTGACCAACTGAAAGTTCTTCCTTTTACCGAGCCTTGGATCAGCTTTGGAGCCAAAGGAGGTTGTACAGGCGTTGAAACCAATCGGGAAGCTGAAAATTTTCCATCACCGCCCATGAAAATCCTCGTCGCGCTTGAGGTCGATCCAAATTTGTTTGGACGTTTCAAATTCCTAATTTGCCACGTTGGACCGAAGCGACGTCCATGTCAAGCAACTGATGCGCACTCCTGGCCCTAACGTTCCTTTCGTATCGTTTCGTTCGTTGCGAAATTTTAGGACGTAATCAAGGCGTTGTAAATGGTCGCGCGTCTGACAGGTGGGCAACCGGAATAAATTCGCAACGTTTCGTAACCGCGAACAATGAGCGCGTCTGGGCGTTTAATAGGGCGTTATGGTTGGCCGTAAAGTCCCCGACTGCGACTGCTTCGGGGAACGTCTTTTGTCTTCGAGGATACGCGCATGCCCCCAATTTGAATTTTCGACCGTAACGAGAGGGCGAGGAAGAAATCTTGCCTTCGAGTTGCAAAACTCGCAGTAAACCGCGAGCTCGCATTTTCGTTCGATTTCGACGCGAAACAAAAAAAAAAAGTTTTCGTGGACGAAGCGACAGAGGGGCAGGGGCACTTTTCGGCGAAAGAGAAGACTCTGCCCCGGTAGATATTCGATCTGTCGGTGTCTGAGCTTCGTAAATCTCGCAGCTGGTTTCTCGGCGCGGCGTGGTGGAACTGTTGGGCACCGACAATAAATGGACCGGACGAATGTATCGATCTTTTACAGATGTACACGTACTATATAGCCCTGCGTGCGAGGTCGTACAATCGCGTTGGTCGCGACGTGGTGTTCGCTTGATTCACGACACCCCGGAAGCGAAGTGACTGCGATACGAAATGCCATGACGCTAGACAGTCGGCATCTCCTCGGTGCCTCCTATAAGACCCCATAAATCACCGACAACAAAGCAACCGTTCGAGCATTAAAGTCCCTTCCCCCTCGCGGCTTTTACACCGCGTCGCGTCTTCTTCCCTCAATTGTTTCGCGTTTCAAGGAGTCCCTGTCCTCCTATCCCTATTCCTATCCCCGTCCCTCGAGGGACTTTTGCCCGTTTTCCGCTTCGTTCCTCGACGAAACCCGCGCTGCCAAACCGCAACTCGGCCGAGAACTCGAGCTCCGCTCTGAAAACGAGCGTACGATCGAGTACGAATCGCCGTATTTGGCGACCACCGACGAAACGTTCTCCAGCTTCGCGCGTCGCGCGAATTATGGCTCCTGATTACCGCGGGATTCGCGCCGCGAACTGTGTCAAACGGTCAGAAGGAACGGGCGAGCGAGCCACGTACGGCCTGCAATTTCGCGCAATTTTCGCCGTGCGATAGAAAAGTGTGTAATGTGATAATTCGAAATTGTTACGGATGAACCGCGCAAGATTGGCGCATAATTTACACCACTCGGCAGTTACGTGCTCGCGTAAGTGCTGCGAGTTGCCAGCTAGCTCCGTACTGACGGCTAGCGGCGGATAGGCGCTATCATTTCCCGCCAAAAAAAAAGAAAAAAAAGAAGAAAAAAAGAAAAAGGAAGGAAAAAATGACGACCATTCGCGCAGAACAAAAGGCAGCGAGGCAGCGCGATACTCTGTATTTATAAAACGCAGGTACTTCCCATTCGTGATAATCGCGTACTCATCGAACGGACCGTCGGATTGCCCAGCCGGGTTAAACCCGGTGCTCCGGAAATCGTTCGAACTGGCGTTAAACAACGAGGCGATAGCGAGGAGCCAAGCTATCTAGCCAACGAACTGCGCGCGCGCGCGGCTTATCGCTTCTATTCGCGGAACTATAGAATAATCGCGCGCTTGCCTCGCGCGAGAATTCTTCTCTTTCGGCTTGGAGAGCTCGAGTCGCGAGGGTGTTGCGGCAGTGTAACGAGACGATGCGAAGAGAAAGAGGAACGGACCGTGAAACGTATGTCGCGCGAGTATCAGAACTCGCGACTTCTCTCTCTCTCTCTCTCTCTCTCTCTCTTTCTCTGGGTCCCCGTGGCAACATCTGTCAACCGGGTATATATACCTGACAACAGGCCGATAAACTGGCTGACGGAGCCACGGACCCGCCTTGCATTATGCAACCGAGGCGCGGCGAGGCTTTTCTCTCCAAGCAGCGGAGCGTTCGTTCAGCAGAGGCAGCGAAACCGAGTGGAAGGCACTCGGGCTTGTGCAAAGCACGCCACCAGCGCCGGTCCTTTCGTGCGTACACCTTCCACCACCTGCGGCTACGAAAGGGACGCACCGCGAATATTATCATCCGGGTGCAGCGAACAAGCGAGATCGCCCATCTTCTCCTCCGCGTCATCTTCTCGCCATCTCCCACCGTCTCTCGACTGAATTAATTGTTCCAGGCGCGATGCACCGATTACCGGCACACAGCGGAACAACACGGCTGCTCTTTCAAAGAGACTCTAAAGCGGCCCTCACACACGCTCTGCACGCTCGATTGCCCCTTCTCAAATCTAGGGGACTCAAATCTAGTCAACAGCACGGACTTTTTCTCTTTACAATTTTCCGATTGAACTGTAACTATATTGTGTACACTTGGTGTCGCATGACGCGATGTGTATAAGTAGTACAACATCCGAACAGATGTCCAGAGCGAAAGGAAGAACGAAAGAATTTCAGAAGAAGAGATTTCTAAAGACAAGAGTCCCTTCCCGAGTCAACCGACTCTTTCTAGAGATTGAAACTATTTAGGTGTCTAACCACCTAACCTGCAATACACGGGTTGACGATCGTCTTAAGTTTAAACTGCACATGTGGAATCACGTTGAAAAGATACAATCAACGAAATTTCGCGTTAATCATCTCCGATGCTACGTAATTTTATTTGAAGCGACGATGCTGGTAAATTTCGATAAATTTCGTTGCGACAGATTCGAGAAGCGTACGGAATTTACGTTCGAGATTACGAGCTCGTTTCGCAGCGATTTGACGAGACGTTAAAGGAGAAATTTTCGAAAGTACTTTGCTCCGATCGAGTGAAGCGACTGTGACGAATAATTGGGCTGCGGTTCCGAAGCCGATGTCGTAGAGATCGCGTTAGGGTTATCGCGTTTCATCTGCCGTTGCTCGCTCGCACGAGGCGAGGTCTGCTTTTGATCCATAGATAATCGATCGATCAACGTGCATCACGGACCGAAGGAGTGAATAGGAAATGATTGTGACACGCAGCCCAATGATTGTGGATGTGAAAAGCAGGCATCCGAGCGGTTGAGCGGTGGAACAATGACACTGACAAAAAGAGAATTGCGCCCGATGGCAGAATAATTAATGTCTAAAATGATCGTGCTCGTTACACATAAGGAAAAAAACGACGCAACACAATGCACGGCGGTTGAACCGGCGGTCGTTAATACTGCGCCGTATACTCGAATACTTTTAGACACTCTCCCTTTTGAGAAAATTGCTCCACGGTAGTCTCTGTCCTATTTCCTGCAGCTTTCTTCGTTTCTGCTCTTATCACGCGGCCTTACGAATTCGCTTTCACAAAACTACACGAACTACACGAACATCGCATAAGCACTCGGGAATGAGAGATCTTGAACGTGTAACGGGTGTCTTGTTGAGAAAGCGTCTTTCGCAGAGCGTTTGTCGTTTGTAAAGTTTGTAAACTTCCAAACACACCGGTCAGACATTTTCAGTCGAAATTGAATGTTTCAAACAGCCAACTTGCTTGGACAAAAGGACTGAAAGTTTTCATCTTTTCTGAACCGAAACACATTTTCATCTGTGTCCCTACAGTTCCGAAAAGAAAAACTGTTCGCAGCAACAAGGCGAAAGGATGAATAAAAATTGCGACGTTAATGGTGTTACGATCGCGAGAGATTTCGTTTCGAGGGAGATCTTGTTGGTACACCCTGTATATTTCTCTGCCGCCCCCTTCCGCCCCCGCCCCAGCTCGGAGCAACGTCGGGGGTGGCTGCATCGGCAACGTTGCACTCTGTTGGCGTCGCATTACGTTTATTAACCTAACCTTACCAGCACGGCACATACACGGACGTTGCATGCACGCGCGAGGGCGAACCTGCACGGAACCTCTCGCGATTACACGTACCTACAGCCCGCGTCGTGAACGACAGCACTTTTGCGTACGCGGACAAAGCAGAGACCTGTTGCGCCAGGCCCTCGTCCGTCTTTTTCAATGGGCGCCATTTTCCCTCTGACAAATTTTTCGAATAAATTTTTACGACGTCTCCTCCCCCTCCCCTCCCATTTATCTCGTCCAAGACCCGCTCGCTCCGTTCATCTTCGACTTTCTTTCTCGAAATTCAGCGCGCGATCTTTAGACTCTCGTTCTCGTTCCAAGCGACAAGCCGATCTATCGATCGATTCGGCCGCGAGAAAATCAGAGCAGTTTCATCTCGGCGGTTTGTCACGTGCTTCAGTTCGATCCGCGATGATTCACGCGTGACAGCCGTTCGTCGATCAGATCTGCCCGCGAGTAACACGACCGCGTGTAAACGAGCAGACGAACGTGAAACAGATCACGAATGTCATTATGATCGGTGATCGGTGAAGCGAGACCTGCGAACGCGGCAAGCATTTTCTTTCGCTCATTTTCCAGGAACGATCCCGATCGATCCAACTAATTCCGTTTCAATTACGCAGCTACTCTGTGCCGCTGTGTTAATCAATTGTACACAGGATGAATAAAAAAGGGGCGACGTAACTTTCGCGCAACATTCGTGCATGGTACATGTACGAAAAATTAACAGTTTCAAAGTTGTTTCGGTTGAAGCAAATACTGAATTATTTGTCCATCTTTCTGTTCTCTATCGCGTGTATTATTATTATCATTATTATTACTATTATTGTTGTTGTATTATGTATAATTATTTTGTTACGAGACGTAGCATTGCTGGACAAGTAATAGTTTCACACATCTTTGTTTCACACTGTTCCAATCGAGAATACTTATACTCCTCAGCTATCAGTGAAACAGACGAATTATATCGAGAAATTATAACGTAATTGTTTGTTACAAAAGTTGTACGCACAGAAGTGAAAGAGGGACAAGTAGAAACCTTCTGTAATGAGAAAACCTAACCTAAACCATCGCTCACGCACAATACGGTAACTCTCGAAAGCGAAGAAATTTCATTTCTTCAATCGTTTGTAACGTTCAAACTGTTAATTCTTCGAGCCTCGTTCATCAGGACCTTCCTATTCACTCTGTACAAATATCTAATTGGAAGAACGTCGATGGACTTGAAAGAAGTCGCAGTCCTTGGATGAGAGATTAAAGAAACGAAATTATGGTAGGAACGTGTGGTTGAAAGATGAGATATCGTTCTTCTGATGTTCCACACGATGACAGGTCTTTGTCGAAACGAAACCTGGTCGGATGTCACTTTTTTCTCATCCCCGGTTTCTTACTTGCACGCGGCGATGATCGTCGAGCGTGCGTCACGAGAAGAACGAGGATCCTTTTCAACGCGTAATTACATCGTCCGCTTTATAGTCTCCGAGCTCTCTAACTGCTGGCATTGTCTCGATCCGGCGGTTACGACGCGCCAAATTAATCTAACACGAACCGTTTAAGACCCCCCCCCCTCCCCCTCCCCGCTCTGGGCCCTTAACGCGATCAATGACTCTCCTCGCCGTCCGGTTCTCCGAGATCGCGAGGCCTCGAGAGTCGAATTAATACGCGCAGGGAGGGAAATGAAACATCGTTCGTAGACCGACGACCACTTGGCGTCGTTGGCTCGTGCTCGGAAATTAAAAACATCGAGATATCGCGTCTTCCTCGTCGCTAAACTTTGCGTTTATTAACGATTGTTTCGACCCAAATGGTTCGGAGAGTTCTGCGCAGTATCGCGACGACGATGCCTAGGCAGGCTTCCACCGCACGTACAGAAACATCGTCGTTACACGAGCAACAGCCAGATACGACGCCGTTCGATTCGTCCAGTCACGATCGCTCCGATTCTCAAGATTATTCGGTACCGAGATAAATCACCGTTCGATTGTTACAAGAGGAAGCTCCCTCGTTTCGAATGCTTTCGGTCAAAAGAAATTTTACGGTTACCTGAACGCCGCGGGTAACTGTAACTCACCGGGATTGTGTGTTGTCATCTTCGCCGAGGAGGGAACACTGTCTCGATGTAGACATCGATGCGCTGCACTCTGGACGGAGGATTAAAAACAGCTAGAAGATTCGAATCGGTCCGCCGCGCGAATCGGGAAACAAAACACGTTTCGTCGCACCACGAAAAAAAAAAAAAAAAAAGAAAGAAGGGGGGGATTTTTTTCAAAAACCATAGCTGAACCATAACTCAGTCTCGGCCATAAATCTGCCCGGTGGACAGGGAAGAAGAACCAAGTTGGCGAGAGAGCGTAATTAAAAATAAAGCAACAGGGAGACATTGAGACGTTGCCAGTGAGAGCTGTCTCCGTTGCTCGCGATACGACGAACAAGCTCGGCGAGGAAGAAGCTCGTTCGTGGAGGTGGACAACATTCTCGTCCCACGTTCGCCGGAGCGTGGTCCGCGAAACCGGCGAAACGAAAAATCGACCGTCGGCCAGAGAGGATCGCGCGTCGCAGAGTGGATCGATCGCCCACTCGAGGGCCACCTCTCTCGAAACCTCTCGCGAAACCTCTCTCGACTCGACTCGACGGTGAAAGTAGATTCGCGGCGTCGTTGCGACGAAACTAATTAAGATCTCGGCGTAATGACTTTCACGTGGATTAGCATAATGGGACGATTCGACGCGGCTGCTGTTAATCATTTTTCATGGCCGCGTACGCGAGCGCTATCCGTTAGCGTAGTTGGCGCGCAGCCAGAGTATTAATTTCCCGTAGATCGTGGCCGTACGGATAAAATTGTAGTACACGACGGTTTGCATTCATCGGCGAAGTCGTGCAGGGAGCAGCTCGCGCCTGGACACGGTCCGTGCCCGCTGCGACTTTACGTGGGAAGATGGTCGGGGATGATGGCCTCCTATTAAAATCGTAGCGTAATCGTAGCGGTTACCGAGAGAGACAAGCGTGCTCTCTCCCCACAGCGTGCGAATAATGGATGAAGAATTCGCCTGACTGCCTCCCGACTGTGTTCGGTGTTCGCCGAACGGCGATACGGTATCGTTCTCGATACCGAGTTCCTGATTGACTTTTTTGGTCAACCTCGGTACGCGGCACGTACGTTCTCTCTCTCTCTCTCTCTCTCTCTCTCTCTCTCTCTCTCTGTGCCTGGCTGTACCGACGGATGCAAATAGAGTAACTGAACGGGTTTGCAAATATGATCCGGCGCGGTGGAGGAGAGACCCGGTCCCTTAGTGTGTCACAGGGGCGCTTAATTCAACGTCACTGGCTCTATTATCGTTAATTTATCGCCATCGCGCGGCTTAGTCGGCGGCGGCGGCGGCGGCGGCGGCTTTTTCTTTTTCCACGGTACAACGCCGCTACAGCGCCGGGTACAAATTGCCGAGATCGCTGGAAATTACGTTACACCCACCGTGGACGTGGACTTTAATAGATACAAATCGCCCGTTTCCAAGTATCGTCCAGAGAGAGGATGATGGCCTCCTAACCCAGATGCAACGTCTGCGACAGAGAACCGGACACGGTGGAACAGTCCCTAGTCCCCCTAGGAAGCAGCCTAGACGAAGTGTGCGCCGGAGCGTGTCACGAACACGGCCGTCAGTTTCTTCTCTCGTCGCTTCCCTTTTCGTTCCGCCTCCGTTCCTTTTTCCACCGTGACCAACACTTTCGCGTGTCATTTCCCATGGAAAGCGATCTCGTAGCGGGTAGTAGGCGGATCGAACGGCGAGGATACGTGCAATCGTTGCCAAGAAGTTGCCCGCTGCTTCTCGGAGTAGACCAACGTCAGCGTGATTTGTCACGCGTGTCACAAGTGTCTCTCCGAAGCTTGTCTTTCCCGGAGAGAGGAAGGTTCAACCTTTCAATTTTCTATCGCCACAGAGGCAAACACGCGTGCACGTAACTTCAACGAGCTTCGAGTCGGCTGAAGTTTGCAACGTGTGCGTGAATCGCATCGTAACTCCTCGAGCGTGAGGAATACTTTGCGTATTGCGCGCTTGCAACGCTTCACCTTCCACAGCTGAATTACACTTTTCAAGCGAAAAAGTAACGCGTATTGCGCAAAAGATCGGAGACAGTCGAATCTGGATTCCGTTCGAGTTCACCGAGTTTCCTCCCGTCGAATCGTGGACGTCAACAAGAGCGGAATAATAGCCGCTCGTTGCAAGTGGCATCCACGACTCGAGCGAGCAAAATCGGACGCCGCGGCGTGCCATTCGGCTGACGGATGCACAGACAGCGTCCATTCTATTTTAATCGGCCGGTTAACGAAGCAGCGGCTGGCTCCATTGTCAGCGACGCCTCTCGAAACGGATCGATGCTCGGTCTCCTCGACTCCGTATAATTACAGGCTGCGATTGAATGGACCCGGCGGGACTCGGACACGCGTGCGCGCCTCGCTTTCACACGGACAAGTCGCTCAAGTTGTCGGACAAAAGCGTCGGGCCCCGACCCTTTTTAACCCGCGTTCCTCAGAAAGCGTTCAACGCCGCGCCGCGCCGCGTCGCGACCGACGAAAGTAAAGAAAATACAGACGGCTACGACGACGGAGAATCACGCGATAATCGTTCTCGCTCGTTTGTGTGAAACTCGCTGGGAAACCCGTGTCGCTGAGCCGCGTGCAACGCAGTTTCGATTCAAGTGCTTCTGATTCTAGTCAGATTCAGTTTTAGTAGTCACGAGCTATTTGACAGGTTGATCAGCCATATTTCAGTGCGACAGTCAAGTTTCCATTGGGAGACGATTTTATCTTTAAATTTCCAGGCAAGGAACGTAACGACGTCTAAGAATCATTTTTAAATTTTCTAAATTTCTCTAAATTTCTAGTCTATATGCCAGGGATGCAAAAAGATGGATCGAAATGTTTTAATTTGAACGTCACAAACTTAACAAGAAGAAGAACAAGAAAAACAAAAACATAAAAGAGGATGCCTCAAGGGGGGGGGGAAGTAAGCCTGGATTTCTGGGGAAAAACCGGCAAAAAACCTACTCGATTTGGCGCGATAGCACTTCCTTGATCTAGCAACGTAATAAAAGTGGACAAAATAAAAAACTGCAACGTTTCCGACTAGGAAACGAAGACGACTTTTTTTGCCATAAAATTTTATTAATATACTTTATTAAGGCACGATCGCTCAGTACCAGACAACGCCACTCCTACTCGAAGTCTACGCCACGCCCCCTCACGAATCACGTGACCCAAATCAACCAATCGCTAATTTTCGTTGCATCGGCGTTGCACTGAAGATTTTGCCCGATTTTCTGGGTTACCACCGCTAAAAATCACTTTCAGTGATAAAATGGCCTATTTATGCACATTTATGCGGTTTAGATTCAATTGAAACGAAAGTAATCATACCACGAATCGTGTCTCGAAATTCGTAGTATTTTCATCGGTTGAACAAATTTCAACTTGTTTTTTGGATTTTAGAGTGATCTGTCCCCTTTTTACACGCGACGCTCGCGTGTTTGAAACCAACTTCCGCGGAAAAGTACGTCGACCGATTGGATGCGAACCTCTGCGTGAAACGCGAGGGTAATTATCCATGCTTTCGTGAACTCGGGCGAGCGATGCTCGAGTTAGGAATAGCACCCGCTGGCATCGAGCGCGCTGCAACAGTAGGCAGTACTTGCACGCTCGGGCCGGCTTGTTCCTTAACAAAGAACGTACGAGTGAATTGACTCGAATTTAAGAAAATAAGATCGCAAAGACCGTCCAAGTTATTGACCGAACAATCGAATTTCGCTGGGAGCCGCGGAGGAAGGTCGATCCGGTAGGCATTTTCTTCGCATTATCGCGGGATAATTTCACGCGGCAATCGTCTCTCGAACGTCTCGAACGACTGAGCAGCGTACGTGCAATCGGGAATAGAATTTTTCCCGGTGGTTTATCCCCGGGCAGGCATCTGGCGTAGTAGGAGGAAAGGGGGCTGAAAATAACGTCGGATAACGATGTTTTCTTTCAATTTATCCGCGTCGATAGGCCACGAGCTTGCGGCGCAGCGTAATTGCAAGGGTCGCGCTCTGTGTGTGTACACAGTGGACGTGGACGTGGACGTGGACGTGGACGTGGCCGCGGCCGCACGAGGCTACGTATCGCGAAATTCGTGGGCCTATTATCCACTCTTTCACGGGCGCTATGCATTAAGGACCGTGCACACTACGACCTTGCTGGTGACCGTGACCCTCTGCTCGTACGGGAGAACCATCCGCGCGCCATCCGTGGTTCGCCACACTCGACGGCCCTGAGATCGACTTCCACACAACGTGCTCGCAGACTCGGGGGCTGTCGGCCGTTACTCACCTGTTTTCACCGTCGAACGCGCTCTCTCGGCTCTCTCTCCCCTCGGTCGTTTCTTCTTGCTTCTTGCTTTTCCTGCGCTTGCTCCCGCTATTAAGCATCGTGCACACCGCCCTGACATCACCCGACGACATCTGTTAATGGCCGATCGTTCGAAAACACTCTGCACGTCCCGGGCGAAACAGGTCTTTGGACCCGATTGGCGTTTGTGAAATATTTTCCCGGATACGTTCAGATATCGAACTTTTCCTTTCGCTCGTCCCTTCCTCGCCTCTTTTCCCCAACGTTTCAACCGGATAGGTACCTCTATCCAACGACGTATCTTTGGAGCCAGCGCTCGGTCGGTTACGTTCAAGGTTGAATTTACAATAGCGCGTAGCTGCAGCCCCGTCCCCTCCGAACGCGCTTTTATACGTAAACTACATTTATCCTTTATCCCGGCTCTGTTGCTCGCTCTGTTCTTGTATTTTGATATGCAATAAAGAAGCGTTATTATTATTATTATCCTCGGATGGATCCGAGAAATTGGAAGCGGGGTAGGGGAGGAAGTATGGGGGCAACGTGTAGTTTTCGAAGGGAAATTGCGCGATTTAACGAGGAGTATCTTCTCCCCTCGCGAATTCTTTTCGCGAGTGTAATGTTCCAGTTTTTTTTTTTTTTTTTTTTTTCACGATCTCCGTCGTTATGGCATTGCCAGCCGACGAGGTCACGCGAGTAAGCGATAATTTATATTAATACCTCTTAACCGATCTTTTTGCTCGTGCCGCCGCGTCTGCCAACTGCCTATTAGCTCATCGTCTCGTCTCGTCTCTTCGTAGTTTGGCTCTCTTCGAGAACGACCGGAGGGAATGCGATCAAATTTCGAAATCACGCAATTCGCAGACGCAGGTGCAACGATCCGGGCGGAGGTGGAGAGAAAAGGCGGGCGAGCGGCAGCGAGGCGAACTGTAGCAGCTTATCCGCCCGGCGAATTATTGTTTCCGCTTTCTCGGTTGATATTATCGTGACGCAACTCGATTATAACGCGGCCGTGCCTCCTCCGTTTCTTCGTTCCTTAACCGCTCGGTATCGAGCAATGTCCGCTCGTAGCGGCGGAATAATAATGGAGCACGTCGCTTGCCACACTGGCCGCCACCAATTTTGTCCGATAAATTCGCTCGAGCCGTGGCAAAAAGTGGCACGGATCGATTTTTCCACGTTTCCTCACGATCGGTCGTTTCTCGTTTTGCGAGAGTCGGCCTCCTGTCCGTCTAAACCGACTCGTCCCTTTTCATAACGGCTGACGATGCGGTCGGGAAACGGTCGCAGAATTTCGACACGACGCGGCCAACCAGGCGGGCAATTAAGCTCGAGTCTTATTGGCGAGCGCGTCGCAGGCGATCCACGCTCGTTACCGCCGCCGCCGCCGCCGTCGTCGTCGTCGTCGTCGTCGTTGTCGTCGTTGTTGCTGTTGCAACTTGGCCACACACACACACACACACACACACACACACACACACAAGTAAAGACACAGACGCAGATAGAGAGTATACACGTATATACACGGAGCGAGAGAAGCAAGCATTCGACGAGCACGGCGACGGGCAGAAGGATCGGAACGGGCAAGAAAGCCAACGCGAAGGAACTCGAACTCGAACTCGAGCGCGCGCAGGGTTGGAAGAGAAAAGGGAACGCCGGACAGTTGCTGTTGGTACACCGCACCGCCGCTACGTGCTTTTATTGCGAGAGGATGCTGCCCGATCACGTCGATTGACGCGTGTAGTTTTATTCCCTGTAATAATCGTTAAGATCCTCTCGCGTCTATAATATAGAGTCGACGGACGGGCTTTTTGCTCGTCGTTAATTGACAAGTGTGTCGAAAAACGCGGCTCGAAGGAATAAGTATATTGGGAAAGGGGTCCTAATGGTGGCACGGCTTGTGCGTCTTCGCCGCGAGTGTCTTCTCCCGCAGTTGGAGATACACCGTTGAAACAAAGTTAGAAGGTAGAAAGAAAAGAAAAGAAAGAGGAAAAAATTCGGCGGGAGAGAGACGAATTCGGTGGCGAATTTCGCGAGGGCGATCGCCGTCTCCTTTCACTGACGTTGCAGCGATGCCCCTTAACGATCTAGAAGCAGCGGCGAGGGTGTTCGCGGTACCGTCGTTATCGAGATAAACAAGAGGAAGGAGGCGGAGGAGGGGCCGACGGAGGAGGTGGGCGAACACAGCGGCGTGGAAGAAGGCACGAGAAGAAGAGGAAGAGGGTAGCGTCTCCTCACAGGTGTCGCTTCAGAGCGCTACCACTCGAGGCCACATTTGCTGCTGGTACCGTGAACGCGAACGGTGAACCGATGCACCGACGCCGGTATTCCACATCGAGCGCGCGTTCAACGTCACTCCGGAACATCCTGCCAGTGCGGTAACGAGCCACCAGACGTTCGTCTCGCGCGGCCAAGTGCACGCGACTCTCCGACCAAGCCGGAACTCTACCGCCGTTGCTCTTTCTGTCTTTCTCTCTCTCTCTCTCTCTGTCTTCTCGAGAGAGAGAGAAAGAGAGAGAGCCGTAGCCTCTCGAGTTTTATTCTACCAAAAAAAAGAAAAGAGATCGAGAATGCGTGTGTCGCGATCTATCGACCGGGCCGACCGAAAATCAGCCCGCGGCGTGGGATCGTGAGGGAACGTATCGTGCGGCACGGTACGAAAACCAGCGGTATTCGGCATCGTGATGGCGTCCGTTCGTGACCGTCCGCGCGAAAACTTCCGGGTCGGCCCACGAAATACGAGATCGCGAGTTGCCGGTTACGAGGTTGGATATCTCGGTGGATCGTGTTTCTCCGCGTATTCGTCGAGGTTGCAGCGATAGTTTCGCTAATAGCAGAAGGAAGAGAAAAAAGAGAGAGAGAGACTCTTACTCTGGAGAACATCGTCCGGAGCGTGTAGCTACACGGTGTGTTTCGACGGAACGAGATGTTCGTGGAAGAAGGGGAGCACCGGAGGATACACCGTTAACCACCAAAAATTCGATTTCGTGAAAGAACATCGTGCTCGATTCTCTGTCGAGCGTCAAAAAGCGAAGGGACATCGACACGGACACGGACACGGACACGGAGCCGAGCGTGGCACAGTGTGTGCAAAGGTAAGGTGCGCAGGGTGGCATCGGCCGATCGTTTGGACAAAGTCGACTGGTAGGACGAGAGACCGGTCGCGCGAGCCGCGAGACCGGCTACACTGCCACGAGGAGGCTCGTGCGTGCACACGCGCGTCGTCGCTGCGTGCGTACGAGGATGGCCGTTATGTAATTCGCTTCGGTCTACGCCACGCGCACGAGTAATCTGGAAATCGCGGATCGAGAGCAACGGATCCAACGGGCGGCTATCGGGAGGCGCTCTGCTCGGAGACGGAACTCGCGGCAGTAGGCGCAACTTCATCGCAGTGCGAACAGCGGAAACGTGCAAGTTCGCCAACTGACGTAAACACGGATCGCCGTCACCGAAAGACAATCGTTTCGCGGAGAGAGATGCGACACGAGCAGATCGTTCCACTCGGCGAGGCAACGTGAACGCCGTCGATCGACTATTCGCTTTCCGCGGTTCGATGCTCGCTTAATCAAGAAAGAAACCCGACATCGTCTCGAGAAAGTCTTGACCAGTCCGTTAGAGGTTAAAGGCTGTTACGCACTGCGATGAGAGGACGACAGGCGGTAAACTCGACGGTTCCATTTCTCGGCACGGTCGCGATGGCACGGGTGCGGTGAAGTGACTCCGAAGGTGAGAGAGAGAGAGAGAGACTAGGACAGGGACAATCTGCTTGGCGGCGGCGGCGGCGGCGGCGGCGGCGGTCAGACAGATATGGATGACAACGTGCGGAATGGCCTGCAGGCCGAGCAGTGGCTGCCAATGTTCGAGAAGGGAGAAAAGAGAGCGAGCTCGCTGGGCAGCGGAGCGTTCAGGTTCATCCGCACGCGCAGCAGTATCCGGCGGGAACTCAAGAGGCAGTGCAACAGGTAAGAAAACAGACCGTTCGGAGGAGGCACAGCCCGTAAAATTACACCTGTTACGAGGTAATGCGTTTAAGTCGAAACGCACGAGGCTCGAATCGTTCATCGAGAAACGTTCCCGTTTCGTGCGACGAACAAATCTCGACGTTCCCTTCATTCCCTTGCTTTTGCTTTTGACCTGTCGAAGCGAACCAAGTTTCAAAATTGAATTTTTCTTCGTCCAACTGGTAGTAGTAATACTTTGCGTGACAAGTATTAGTCGAAAGTAGACTGTCTCTGTACTTGATGTCGTCGATGTGTGTACGCTGATTAATTGCAAAGGAATTTCACGGTTTCGAAAATACGTAAAATACGCAAAACGTGTGAAATTAGAGTCGAAAGACCGTTATAGCCTTGTTAAAAGTTGCACGGACCGTAACGAGAACGTCCGGCAAAGTCCGGCAGCCGAAACGCGCATTTAAGAAAATCATAAATCCTATAACGCGCATCGACCATTCCGATTTATTCGCCGATAATGTAACGACAATCGAACGAATCGGCGAAACGTCGCTCTTGAAATGAGAAACAATGTCCCACTACTGTGGCGCTACTCTCGCTAACGATCCCGATCAAACGTCAGCAGGGATGCCAATTAAACAACGGTATGTCTCAATTTGTTTCGTCGTTCAATGTTGAAGCGACGAAAAATCTCGACGTCAGTCGACGAAAGCGCGATCTAGATCCAGAATCGATCGGCGTTCCCTCGGTCGCCGGTGCGTAAATCAACGAACGCTGTCACCGGTCACCCGAAGGGATCCTGGTCGGCCGGTGGGAACCATCCGACAATCGTTATCCGACGCCTGGTCGCCTAATCTGCCGGCCGCGTCCGTGCATCGAGGCAGAGGATTATAGCCAACGGTATACCGGTTGATCGGCAGCCGGAGAATGAGCCGCGACGAAGCAGGAAGCAAAAGCAATCTGCAGAATTCGCGGTCCTTGCGGTGCGTGAGAAGGCCTAGCTTCGCTAATAGTCGACCGTGGAATCCGAGACGACTGCGAGGTCGGGCTACGTCGTGATTCGAGCTCAACTGAACGCGAAGACGAGCACGATCCCTCCGTGAGACTAATTATCATTCGCAGTTCGAGAAACGGTCGCGAGATATTATCGGCAACGAGCCCACGAACACAGACCGTGGGCTCGCGGATAGATCGCGCGTATGTAGGCGAGACTCTCTCGGGTCTCTTCGTAAAAACCGTGACACCTTTCAGCTACGAAACCGGCCAAGAAACGACGCACTGGTCGGCAATTATTTATGAGACTGAGGCTTTTTGCGAAATACTCGGCGCAGGGGTGTGTAGCAGTGGGCGGACGTCGAGTCTCCGCAGCCGAGTTTAGGCAAAGGATAAAAAGGATCTTTGCAGTTAACGCGTCGACTATGAGAAACGAGAGATCTCGTTAGTTATTGGTCGGCACCGTTCGTTCGAGGTGCTCGTTTAAATTCGAAGCGGGAAGCGTTTCAATTTTTCGTTCGACGGAATCATCATAATTCAAACGTTATTTCGTATACCGAGGAGTCGCCCACGCGATCCGGTAAACATAGCTCGGGGCGAAAAAAAAAGGAAAAAAAAAAATGATTTAGATCGTGGATTTTTTTCTCCGCATCCCCGATCGAACGAAGAGCTCGGGGCGCGTGTAGCCTCGTTATTTACCGCAACACACGACGGAACTATTCCCGCGCCGGGACAGCCGATAAACGATTCACACGGCGAAACACACCGGGAAGGACATCGTAAATTGGTACAACACGGTAACAAGCACGAGTTCGAGGAACAACGAGGTTTGTCCGGAGGACCGCGGTGAATTAATAACGCTATCGTGTTCCAAATAAATTCCACCGACGCCGAACTAGACGATCGCGATGTTCTTATTAATCTCTACCGGCCGATCTAACAGAGCGAACGGCGTAGCGAACGAAATTCTGGCGAGCAAACGAGACTCTAAATCGTGCACATTGTTACGGACGCGTGAAGAAAATTCTTCGACAAAGTTGCTCTTTGATTCGTCGCAAAGGAAAAAAAAAGAAAAAGATATCGTGAAAGTACCGAGAGATTTCGAAGCGAGGACGTACGTAGCTAACAGGGGACAGCGTTCGGGATATCAGCGTTTCGCGTCGTTGAAACGTCTGGACCCGCGCTAGAGTCTACGTAGACTCGTCGAGAAGTGTCCTTCTGATGTGCCATCCGCTTAAGGAAAGAGGAAGAGCAAGCGGTGGCTCTGCCGATACACGATCCTCGACCGGCAGAGTCGAACAGAAAGAATTACCGCAATATATTCCATGTTTTAATGTTGAGCCGGATCGACCGAAACGTCGAGTTCGCCTCGTCCAGGGGGCCCCCGTCGCGCATAATAAGGCCCTCCGCCGGGGCCACAGCCGACTTTGGCCCTGCAGCCTCCTCCAGCCACGCACCAACAGAGCTCTCTCTCTCTCTCTCTCTCTCTCTTTCTCTCTTTCTCTCGCGCGCGTGCACACGTACAACGAACGTACGTACGTACGTACGTACGTACATCGGCCGCCCGGAGCCGACACACGTCGAGGAACCGTGCGGTTCGAACACTTCCGTGTTGTACGACTAATGAATCGCCTTCTCTTTCTTCGGATCCTTCCACCCTCCGCCTCTCGGCCTCTTTTCCCCTTGGCTCGCGTTTGTCTGGTCATCGCGACGACCGATCGCAGTCGCGCTTCGTCCAATCAACCGCGTACGCGCATATTTTTATCGCTTCTATCGATCCATCCGATAAAACTCCACGGACTTTATTCGCCATCCCCTTTCGACAATGCTGTCCTCTCTCTCTCCTCTCTTTTTTTTTCTTTCTTTCTTTCTTTCCTTTCTTTTCACCGGTGATCCGGGGATGAATGCGTTTTTGTTGTTCCAGGGGATATGTAGATTCGTCGGGGGTGCATTTTAATCGAGTCATTTGGTAGTATAATACCATAGTCGAGCACGAGTTGAATCTCCTCGGGTAACAGTTACCTCTTATCGAAATAAGAGCACTCTCTTGTTCTTCCTCCTTCGCAGATCTTCCAGCCAAACTTTGTCACTCAATGACATTTACGCTCGCAAGGTGGAAATCTTTCGTTTGAGTTTCAGAGATTCAGTTTGATCGAGTGATTTCCGCGCTTTTTTCAGTTCAATTTTTTTTCTTTCTCTCCTTTTAAACAGAGAGAAATCTGACTCGAGCAAAGTGCCCGCGAACTTTTGTAGTTTTATCGTCGCGTATTCGCGGTATGTTCCTCCGCTACCGACTTTATTCATCGAACGCGAGGTCACGTGAACGAATACACTTGCCGCGAGCCTGTTACGCGTGCGTTTTATCGCGATCTTATCGGCGGGAACGTGAGAAATCGAACGAGGCAGGCGAGGCACCGATCGAGACTCCGATGTGCCGCGATTAGGGAAAAGTAAGTCGGCTCGGCCGACCGTTAGGCTCGTTTTAATGGAACTTCCGTTTATGTAAATCATGCTGATGAGCTTTAAATCGACGAACATTTGAGCAGAGTGGCCACTCTGCCCGCCGCCTTTGCCGGTCTCGCCGTTCGATTAATCCGAGAGTGAGAGAAACGATCGGAAGGTTTCGTCGTCGTCCTAACGTGTAATTTGTTTCTGCACGGCCGACCCGAGAAACGAAACCGTGAAATGCGAAAGTAGCCGCTGAGATCGATGCGCTCGATCCGGGAAACTGGCGTTTACCCAACGTATTTTCGCTTCAGACGAAATTTTTCGAAATTACAAAATACGTAGACAAACGGCAGCAGGAAATCGCTTTAAGGTAGATGTGAAAAGGCACGTGTTGCCATCGTTTATCGACTGATAAATGCCCGGTATAAGACGGACGATCAACAGGTTGGATCATCGTAGATCATCGTTGCTCTTGAAGGAGCCAGCTGATCAACGAACGAGGAGAGAAGAAAGACGAAAGAAATCGATTTGCTGAAAGAAACTGTCCGGGTTTTGGACAGTTGATCGATCCATACGATCTTCGTACGGTCGAAGGATCTCCTAAGCGGTATCGGACTCTCTCTCTCTAACGATAAGCGGACCAGAGATCCTTGCGCAACTGGTACAGAGTACCGGTACCGAGGTATTGTTCGCTGATTTTGCATTTCGCCCGAACATGAACAGACTCGAATTCGGGATCGGGCACGAACGATAGACAAATCGGTGGCAGAGAACAGCGGGCCAAGCCGGATGATAACGCGTAACGGGACGCGGGCCTGTCAAGTTTGGTACCTGTATCTGAATCTCGTACGGTTCGCCGGGTCTGACCCCGCTCCGCCACGATCTCTGACTATTACTCATAACCATTGCGTTCAGGTTCAAGCACCGATATTACCCGATGGAGGCTGATAAGCCGTTTAGACGGTTTCCAGCGTGAGCCGTTCCGCGGCTCATTGTGTGTACTGTACGTTATCGAGCTTATAGGAGCTTATAGGGAGGGGAGGGGGGGAGGAACCCGCGTGGTTACAGGCCGATACGGACAGACCGATAAGCAAGGACGTGCTTATGAAACTTGGCACCTCGCTATCCGGCTCTCGGATCTTCCCGCAGCGAGCCTTCGAAATAATCCGTAAATGCTACGTCGCTGTCTATCATTAGTTTGCGTAATCGAGTTACAGATCTCCGCGGACCCGATTCCGACGTTGATCGAACGTTGTCGTGCTTCGTTTCACCGTTTGCCCCGCCGGAAACTCGTCGATTTCCCTCGGTTCAATGGAACCTCGTACTCTCTAGCCGGCCCGCGAGCCCTCGCCCCTGCTCGATCGCCAGCGCTGTCCCCTCCACTGCGTCGATCTACCTCTTCGCACATCGATCTTTCCGCACATTGAAATTTCCTCGACGCGCGTACGAAATTTCCCACTCTCTCAGTCTGTAGATTTCCCTGGTAAATAAGCAGAGTCTGGCGCATTGCCGAGACGGATCGCAACGTACTCAAACTATCGGTACATAGTCTCGTCTACCCTTTTCCAGACCAACGACGATCTAGGTTCCTTATCAGCATGGAGAAATTTATCGTCCTATTTTTGGGCAACGACTCAGTCGTTAGTCGGGAATAACAAATCACTTGTTACTCCCGAGCGAAACGGTTGATATCAGAAACTTTAGGTCCGTGCTTTAAAATGACTAGCTAGAATTTGCTTGAAAGTGTCACAGTAGAAGCTACCGTCTTTATTTAATAATTAATTATTAATTAATTATTTCGTGGAAAATAAAACGTGTATTTAACACAAACCTTAAACGGTTTAGAATATTTTGAAACTAGACTTGACCAGTTCCTCTTACATTTTCATTTCTAAACACTTTTTTGCCGTTAATATTAATTGTTACAGGATAAAATTGTTGCTTCCTTACGTTGTAATTCAATTTTGCAACATACAGCAGTGCATGCTCTGTGTTTGACGAGTATAATCGCGTCGTTCTTCTGACCAAGGTGAATCTACGTCATCGAACACGAGCGGTCTCTGTCGTGAATGGAAAGTCGACTTTTTCCATCACGGTGTGATTGCGCATTGCGATAAAAATGACACAAACGTACGAATATTCTCACAAAGTCGAACAACGTTTCTCGAAACGGTTCGCACGTACGCGTAGACGCGATACGCTTCCAGCCGCGTTTTTCCACCGTGGCAATCGACGCATCGGATGGTATCTGCGTGAAAGTATTCGAACAATGGTATCCACTTAAGAATACGTCCGCGGCGAGCGGTGATAAATGGCACGCGATTCTCTGGTTACTGCCCTTGACACGAGTCTATCGCGGAGTCCCGCGAACCAACGCAACAACGTCCCACAACGTCGGTGTCATTCCGCGGGCTGTCCGTCGGGCCTCGGGGGAGAACACGCGCGCTCCCATCCTCGGCCGCTGAACAAATGATGCATAACGCTGCGCGGCTGTTCTCTCTACGCTCGATGCGAGTTTTCGCAGCTATTCCTCGAGGGGCGAAAGAGCGCGCGCGAGCCAACGTCCGATCCTCGGCGAAAATTAGAGGGAACGTTCCAGCGGATACAATCGACGTTTACCGACGATGTCGAACACGTTGCACCTCTCTTCGCTCGGATGGACGGAACCCACCGGTACGCGGATTTCTGCCGCCATAGCTGTTACTGCCAGCCTGTAGCTTCAAACGGTAGCGTACCTAAAGTCTTCTCGGTCGGATTTGCCAACGCAATAGTCGCAATTATCGTGCGTCTATGTAGGAGTCTCGGAGTGGACGTTTCCAACGAGTCGAAATCCTTCAGACTTGGTGCTCGTGTCGAAAAGTTTGTTTCGGTATCGCGCCAAGTCTGAGAATCTTTGTCGTAACGTAAATGCGTAACGCAAGACGCCCGAGCGCCGGCTACGATCCAAATGACGAAACGCGCGCTGTGGCGTAATCGTGCGCTGCCGCGCTTTAAAAGGAGCTTTAACAGGAGGAATTTTTTTCCCGCGGCGTGCCGACGAACGAGCAAATTCTCAAAGGGTATCCTTGACATTTCGCCGGGAAACGTTGTACTTTCTCGTTCACGGCAATTTTCTGTCATTACTCGGGTGTACGAGGTGGCCGGGGTGAAAAAGCCAGCGAGTCGAACATTCCGCGACCATGGGTGGAAAGTGAACCGAAGTGCGTGCTTCCACGTTGGTGTGTACCGTTATCAAACGATTGCGATCTGATCGCAAGAAACGTCAAGGACCAGAGGCCCCGTTGATAAATAACATCGGGGGAACCGTCTCCCTCCCTCCTGTCCTCGATCGCGTCGTTTCGGTAGTCTTCAAAGGAAAGTGATGAGTCAAGATAACGGGCGAAACTGGCTCGGGAGCTGCGCGAGCTGGTTCGATTAAAGACGGTTCCCGAAACGCGTATTGCGTTTTCGGGAATTACTTGCGTAGCGACGAAATAATATACGAAACTCGGCTGAATATTCGAGCAAACAGCTTTGTCCGAACGCTGTTCCCTCGCCTGTTACGGCGCACACCTCGGGACGAACGAAGAGAGGCAGAAGTTCACAGGCAATTGAGCGGGCGGCGAGTACCTCCTCGGGAACCGATAATGGCTCTCTGGAGGAGGTTTCAGGTTCACTGGAGTACCCGCTCCTGACGGGGAGGATCGGATAAAGATCTAAATGCCTGCATAGCCGTACGTACGAGGCACGCCAAGGAAGATCCTTAAATACTAGCAAGGTAACGAAGGTAAAGGTTTCTCGTGACGTCCGCTTTGGTGCCGGAGCCGTCAGGGGTCAGTGAGCGCTCCGGTCGGTAAACCCGACTGCTCTCTGAATTCTCGATCGCTCCTCCACCACCACCACTTCCTCTCTCGTCCCTTCACCCTTATTCTCTTCCCCTCGCGTTTCGTTTCGTCCGCGTGCGCCACGTTCGTCCCCACTCCGCGTCCGCCAAACGCCGCTCCGCCGACGAATATCCAACTCTGATAAATCCCATAACGCGATTTATCGCCGAGCCTCGAAGGGGCTCGAAGGCTTCCTCCAAGTGGAGGAAGCGCGGTTTGAACGCTGCTCAAGGCGGCGCCACGAGAACGCTCAGGCGAGACCGAATCGAAGCCCAAAGTCTACGACGCGGACGAACGGACGAATCGAGTTACGTTACCAAGTATTCGACGATTCTCTCGGAAAAGGCCCGAGATGGAAGTTGTAAATCGCGCTCGGAGGAGCTCCGATTATCCGGTCGGACGGCAATTTGAAAGAGGGTCCGCTGCGCCGATCGAGGGTAGACCACGACTTGTTTACCGTTCTATTAATTTCCTAGTCGGCTATCGTCGAATTACCTCTCCCTTTCGTAATTGCTCTCGATGCTCCTCGACTCGTTTCCCCGGATAATCGCTAAACTGAATTATTTATACGCAGCTCGTTCGACGCGATCCAAATTCCACGGTCACAGGATCTCCACGTCAAAGCGTTGATTAATCGTTGCGTTCCCGTTTGAAATCGCGACCGCACACGCGAGCAGCAGCCGCAGAGTCACTCCGTGGCTCTTTCGAAGGGCGAAACCGTATCCAGAATTGGATAACGACGAACCTGAGCCACCTGAGCAAGGAGATTCGTGACTGGAGATACGTCACTTTACACCGATTCTAATTACTCCGGCATGTCATTTTACACCGGCGTCTTTAATCAGCGTCGCAATCGGCTTAACGGGAACCCCATTACCGGTGGTTAATAGGATTTTTCTCGGCGTCCCTCCGCTTTGACAGACGAGTCCCGAAGCTTTTGTGCGCCAAGTCCCGAGCGTGATGGCGCACGCGATACGCGATTAGAGCGCCGTTGGTTGGTGCGCCCGTCGCGAACAAACGTTCTTAAACAAAGCTCGCGCTGAGCAATCGCGAAGCAACGGCGACCGAATCAACCGCGTCGAGAAGAGCGGCGCGCGAAGAAGTACGCGCGCAATTAAACCCCGAGGGGATTCGTTCGACTCTCGTTCCTTCTCGCCGCGAACGTTCCGGTGGAAAGCGAAATGAATGGCTCGAGTAAAATGGCCGATCTAACGGGAAATCGCAGCGAACCCTTGTGGCCAACAATTTGCTTTCATACGTCGTCGTCGCTTCGGGTAGACTTCCTGCGAGCCCGTCTCCCGTAATTGTCACTACCTCGGCTTTTCTGCCGGTTCTCCTCGAACGGTTATCCGTACTCGTTTACCTGCATTTGAAACAGGATCGCTCGATTACCTTCTCGACTGTTGTCTCGAACAGGTTAAATAAAACCCACTTTCCTTCACCTTTACCTTTCTACTTTGCCCGCTTCACCCTCCTCTCCACTCGATTACAATACCAAATTAGCAACTCCCGCCAAGAGGAGCGTAGCACGGTGGCGAGCAATCGCAGTTTCGCGCGCAACTTTGTCTCGTCTCGATCAAATGCATTTTTTTTCGAACCACTTACAAAGCAAGAGTCGCAAACCACGTGAAGAAACGATATCTGTTCCAAGCTTCTCATCCGTCATGATCAGCGAAGCATTTTAGTGGCGAGAATTATTTTAGCGTTATTTCAAGAGTCGAGATGTGGCCGAGTGAATTCGTCTTGACGTTATCGAGTCAGAAATATATAACGAGGTTCAAAGGAATATTTTATTTCGAAATTTCTGGCTGTCGGATCATTGGAAATAAGTGAAAAATTGTTAGTTGTTACTCTTGTTAGGCATCCAAATATCACAGGTTTCTAAAATCTTCTAAAATCCGTGTCTGTTTAAAGATTGCTCTCAAAATTTCTTGAACGCTCTTCTTGACAATTGTTCAAATTTTGTATTATGCGGCACGAGTCTGTCGCTCTTAATCATCGTTGAAAGTTCGAATTGCTATAAACCTCGTTCGTACATTAATTTAAAAATCTCCTTGTTTACCTCTAATTGCTAATTCTGTAATTGGCTTCGATCTGATTTTCGAAATCTTGACCTCAGCACGTTGCGATCGTCTGCGCAATCGTTTGAAATGAATTGCATTTGGAATTCCAGAGCTTCCTCGTTTCGTAAAAAAGAAAAAGAAAAAGTTGGAAAAGTTGAGAAACTTTTGGCCACGGAAAACGCAGTACGGCGGCTCGCCCCGATCGCAGTCGTCTGTTTGACCCGACCTCGTGAACCACGCTCCACCCATGGAGCTAGAAGAGCCGGAGAGCTCGTGCAAAGCCGAGTCGCGTAAAAGGATCGAAGGTTCGCGTGGTTACCGCTTGCGCTCGCCGTTCCATCGCGCGTCGGTGCCGAGCGGTCCGGTAACCATCGGCGGCGCGATCTCGCGGGAAATGGAGCACGCCGCTCGATTATATTCCAGCGAGGTCGAAGCCAGGCCAGGCCGCCTTCTGAACTCGAGTCGCTCTCTTGCATCATGGATGCACGCCGCCTTTTGCGGCGTTGTTATCCAACGGGAAACAACCATGTTTGCAGAGAAACAGAGAGAGAGAGAGAGAGAGAGAGAGAGAGGCGTCCGTGTGTTCAATTCAATTAAAAATAAACCGGCCTCTCGCAATTATCCGCGATACCAGCGTCGTTCGCTCGCCCGTTACACACCAATTTGCGATGGATTGCCAGTGAAATCGCTGGCATAACTGTGCCCCGTCGTTGTTTCTTGTCACATTAACCGATTCGATGTGTTCTACCGGCTCGTTCGCCGACGATTATCGCTCGTTCCCTGGTTAACACGTTCCGTACGCCGCGCTCACCGTACGATTTTCTATTCAACCGCCGTGTACCGCTTATAATACATTTACCGATGCATTTTAGAAACGTGTGCTCCTTCCCTCGAGGGAAAAATGTTAAATGTAGCAATTACTATGAAAGGGAAGCGTGCGATCGACGGTTATTTATTTACTTACGTTGCTCCAACGCGGACGTGCTATAATTATCGCGCGGTAAAACTCCGTTTATTCAATTAGTTCGCGCAACGAAGAGAGACCATTGAGGCCTACGATCTACGATTTCCCGTTTCGTACAACAGAAATTCAAACAGAGAAATTAATTGAAATTTCGCCAATCGATTGACAAAGAAATCTGCAGTTTCCCGGTTGCGTGGGTCGTTCGTATAGTTATTCCGCGGGCGAAGGAACGTTATTAATCTCGCGTTCGATGCGCCGCGAGCTTGTCGACGCCGAGCACGGGAACTATAGCAGCTCGACTGTTTCCGGCTCGATCCGGGGTTAAGGTCATCCGCGTAATTTCACCTAAACAAATCGACGTGCCTCGCTCGATCGAACCTCCCCCCTCTCTCTCTCTCTCTCTCTCTTTCCTCTCGACCCCGAGTCGTTTCGCCCGTACGTATCTCCCTTCGAACGCGCGCACGTATCATTTTCGCGAACGCGAGTCGTGCACGCGCTGTTTACGCCCCGATGCATTACCCTCGCCTCCCTTTCTCGAACAACGATCGCCCGATCGCAGCAACGTCCGCTTCCTCGTTCGCTCGATCCTCGGCGCGAAATTTATTCCGCGAGCATTTTCACATCGCAATTACCGCCTTTTCAACGACGGAATGTCGATCCGCCGCGAAGCACCGGAAACTCGCGTCGTTGAAACAGTTATGCGGTCTCGGATCGCGTCTATGGCGAGACGTAGCCTCACGTTGCGTCAAGTTTGCTCGTAAGACCGTGCTTACGAATTCCATCGAAGACTAGAGAAGGAGGAGCAAGGGAAAAGATTTGTCTATATTCACTTAGACGAGAGTTTCGCTTTATTCGGAGATGGAGATTCTGTTTCGTTTGGTATTCTCCCGTAATGATGATTCAATCGGTGAAAAGTTTGGGGATTCTAACGCCAGCGAGCTTGTTTCTTTCGAGTCAGTCACGTTCAAAATACGGGCCGTTTGATTGCACTGTACGTGTGAGGATAAAAAAAAGAAAAATGCCAAATTTCATCAAATCGTACGTTCCCTCGCGAGTCCCGCATCTAGCAAACAATTGAAAGAGAAAGAGGTTTGCTCGAACATCCACCGATGAAATTGCAGAGCTGCTGCCATCGATCAAGAGGATATCGATTTAGCAGAGCTGGAAGAAATCCGCTTTCACGTGTACACGCCTCGAACTCACGCGGAGGCGAGCGATTTTTCTTAACGCCGAAACACCGCCGTTTCCTCGAGTCGTGCCTATTCCGCTCGCTCCGGGAATCACGACGGGATCGAAGCTATTCTAGAAACTCGCGGTAAAGCGAGAGTCACTTGTCATCCGCTTGATCAACATAGCGCCAGATCGAATCCCGTGCAGCGAGCAGCCGCAATGACTTGGAAGTAATGAATATTTTATAAGGATAGAGAGCCAACCTTCGAACCCGCGATGTCTGTATCTTCTTCTCGTACACCGGTACTTTGCTTTAACGGATTTGCTCCTCGAACTTCTGACGTGCCACCGGTTGCGAGCGGGAGCAAACACAGAACGTTCGTAACTACACTCGGTGAAGAGTCTTATCTTTTCTCCGAGAGAGGCTTCCGAGAAGCAGCGGCGGCGGCGGCGGCGAGAGAAGCGGCAAGCTTCTCTCTGAGAGGCCGACTAAAAGTCTCAATCGGTACGCGTCGCAGGCATTTCGTCGACGGGGTCGCGCACACCTCGTCGTGCGCATCGCGGTGCTGCGATTGCTACATATTTCACGGCGGGGTCGTTCCGATCGAGCGTTATCGAGCCGGAGAGACCGTAACGAGCCCACGTAGCGTTGCTCGAGGTTGCCCCGTCGGAGCGTGCTGTCGACCGGCAACGAGCGCAGTAGGCTGCGAGCGCGTGCACGTACACCCTCGTTCACAAGTACCAGCCCGTTTCTCTCTATCTCCGCGATGGTAGTGGAAATTTCAACCCAAGCGCAACCGATAGAAGTTGCGACGTTTTATTCACCGCGGACGTATATTCGCGTGTTTATTAACGCGAGCGGAGTTGCACTTTGTGCCACGCTGAATATTCAGAAGCTCGCTAATAAAACGGGCAATTGATACTTTTGCCATTTCTGCCAACTTCCGCGTACGTTTTGTTCGAAACTTTACTACCGTTTACGTAGTTTACGTAGTAAACGGTCTCGACGGTCTCGTTAGAGCGCCAATGAAATTTTTTCTTCAAAAACGTTTCGCAGAGAATACATTGCGCGATGCAAGGTTGCGACGAGCGAGTCGGAGAAGGGGAGACTTTCGCGAGCAACTGTACGCGTACACGTGTACGCGATACGCGGTGTACGCCAAGGTGTACCCGCGTCGTGCAACCGCGCAGAGCCATAAGACACGTGTGTTTATATCGTGGCGCGGTGCACCGCGTTACGTCGCGCACGCGGGGTGCACTCACGGCGCATGTAACGCTCGCGGAAATGTATGTACATCAGTTACGCGTTCGTGCTTACACGGAGTGTCGTTGTAACCGGCTGCTCGCGCCGCTGTCGCGCCTGCCGCTTCCACTCGCGGCGTACAATATAGCCGCAACACGCCGTGCATATTGTTCCGCGATTACGCTTCCATTTCGCGGCGTAGACGTTCCGTTGCCTCGCACGACCGCTCGCCGCGCCGATTATCCCTGCCCTCGGCGGCCGCGCGACCGCCCGTGGCACTTGGTCGAGGCGGTAGCCTCCTAGATACCTTCCCAGCAACGGACTCCGCCAGCTCTCCAGTCCGTTAATGCGGCAGTTTCCAGCTAGTGGTTTCTGCTAGTGCCCTTGCAGCGGACAGTCGACTGTCCAGTTTAGGAGAATGCCCCGCGAATACCCTTCGAGACACACGCGCGGATTACACCGCGCATGAAATCGGATCCTCACTTTCTCTGCGTGAAACGCTAGAGACCGTTCGGCAATGTGTGCACAGTGGCCGGTTGTTTTGAGAGAGTTTTTGAAAGATACGCGCGTCGGGAGGCTACCAGCTTTGCAAAGTCGGGGAATAACGACGAGGAAATCAGAACTCGCATCACGGTGTGTAGATAAAACTGCACGACTTGTACCCCAGTTCGATTCGTCTCACTGAAAGGCGACTTTTTTTGCCATAAAATTTTATTGATGTGCAAACGTTTGAATCGAACGCCACTCCTACTCGAGGTCTACCGCACGCCCCCTCGCGAATCACGTGACTCGAATCAACCAATCGCTAATTTTCGTTGCATCAGCGTTGCACCTAAAGAGCTGCACTGCCCGAGTTTCCGGGTTACCCCCGCTAAAATCACATTCAGTGATAAAACGTAAGCGTCCTTGTAATTAAATTGTATCTCAATGTGAGAGCGGCATAGGCAGATAACTAGCGAATATTTATTACACTGTATGGAAATGTTCCGACAAACTGTTCTGGTACACAGAAGCGTGAATGCTCGAGAGATATTTAAGTTCAAACGAAAGCATCGCTCGTGGACCGAATCAAACTGATCGAACAGCGCGAACGGATCAGAAGCGTCAAGACGCTGGTTTATAGAAGCGTGATCCGGGCCGTGTAATTACAGGACGCGCTCGCGATGAAAGAGCTCTCGGATTCGTAGTTTGACAGCGAATGTATGCACGCCCACTGTTGGTCCGTCGCCTGCTTCTCCCTCGAGTGCGATGCGTTCGCGCGCGTAATATCTTGCTTGCGCAAAAAGGTCGCGCGCGGCAACTCGTTAAGGAGGTGGAGCAGCGCCTGCGTATCCGCGATCCTCTGCCTCGAAATTATCATCCTCTTATTTACATTCCCGCTAATTGCACGTTCGCTCGCGCAACTTTGTCTCCCGCGGTGATTTTCGCTTCCTATAATAAATCGGACGCCCAGCCTCGCCCGCTCGATCAGACGTCTACGTGTAGGTATAGTTTCTTCCGCGCCGTTATCGCTCCGATCGTGGAAAATCGCTTTCTCATTGGATTCCTCCACGTTGATTCGTGACCACTCTCTCGGATGATTCCGAGGTCACCTGCTCTCATTTTCGTTCAATCGCCACGTCTTTTTATGTTTAGCTCCGTCGTCTATCTTAGAGAAATTTAATCCTGTCCAGACCGCGGTCTTAAATTTTCACTGGAGCACCGTTGAAAAACTGGAGTCTAAATGAAGAATTACTTCTTCTGCGTGGAATTGTACTTTGAATTGGTCTAATGAGACGAAAGGCGCCTACAAGCGCCCGGCAAACGTCACTGACAAAAATTGTAATTACAGAAAAAAAAAAAGGAAATGAAAAATAAATTAATCTTTCGCCAGTCATGTCTGATTTATACGCGATTATTTTACAATTGTTTCATTTATAGCCTTAAAGTGAAAAGCTGTGGCAATAAATTAATCGCAAAAAGACACAAATACGTAGCGTGTGAGAAACACAACGAAAGAAGAGAGACACATTACGAAATAGTGTTAAATAACACGAAATAAAGCTTGAAGTTACTGTTAAATTTTTAGTGTGTTCAAATAAATAACATTGGTTTAATGTTAGTGCGTAATTTGATTTTTTTTCGATTATTTGAATATATTTTCTGAGAAATATGACGAAAAATTTAGCAGCCAAACGGTTGACACTCGTCTTTGAATACTTCATACTCATACTTTTACACAATCCGTGCATTGTGCGTACCTTTGCACCCTAAAGTTCTCCACAAGCGCATAAATGTCCGCAGTTCACCGACGACCTTCGACAGTGGCTTCAAAAATCTTCCTCAACTTTAAGCAAAGTATTTCGCAAAGGCGTGTTTGCAAATGTGGACAGTCGGTATAACTAGATTAGTCGGAACTGCGAGAAAACGAGGATCGAGAAGAAGGGGAGAAGAAGGAGGAGGAGGAGGAGGAGGAAAGAAGACAATACTCGCCAAGGACAGGCGGTATTCAAATGCGTTGGTTGCCGTTGCTTCTGCTTCTGCCGGTTGCCTGTACGGCGAAACGTTTTTACAGACTGGAGAGAGTCGTGGCTGCGGAACAACCGTCATTTTTTCTCTTCTCGTGGGCGAGCGTCTTTCCTTTTTCCCTGCTCCCCTTTGAAAAGCTGCCCGCTACCCACTCTGGTTTCGCCCGGCGGTGAAACCGCATCCGACGCCTCTGTCCCTTTTCGCGTACGTCACCGAGCTTTAGTACTCATTGCCGGGAAATATAGCGACGCGCGGAGAATTCCTCGGGGCCGGTCGAACCTTTGCGCCCCGCAAGAACACCGCGTCGTTACCTGGGCATAATTTCCGTTCGCGCGATTATCGGCGAATGCCTGGCTAAAGGTGACGGCCACCGCGGATTCCCGGCGCGGTGCGCGCGATCGCCAGCCAGCCTTTCATGGAACTCCGCGGACACTGGCGGCGAACGAAAAAACGCGAACGTGGACGATGGAAAAACGGCAAAACGAAACGTGGAATTTATCGTCGTACTAAAATTGAGTCGACGATACGAGCGAAAATGCAATTGGAACTGTATTAATCTGACTCTAGGTACATGCCAGTTTGCTTTCTCGTTTTACTCTGGCCCGATGAATACACTTTGTCGATGGTTGTTAGGCGCGTTACGCGCAAGAATGAGCGTGTAAGAGGACCGTAAAGCCACTTGCGCAAATAAAAGACGACGCAATATGAAAAAAAAAGAAGAAAGAAATTGCGAAAGAAGAGGCTCGATTACAGCGCATTGATAACGACTAATTAGAATCTACGCTCGGAACAACCAATTATATGCCAAGACACCAAATATAGACAAACGAGCGTGCAAACTCGAATTCTGAGAGAAACGAGTTTGCGAAACTGCAGCGCAGATGGAATGTACGCGCAGGCATTTTCGAATCGGATCGATTTTCCCGCGTGATCCACAGTCCACAGCCCAGAACCCCGGTTCGCGTGTTCCTCCGAAACAGTCCGATCGATGGAAGATATCCGGTGCATCGTTGGGATCATTAGCGTGAGATCGTGTGACGTAACGAGCCAATCAGTGTCCCAACCGTTCGAGTAATGATCGTGTACCGAGAGGTATTAGCATCGCGGACGGACGGACGATACCGTTAAACAAAACCTTACCTGGTGACCCTTGCCCCGGTGGGTCGTGGCGGACTTCACCGATGACGAGGACGATCTTGTCGAATCCGATGCGATCAGCATTTCTCCGAGGAATCGTCGGCTTCTCCGACCTCGGCCACCGCCAGGCAAACGGACACGACCGGCTCGAGTGATCTGGATCACGACTCCTGCCTCTCGGTCGAGGCGCAACGAGGCCCAGGACAATCGATTCTTTCTGCAAAGTTCAACGAAATAGGTTTCCTTAATCCTCCACGCGCCAAAAGTGTACACACCGATCGAATTATTTTCCGAGCCTGTTAAGCTCCGTTGTGAAGTGGAACCTTTTTTCGAATTTCTTGGTTAGATTTCAAGAATTGCCTACTGCAATAATTTCTTATAAATATTCTACTATCAAATGGAAAAAATTCGTTTCGATGGCTAAAGTATATTGATGTATGATTACTCCAAAATACGTCGATGAGTGCCATGTATAATATATTCGGCGCTCGTAATGAAAGAGTCGATTGGGCCTGAAGACGATGTTCATTGAAGTTTGAATTATTGAGGCCACGTCTCTCCAGACGGAAAGAGTACAGTCGCGCCGAAAAACAGGAAGCAGCGCGGCTCGAGTCAGTTTCGGCGATCGTGCGATCCGGTCGCGGGTTGCGACGTGGAAATCGCTCGGTTCGATCGGCGACGCAGCGGGACAGACGGACAGTGGCAAAAAGTAATTCAAGGGTCGCGGAAGTGAACGTTGGCGCAGATACGACGGATAACACGGGCGAGCTGCGCGTCCACTCGACAAAAATAACGATCATCGGAGACTTAATTGCTATCTTCGATCTGAAAAACGCAACCGCCGTGAAGCGTCGTCCACGCACGGCGACTCACGGCGTACACGCTCGCCTGTACGTATCGTTCATCTCGTTGAGCCGCGAGTCGACGCGAGTCGAGCTACTACGACCGAACGAAGGAAAAACCTGGAACCGCGAAGAAACGCACTTTCGCATGGAACTGGCTTTGATTAATCGCTCGACCGGCTAATAACAGTATGTCGTGCGACTCTGCCGACGATCGAAATCTATTAGCGTGCATAATTCCGTTACAGTCCCTGGCAGAATCACGAGTTACGTCGTAACCCTGTCGCAGCGATCGGTGGGCGGTTAATAGGTCAATAGCACTCGATTCTCTCTTCGTTCGCTCCTTGACGCGCCGTTCGACACGCTCGTTCGCGCGTCGGATCGTTCGTTCGAACTTTTAACGACGTCGATCGAGTCGAACAGGCTTTCACGAATAGAGCGAACAACGTGGACCGTGGATGAGACGACGTCCCGCTGAGACGAAACGTCGAATCAGTAACAGATCGTGACCCGATCCGGTCGTGATTACGAGTTCTGGCGCTGCTTTATTGCTATCCGACGTTTTTTTTTCGGTGTCGCGTGCGTTTGCACGGTTGATATCGATGAAGACAGAACTTTCAATCGCACGGAGCACAATTCGCGTATTAACCCGTTGGCTACAGCAAACTTTCACGACCTACGCTGAGAACAGCGAAACTTTTCGTCGGCGTACGTTTCTCAGAAAGTAAATTGAAATAATCAAAATTATGCACTGCGTTGAACGGAGATTATTTATTTGTTAGTACAAGCAGCGCAGAAAATTTAATAATACATCTAACAATCTAGTAAGCTGTAGCACAATTCGAAACATGGTTCAATACATAATACAAACCTGCATCGCGTATCTTGTATGTTTCCTATGCATTGCATACTTGCGCCATTTTGTTACCACACCGTTTCATTTTAAGGATACTAAATGAAACAACTGTAAAACAATCGCATTTAAGTAGACTCACTAATACGTCTGATTCAATATTTTTTTTTATTGCAATTACTACTCAATGACATCTGCCAGACTCCTACAGGCGCCAAGGAGTTAATTTTCCTATATGGAGAGGCCGGCGGTGCGCACGCACCGACGAATTCGCGGCACGCAGCGCGTTCGTGGTCACGCGAAAGGCCGAGTCGTGTGGGTGTGTGTGTACCCGTCGATCACGATCGATAAGACTTGCGAGAGGATAGAGAAGGAGCACAGCTCCTCGTCGCCGTTGAACCCGCGGGACCTCTCAGAAGTCTCTCTGGTTGGAAAGACAGCGAGTGCATTGTCCTGGTTCGTGGCCACGATAGCGTGCCTTTCCGCGACCGGGTATCACGGGTGAACGGTCGGGGTTCAAAGGCGCCGACCGGCTGCCACGCTGACGCTGAATTTCGCCAAATAGGTATACAGCGGCCGCATAATGCGCGCATTATATTCAGCAACGGCCAGGAGAGCCGGCTCGCGTTTGACCGGCCTCCGAGTGTCTTTGCGTTCGGACGAAAGGCAAACCGACGTCTCGTCGGGTCCTTCTGCCCCCCTCGTTGCGCGCGCGACCTTTCCCACCGGCGAGATAACCGCGGGTCGCCCGAAATACACGTATGTATATATGTATATAGGTACCTTTCGCTTTTCGTTTCGATTTTTCGAGGAGGCGCGCGAAAGAGGGGCCGACGTTTGCGTCCATCTCCCGGCTCGCCTCTTCCGGGTACTTTGCCGAAGCCATCCGGAGACGAGATACCGAGATGGGGAGTGTAAATTTGAGAAGCTAAAAGGGAAACGGCGCGGAGGTTCGAGGCCTTTACGGTCGGAATTCCTGCTGTCCCGAATCTGAGATTCTCCGACAGCGACGAAGTTCACGTTAATCGATAGAAGCTCGTCGGTCTCGCGCAGCTTCCTCGAGGCGCGACGAACTTTCAATTTCCATCCGCCTCGAATCAGCCTTGTCGATCGATAAGAGGCGCACGTTCGTCGCTCGACGAAAAGCATCCCTCGCGGATCGGGTTTCTTATCGTTCAACGTGGCGCGGGCGATTTTTCAGATTCAGAGAGCCCTGGGCGTCGGTCGATGAGATCACGGCGGAACGGTAATTGCACAGCCTCGATGACGTTGAATTAATAGAGGAAACCGTGGGACGGGGTCCTGCTTCCTCGAGGAGGGCCGGAATCGGCGGCTGCACGGGGAAACGGATGCGAATCGACGCGCAGAAGGATGCAAAGCGACAGTTAGGACAGGAACACGGTCGAGGAAAGGCAGCGCGCGTTGCCTTCGTCCGAGGAATCAGGCAGAGACAGAGAGAGAGAGAGAGAGAGAGGAGCAACTGCGCGGTACGGGGAGGGAGGGAAACAGCGAACACGGAGAAGACGACGGACGAAGAAAACAAGAAGAAGCGGAGGATCTCGCGAGCGAGCCACACAAAACCCGAGGTGCTGGCGAGCGAGACGAAGAGTAAGAGGGACGAGAACCAGCCCGAGTCCAGGCCATCCAGCCACGAAAAGGTGTAGGGCAAACATATACAGGGTGTGCCGTAAAGTCGTGCTACTCCAATTTATCTCGACAAGACTGCTTTTGCGACTTTTGAGAGTCGACCGAACGATCAATAATCTACGATTGAGAGGCTGTTTACGCGATAGCGTAAGAATGTCGTTTTAAGGAGGAAAAACGGAAATAAAAGACGATTCTACGAAGCGGAAAACTATATTTCCTGCACGCGATACCAACAATCTCGTCGTCGTTTAATTATTCATTCGTAACTGATACCGACCGCGGAAAGAGAGATCGAGAGTTTTTGCCGCCGGCAAAACAGCCATTATTTTATAAACTTTCGACAAGACGTTTGACGCCGGGAATTAGTGTCGCGGAGTGAATCGGTGAATCGTGGCGAAAGACAGGTAGCGATGGAAACGAACAAAGCGGAGAAACCGAGTGATTTATCCGCGAATGTCATCCGGCCACGTCGCGTCGTTGATGCCGTTTATTGGGCAACCCCGGGCCCTCACGGAGCGTCTCCAAATAAACTAGAACGAGCCACGCCGGAGCGAAACGGCGACAAAAAGAGAATCGGACTCGCTGGAGCGAGCAGAGAGCATACAAATGCATCGCCGATTCGAAGATTAAGTTGCAATTAAAACGCAGTTTCGCCCGATTCGTCTCGGATGTCGGAAATCGAGCGATCTTCCGATCGCAGCGCGCCCGTTTCGCCGGAACGATCGATCCCTTTCTTGAAATCTTGCCAATTGCCGAATAAACATTTCGCCTCCGTCGCGAGTCGCGCGAAATATTTCGTCGTTAAAGTTGCTTGGTTTTCGGCTTGGGTTCGCCTTTGTTTTTTATTAGCTGTCGCGGTATTGCCCGACGCGTTATCACTTTCCTTCTCGTTAGAGGAGAGGCGCGATAGCGTCTTCGAGTTCTTACTTCCCGGTACGCGAGCGGTCGAATCGCCTTACACCTGACGAGCTCGTTGATTGGCCGAGGCGAAATTTCACGAGCGGTCCCCTGATAATGCGTTCGCTTTTGGGCCGAGGAGAGCAGCGACTCGCGGGGCCCGGGACAAAAACGAGCGACAGGAGAAAAGCCAAAAGAGATAACAGCGTGGGGGGTGAACGGGTATGCGAACGGTCTCCGGAGGGGGGCCGCAGAACCGGAATTTTATACAGTGGCGTAACACACTGGGTAATACGCAGAGAATCACGAAACTCCTCGGTCGGAGGCTACCGCTCCTGATCTCTCTCTCTCTCTCTCTCTCTCCTTTCGTCCAACTTTTTCTCTCTCGTTTCGTTTCGAACGCTTGGCGTTCCCCCGTCTCGTATCTTCCTCCTCTTTCTCCTTTTTTTTCCCCTTCTTCGTTTTTCTCGCATCTGGCCGGGGTCGAGATCTCGTTGTTCGATTAGCCTTTCGACGAGGTGGACTGCCCTCTTATCACGAATGCCTAAGATTCGCTCTTCGCCGGTCAATTAAGTAACCTGCGTTACACGGCTAATTAATTTTGCGAGGCAATTAATTAAGCCTCGTTTGGTCGAATCGGCCGAGTGCGGTCTATCTGCTGGGACGGTTCAACGTCTCGACCCCGTTTCCGACGAAACTTCGACGACCCGTCATAAATCAACGGTGATAACCGCGAGTAAAGTTGCTAGCATTTCTTCGCGATCGTTTCGCCTGCATCCTCCTTGACTGGTAGCGTTTTGGCACCGTCGTCGTTTCGTATCATCGTACCCGGATACCCAAGAAATCTTCCATTGTAGCGTGACACGATGGAATTGATTTTCCAGAATGATGATTTGACGAAAAGCAAAAAGAAAAGAAAGAGGAAAAAAGGAGAATCATCGATAAGGAAGAACCGAGTCGGACAATGGTAAGACGAGACGGAGCCACGCGGTGGCGGCCCCTGGCGGCGATGGCCAGAGGTAGCTATGACCTTGCCAAGGTCACCGCGTCCTAACTACACAGAGACCCTTCCCTCGTTCTTTCTCCGTCCCTCTTTCGGCCTGCACGGCCCTTATTATTATAAAGCAGTTGCCCTGATTCCTCCGAGGCCGTGTGCCATTCATTCGCCTCTCGTTCGTCTTCTGGCTGCCCTCCCCACCCCTCTTTCGCCAGCCTTTTTCTTCTCTTCGCTTTTTGTCTCGTTACATGCACACGGCCTTTCTTCGGCAACGGCTCGCCGGCTTCGACGCTGAAATCGAAACTGCCCCCGGACCGAGGCCATTACCGCGTCTCTCTATTGTGCGACGCTCTGTTTCGAAGCTCCATTTCCTACCTTTTTCCTACCTTCCCCATTTCGTCGTCCTCCGCGCTGTTATTTTCGACGCTCCGGCACGAACGCCGAGACCTTGGCGCTTCTCGCCGGTTTTCGCCACGGTAGCTCGTGGGGTCGGATTGCTGGATAGATGTTTGAACAAAGTCGTTTTTCTCGAGTCCCGAGCAAATAGACGAAAGAGGATAATTACTCGTCGATGATCGCTGCTCTCTGGAACAGGTTCGTTGCAACGAATAACGTTCCACGGTCAATTAGGAGTCCGGAGTTCGGAGAGGCACACTTTCAAGAAGGTAATATTTGCGCAAAGCTTCTGCGTTTAAAGCGAAACATCGCGTAACAAATACGTCGCTCCGCCGTGCGTCGAGCGGAGATTTTTTTTTTTTTAGCAGCAGCGAGATACAGGCACGCCACGTTCAGTTAACGTATCTCAACACGTGAACCCACTTTACTCGTTCCAGAGGCAAGAACGGGGACTCCTCGGCGGTTCAGGAGGCTGGCAACGGTAGCAGTGGCGGAGGATTGGGAAAATGGCTGCGGGAACATTTGGGCGGCGGCGGCGGCGGCGGCGGCTCGAAGGGCAGCCAGTACAGCGGCGTTCCCTCGAAGGCGATCAGCGGCGCAGCGGTCGAGGCTCCCGGCAACGAGAAATCCTTCGGGAAGACCGTCTACGCTTCGCAAAATCTCTATTGCAGCCTGCCGAGGGACCACGGCCGCCACGCTCACAACGGCGGCCGAAAGGTCGGCCACGGGATCTCGTCGACGAGGATTCAAGGCCACGATCGACAACGACACGACGGCGCGAACCACCACGAGAAGATCGCCTTCGGCGACCTTGGTGCATTGACGAGGGGCGGGCCGATCTACGGTAGCGAGGGGAAGACCCTGAAGAAACGAAATCGCGATCGGCGCAGGCACTCCCTGAACGAGATCCACGAACAGGGCCGGCAACGTCGGAAGAGGTGAGCGAAAATTCTAATTAAATCCGTCAAACGCGGACGGCGAGAGAGGACGAAGCTCTCCTCTCCTCTTGCGTTGGAGAAGACAGCGATTTACCGTGGCCGATGCCAAACCACAGAGTCATCCCTCTGATCTACGACGACCGCAGATACGCGGCGAGATTAATTTAATTTGTTCGAGCCCGCTCGTAGCCGAGCTCGCGCAGAGTAACCGAGTCGGTCTGTTTGCTCGTGTTTCGGGGCTAGGCGTAATTGAAAACTCGATCGTTACGCGGAACTCGGCCAGCTCGTACGCGCCGGGACGCTTCGCACAGTGTCGGGCGAATAATTATACGAACAAACGTATGACAAATGACGGGTGTTCTTTTTTGCGGCCGGTTTTAACAGTACCTGGATTTCTGATTGCTCGTTTTTCGGATGTTCTGGAAACCCGTTCTCTCGGAGAACGTACACTCGAGTCCATTAAAGCGCACCGCGCACGTTGTCCACATTACGATTAAAAGCGACACGGTGCATTCAAAGTTTGCAAGAAATTCGAACGCTCGCGCGCCGCCGCGTTTATGCCGCGGTAACAAACGACCACCAAGCCGGCGCAATTAATTTCACGCGGTGACTCGCGCGCCGCGAGGTGGTTTTCTTCCTCCCCGGCGGTGGTTTTCCAACGCCCGGGGAATCACTACCCGACGCACGGTTAGACGAGCGTTCCTTTTTGTCCCTTTGAAGCCGCGAGACGCGTCCTGGCAATCGCGGGAATTTCGCGGAAGCCACGTTCCCTCTCCCCCTTTCGATATTGATAATAAACAACGCGTCGAAAAAGGAAATTACGAAGGCTAGCCCGCGGTACGTTTAACGCATTTTGTCCCAACGCGGCTTTCGACAAAAGAACGAGCCCCAGAGTCGTTGACCGTGCGCGTCTCCGCTGACGAACATTGAATCATCTGCTGAAAAATTGCGCCATCGAAACGAAAGCGTTACGCGTTGCGCGCATAGTCGCGAGCGCGACGAGACGATGTTCGTCTGATTTTCACCGACTTGGGGAAGCGTTTCGCAGTTTTGCTCAAAGATAACGCGCAAAAGAGGGGAGGAAGGGAAGAGCGTCGCTGCGTCGCAAGAGCTGTCGTACTTTCGTTGCACGTCCGTCGGGCAGATTGTTTCTGGCGGAGAGTGCCGAGTCATCGAACTGTAGCGCAGATGCTCGTACGCTCACGTTACGACAGACTTTAATGCCAATTCATTCGACGAAATTATAAAACAGCGATTCGCGGTTCTGCCATTCGTTCTGTTGGCCGCTTGCAACACGTGGAACTCGCAGTCGGTATTGTACAATTTCCTGCGAGGGAACACATCCCTCGGGTGTGTATTGTTCGTGTGTCATCAGGAGGGAAAGTTTGAGAAAAGGTAAAAGTACTTCGGACTTGGACGTCTTGGCTACTTTGACTTGCCGAACTGACTGTGCTTTTGTGCGCCTCTGCAAAAATCGACGATGGTTGTGCATGGGACTTTCCCGCCATTTTTCCGCGCATGGACGTCGGTCCCATAAACAGCCAGTGCGGACCGGCAAGGAAAACCCCTGGTGGGGAAGCTACCCCGCGTTCAGATACGTATCGACGCTCCTTTCATAGCCGTCGAGATGAAACCACTCTCGGCTAGGATGATTTAACGCGGCAGTTGGCCGGTGCCCCCGCGAATGTCCGGTCATCACGACCATAGTAAGACGCCAGCTCCTTACGCCGGTTGTAAGTGTCCACGACTGGTATGCGGCCGGTATGTACGTCCGGGATATATGGTTATCTTCGTGCTCGTCCTTCGTATAAGGCCCTCTTCATGTTGCACGTAGCTCCGTGCTTCGCGTCACGGAGAGGATCTGTGCCCGCGCAGCCCGCGAAATACCGACGTGGCCAGAGTTCGTCGGTGCCCGCCGCGCCGCGTTGCGCCGTGTGCTCGTGGCCAGAGAAAGCAGCGCAAAGAGAGAAAAGGACAGACGGAGAAGGAGAGAGTGCGCGAGAGAAAGACGCGGCCAGCAGGGTTGTTGGGCCCTGAATTTACGACGGAGACCGCGATAACCTCGATAGCCCGACACGGGTATATTGCCGCCCCGAAGACGGTCAGCTGTCTATCGCGTTTCCCCGTTTCGCTGCCTCTGCGCCGACTCTCCGCGCGTGCTCCA